>OZ017738.1:317209864-317344864 GCA_963969285.1 Odontomyia ornata | reverse complement strand
TATTCTTTGTGAAAAATAAAGGACCATCAAAAGTTTTCAAATGTGGTAAAAGTGGACAGTATCAAACCGAGAGTAAAAGTAACAATAAAACTAACAGTGAAGGGAACGTGAGTAATAATAATAACTGTTTCTATTGTGGCAAGTTCGGACATTTTAAAGTTCAGTGTCGTTTTCGAAAACAAAAAATGTTAAGAAGTGAGAATAAAACGAATAGTAACGCGTTCGTGGCATGTAATCTGTCGCATCAACTCAAAAAATCTAAGTGGCTAGTCGATTCTGGCGCTACTGAATATATGTGTCGAAACCGTGCATTGTTTACATCATTCTCAAATACTTCGCCAAAACCTGTAATCATCGGTAATGGAGCAGTGATAAACGCGATTGGTTATGGACAGATGGCAGTTCAAGTATCGAACGGAAAGGAGTGGATTGACACACTGATAGACAGAGTGTTGTATGTTCCTGAGTTAAAAACGAATCCGTTTTCGGTCAATCGCGCCACAGATAAAGGCTATGTCATAGTAACAAATGACAGCTCATGCAAATTCTTCAAGGCAAATAAAATTTGCGCGGTTGCAGAAAGAATTGGAAATTCGTTTTATTTGGATTCACGCTATAACACGAGTAATAATTTTGAAATTGCGATTCGAATTTCAGAAGTGTGTATTTTGTGAAGACAAAAGATAAGATCAAGTATATTATTGAGGACTTTATAAATAAGGCCGAGAATAGTACTGGAAATAAGGTGAAGACATTCAAAAGTGATAACGACCTGGAGTTTGTGAACAGGAATGTGAAGGAAATGTTTACAAGGCGTGGAATAACACACCAAACCACAGTCCTATACACTCCAGAACAGAATGGCAAGGCTGAGCGAGAAAACAGGACATTGCTGAAAGCGGCCAGGACAATGATGCATGAAAGAAATTTACCAAAGAAATTATGGGCTGAAGCCATAAATACTGCAGTGTTCATGTTGAACAGGACTGGGAAGAGCCATGAGGATGGGCGATCCCTATTTGAGGTATGGACTGGGAAAACATATAATATCGATGAATTAGAGCCTTTGGTACAGCAGTATATGTACACATTCCAAAAGAGAAGAGACTGAAGTGGGATCCGAAAGGAGAGAAGGGATTGATGGTCGGATATGAGGAAGATGTGAAAGGTTATCGTATTTACTATCCTGAAAAGAATGTGGTGGAAATAAAAAGAGACATTGTATTCTTACAGCAAGAAAAGAAAGAAAAACATCAAGTGAAGAAGAGCAAACTGTTGTGTCCTTAAATCTTAAAGAGGAGACAGTGCAAGAGAATAGTCCCGAGACAGATATTGATGAAATAACAACCCTTGACCACAATGAGATAGAGACAATCCACATAAATAATATCATGACAGTGACTACCTGCCATGCAGCGTAGAAGAACAACTATTGGACGGAACTGATTCACCCATAGAAAGGGAAAGGTGTAACCGTGAGCGGAAACAAACTGATTTCTACAAGTGTAACAATGTGCAGTCGGACCAAAGTGAATGTGATCACATCACATATGATGATGCCATGAGCCGAAGTGATGCCGGTAAGTGGAGTGCGACTATTGCCAGGGAACTTAAGACTCTGAGTGACAATAATACGGGGGAATTTTGTAAATTACCTGTAAGTGCAAAGCCCATAAGCAGCAAATGGGTTTCTAAAATAAAAAATATAAAGAATGTCAAGGAGTACAAGGCTAGGCTAGTTGCTAGGGGGTTTGAAAAACAAGATATAATCAACTTGTGTGACATTTATGCCCCAGTTGCTAAGCTAGCAACTTTCAGGTTGTTTGTAATAATTGCAACAAAATATAATTTACCTATATACCAGATGGATGTCACTGGGGCTTTTTTATATGGTGATATTAAAGAAATTGTATATGTAAGTTTATCAGAAGGGGCCTACAAAAGAAAGATTAATATTATAAAGTTAAACAAGTCATTGCACGGGTTGAAAAGTTCACCGAAATCCTGGAATATTAAAGTTAATTCTGTATTAACTAGAAGGCTTTATAAGGTCTAAATGTGATACATGTTTGTATAAAAAGTAAAGTGGTAAAGATAAAGCATTTGTATTAATATATGAAGATGACTTGCTAATCTTTGGAAGTAATAAAAGTGAGGTCACTAGCCTTAAAACAATACAATTCAATATTTGTTTTTCCGGGCTATATAGTCGTTGATTAATTTTTAAATAAGAATAAAAATTCCAAAAGCTTCCTTTTTCGACTATATTTATTTTTATTTTCTGTATATGCGCATTTCGACCGCAACAAACGGTCATCCTCAGTACACTACTTCCTACCTATCTTAACCTACCTTTATATACTAGAGGGTTTTTTGGAACACTAATTACATTCATAATTTAATCCTTATTACCTAATTAGATTAATGAGTTATAATAATTCAAAACTCATTAATCTAATTAGGTAATAAGGATTAAATTATGAATGTAATTAGTGTTCCGAAAAACCCTCTAGTATATAAAGGTAGGTTAAGATAGGTAGGAAGTAGTGTACTGAGGATGACCGTATGTTGCGGTCGAAATGCGCATATCCAGAAAATAAAAATAAATATAGTCGAAAAAGGAAGCTTTTGGAATTTTTATTCTTATTTAAAAATTAATCAACGACTATATAGCCCGGAAAAACAAATATTGAATTGTATATCATGGCAACAAAGTCTTATCCGGAATTTAACAACCTACTGAGATTGAAAAAAAGAATGGCGGGACTAAGTGAAGATATTAGATTCCTTAAAGAATGTTTGGAATTGAACTTAACTCCGAAATCACACAAAGTTAAGATAAAGTCCGGTTTGAAAATGGGAAAAAGATACGAGATGGAGATTGAAAAGAAACTGATTAAAAAAAGTATCGGATTGTCATATAGTAAATTGAATCGTCTTACTTTAGAAGCGTACAATGAACATTTAAAACTAGCAAACTTAATAACTAAAGATAGAGGTCAATTAGAAATTGCCATAAATAAGATAAGAAGAGCGTATGAGTGTGAAAGTCTTAGAAAAGAAAAAATCTTAGGAAGAAAAATTGACAATCTGAAAAAAGAACAAATAACTACGAAGAAAGGAGTGAAACCGAGCGTAAAAATAGTAAACAGTTTTATAATTAACAGGACGAACGACGATTTATCGAACGACGAATTTAATTTGTTAAATAACGGGTTAAACTACGCTATACATAAAAATCCTCCATTAGAAGATATTATCGTCAACATTGAATCAGGTATTAAATCGTTTAATCAAGAAAAGAAAGAAGAAATTAGAACAGACGTAAAACGAAGCTTGGAAAAACTATGTAGAGAAAAATGCCGGTATACGCAGGAGGAAAAAATTGTAAAACAATTAAAGAACAAAGATGTTTATTATTTGAAAAGTGATAAAAGTAATCAAGTAGTGATAACGCAGAAGAATTACTATGACCATCTCGTAGGTGAGAAGCTGAAGAGTGGCAATTTTTATGAACTTAGAACGAATCCATTAGCTGAAAGTATAAAGCGGGTGAATAAGGTCCTGAAAGAAGCTAGCTACTTTTTCGAAGATATCAATAAACTAAAAATGCCAAACCCGTCACTTCCTAGAATACGGTGCCAACCAAAAACCCATAAAAATGGAGAAGAGCTACGTGAAATAATATCGGATGGGAATTCTCCCACGTATAAGGTTGCAAAGTGGATCATCACTGAGTGCAATAAAATAGGATATACGTACGGTGATAGATCAATCAAAAATTCGTTTGAACTAGTTGACAAACTAAGAAATGTAAAAGTAGCCGATGACGAGATATTAGTTTCTTTCGATGTGCAATCGTTGTTTCCTAGTATGCCAGTGAAGCAAGCAATTTACGAATTAACTAAGTGGATCGAAGAACATGACACTTCAATAGAAGGGAGAAAGATAGCGGCACAATACGGAAACCTGGCTAGAATGTGTATGAACGAAAATTATTTCACATTCAGGCGCAAGTATTACAAGGTTACCAAAGGATTAGCAATGGGTAACCCTTTGTCACCATTGTTGGCGGAGATCTTTATGACGAGCATTGAAAAGCGAATCCAAGAACAACAGTTTATGCCAAGAATCTGGTGGAGATATGTGGATGATGGAATAGCGGTGGTACCAAGAGAAAAAGCAAGATGGAAATGGAAAAGGAAGGTGTGATACCGTTTCTAGATTTGCTGATCATTCGAAACAATAGTCAGCTAGAATTCGATATATATAGGAAGCCAACAAGCACTCAGAGGACGATTCCAGCCACATCCGCTCATACATATTCCCAAAAACTTGCAGCATACAGAAGTATGATTAATCGCCTCGAAAAGTTGCCTCTATCTGATGAGCGGTATAGGAAGGAAAAGATTTACATCATGGAAACAGCGGAATTGAACGGATTCAATCGCCGAATTATTACGAACGTCATCAACAAAAAGAAGAAACAACTATATAAAAACGAACTATCAACTTTATTCAAGCAGAATGCAACGATCGAAGCCAACGAAAAACGAAGAATTAGCATCCCGTATTCAAGAATTTTTAAGACATTGGCACCTGTACTGAAGAAACACCAACTAGAGGCAATAGGTACAAGCAGAATGAATAAACTAGGAGTGCAGCTGACCAACGTAAAGGATATTAAAACTATGGAAGAAAAATGCGGAGTGTACAAGGTGACGTGTCCAGAATGTGGTATGATTTATATTGGTCAAACGAAACGTTTAGTGGTAGTTCGATGCGAGGAACACTTCAAAGAAGCTGGGGCAACGAAGAATACAATTAAAACAAATTTTAAATCATCAGTGGCAGAGCATATAGTTAAAAATGGCCACGAAATAACAATGAACGACGTCGAAGTAGTCAAAGATATCGATAAATGGCAAAAACTTGATTGCAGCGAAAGCATACAGATTCGGAAAGTACCGGCAAATTTAAGAATGAACACTGACCTAGGTAATAATAATTCAAAACTCATTAATCTAATTAGGTAATAAGGATTAAATTATGAATGTAATTAGTGTTCCAAAAAACCCTCTAGTATATAAAGGTAGGTTAAGATAGGTAGGAAGTAGTGTACTGAGGATGACCGTATGTTGCGGTCGAAATGCGCATATACAGAAAATAAAAATAAATATAGTCGAAAAAGGAAGCTTTTGGAATTTTTATTCTTACTTAAAACAATGTTAAACAAAAAATTTAAAATGAAAGATTTAGGGCGAATTTCAGAATTTTTAGGAATACATGTAGAGCAAAACTTTGAAAATGGTATAACTACATTATCGCAAAGAAATTACTTAGAAAATGTATTAATAAATTCAATATGGAAATTTGCAAATTGTTTGGTTATGTGGTGTTCAAAGAAGCAATCTTCTGTAAACTTGTCTTCTACTGAAGCTGAATATGTTTCTATGAGTATGGCCGAAAGTGAAGCGTGCTGGCTTGTTAATTTATTACATGATTTGGATGTTCAAAATGATAGCCCAGTTAAGTTGTATCGTGACATTCAGTCAGCTATTTTGAATACAAGTACAGACTCAGTCAAACGTCTTAAACATGTTGACATTAGATACCATTTCATTAAACATTTAATAAATAAATACATGCGAACAATTGGCAGACATGCAAACAAAGTTATTAAGCAAGGAGTTATTAATTAAGTTTCTGACAAAACGCAATGTCAAATAGAAAGGAAATAGAGAATTAATAATGTTAATTTAGATTAATTTGTTTAAAATGCATAAACATTGAGAAGGGGTGTTATTAATATGGCAATGTTTATTTGAAAATGTTTAAGTGGGCAACAATACAAATAATATATGTTGTTCAAATGTCTATGTTGGTATAAGTTTTTCTTTGTATTACTTCCGTTCTACTCTTCTAAAAATCAACACGTTGTATCAGTGAATTAAATAAAAGCCTAGTGCGTTCATCACAAAAGTGCTTTCTTTTTATTTCAAACATCAAATAAAATATTTAAAGTTAATTTCATCTCGAATTCTCTTCCTAATTTTCGATTATTCTCAACTTAACGATCTTGGATAGGGTACATGATTGTAAATCCAAATTGTTTGCTATCAATCTACCTATACTGCCGAGTGCATTAAGTTCATCAGTCGTCCTAATTTCTCCACAAAAATAATAAGAAAAACTTGAAAAGCGACTTTTTGCATGTGCCTGACTACATCAGACTCGTTCCTTTTTTTGCCTGCAAAAGTTTTCAAAATGCACTTCCGACCGGAAAACAAAACGGTTCCTGGTACTGCCTAACACTTTATACGATGTTAATTACCTTTGTTTTACCTTACTTTTAATTTTTAACTTGCAAGACCTGTAGCGGGTGGAAATGCTTTTTTAACAAAAGAAAAGAGAATGGAACTTCAACGTGCTCATCACATGTAGATTGAAAGTTTTTATGAATAAATGAAATTAGCGTTGAATCAGATTTAAAGTTTATTCGATTCCAAGGCGGAAACATTCAAATGGTATCAACCGAGATCAACATTATATTCCGAGTCCTAGCCGGAACCTTCGTGACAGCATCTCAGAAAAATGGCTTAAAAGCCCATCGAAGTGCTCCGTTAAACTAACACATAGTAACATACATGCATTTAGCGGAATATTTCATGCCAAATATTGCTTTGCGATACATATAAATAAATTAATTTTTCTCACAGGCGTTATAATGATGAATTAAATAGATATCAACTAATAATGACTTTGTTTGCATAACTAGACACGAACGAAAGCAGAAGTTTAAGCAAAGTGCCTAGATGTATTGTACGGGGTAAAGTTGGTTCCTTTCCCAACACTGATAAAAATAATTTGCCAAAGACCACATTTAAGGGTTTGTTAGCGTGCTTGCATTATTGCATAGAAATGCATGGAATTTTCCCACCTAGTCTCCACCTTCATAGATTTGTGGGCAATTTGAGCAAAGCGAACCCAGAAATAGAATATTTTTCCACTTTGTATCAATTTTAATCTTGAATATTTTGATGTTAATATGCCAAAACAAAACAATGAGGATTATAAAAGTTTTTCACGGAAAGATCGGTTTTAATCACTCGAATAAATAGAAAAGGTAAAGGCATGCAAATTCCGGGCGAGGGCGAATGGCAACAACAGAAAAGTTTTCGGTTAATTGCGAGCGACTTCCGTGCCGGGCAATCGTCTTTTCGGGATAATTAAATGTAATTAGTTATTACAAACTCGAAGAAAAAGAAACTTTATCTAGACGGCTTCGCTGTTTGGAATTTAGAATTCGTTTCATTTAGTTTGAACTACTTGGAAATTACAACGATAATGCAAATGGAGTAAAACCAACGAAAAAAACGTATGGAAGAATTGAATGCATGTAAATTGTTAAGGACAGTTCACTTAATACAGGATAAAGATCTGGTAATGGTTTAAGGAGGAAAAAATAATAGCTCTGACAATCCTTGCCTGAAATTTAATTCCTGCTACTATAATTTATAATTTTGTGTATTTATTTGCTACTGGCAAATTTTTAATGGTCTTTTAAATCGGTCGACCTTACCTGATATTTTCAAAAAACGCATGTCCACTCTTTTGCGTCGTCTCCAGTTGATCAAGGGTGTGAGAAAGAAACCAAACTGGTTTTCCAATATTTTCAGACAAAGTCGAATGAATATGGAAAATAATCGAATCATAATAATGACTCTTTTTGAAATAGATTTTCGCATTTTAAGCTATTTTTTGTTTCGTAAGTAAGACTTCTCTCATCCAAAAGAGGCATATATTGAATATGCTCCCTAGGTTTTGAAATGATTAATTCCAATTCAGTTTCAATTTTTTTGATTCATTCATGTGGAGAAATTATCTAGACAACTATCATCAATTATTTACAACTCAGCAAAATAACTTGAAATAAAACCAGCTGGGTTGCATCTAGCAAGAATGTGTCAGGTAGGAGAATGTTGTGAATGGTAGCAACGCGATTTAATATGAAATTTGAAATGAGGGATTTTGAGCTCCTGATATCACTATATGACGATCCCTTCACAATTACTTCATTAAATTAGTTGATGCTACTCTAGACTTCACAAACACTAATATCACAAGAACTTTGCCATCCCTAAAATAAAGTTGTGGAGAGAATTCAGGATCTAGTGTAAACTTATATGGAGAGAGATTACGGTTCAAACTTCACCTAAAATCGGCGACATATATTAAACAGCACAGGAATCCAAATTTTAATCTTCTATACGAACACACACAAAAGTTTATTTCGCTTAGGTCGATCAATCACTGAAAAAGTTGATACAATCTTACAAAAAATTGAAGAAGATCGACACATAAGCAGCCATGGTATTGCTAAAGAACTGAATATCCATCACCAAATAGTTTCAAACCATTTGGGTAAGGCTGGATACACAAAGAAGCTCGGCGTTTGGGTGCCACATGAATTAATACAAAAAATTTGATCAACCGAAGTTCCATTTGCTAATAAAACGAAACGAAACCGAGCCATTTTTGAAGCAAATCATTACGAGCGATAAAAAATGGGTAAAATACGAAAATGTCGTTCGTCAAATATCATGGTCAAAAAAAAGGTGAATCATCACAAACGACTTCAAAGCCAGGATTGACACCAAATAAGGTTATGCTGTTTGTATGGTGGGATTGGGAGGGAATTGTTTATCATTAGGCCCTAGAACCTGGCCAAATACTCCATTCAGCTCTGTACTGTCAGCAACTAACCAGATTGCAACAAGCGATTCAAACAAACCGGCCAGAATTGATCAATAAAAAGGGCGTTGTCTTCCATCATGATAGTGCCAGACCATACACAATTTTGATGACCCGGCAAAATTGACAGAGCTTGGCTGGTATGTTTTGATGCATCGACCGTATAGTTCAGGCCTTGCACCATCAGACTACGATTTGTTTCGGTCTCTGCAAAACGTCCTTAATGAAAAGAAATTCACTTCAAAAAGGGACTGTGATAATCACTTGGCCAAGTTTTTTACCGATAAACCACAGAAATTTTACACAGATGGAATAATGGCTCGACCCAAAAAAATGGCAAAAGGTCATAGGTAATAATGATCAATATGTACCTAAATAAAATCCATTTTAAATAAAAGAAATATACAATCGAAAAATGAAAAAAAATGGCGCCGTACTTTTGAGACTTACAAATATTAAGTTTTAAAAATTCGTGGTATTTATTTGAATAATACAAGAACTTAGTACAAAAACCCATAATCTCAAGTTTCATCAAAATCCGTTGGAAAATGTGACCACTAGAGGGCCACGAAAACCTGAAAAAGTCGCATATTTAAACCACCGCCATTTTGAAAACTAGGCATACATGATCACCTAAATGTCAAAGCTTCTAAATCTAATAAATTCCCGTCCCAAAATCAAGTTTCATATACATCGGATCAATATTGCGACTTTTAGAAGACTTTGAAGTTTTGAGCTGCAACTCACCGCCATTTTGTTTTTTGCGACCTGAACTCCAGTTTTTTTTACATAACTCTTTAGATACTGACAGTTTCCATAAACTAAGACTTTCATTCACATTGATGGAAAGCTTTGGTTAAAACTAAAACAACAAAATTTTGTACGTTTTTCAACATTTGAACGGCCGCCATTTGGTTTCTGTCGGACCGACTTTGGATTTTTCATTGTGAGATTCATCACATAAATCAGTAAATCTTTGTACCAAATTTCATCCAAATCGGAGCTATACTTTGGTCAGAACAGAAATCACGATTTTTCATCTAAAATGGCCACCATTTTGTTTTCGCCTTGCCGATATAGCTGGTTCACGAACTAAACTGAGATATTTACTAAATACACCTTTCCTGAAAACTTGGTGAAAATCGGAGCGAAATTGCAGCCTCTAGCGTGGTGACAAATTTCGTTATATCGCGTATATATATATATATATATATATATATATATATATATATATATATATATATATATATATATATATATATATATATATATATATATATATATATATATATATATATATATATATACATAAAAGATACTGTCCGCAATAGGTAAATTTCTCTTGAAAAATTTACGTAAAAGAGAAATCCAAAACCGTTTATTCTTTTACAGATAAGGGCAATACTAACAACAGAACAGAATCATATTTGAAAAAAATATGACTTTAGAATTGCATATAAAACAAATAAATGTTAAAAAATTTATTAAGAATAATAAATCAAAAACACATCAAGATAATAAAAGTGGTTTGTAGAAAATTACATGTAGTACACCAGGTTGCAATAAATTATATATAGGCTAAACCGGGCAGTCTTTCAAAGTAACAATAAAAGAGCATAGAGCGTGTTTTATTTATAAAATAAATAAATCAAATTACACGAACCATATTTCCAGCTGTGATCGTATTTATAATGACGACTTTCAAATTTTGCACAATTGTAATAAAGGTTAGAAATTGGAGTTGTTAGAAACATTAGAAATTAATAGAATCAAAGCAATAGATAGTAATAGACTGCTAAATTGTCAACTAGACATAAATTCATCACCACTGTTAAACTTGTTTCAAGTATGTAATTGATGCATATATTGATGTATATATTTATGTTCTAAATTGAACTTTATTAATTTGTTTCAATCTGTCTGAGAATAGTGCTATACCATCGAAACAGCTGTAATGGAAATTGTGATCGTTAAGTACTTAAATAAAATTAAAGGTAAAAAAAATAGCTCAGTGTTGTGTTTTTCATTCTTTCAAAAAAAAAAAAAAATTAGATAAAGAATCCAGTTGTAGGTGGATTTTAAGAAGCAGCTCATTGTTACTACTTACATTATTTGGAGTATTGTCTGCCAGTCCTCTGGCGGCGAGTGCAAATGATACCCCGGGCTTGACGAAGTTGGAAGGTATTACACTGCGGATTACTTGCGTTTTTTGGAATGAATATTACTTTTGCATCGTGATATCGGGGGCATCCTCGATGTGATGCTGGATGATCAAATATACCGAAGTTGATGCAGTACAATTTTTCTTTAGGCTCCGTCTGAGCCAATTTACACTCACGCAGACATGAATTCCTCTACATGTTACGCACCGATAGTGCATGGTGCGGTTGGCAGCCAAATGACCAAATTGTTGACTACGGTACCACTGTTTGGTTTTTTTTGGAGGAACTCTCACCTTACCACTTTGAAATTTTTCCTGAATCGTTTGTTTCACATTTTTCATTTTTCAATTTACGTCCGCCATCCCTGGAGTTTTTATATTATGTTTTCTTTTGATGATAATTGTCGCCAGCTTCATATTGGGCTCCTCCATACCAACGATTCCGACATTTTCTTGAGGTTCTTCGGTTATTTTTATGTATCAAACTAAAATTATGACATTCGGTATAAATTTCTTTTATCAATTGTTTCGAAGATATGATAAGTTTTTTTTCCAATAAAAATGAATTTCCGTCTGATATTTTTAAAACAATTTATTTATTGAAAACTGTTAACAGGAGCGATTAAAACATGGCTGTTCGCAATGAGTGCTAAATGTAGGGCCTAGGATGACTAGTAATAATACCTCTTTTAAGTTTTTCTTTTTTTTTTCTAAAAACATTGAAGGCTGATTAGAAATAATTTTAAATGTATCTTTATGTTTGAGTAAGTACTTAATAAATGATATTAAAATAGTGCATTTTGTATTACTCGGATGTGTTTCAATTGACCCTTATCACTGTTTAAACTGCCCTCGAAATGGGGAGGTTTATCCAAAGCAGTGGAACATTTTGCTACTTTTGCTTTTGAAAATGTAAGTTTTAGTTTAAAAAACAGTGTAACATTTAATTTGGCAAACGTGAATTGATTTGATACGAGTAATAGGGGCTTTTAATTTATGAAGTGTGAATCTTGAAATTATAAAATAAAATGATATTTTGAGGTACTATTTAAATAGCTGATTTCATCTTTTTTAATGATACTGATACAATTCCACTGACGAAATTGTCAACTCTTACTACTAATAGCAAAGTACAACAAATTTCAGCCTCTAAGTCATTTGTTATTGGATCTAGCTCTATGATATTTAAGGGCGTTCTGAAAGAAATTTTGCAAAAACCTACTGGTTTTCCATCCTATCTGTACATCTATCTGCTCATCCATCCATCCCTCCGCCTGTACGTAATTCTGTTCATCTGTCCATCTGTCCGTCTATCCGTGCGTCATGAAAAATTTCTTCCGAAACGATAGAAGCTACAAAATTCAAACTTTGTGAAAAGGTCAGAAGTGTTAGTCTCTCAAAAGTTTAGGTTTTATCAAATATATCAAAATTTTTTTAAGGGGACCCCCCGAAGTGCCCCTTAACAATTTTTTTCATTAAATATAGTCGAGTAGAGTATAAAATGAAAGGTCTTGGCACTTTCAGGATCTGAAAAATAAGTCATTTATTGCATGAAGAGTCAAGGGGGAAGTAGACAAAATGCACCAGCAATAGTTGTGTCCCCTCCCTACACGATTGGATACCTTTGAGATGAAAATCAGAAAAAAATCACAAGACTAGGTCTTTTTGAGTTCAAGGGCACCAAATACCTCAGAAATCAAAATTCACTCAAATCTGTTAAATATGGCATGATTTGTAAATTTTGCATTTTCCCCCAAAACTCGTAACGATGTCCTTAAGTTTCTTAAAGTTTTACATTTATGTAGGTTGATATAAGGCCTTTATGCCTTCGAAATTTCATAAATATCAAATCATAACTAAATGTATTATCGCCATTTCAATAACACAACAATAACACATGTTGATAGTTAATACATATTTCGAATCGACCAAGCCACTCTTATTTTCTTCGGATTTTCATGAAAATTTAAGAAATAGTGGTTTTCTTGAATATGTTCAATGAGTCGAGCATTCAGAAAAATTATTTAACATGGAACAAAATCGCGGCTGTTTGTGCTTGAATAATTCAAATCATCGATTCAAGGCATCAAACAATTTTTTTCGAACCCTAGAATGCCTACAAGGCCCTTTTGTTAGGAGCTCTCTACTGTCTGTTCGACTTGTTTCACCTATAAGTATTAACTGTAGTCACTCATCGTCAGTCATTCATTAAATTGAATCAAGTTTTAAAAGCATGCACCTTAAACGTTGAAGTTGGGGAAAAATAACTCAAAGTTATTCAATCTTCGCATTTAAAACAGCCACGATTACTGATACCACTAGCTGAGTCATTTCTCTAAGATATTCATGATACCTATCATTACTCAATCTTACATGCAAATCCTAGCAAACCTGTGGTGTCCGAATCAGTAAAGAGCGCATATTGTTCCATAGCCATATGTTTCTATAGTAATACCCGTACAGCGCATATTATTCCATAGTTATACAGAAAAATTCAAACCGCTATGACTTCGTGAAATAGCATTTGATTTTTGTGAAACTTTCAGAATTTTATGGAATTTAATGGCACCGTTAAGATTTTATAGAAGAAAATGTAAAATCGATAAATCATACTAATACTAACAAAGTTGAGTGAATTTCGGCTTCTCACGTATTTGTTGTTGTACCCATAAAGGCCTTCAATCATGATTATTTTCAGATTTTTTAGATGAAAGGTGTCCGATCGCTAGGGGAGGGTACGCGAAAAGTTCGTACACTTCCCCTTACCCTGCTCCCACGGTACTAAGAGGGCAATTTCAAGACGTGTTTTGAAAAGATTTCATTAAGACCTTTCCAATGACACCTTACTCGACTACCAATGGTGAAATTTTTTTTGAAGGGTCATTTCCCTATATGGGAAGACCCACCTTAAACCCCTAAGATAAATTGTTCCACCACAAAACTTTCAAGAAGTCACCACTTTTGACCTTTCCACAAAGTTTCATGGCTGTAGCTTGTATAGTTTCGAAGAAAAAGTGCTGTGACATACAGACAGACGGACGGACACAGGTCGTGAATGCAATAGGGCTTTATACTTTAGTACAAAACCCTTAAAAATTGCGTTGGGTTTCTAGTGAATGTAAATATATAATTTATGAGCTATTTCTGCCCACTCAAGCTAAACATTTCTGTAAGTAATTCCATAAGTAGATGAACAAGAAAAAACTGTCAATGCAACGAGCAAACAATTACTAAAGAAGACTAAAACCAGCCAGGCATTCAAAAAGGCAGAACTGAATAGTCTATTGAATTCTAATCAGAACCCGTAACTAATGCAATTAAAGTTGCATTCGTAAAAAAATTAATAAATCAGGTATAAGATTCTCTTCTTAAGGTGTGTATCTAGGATTTATTTATTATAGACAACCAGTATCTCAAAACATCAACCCAGAAAAATACGAAGGAAATTTCAACACCTTTTTCAGTATTTGTCTGGGAGCACTTTACGTATTTATTTAGGAGTCCTCCTCATCGCAAGTGCTTGTATAAGAGTCTATCAAAGCAGTGATACTAAGTAGGTGCTAACGGTCAAGGAGCTGCTTTTTAGGTAGTTCGAAAAGGAGCACATAAATGTCTTGAAAACTTTTGTGCTGATTAAATGAATTGCTTTGGTCAACATATTTTTCCAAAAGGACTTGAGATGCCTTTCTTAAAATGTGTACGATTTCAAAGGCTAATAGATGTTTGCTTGCAATCAAGTCTTGGTCCTTGTACTGCTTGAATGAATGAACATGAGCTGCTTTTTAATTACGCGTTGATTAAACAGCTAATATTTTCATGCTTATATTTCGAATACTATAAAAGAAACTACCTTTTGTGCAACGTTTCTACGTATTTTACAGAGAAGAAATTGAATTCCGAAACCGCATTTTTGCATTAGACATCGCGTAATAAATATACATAAAAGCAAATTTTATCTCGACCGTACGGGCTATGTGACCGTATACTCAATTTATATTTAAGTTAATTCTATTTTATTCAATGAAATTGAAAATATAAACTACATTTGAATATATTCAAGAAAAGTTCTTGGCAAGGAGGAAAGACTTTTTGAGTGCATAAAAGGAGTCAAGTGACATAAAGCAGATGACTTTCTCGACAGCTTATTCCAAAGAATGTAGTGTTTAAAGAGACTCATTGAATCAATGCCAAATGTAAAAATGTTCAGCTTTTAAGGAAAATTGTATAAGTGAGCAAAGAAACGTAACATGATTGAGGGGGTAAGGATAAAACAGGGCGTATCGAGTCATCATCAAGGCTTAAAGATGAAATAAATAATCATAAATCAATTTATTTCAAATTCGAAATATTCATTATCGTAAATAAACGGGGCACATTTCATTTCAGTTTGTGCTTCCACACCTAATAAAATCCCCGCAGTGGGAATGCCGGCCAAAATACTCTTGGAGGCTAGCATTCTTTGAGGAGTGCCGCCCCCATGTAGCCGAGGAAATTCCCACAGGGAGAATGCTGGTCGACAGGAATACTCTTGGAGGCTAGCATTCTTTGAGGAACGGCGCCCCCACGGACCCGAGTATATGGGTTCGCCGAGAGGTTCCCTCTTGGGATGACAGGTAATGACCCTGACTGCATTTGGACTACGCTTTGGACAACGAACTGGAATTGTTGCTTCGGGTTGGCAGATGTGATCGTTTGGACCTAGTTGCTTTGCACG
Source organism: Odontomyia ornata (assembly GCA_963969285.1). NCBI lineage: Eukaryota > Metazoa > Arthropoda > Insecta > Diptera > Stratiomyidae > Odontomyia > Odontomyia ornata. The sequence continues at coordinate 317,329,235 of OZ017738.1, read as the reverse complement.
GTAGCGCCGAGGTGACACTCATGCGTGATTGGCTTCAATTCAACTATCATACCATCACCGTATCGGTAAAACCCTGGTAGGCCTGGGAGTACGTTCGAAGTTCGTACCATTGGGTTGGTAGTGTAGGTTTGGTTGAGACGGACTCCCGATTAGCGCTGGCCTGGGTCTGAGCACTTGTCTTCATAAGGACTTGTGCCAACCTTTGCATGGCCTCCCTGCTTTGCAAAGATAACCATGGGACCAAAGACGCGACTACACACACGAACGGAAATAGCGGCTCCAAGCGGAGCAACTTCAACTAAAAACCCTTCAATAAAATTAAAAAAAAAAAATTAGAAAAAGAATTCAACAAGTTAACTAAGCAGGAGATTGCACCTACCAGAAGGTCTTAGTGACGATCCATGGGTTTGAAACAAGTTTTCTGATAGCGTAAATCGATAGCATGAATTATTCATCCAATACTTTGATATGAAATCATTCACATCTATGCAAAAAATGCATATTTTCTTTCATAAGCATATTGCAGGCGCCATTTTGATGCAGCTTAACTAACTTTTCTGAATGCTCGGTAGATTGAATTTATTTAAATTAAACACTAAACCTTTAATTTTCGTGAAAATTGGGAGAAAATAAAGGTACCTAGGGCGATTTGAAATATGTAGCAACCATAAATACGTGTTACTGTTGTTGTAATTCCATACAATTGAAATGACTATAGCTCACTTGTTTGCAAGAACACAAAATTTTGGAACGATTTGCCTCTCCTTGCACTCTCTGATACATTAAATGACTTTTTTCTTTCAGGTTCTAAAAGCTCTAATCAAGACCTTTCATTTAATATACAGCTTGACTACCTTTGATAAAAAAAATTGCTAAGGACTACTTCGTTATATGGAGGGACCTCCCCTTAAATTTTTTTAAATGTTTGGTAAGACCTAACCTTTTGAGAGACTATCACTTCTGACCTTTTCACAAAGTTTGAGCTTTCTGGCTTTTGAAGTTTCTGAGGAAACTTCTGTGACGTACGGACAGACGTAGGTCTTTGGAAAACATATGTTTACAAAGACCTACAAATAACAACAATGACGATGTAATCAGTGGCTGCCGCCACGATGTGTACGGCATTCGCGAGCGGTACTAACGATGATAAAAACGACGATGAATACAATGATAATGAAGATGGACAAAAAACGGAGATTAACGGACAGTCTTGTACAGACTGATAATCCTGAAGCATCAGGCCCAGTAAAAAAACGATGCAAATGCCAGAATGTCCTTAAAAGGAAGGTCGGAAAACTCTGCAGGACGCACCAGATATTTGAGCAATGGAGGAAAATATAAACAACATCTAGAACTCGATGGTTACTGCTGTGATCGCTACAAAGTGACAGAAGCAAGGGACTTGAATCCCGAAATAGCGACTAACCATCCTGAAGTCCACAAAGAGATCACGGCAGGAAAAGGCAGGAGTGACCAGACAAATATAGCGTCTTGTGTGATTTCATCGCCACCGCCAAAAATGTGGCGAAAGTACTGTACTTGGAAACGTAAGCCGTTAACCTCTCCCAAGAAAGGAGTTCGCAAAGTATAATTGCCGCGCACTGACATGAAGAAGAAACGCTAATCCGAAAAGCGGGAGACGTTCTGAAAAAGATCTAATCTGCATAGGACTCGCCAATAATTAACAAAGGAGTAAAGATAGGGCTTCTTGAACTAGAGGAGCTCCTAGACCGCATAGGGCATTATTGGAAGAGGTGGTTGAAGGCTGAAGTGGACCAGAAGATCGAAGAAGAGCAGAAAGCTAAAAGAGTACTTAGGGCTAAGCTTAAAGAGCACGCGCGAAAAGCGCCTCCATTTAATATCAATAAAAGAATGGCATCTAGTCCAATCGAAGGAGATCGGGATAAAAGAATGAAGAAAGGGGTATTTGAATGCCAGATCAGTAGTTTCAGATAGTGCTGGCAAAAGGAGCAAAGAAAGCCGCAACGAAACTCCTTCAAAAAGTGCCAGAAAACAAAGTTCCCAAGATGGCTGATCCTACGCAGAAGTACTGGGGGATATCAGGGGAACCATAAGGCCCAAGACACCAACACTACCATGGAAGCAGCACGATGAACGCTGTCGGGCGCCATATTTGTCGACTTCGTAGCAAAAAACCCCAAGATGGCTGATCCTACGCAGAAGTGCTGGGGGATATCAGGGGAACCGTAATGCCCCAAGACACCAACACTATCATTGAAGTAGTACGGCAAACACTGTCGGGCCGTATATTTGTCGACTTCGGAGCAAAGGCCAACAATGAAAAGTATTTTGCGATGCAGTGAAGAAAATTTTTCGCTCGTGCCGATGGCAACGATCAAAATAAGAGACATAGTCTTCGTCGCGGACCTGGTTGAGGTAGAAGAGGCCATCAAAAGGGAGTTCACTAGTGTGGGCAGAACCAAAGTGAGGCTGACACCAGAAAACCATAGAGGATAACGCATGGCCATCATTGACTTGACCGAAGAGGACGTCGAACAATTTCTGAATAAGGGCAGAATCATTTTTGGGCAAATTGTAGTATGGTAAGAATGACATCTATCTGACCCAGCTTTTGAGCAAGCATGGATGTTTTCAGTCTGACCTACACAGGATTGGTGAGTTACGGTCCCCCGATCGTCTTTTTTCCCAGAAGGGGAAAACAATGCATGCCACACGTTTTTTACCTGCACAAAATGGGACAAGTTGCAAAGTATCCTCTACACGGAGATGGGAGATCTCATCCCGGATAGTATAGTTACGGTCATGCTTGAATTGGTTGACAAAAGGAACCAGGTGGCACATTATGCTCGGGCAGTCCTAAAAGCTAAAAGAAACTATGTGTCAAACAGTTCCAGGCTGAGTGCTTTGGTCGAAAGGAGAGGTGTTAAGCGCATTGTTCAGTCGCTTACAAGCATGGAAGTTCCACACTCATTCCGTAAATAATATGTTCGTAACAACAACAAAAAAAAAACACAAACGCTCAACCGGTGCTGGCGGGATTTGGTAGTTTCGTAGTAATCCTATTCAATATTTTAAAGGCAGATTTAGAAAATTATTTAATTATTTCCAGTCATAATCATAATTAGTAAAATAGTTTTTTTCTTATTATTATTAGTAAATGTAATTTTATATCAATTTTCCTTTATATTAAATTTAAAAGTTTCCCTTTAATTATATTCTTTGTGAGATTTAACTGTTATTACTATTTCAAATCGTCTTCATTTTAATTTACTTCAGTTACATTTTGTTTTTAAAAATTTCCAATCTGCCACATAAAATTTTGAGTATGGGAACCCTAATCTAGTACACCCCAACGGTGTATTAGATTAGCGAAGGCAATTGAATCCAGCTCATGCGATTTACCGTGTACACGGCAATGAAAAAGAGCGACAGATTTTGGACGGATCAAGGAGTCTATTATGCACCTTCACGGTGGTCACGTCGCGACGCTGAAAAGGGGGAAAGAGGGAAAGATTTGGACGGAACTAAACATTGAAAATTTTTATGGTTCGTACGGAATTGCCTTTCGTTGCAGGTTTTACTGTGCCGTGCAAATAAGAAAATAGAGGCAATATCGATAAACACAGGAAATTGCCCGATTTCCTAAAGACAACGACGATACCTGGTCGGGATTGATGTGTATGGGAGTCCACTGAAGACCGCAAATAGGCAAAGACGCGGAGAACGGCCGCCGTCGTAAATTATTGGCTGCATTGTGACACCCAACAGCACGAATTTATAAGTATAATCTATCGCAAGATTCATTGTCGAGAATTGGTGTTGACAAGACCCGGTCATATGAAACTCGGGGTTTCGGCGGTGAAGTATTGGAAAATATAACTCAATTTTTTTAAGTCGTTTGTGCACAGAAAACACGCGCTACAAAAAATGTTATGCAAGTGAGTTGATGCTTGGCCGGTCAAAATGCATCATTGAAGCTTTCGTGCGCAAACTTCGTTACACATGCTACAAGCAATCGTTCTTCGATGTCGCAATTCGATTTTGACAGGGATTGCTGATCTTCGTAGAATAAGTCCTTTGAAATAAAGGACAAAGTACTGTGCTTTGTGTGGCGTAATTGACTTCTTTCACTGGCTACTGAACGTCAACATTGTATTCGTATTTGCTGCGTTGAATTTCTCATGGTTGCTCATAAGTTTGGTCGCTGTTATTAACGACATCCAATCAATGACTTCAGCGTCGGATCGTTTTGTAAATGTCCAAATAAGCGACAGAAAGTCGGATACTTGCGATTTGTTAGAAGAGGTAAGGTCTAGAATCAGTTTTTGACTATTCTTTATCACCACGTGCCTTCCTTGGCGACTACTTCGAATGCGAAAAACAAAACCTTCATCATGTTCCACCGTTGCCGGAATGGGTAAGAAGTCTGGATCTGACTGGAAGCAAATTGGATGCCAGTGCTCAAGAAGCCGTCGCTGATCCAATTTCGTTAACGAGTTTAGGTCTGAAGAGGAACCATCTTACAAAAATACCAGCATTTTGTGGACTTTCATCACTAGAAAAACTAAACTTCGCGCATAACCGCATTCAAGCGATTTCAAATGTTGCCCTCTCGTAGTTACCTGAACAGAAAGAGTTAGATTTAGTGGAAAATCGCATAAAAGTTATCGATACTGAATGCTTTCCTACACAGAATAAAATCATTTCAAGGCCAGGTGCTTTTGAACATCTGAGTGCGTTACTTGAATTGCACTTAAGCATATTAACTTGCGGGACTTGTCACATGAAGTATGTAAATCTTCAAATGCCTTACGAAAGTCGGATATGAGTTAGAATAGTTTGAATATATCATGGGCGATATTAAAAGGACTTGATCAATTGAGAGTTTTAAAATTACGAACAAACGGAATTTAAATATTTTTGAAAAGATTTCATTTTTAAAAATGATTGTTTAGAAAGCTGATTTGTCATTTTGACTATCAATTCGGCATGATTTGAGGCAACAATTTTCGGATACGAACTCGAAAGATTTAATCCTCCTTATTCATAGTTAACTTTAGATCTTTTAAAAAAAATATATTATTTGCAATTACTGGAGCTAGTAAAAATAACCACAGTAAATACTTCATGAACAGAACAAGTAGGCAAACGTTTTATAAATTACAAAGTTCACATTTTTCAACACTGCAGTGAATTCAAGGGCAACTTCAATTAAATCTTTTGAGTAAAGTAAACATCGTCAATAACAGCAATTGAATTTGCATCTTCTTGTGATAATATTAATTCCGATGAAGTGACAAGAATAAAAATAAATTGTTATCCATTACAAACTCGGTCTTTCCATTTCGTTTTACCTGACCGGGTATATGACCCGCAACGATGGCAGGCTCCTCCTATATCATGGGCTAGCCATCGGGCACGCTCCTCCGTTTTTTTATGTTTAACAGGGGCTCTTGCCAGGTAGAGTGGCCTTCCGCTCGCGTGCCCTTTTTTGGTATAGAGTTATGTGATTCCATCACATAATTCTATAACATAAATTGGCCACGTCTATATTTCTAATTCTCTCCAGATGAAAACTCAAGTTTCAATTAAAGTAATAGTGTTTAAATCAGTTTAAGCGATTGATCTCTGCCAAAAAATGGTTCATTATGAAACATCCAAATTCAAAATGGTGACTTTTCAAGTATCTGAACAAGCACCCGCGGTGCTTATTGAATTTTTCTGTCAATTTGCCAAATGGCTGGCAAAGTTTTCATGCAATTATTTTGAGCTCTCTAAGAGTAAAATAGTGAAGAATTAATGATTCCCAGTTATTTTTCACTAATAAAAAAGTTACAAGTATACACACTTGAATATGTCACCAATTACTATTTAGTCCGCGTGGCTTAATGGTTAGAGCACTAAGCCCGTAAGCCGAAGATCTCTGGTTCAAGTCTCGTTAGCGTCAACAAGATTTAGTTCTAGTGGTTGTTCGGACGGACTACGAGTATAAGCCTGTTCAGTTGTGATACGTGCTGGTTTAAAATCAGAACGTATCGCAGCTGAGTGGAGGGCCACACGGCCAAAGCGTGATAATGATCATATCACCTTGTGGAGTACCGATACATTCGATCATGACAATGAGATACTCTAACTATCTCTAAGCGAAGGCCCGAAAGGGGCTGTAGGGCTACAAAGAAGAAGAAAACTTATTACTAATTAAAATAGTATCAAAGTCAAATGCACTTTATACAATTTTACTCGTTATAAATTTTCAAAGAATATAAAGCAAATTCCAAGGGATAAAAATACTAAAACTTTAGGGCCCAAGTAGCTCTCTAAAGTTATGCATTATTAATCAATAACATCTAATCAAAAAAATATCAAATTCAATTTAATTAAAATTATTACTATACATAATTTTTAATTCAATGAGAATATTAATACAACGCTATCACAATATTTGTAACGTAAACATTAAGCCTTATCTTTAAGCCTATCCCAAATTTCTGACATAAACTAACTACATCAACACTAAACGTAGTAATACTGACGCTTCAAACAAAGTAACAAAAAATCCAAAACAAAACAAAATAACAGCGAACAATTTAGACATTGTCAATCTGCTACCAATAACTAACTTACTCCGTCCCATCTCGACCGGCCTTAACGATTTTAACAAATGATTATCTCCATTTGAACTGTTGGCCTCGTGAACTCTAATTTGGAGGATATTTAATCTTCTCATTGGTAGCCCGTCTTTATATATGATATATAATTGGGCCCCGTCAGAATATCGACTCACGTACAAGTACACGAATGCTTCTAGAGGAATGAAGCCAGTTGCGCGACAAATCTCAATATATCCGTTTGCAGGGTGGAACGGCTGTACAACCCAGGGGGTTTCATTCACAATTACTGATTTTGCGATATGATTCCGAAGAAGTCTCAATATGCAGATAACGACCCTCGTCACCTTAGCAGTTTCATAAATATATATATAGTGTTATCAATCTACCTCAGGCTTTCTCTACAAAGCAGGGCATGTATGAAGACATTTACTTTTGATAAATCCTACTCTTTCCATAGTACTAGCACTCTAATTGTACCGGATCTGATATCCATATGTCAAAACTGGTCTAATCAGGGCCTTGTAGCTGATAACTTTGACCTCCGATCAATGTACTTGGACTGCAAGAGTCGTTGAAAGAACATGACTACTATCTGCGCTTAATTGAGCATGATTTTGACATGTTCAGCATAGTACGGGTACTGACTGAGATGAGCACCGAAGTATTGAATACAAAATTTATGCGGAACCCGTTTCAAACTACTCTCATCAGCCATAATGTGAAAATCCTTCCAATTACGCTTTAGGTCTTGACTGGCCCCCTGTAGCGTTGTCCAAAAAAAAATTGTTCTGCACTTCTGCTAATTGATTTTCATTCGCCAACTGTCAGTTTAGAGCTACATGTCGTTGATATTTTTGAAAGAATGCTCTGAACTATTATAGCTTTTTGGTCAGCCGTATAAATGATCAGATCATCAGCAAACGCTACCAATGATCGGGTGCGCGAGAAGTTAAAATAAAATCCGTTCAATAGCTTGCGAATGAATATTGAAAAGAGCAAAGGCGCAGGAACTGTTTCATACTGTAGACCATTTAAGACACTGAAGTCACGCATCGTTGCTAGATCTCAATCAATTACAATGAATGATTTCCCGTGCACCATATTTCCCATTATGGTGACAAGGTATCTGGCGAAACTGTCCTGAAGGAGGTTCAAAATTAGTCCATCTAAACAATCTTTATCGAAGGCTTTCTCAATACCAATCAGACACGCTTCAACACATTCTCTGTTGTTTAGTTTCCAACAGATTTCTGAGGTTACCTTCATTACCGTTTGTGTGGTCAAATGCCTCGCATCAAAACCAAATAGGCAATTCGGCATCAACTTATATTTCTCAATGTGGGCGTTTAATGCTTTGTTGAGTATAACTTCAAACTCCTTGTTGGTGCTACGCAACAAGCTGATTGGGCGATAGCTTTGAGGGCACGAAGGCAACCTCAGGCGAATTTTGAGGAACTATATTTGGAATACCGCCAATACCACATGATTTCTTGTTATTTATCCTGCCAAATATGAAACACAAGTCTTCTGAGCGGACAAAATAATCTATAAGATTCAAGTTCGGTGCGAGGTCAGATGTCAATGTTTCATTGAAATAAAGAATAGATTCACCGTTTAGACTTGATTTGAAGTCGGAAAATTTTGCTTCAACAATTTCTGAAAGTATGTTGAAATATATTTCATTTGGGGCAAACTCCTGCAATACATCACATATAATCCTGTTTTCACTTCTATCTGGAGTCGTACTTATAATTTGATACCAACCCTATCGAGAAGATTTATCTCACTTTAGCGACTTGAAAATTCGATGTCTTCACTCGGACTTTTTATGGAATAAGCTATACACTTTCATGAAAACGCCATCTTAGTTCTGTGAGCTAATACCCGTCACTTTTTCCACCCATTGATTCCTCCATTCACTCCAGAAGTATGAACGAATTAAGTTCCGGACATTCTTAAGGTGTGATTTCAACAAAGCTAAGGAGGGATGGTTGTAATCCAAAAACCATCGTCATATGATGTTGACGCACGTCAGAAGGCTTTTCGCTCTTTTTAAATTTGCGATGGTTGGTGTTTGGTTTTTGGTCGATTTTAAGAAGCAGCTTATTGTTGCTACTTGCATTATTTAGATTATTTACATTGTTGTTTGCTGGACCTCTAGCGGTGAGAGCAAATGATACCCCGGGCTTGAAGAAGTTGGAAGGTATTACACTGAGGTGTCGTTGCGTTTGTTCAGGAATAAATTTAACTTTTGCATCTTGATATCGGGGACATCTTTGATATGATACTGGGTAACCAAATACACCACAGTTGACGCAGTACCATTTTCCTTTCGGCAGCGTCTGAGCTAATTTGCACTAACTGGAGGATTGAATTTCTTTGACCAAATCGTTGACACCGGTAACACTGGACCACTCCTCTTTTCTGGAAGTATTCCTACCTTACCACTCTGAACTTCAAGTACTGTATCTGTTGAAGGGCACTTGGACTGACTTTATTAGAAATTTATACTAAATAAAGCAGTAAATTCTTCTTTGTGGTAGTCGATTTCCTTGTTGAAAATCTGGTGCAACTTCTCTAACTACTTAAAGGAGATAAACTCTATCCTCTCCGCAGTCCAGGCCCTTCAACAGAAAATTCTAATTTTTTTCGCTTTTTGGGGTACAGGTGAAGAATGGAACCTGCTCAGAGTTCAATACGTCTTTGGTTGACTAAAAGTTAACCAATGATTTCGTTTGAATTCTTGATTTTTCTGCGTTTACTCTTTTGATTTCAAAATTTCTTAATTTATTTTCGGCTGCCAAAAGCCAAACCGTTCCTCTTCCGCTTTGTCCGAATACATTTATTGATGGGACTTTTTCTGCCTTGTTGCTGGATTTTCTAAGGAACCAGCAAAATTACGAGTTGGTTTTTCCTCCTTATCTTATTTTTTAAATGTTCGATAAAATTTTTTATCCTTATCTTTATCGGAACTACCTGCCACATTTTCTTAAATTTCCTCTTCTTTTGCCAATCTTTTCAGCACTACAAAATAGTTTTGACTATCGTTAGTGTCGCCAGCACTTAGAATTTCGTCCAAGATTTGTTTCAAATTTTTTCTACAACTTTGTTTCTTGTTGCACTTGTGGATCATTTCTTCGTTATCTGCTACTATTTACAGTGCCATCTACGAATTTTTCTTGATCATGTTTTCTTTTATTGATAACAGCCGCTGGCTACATATTTGACATTTCCCCAGGTTCCCTTCAAAATGGAAAGCTATCAGGCTCCTCCATACTAGCGGTCTCAAAGCTGTCTTGAGGTTCTTAGCTTTCATTTATGTATCGAAGTGAAATTAGATTCGATTAAATTGCTCGAATCGATTGTTACGACCATTTCAATAAAAATTAACTTTGCGCTGACGTTTTAAAACATTAGTTTAATGTTTAAAAATATTAACGGAACGATTTAAAAACACGTTTGCATACAACGAATGCTAGACGTAGCACCATCAAAGCAGTATCGATAAGCAAATGACGGTCTGAAGTAGAATGTAAATATGAAACATGAAAGATTATTTTGTTCGTTAGTTAATAACCATTTGATGCTAGCAAAATTGCCATGACAATTCCAGCAGCATGCAAGCTTACCGAAATTTAAAGATGTTTATGAGAAATTAAGAATTAAAAACAAAGAATTAAAATTAATTTGCTTCCCCCTGGATCCCCTGACGCACAAATTGTCTTTTTCTTTGGAATCTCAGAGTTTTAATAAAGACATTCGACTACCTTTGCTGAAAAAAATGTTTATGGGTCACTTCGGTATCAGGAGGTACGCCTTAAAAACTGTTGAAATTTTTAATAAGACCTAAACTTTGAACTCTGTAACTTTTATAGGTCTGAGAAAATTTGCTGTGATGCTTGGGTAGACGGATGGATAGATAGACAGGACACGAGACCGGTAGGTCTTCGTAAAATAAGTTTTACATAATAAATTCAAATATGTTTAGCCATATATAACACAACATGAATTTGTACTGGTTTAGTACTAAGTTTATTACATATTATAATTGTAGCTTCCAAAGCTTCCCAAACTGGGGATATATGATCATACACACCTTAGGTTCAAATGCGAGGAACAACTTTAAAAAAAGTTTAGTGAGCACTGTGGTTGCTTTTTTTCTGATTTTTGACAATTCGATTTTGGATTTTTTTTTGACAGAAATCCATAGTTTAGCTTGAATCGTCCACTATGTCGAATCTTGTCCAAATCGGAGTTTTCTCTGGGCGGAAAATATTACCGATTTCTGCAGTAGTGGCAGCTAAAAATGCTGCGTTTTAAGTTTTCAAATTTTTATTATTTCTAGCAGGGCAAAAAACCTTGACTGAATAGTCTATAATATTGAGTTTCATCAAAATCCGTTGAAAATTTTCGCAACAATTTCTGAATCAAAGCCATGTTTAATATATATATATATATATATATATATATATATATATATATATATATATATATATATATATATATATATATATATATATATATATATATATATATATATATATATTTTTTTTTTTTTTTTTTTTTGAGCTAACCGCACGGCTTGTTGCAATTCCTTGTCCTTTAAGGCGCTGATGAATGCTTCTGCTGCTACGTCATCTCGATGTTCTGGGTCGTACGCTGGGTAAGCCAAGAGTGCCAGTCGCTCAATGTCTTGTGCTAGCTGCTGCAAGGTTTCGCCAGACTTCTGCATCCGATGCCGTAGCTGTGCCCGGTAAATCTGCTTCAGATGATCGTCTCCATAACGCGTGTCCAGCGCATTCATTATAGCAGCCGGGTTTGAATGCAGCTCCACGGGGATAGTCTGCAAAAGCTCGGCAGCTGGGCCTCTTAGAGCAAGAATTAACGCAGTTGCTCGTTCCTGCTCATTCCAGTGATTTATCCTAGCGGCTGCTTCAAACTGGATTTTGTAAATAGTCCAGACCGTTTGCCCGTCGAATATTGGTGCTTGCACATTCCTAGATGAGCTTTGCGCTGCGGTTATAAGCGGGGCTGGTGAAATAGTTACTACTGCCTTCGCTGCTTCCAATTCTTTTTTCACTTTTTCCATCTCATGGTTCATTCTCTCTTCGACCTGGCTGACCTTTTCCTCGACCTGGTAAACCTTTTCCTCGACGCCTTTAATTTGTTTGTTCAGGCTGCCGAGCTCCGCTTTTATTTCGGTGGACTGTTTTTGAAAATCTGCCTTGATTTCGATCGCTTGTTGGTCTAGCTTCGCTGATTGTTCATTTAACTTCGCTGATTGTTCATTTAACTTCGCTGATTGTTCATCAAGCTTCGTAGTTAAATTGGATGACTGTTCACTTAGCTTCGCGATTAAACTGAATGACTGTTCATCTAGCTTCGCAGTCAGACTGGATGACATCAGCATTAACATTTGCATCAGCGCATTTTCTGGCTCCTTTGATTTGGGTGTTTCTACTTCTCCACCTTCTGCGCCTTTTTCCGCATCTGAGAGCTCACCCAAATCCAGATTCACGCCTTCCGACTCGATCGCGTCACGCAAGCGTGCAATCAGTATGGCCTTTGTATCTTGTGTGGCCAGATTCCGCTGTTCCAACTCCTCCTTGAGCTCCGATATGGTCAATTCATTAATTTTTAAGTTTAAGCTTCGTGGCATTTTTAATGTTTCTTTAAATTTTACTATTGTGCACTATAAAAATGTTCAAATTTTCACTTTCAAAATTTTTCTTTCGCACTTCTTGACACCATTGTCGCGTGTTTCCCGGAACATTAAAATTATTGGCCGCGAACCGGAAGTTTAACTGCGAAGCTAAGTGAACAGTCATCCAATTTAACTACGAAGCTTGATGAACAATCAGCGAAGTTAAATGAACAATCAGCGAAGTTAAATGAACAATCAGCGAAGCTAGACCAACAAGCGATCGAAATCAAGGCAGATTTTCAAAAACAGTCCACCGAAATAAAAGCGGAGCTCGGCAGCCTGAACAAACAAATTAAAGGCGTCGAGGAAAAGGTTTACCAGGTCGAGGAAAAGGTCAGCCAGGTCGAAGAGAGAATGAACCATGAGATGGAAAAAGTGAAAAAAGAATTGGAAGCAGCGAAGGCAGTAGTAACTATTTCACCAGCCCCGCTTATAACCGCAGCGCAAAGCTCATCTAGGAATGTGCAAGCACCAATATTCGACGGGCAAACGGTCTGGACTATTTACAAAATCCAGTTTGAAGCAGCCGCTAGGATAAATCACTGGAATGAGCAGGAACGAGCAACTGCGTTAATTCTTGCTCTAAGAGGCCCAGCTGCCGAGCTTTTGCAGACTATCCCCATGGAGCTGCATTCAAACCCGGCTGCTATAATGAATGCGCTGGACATGCGTTATGGAGACGATCATCTGAAGCAGATTTACCGGGCACAGCTACGGCATCGGATGCAGAAGTCTGGCGAAACCTTGCAGCAGCTAGCACAAGACATTGAGCGACTGGCACTCTTGGCTTACCCAGCGTACGACCCAGAACATCGAGATGACGTAGCAGCAGAAGCATTCATCAGCGCCTTAAAGGACAAGGAATTGCAACAAGCCGTGCGGTTAGCTCAAAAGCAAACAGTCAAGGATGCATTGGCTTATAGTTTAAATTTTGAGGCAGCCAAAAATGTGACCCGTACCACTGCCCGGGTTCGCGAGGTAGTGGCAGATAATTGCAGGTGTGAGCGCGTGGGAATTGAGCGAGAGCTGCAGGTGAATGGTGCGCCTAGATGCTGGAATTGCGGGGAAAAAGGGCACCTGCAAAGAGACTGCAAGAAGGGAAGAAGACCGAGCTATTGTCCAGGGTGGTGGAGATCCAGACCGTGCCAGGAGCCTAGAATGGAGGCCCATCAAACTGCAAGGGCCAACTTCGTGGGGCGAACGTTGGCTAGGAGTATCGACATCCCCAGCACCGTGCCAAGGCAACATCGTGGAGAAGCAGACAGATGCCTCCCTGGTCAAGTTGATGAAGAACAATGCACCCTAACAAACGACACTGGTGCAACCCGATCGATGATCCGACCAGACCTAGTGAGGCCCCAACTGCTTCACAAGGGCAGAGTTCATGGAACTGCTGACGCCCTATCTCGTCATCCATGTCCAGCTAACTGCAAACATTGCCAACGGATTGAGGAAAAGGAGCCGCCCGTTGATCTGCGAGTGATAACGGCCGAATTCGATGAAGGTTGGTCATCGGAGGAGATTCGAAATGCCCAGTTAGCCGATGAAGATATCGGACCATTGCTCGTATGGAAGGAGACAACTGGGCGACCGGAGTGGAAAGACGTTGCAATGCATGGCGCAACCCTGAAAAGCTATTGGGCACAATGGAACTCCCTTCAGGTGGAGGGTGGCGTACTCAAGCGGAAATGGGAAACGGCGGATGGTAGCTCTTATAGGATGCAAACTATACTACCCAAAAGCCGAATCCACGATGTGATTAAGGAAATGCATGAAGGATCCTCGGGAGGCCATCTTGGTGTTAACAAAACCTTAGCGAAATTGCGGGAAAGATTCTACTGGCTCCACGCTCGAGAAGACGTAAAGGACTGGTGCCGCAGATGCACAATTTGCGCTTCCGTCAAAGGCCCAAAGCGACGACTGAGAGGACAAATGCAAACCTATAACGTAGGCGTGCCATTCGAAAGGATTGCTGTTGACATCGCTGGACCCTTTCCTGAATCTGAATGGGGAAATCGATACACGCTGGTTGTAGCTGATTATTTCAGCAAGTGGCCCGAGGTCTACCCCATTCCCAACCAGGAAGCAACTACTGTAGCCGAACAGCTAGTGTTAAATTGGGTCAGTAGGTACGGCGTGCCTTGTGAACTACATTCGGATCAAGGCCGAAACTTTGAGTCACTAGTTTTTAGCGAAATGTGCGAGCAGCTGGGAATACGGAAAACGAGGACAACACCGCTGCATCCCCAATCCGATGGAATGGTCGAACGTTTCAACGGCACGCTCAATAAACACTTGGCCAAAATGGTTGACGAGAACCAAAGGGACTGGGACCGACATATCCCACTTCTGACACCATTGTCGCGTGTTTCCCGGAACATTAAAATTATTGGCTGCGAACCGGAAAACACGCGACATATATATATATATATATATATATATATATATATATATATATATATATATATATATATGTATATATATATATATATATATATATATATATATATATATATCTATATGTATATATATATATATATATATATATATATATATATATATATATATATATATATATATATTGTCGCGTGTTATGGTTCGCGGCCAATAATTTTAATGTTCCGGGAAAGTGAAAACACACTGTCTTCTAAAATTAAGTTTAGAGAGTTTATTTACTAAAAATGCACAATCGCTAATTTAACTATATCACAATTTGTTTATTAATTTTTATTTCAACTGTTTATCACTTCAATATCGCGTTTTACTTCGCACTCCACACTATCGCAAGTTTACTATTTCGCGGTTGTAATGAATAATCCCCCAATTCATTCAGCTCGCCTTTATATAGGGCCTCTAGCCGTTCAATCCATTTCTCGTACATTGGAGAATGTTCTGCCGAGAGGTATCTGGTATACTCGTATTCGAGCAGCTTAATGAATGGACTCAGTGACTCACTTTCAGATGTTAATCATGCTTGGTGGGCTTTCGTGGTTTCGAGTAAATTCATTTGGTTGATGTTCTTAACGGTTGTGAAAACAATTGCGATAGTAGCTCGCAGAATTATTTGTACATGTAACACTATATATATATATATATATATATATATATATATATATATATATATACATATATATATATATATATATATATATATATATATATATGTACAATAAATACATATATACTACTGTGATCAAAACATAAGGTGACATTTGAATTTAAGCTGCACGTGTGGAAGGATTCGGAGAATTATTTTTTTTATGTTGGTAGTACTGTCAGTGACATCTTTGTCAAATTTACATGTCAAAATATTCATTAGTGTTTGAGATATATATATATATATATATATATATATATATATATATATATATATATATATATATATATATATATTATATATATACTCGTATATATATATATATATATATATATATATATATATATATATATATATATATATATATATATATATGCATGTATATATATATATATATATATATGCATGTATATATATATATACATATATATATATATATATATATATATGCATGTATATATATATATATATATATATATATATATATATATATATATATATGCATGTATATATATATATATATATATATATATATATATATATATATATATATATATATATATATATATATATATATATAATAGGAGTACCGGTTTTTCGAAAATTGAAGCTTTAGTGTGAAAAATTGCTTTTAGACGATCGGAAATGGTTTGTTGAACGACGCCAAGTGATTTTGAAAGTTTGGGATGGATTTTGGTCGAGCAATGTCTCCAATTCGTGATCTTCAAACTTTTTTGGCTTTCCGGGCCGTTCATCGTTCTCCGAGTCAAAATTGCCACTTTCAAACCGTGCAAACTACTTCTGGCACGTACGCTCAGCTAGAGCATGCACAGCATACACTTCTCCCAAAATACGATGACTTTCGGCAGCTTTTTTCTTCAATGAAGAAGTACTCTCCGCAAAAACACTTTATTCGGCACAAAATTCGACATTTTCAGCGTAAAAAAAGTATTGTTGTTTACGCTTTAGCAAAATGACACATACTGATTCTGACACTATATGACAGTAGAGTTCCAATACATATTTGGAAATGTGAATCACTGGAATAAAAATAAAGTTACTACATCTGTTAGAAAACCGCATATATATATATATATATATATATATATATATATATATATATATATATATATATATATATATATATATATATATATATATATATATATATATATATATATATATATATATATATATATATATATATGCTTGCCAGAAAAAGTATCCGTACATGCAAGATAACCAAGTTATCGTTGTATTAAGAAGGCTATGTCCACTTAATTTGAATGTTTTCTTGTATAATATAAACTACTCTTCTGCATGATTCCATGTATGGTGCATAATATTTACTATTTAAAAAGACTTGAAACACAATGGATCAGAAAAAGTGTCCATACAGATCAAGCCGAGAGATTCCCCGTATTACGCGATGATATATGCAGATGCATATTAATGTTTTTAGGTCCGATAAAAATTACTTTAAGTTGTGATAGATTTAAAAGTGAGTGTATTTTTTTTTTTTTGTGCACTAGAATACATGATGATGCCCAAAATTAGCAAAATCAGTGCTGAGGAGAGGAAGATTATTCTGAAACATAAGAGTGAAGGGAAAACTTACCACGAAATTGGTCAAATAGTTGGCAGAACTCACTCCCCTGTCGAGAAAACATTTAATACAACTGGTTCGATTATATCAAAGCCTCGTTGACGTCGACCCTCCGTATGGACTGAATGCGAAAAAAGAAAGAAAGTATTCTCGAGTAACCGCTTCCCAAATTGTTACAAAAATAAAAGACTCTTTTGGCAAGGTTCTCCATGAAGATACCGTACGAAAAATACTAAAGAGAGATGGGTATCGTTCACGCATAGGACGTAAGAAGCCATACATTTCGGAAGTGAACAGGAAGGAACGTGTACATTTTGCACCAGACTTTTGGAAACAGGTCCTATTCTCTGACGAAAGCAAATTTTGCATATTTGGCATTAAAGGAAGAAAAATAGTGGGACGGATGAGCGGTACCGCCCTCGAAAAAGAAAATCTCGTACCAACTGCGAAACTTGGTGGAAGCGGTGTGATGGTCTGGGGGTGTATGATGGCAGAAGGAGTTGGTCAACTTGTGTTTCTAGAATCAACTATGGATCGATACGGTTACCTTAATATTTTGAAGGTGAATTTGAAGCAAAACGTTCTGCACTTGAGGCTTGGTGACGATTTCTGGTTCAAGAAAGATAATGATCCCAAGCACACAGTACACAATGTGAAGCTTTGGTTGCTCTACAACACAAAACATCAATTGAGTACGCCACCCCAATCCCCAGACCTTAATCCCATTGAGCATTTGTGGGACTTGTTGGAGTGCAGGATCCGTCAGCACAGCATAACCTCGAAAGAAACAATGAAAAACGTCATCGTCAATGAATGGGGCAAATATCAGGCAGGACATAGCCAAATTGTTTCACTCCACGCTAAATCCTTTAAAGAGAAGGTAATCCAACAAGTTATAAAGTCCTGATATGTAATAAAATATTTGAAAATTTCAAATTAATATTGTCCCGTACGGATACTTTTTCTGGTTCGTTTAAGCGAGGCTTTTTGTTTTTATTTTGTAAAATCTAGTTTTCAATGGAATACCACAGGAAAAACTCATAGAAAAGATTTATACAACATCAAAAGCTTTCTTTTGATGTTGTACGGATACTTTTTCTGCCAAGTGTATAGTTCGTGTGGGATAGTGATTAGAGCGCAGCAGTTTCTAAGTTCGAAGTTTGTTGGTGGCAACGAGTTTGTGGTTGCGGTACTGCTCTTGGACAATCAATCTACCTAGATGTGATAGGTACTGATTGAAAAATTAGGTAATAATCACTGAGTTGTGCATTATACTGAGCATATCTCCTCGAATATCGTTACGGTCATGAAATGCAATTCCCTAACAAATCTCAATGCTGAGGTTCGAACTGACCTATGCGCGAACATTATTAATATAATTTATACATGCGTATATATATATATATATATATATATATATATATATATATATATATATATATATATATATATATATATATATATATATGTATATGTATATATATATATATATATATATATATATATATATATCTATATATATATATATATATATATATATATATATATATATATATATATATATATATATATATATATATATATATATATATATATATATATATATAAACAGTGAGTGTAAAAAGTGCACGTACGTCAAATAATTTTGAATGAAAAACAATATTCCACGAAACCATAGTAATGTTTTGATTTTTTTTTATATTGTATCATACAGGTATAGTTATTTTAAACCTAAGAATCTACGCCCCACTCAAGAAAGAAATTAAAAACCAATCAGTAATGCAGCAAACTACGAAACTTAAATCTACTCAAAAAGACGTTCAAAAAGTGTACGGTTGGACATAACTAGTATTGTATTTAAGAAAACCCTTCATTTAACCAATGTTTACCGAGAATATCAACAGTCAATCAGTCAGCAGGAGGATTCAATCTGATTTTGTTGTTTTGAATTCTGGTGTTTCGTCTTTTAGGTGAAAAATGGGCTCAAAAAGGAAAGAAGCTAGCGAAGAGGAGAAAATTTTTATCATCCGTTTGCATAATCAATGCATCACTGAAAGACCAAAATTTACCATTAAAAATATGCCTCGGAGTTACCGTCCTCATGTTCTTCTACAACCATCGTTTTAATCTTCGAAAAGTCAAGGATAACCCAAAAATTAGTACACTACCAATTTCAGCTTAGCTACTAGAGACATCAGGTATTGAAGTATCGGCAAATAACGTAAGGCATGTCTTGCGATCGGCTGGTTACCATGATCGTACAGCTAGGCGGAAATATTTTGTTGGTGAGTTCAATCGAAAGAAGAACCTGGAATTTGCTAAAATGTACGAAAAAGAGCCAATCGAATTCTTTGAATGAGTGGTATTTACCGATGAGAGCGAGTTCAATATTTTTATCTCCAACGGAAAATGTATAGCGTGGGGGAAAGCAAACACAGAGCTGCAAAAGGAAAATCTGTGTCCAATAGTGAAACATGGAGGATGCTCTGTTTTAGTCTGGGGTGCATGAGTGCTTTCAGGGTAGGAAATTTAGTATTCATTGAGGGTACAATGGACCACAAATATTACATTAATATCTAGAAGCATGATTTGGGTCCAAGTGCAGAGAAAATGGGGATATTGAACAATTTTATCTTCATGCATGATAACGACCCCAAGCATACTGTGGAGAATACTCGGCCTTGGCCCCTATACAATGCACCCCGAGTATTGCAGACACCCATACAGTCAACGGATATTAATCTTATAGAGCATCTTCAGGACTTTTTAGACAAGCGGGTTCGAAAAAGGAATCTGACAATCAAGGCAGCCTTGAAATCAGCGAGACTCGAAGAATGGAATTTAATATCTAATGATGTGAGTAACATAATTAAATCAATGCCGAGAAGACTGCAGGCTATTATTAAAGCAAAAGGATGTCTTACCAAAAATTAATTGTGAGTTATAAAACACAATTTTGAGTTTTGAATATAATTTAATGATATTTAATCTTCCAGAGGAATTATCGTATGAAACCTTATTGCGCGCTTAAGGTTCTTATATTTGGCAATTAATTTTTGAAATAATTATAACGCTTTGTTGACATGTTGCTTTTTATTGAAAAATTTTGGGCGTACATACACTTCTTACACTCACTGCACACACACATATATATATATATATATATATATATATATATATATATATATATATATATAAAAAAATATATATATATATATATATATATATATATATAAATATATAAAAAGTATATATATATATATATATATATATATATATATATATATATATATATATATATATATATATATATATATATATATCTATATATGTATAATTTCTATGTGTTTCTAACTACATTTCGATTTCCAATCTTTTTTGGACTCGCTTATCAGGATTCATGTTTCATATCCATATAAAATCACAGGTTTGGCTAGTGATGTGTAAGTTCGGAGCATATTTTACCTGTGCACAACTCTGGACGTTAGAATCGGAAGTACGGAATAGTAGGTCTTAGTTGTGACGTTTATGCGGTGTACAGTCTCATCCCTTTTGGTGCCTCTCCTATTCAGGTTGACTCTAAGCCAAATAAAATTATCCATGCTTTCAAGTTTATAGCCTCCTACGGTGAAGTTTTGTCGAGCCGGCGTATTCTTCGTTTGAGTCATGAATTTAGCTTTTGTTTCGTTAACTTGTAGGCCAATTGGGTTGGCTTTGGATTCGAAGTTCAGAAACGCTTCTTTGGCATCTGTAACTGAACAGCCATAATGTTGGCATTATCAACATGTGCTATCAATTGTGTAGACTTGAACATGAGCGTACCGTAAGTTTTAGCTGATGCTTACCTGACCGGGGCTAGCACGTCCTCTTGTTTTAAGCCAGATTCCGATATGAAGTTATCTATTAGTTCATCTTTTACCTTGAACTAGGGCTCTGTGTTTTGCAGCGTGACTTCGAATATGCGGACTAGTTTTGTAGCGACGCCAAAGTAAGGCATTATTTTCTACAGGAAATTTCTGTCGACCCTGTCATATGCTTTTTTGAAGTCTAGGAAAAGTTGGTACACATCGATGTTATATTTCTAGCACTTGTTGTATTTGTTATATTGTAGATCATCCATTGAAAGTCTCTCTCATACACTCCCATAATACTTTCATAATAGTGCTTTAGTTTTCTTTCAACGTATGATTTTGGAGACCACTTTATAAGACGAATACAGTAGAGTGATGCCTATGTAATTGTTATACCTCAACTTGTGTTCAGGACATATTATACTTTTTTATGCCCTGTTATTTATGTTGACGTTACTCCGCTATCATCTAGCTTGCCCATCTGACATTTTTGGGTAACTGAGCTTCCTTGTTTACAGATCTTTGAGACGCGGCATTAAAACTTGTGAAGTAGTGGTCAGAACCACAGACAGTGTCGCGGAAAGAGCGAGGTCGAGAATGCTCGTGGCGTTTTTGTATGATGAAATGGTCGATCTGGTTGTGCGACCATCCGGGGATATCTACGTTCTTTTGTCGATTCTACGATGCAGAAAGTGTTTAGAGCTTAGTATAAAGCCTTTCATGGTAGTGAAGCCTATCAGGCTTTGTTTGTTGTCGCTGGTTTCTTCATAAAGGCGGTGTCCTCTGGTGTTTCTGTTTCTCGGCCGATTTCCACATTGAAGTCACCCAGAATAGTTTAATGCAATGCAGTAACAGTGCGTTCCAGGTTGCTATGGAATTTATACTTGATTGCCTCTTCGCTGTCTTCTATGGGTGCATGACAGTTGACCAGTCAGACACTTAAAAATTTGGTTTTGATACGAATCGTAAAGATAATTTCACTAACTGGATTGCAGTCGGTGATAATTTGCTTAAATGTGCCGTCAACAATGAAAACTAGTCTAAGCTTATGGCTTCCTTTGATTTTTCGCTTTTAAACACGTTATGTGTTCACTTTTTAAATGTGTCCTCAACGTGCCATTTGGCTTCTTTCACTGCGAGGATGTTAATTCGATTTATTTTTTATTTCATCAAGAAGTTGTTGCAGTGCACCTGGTCTGTACAATTATCTAATATTTCGAGTTCCAAAAGAATAGTCCTCTATGTGTTGCGATAGCTGTTGTCGTTTATTCAATCCAATCTGGGATGGTTGTCTTGGTTCCATGACAAGCTAATATTATGTGGTGGGATGTCAGTGCTTCCGCTTTGTCAGTTTTTGTTCCACGAGTGGTATCTTATTTCCCCGTATACCTGCTAGTTAGCCGGATAGACAGTCTTTATAGGCCACCTGACGATGCGTCTGATGGGGGACCAGAAGTCCCACACGGGGCTTCAAAATTTCGGTATAGCAAAAATTTTAATATGTTTTTTTGGGAGAGCCCCCCATGAATTAAAGTAACACTTAGCAGAATTTTTAAACAATCGAAGCTGACATGTGTACCAAATGAAAGAATTTGATTGGTGGATATTCAGGATACGCTGGAAAACCCTTTTTAAGCTCTAGAATATCTAATGCGGCTTATGAAGGACCACCTGAAGCACCGAAGCCTGCTTTACGACACGACACAGGGCCAACAAAGAATGGAAGTTACATCGGGTGTTGCCCAGGGATCTATCCTTAGTCCAAACCCGTGGAACGTGTCTTACGATGAAATACTGACACTAGAGATACCAGATGAGTCGCGCTTGATCGGCTATATGGATGATGTAGCGGTTCTGGTTGCTAGACGCACTGTTGAACAAGCGCAAGTTAGGCTAGGTATGCTAATGCGCCAAGTGAGAGACTGGATGACTGCTCGTGGGCTCAGTTTAACACTTGAGAAAACCAAAATGGTCATCTCGACAAAAAAGAGAATCCCTAGAGTAAGGATAATCAGTATTAGAGTCATACTAATCGAATTGGAGCCAGCGGTGAAGTACTCGGAGCTACTGATCGACTCGAAGATGAGTTTCTCTGAGTAAATCAGGGCAACGGCCGAGAAGGCTGCTTTGGGTGTATCGGCTCTGAGTCGATTTATGGCCAATGTAGGGGTTATGAGTAGAGTATGAGGGCAATAAATACTTTAGAAATATACATTCACTCAGGTTTTTTCCTGCCATAAAACCGCACAATAATACGTGATACAATATGTGATACTGGGTGAACATTGAAACTGAAGTAATGCGGCTGAAGAAATTACTGCATAGTAAAGCCCTTTAGATTTTTCCACATACGACCATAAGTGATGATTATAAATTTTAACTTCAGATAAAATCATTTTTAAGCTTTAGGCAATTTACATCAGATCAGACTTGGCCCATTGTACTGGAAACATAAAGATTAATCAACAAAACTCCTAAGAATTCGAATGTGGCTCATGTTAATGATATTGTTTAGAGCTGGATGAACTACCCTGTGGCTCAATGCAAGTGCTTTGCACTTATGATTCGAGATATGTGAATTCAATGAAACAGAATGTAAGATTCTAGTTCCATAATAAGTATGTGGTGGGAAGACAATGAAGGAGAAAGTTTAGTTAATCCGAACCCTTTCATAATAAATATCAGTTTGCTTGTTTTGTAAATAGCCAGTTAGATATGAATCCAGATGATTCATTATACAAATTTTTAGGCCAATTGTCTTAGATTTTGGCAA
The DNA here is from genome assembly GCA_963969285.1 of Odontomyia ornata. NCBI lineage: Eukaryota > Metazoa > Arthropoda > Insecta > Diptera > Stratiomyidae > Odontomyia > Odontomyia ornata. The sequence goes on along the minus strand of OZ017738.1, from coordinate 317,305,611 downwards.
ATCCAAAAATACTTAAGGATTCGTTTTGCATCCACACATTTTTGTGTAATTTATAGAATTTTTTTTCTTAGCCGTGTCTTGCGACTTTCAAAGGAATTTCAGAAATTGTTTACATCATTCACCTGCTGCCGTTTGATTAAAAATAACTAGAGCTTACTAAGGACAACCCAATTATTCAATGAATCTTTTAAGACAACTCATTTCTCTGAGGTCAGTTTTTACTTTATTTCGTTGCAGCTAGCGAAGGTAAAGCGTTATTCGTTGTTTGTTTGAACGATAGGACAATAATGTCTTAAAAAACCCAAGATTGGAAATCGAAATGTAGTTAGAAACACATAGAAATTATACATATATATATATATATATATATATATATATATATATATATATATATATATATATATATATACTTTTTATATATTTATATATATATATATATATATATATATATATATATATATATTTTTATATATATATATATATATATATAAAAATATATATATATATATATATATATATATATATATATATATATATATATATATATATATATATATATATATATATAAATATATAAAAAGTATATATATATATATATATATATATATATATATATATATATATATATATATATATATATATATATATGTATAATTTCTATGTGTTTCTAACTACATTTCGATTTCCAATCTTGGGTTTTTTAAGACATTATTGTCCTATCGTTCAAACAAACAACGAATAACGCTTTACCTTCGCTAGCTGCAACGAAATAAAGTAAAAACTGACCTCAGAGAAATGAGTTGTCTTAAAAGATTCATTGAATAATTGGGTTGTCCTTAGTAAGCTCTAGTTATTTTTAATCAAACGGCAGCAGGTGAATGATGTAAACAATTTCTGAAATTCCTTTGAAAGTCGCAAGACACGGCTAAGAAAAAAAATTCTATAAATTACACAAAAATGTGTGGATGCAAAACGAATCCTTAAGTATTTTTGGATTTGCCAAAATCTAAGACAATTGGCCTAAAAATTTGTATAATGAATCATCTGGATTCATATCTAACTGGCTATTTACAAAACAAGCAAACTGATATTTATTATGAAAGGGTTCGGATTAACTAAACTTTCTCCTTCATTGTCTTCCCACCACATACTTATTATGGAACTAGAATCTTACATTCTGTTTCATTGAATTCACATATCTCGAATCATAAGTGCAAAGCACTTGCATTGAGCCACAGGGTAGTTCATCCAGCTCTAAACAATATCATTAACATGAGCCACATTCGAATTCTTAGGAGTTTTGTTGATTAATCTTTATGTTTCCAGTACAATGGGCCAAGTCTGATCTGATGTAAATTGCCTAAAGCTTAAAAATGATTTTATCTGAAGTTAAAATTTATAATCATCACTTATGGTCGTATGTGGAAAAATCTAAAGGGCTTTACTATGCAGTAATTTCTTCAGCCGCATTACTTCAGTTTCAATGTTCACCCAGTATCACATATTGTATCACGTATTATTGTGCGGTTTTATGGCAGGAAAAAACCTGAGTGAATGTATATTTCTAAAGTATTTATTGCCCTCATACTCTACTCATAACCCCTACATTGGCCATAAATCGACTCAGAGCCGATACACCCAAAGCAGCCTTCTCGGCCGTTGCCCTGATTTACTCAGAGAAACTCATCTTCGAGTCGATCAGTAGCTCCGAGTACTTCACCGCTGGCTCCAATTCGATTAGTATGACTCTAATACTGATTATCCTTACTCTAGGGATTCTCTTTTTTGTCGAGATGACCATTTTGGTTTTCTCAAGTGTTAAACTGAGCCCACGAGCAGTCATCCAGTCTCTCACTTGGCGCATTAGCATACCTAGCCTAACTTGCGCTTGTTCAACAGTGCGTCTAGCAACCAGAACCGCTACATCATCCATATAGCCGATCAAGCGCGACTCATCTGGTATCTCTAGTGTCAGTATTTCATCGTAAGACACGTTCCACGGGTTTGGACTAAGGATAGATCCCTGGGCAACACCCGATGTAACTTCCATTCTTTGTTGGCCCTGTGTCGTGTCGTAAAGCAGGCTTCGGTGCTTCAGGTGGTCCTTCATAAGCCGCATTAGATATTCTAGAGCTTAAAAAGGGTTTTCCAGCGTATCCTGAATATCCACCAATCAAATTCTTTCATTTGGTACACATGTCAGCTTCGATTGTTTAAAAATTCTGCTAAGTGTTACTTTAATTCATGGGGGGCTCTCCCAAAAAAACATATTAAAATTTTTGCTATACCGAAATTTTGAAGCCCCGTGTGGGACTTCTGGTCCCCCATCAGACGCATCGTCAGGTGGCCTATAAAGACTGTCTATCCGGCTAACTAGCAGGTATACGGGGAAATAAGATACCACTCGTGGAACAAAAACTGACAAAGCGGAAGCACTGACATCCCACCACATAATATTAGCTTGTCATGGAACCAAGACAACCATCCCAGATTGGATTGAATAAACGACAACAGCTATCGCAACACATAGAGGACTATTCTTTTGGAACTCGAAATATTAGATAATTGTACAGACCAGGTGCACTGCAACAACTTCTTGATGAAATAAAAAATAAATCGAATTAACATCCTCGCAGTGAAAGAAGCCAAATGGCACGTTGAGGACACATTTAAAAAGTGAACACATAACGTGTTTAAAAGCGAAAAATCAAAGGAAGCCGTAAGCTTAGACTAGTTTTCATTGTTGACGGCACATTTAAGCAAATTATCACCGACTGCAATCCAGTTAGTGAAATTATCTTTACGATTCGTATCAAAACCAAATTTTTAAGTGTCTGACTGGTCAACTGTCATGCACCCATAGAAGACAGCGAAGAGGCAATCAAGTATAAATTCCATAGCAACCTGGAACGCACTGTTACTGCATTGCATTAAACTATTCTGGGTGACTTCAATGTGGAAATCGGCCGAGAAACAGAAACACCAGAGGACACCGCCTTTATGAAGAAACCAGCGACAACAAACAAAGCCTGATAGGCTTCACTACCATGAAAGGCTTTATACTAAGCTCTAAACACTTTCTGCATCGTAGAATCGACAAAAGAACGTAGATATCCCCGGATGGTCGCACAACCAGATCGACCATTTCATCATACAAAAACGCCACGAGCATTCTCGACCTCGCTCTTTCCGCGACACTGTCTGTGGTTCTGACCACTACTTCACAAGTTTTAATGCCGCGTCTCAAAGATCTGTAAACAAGGAAGCTCAGTTACCCAAAAATGTCAGATGGGCAAGCTAGATGATAGCGGAGTAACGTCAACATAAATAACAGGGCATAAAAAAGTATAATATGTCCTGAACACAAGTTGAGGTATAACAATTACATAGGCATCACTCTACTGTATTCGTCTTATAAAGTGGTCTCCAAAATCATACGTTGAAAGAAAACTAAAGCACTATTATGAAAGTATTATGGGAGTGTATGAGAGAGACTTTCAATGGATGATCTACAATATAACAAATACAACAAGTGCTAGAAATATAACATCGATGTGTACCAACTTTTCCTAGACTTCAAAAAAGCATATGACAGGGTCGACAGAAATTTCCTGTAGAAAATAATGCCTTACTTTGGCGTCGCTACAAAACTAGTCCGCATATTCGAAGTCACGCTGCAAAACACAGAGCCCTAGTTCAAGGTAAAAGATGAACTAATAGATAACTTCATATCGGAATCTGGCTTAAAACAAGAGGACGTGCTAGCCCCGGTCAGGTAAGCATCAGCTAAAACTTACGGTACGCTCATGTTCAAGTCTACACAATTGATAGCACATGTTGATAATGCCAACATTATGGCTGTTCAGTTACAGATGCCAAAGAAGCGTTTCTGAACTTCGAATCCAAAGCCAACCCAATTGGCCTACAAGTTAACGAAACAAAAGCTAAATTCATGACTCAAACGAAGAATACGCCGGCTCGACAAAACTTCACCGTAGGAGGCTATAAACTTGAAAGCATGGATAATTTTATTTGGCTTAGAGTCAACCTGAATAGGAGAGGCACCAAAAGGGATGAGACTGTACACCGCATAAACGTCACAACTAAGACCTACTATTCCGTACTTCCGATTCTAACGTCCAGAGTTGTGCACAGGTAAAATATGCTCCGAACTTACACATCACTAGCCAAACCTGTGATTTTATATGGATATGAAACATGAATCCTGATAAGCGAGTCCAAAAAAGTAGTGGACATATTAGAACGCAAAGTGCTCCGGAAAAAACAATTGACACATTTAGAAAAATATCATGGAAATCAAAAAAATTATACAGGTTTTATATTCGTACATAAGTACACATTTTTACTCTAACATTAATAAATCAGAGTCTCGCCAGCGAGTGTTTTCTCAATGTGAGTTTAAATTGATAAATCATTAGTAGGACACCGTATACTACTTTTATAAACCGTGAACGGAATCCTATTATCTGACTATTCTACTCCTGCTCTTTCAAAATAATACCACTTGTTGACTCGACTTTAACAGTGAAAATTAAATGAACAGAAATTTTCTCCGTTTTGTCTTGCTAAACTCTTTAATAATTGCACCGTAGTCCAATTTAGATGCTATATCAGCCTCAATGGATAAAACTCATAGCGCTGAAAGTCTTTGCTCACACATTGTATTTCTGAAAAAGATTTTAATTAGCTTTAATTTAGAAATTCTCCTTTCAGCGGAAGCTGTACTTTTAGGTATTGTTAATAAAATTCGAATTACAATATAAATGTTTGGGTAAATTTCCTTTAATTTATTCTCTGTTATGTATTGAAGCAGGTGTTTTACGTCTCTGATACAGGCAGGCAAATTTTGCATAATTGCTTGCAGTTCTTCAAACACTTCATAAGATTGGATGTCACTGCTCTCACCCACTTGTAGGACTGTGTCTTACTCTTGCATCAGATAAGCATTGTTCGAATCGAATTTGACGATATTGTTTGATCCAGTCACAGAACGTATGCAAATGGTCAAGGGCAATAATTGCTTATGGTATTCGCTCGCGATAATATTGCATACCATAAATGTAACGATATAATAAACTCTAGCCGGAGAATCTCATTTAGAACTGAATCACAATCACTGAGTGTATCGGATTCTTCTTTGTGATTTTTTCAGCTCTCAGTATATTCAACAACATCATCAAATTGGAATAATATGGCTTCAACTGCTTTGATCCTGGCTTCTCATCTTATGTCTGATAAAGGTTATAAAGTAAGTTTTAAATTTGCCTTTGAGAAACTTCCAGCGTATGCTTGACCTTGCAAATAACAAATAAATTTTTTGAATAAAACCAAAAAATGTTTTTGATGCCACGGAAGAATTAACTGCATCTATTAACAGCAGGTTTCAACTATGAAAACCGCAAGGTGAAAAAAATCTTCGGATTAATATTCAAAATTCGAGTTTCAACTCCGTTATTATGCCTACCATATTCGCACCATTGTCGTACCCTGGGCCGCGATAATTAAGGATATCTAATACATTTTTTCCTAATTCTTCAAGTATTGTATTAGTTAGATAGTCCCCAGTTGACTCGACAACAAGAAACCCAATAAAATGTTCTTCTAATTTACCGGTTGTTATGTTGCAAAATCGTAATACGACAGACATTTGTTCAACTCGACTATAGCCTCTTGTGCAGTCAAGTAAAATAGAATAATATTTTGCCTCTTTTGCCTTCCGAATCACTTCTCCAATCACTGTTTTCGCCATTAGCCTTATCAACTCATTTTAAATATCGTGTGTTACAAATTGTTTGTCCTTAATACGTTTCATGTGTTCTCAAACCGTGGTATAATATTTGGAAAGTAATTTGAATAAGTCTATTAAGTTGCCGGAATTTTCCCTACAGTCTATTTTCAGAGATTTTCTATGCCCTCTGGATGCCAAATTATGTGAGGCTAAGAAGTTAATGATGTCAATTAATCTTTCAAATAAATTGTACTAATGTTTTTGAGATTCATGAATGAGCCTTTCGTTTTCATCATCTTTGGGATAACCATCATCGCTGTTATTTGATGACTATATTGGACCACTTTGAACAATATCGTGGTGCTAAGAATCGGTTAGGGGAAAAACCACATTCTTGGATCAGAACTTATAAACATTTCTTTGATAATGTCGGTTTCGTCACCAATAACTGATCGAGAACTTATTTGTTATTCAGGGATTCCACACTCCAACTCAGATTCTAATTGGGTAGAGTTTGATACTATTTCTACTTCCGAATGTAGCTTACTACTCAATGCATCGTATTGGCTATTACAATATCCAACGTCAAAAATTTATCTGATTTTGTCATGATATAAGATGTTTTCTTTTTAGGGCAATTCATCAATCTTGAACCTAAAGCCTGATCTGATAAGACCCTTTCAGGTTTTGTTTGTCTTTTTGCGGACCCAGATTCTCATTCTCTATCTCTTTACCTCTTTTGGGACCTGGGCGTGACATGACGAACGTCGTTTAACGTATATTGAAGATATTAACAATAATAATAATTTGGTTTTTCGTACATACCTACGACTACTCCACATGTCTACAGTTAGTTTATGAAAAATTACCTTGAGTAGCTCACTGAAGTTATATTTGAATAAATAGAGCTAATCAACATTCACTACGTATTAATTTATTTGCTATTATTTTCAAAGCTTCCAAGCAATATAATTCATTCTCACTCACAATAAAATAATATAAATGCTTACGGTACTCTGCTAGCCATGGAGAAAAAGTGGAGGTAGACACGAACCAACCGAAATCAGAATCGTTTGCTGGTACCGAACTCCCTTGATAGCCGTGGCCATGTTCATCAGCGCATGTAGAATTTGGTCTCGCACATGAGTAAATACTCACGATTCACGGAAGAGTGCCAGCATTGTAGAAAGCGTCAAGGAACTCAATAAGCACAATTTAATTATGAGTTACACTAGAATTGTAGATATCACACCGAAGATAGGAGTGCAATTGTGATGTGAGAGGCAACATTGAGGGCGGTTGCGAAAGAAAACCATAAGCCAAAATGATCCCCGCCGATGGTCTCATCCGTCCTAAATGCCTTACTGTAGTTGAGTTGATCGTGGTCACTATTTCAGTATACTATACTATGGACTCGACAATTGATGCGTAACGCCAAATGCTAGCAATTCAAATGGTTTTATTATTTAGTTTTGAGTAAAATTATTCACAGGTTACTCTGGTATCAATACTGTTCAAGCTTTTATTGAGTTAGAAAAGATTCCCTAGCGCGAGGCCCCTATAGCGGGAGCGCGTAGGCTATCACCCATGTCGCCCACGCCTTGCGCCGCCACTGCTTGTATAACGTTACGTAAATTTTAATACGCGAGCTATATAGAAAGAATTGAAGGAAACTGCGTACCCAAAACAACTTTAAAAGGTAGAGTACAGTGTAGACGTCCAGAAGGAAGATCAAGAACTTGATGCGAAGACACTATGAAAGCTGACAGCAGATCCTTGCTGGGAGTGATCAACTGGCGATAGAAGTTGCAGAATCATGATGATTAGAGGGGATTAACCCTGGAGGCCAAGGCACGGATTGGTTCCCAGAGATGACCATGAATACTTAGGAGAGGTTATAATTTTTAATTTTAAGCTTCTTTCAAAGATAGATCATTATTGCCGTCGTAGCACTACAGTCTATCTGGGACTTTGGTTGTTTATGGGAGTCACTTCCAGTTGTATCGGTCCATCGACAACATCCTCCAATTTTGAAATCCGAGTCAAAATTTGCTGTCATTGTCCACTGAGTCGAACAAGCGCTTCCTGGTCTTACCTCAGCTTTGTCGATGAATACCTTTTAAGGTACTTGCTCTTCGTCTATTCGTTTTATATAGCCAGCTCATTGCAGCTTTGGTAGTTTCATCACAGTGGAGACCATTGGCTTGTTGAACAATTGACACAACTCGTGGATGTACTGCGTTAACCATTGATCCCTTTCTAAATCGGCGCCTAAAATGTGCCTCAGAATCCGCCTTTCAAAAGCGTTGAAAGCATTGGGGAGGTTGTCATACATAGCATAGTACAGGTTTGATTACAGCTTTTTCAACTTGGATTTTAGTTTTCCTGTCTGTGCAGCTAGCCTTCAGGATATCCAAAACTGAGTAAAAAGTTTGGTTTGCGAACTGAATTTGGCGCTTTATTTCCGCCGTTTCATTACCATTCTTTACCAACTTAGAGCCAAAATGAATTCGTCTACATTATCCAGGTTACATACGTTGATTATGTTTTATCTATTGAGATGTTTTTCTAGGTTTGTACCATGACTTTCATTTTAGATTCGTTGATTTGCAGTCCTACCTGCTTTGCTTTTGGTCCAGCTTGTGCAGGAGTTCTATTGAGGATGAAAAGAACCGTGACAAAATTTTGATATCATATGCACATAGGCTACGTTTCGGCTCGATTCGTGGAGTAATGTACCTTTCGTTTCAACAGGTAGTTTGCGTATTGCGTACTCTAGAGTCAGATTAAATAGCAACGGGGCCAGCCCGTTGCCCAGATTTAATCCGACCTTTGTGTCAAAGGTGTTTGTCAGTCGGTGATTATTTCGACTTTTGAAGTTGTTGATGATATAATCATTCCCATTAGAGATTCATCGTTGTGGATACTGTATTGACCCAAAAATTATTTTCAAATACTATGCACTCTTCAAAAGTATTCTTAATCGTGACCATAACCATTCTAATAAATTTATCTTTAGAAATTTTATCATAAAAAATTCGAAATGTTCTCAAGTTTTACTAAGTATTCATTTTTGTCAATTGTCTGAACCAGGACGCAGCCAATTATAGTAGTTCGCTTAAACCTAACCTAAATAAAATAATATACTTGAAGTGCTTACAATTTGTAACTAATTTTGAAGCCGCAAGCAATTTATGTATAAGCAAACTGCGGCTAATTTGAGAACAATAAATTCAACATTTCGCTCAGCTTGCAAAAAAATTTCGATTATTGAAAATTTAGATGAATCGCGACTAAAGGATAAACACGTGACATACTGTAATTTGTATTTTTAATGAATAGTCTACAAAAGAATGTTACAAAGCACTTTTTCTTGCGAAAATCTAAAACACGCGTAAATCTTTCATGTCATAAAAAGTTGATACTTATGCAAAGCAACGTCACCATGAACTGGTCCATTCTTAGTAGCGACATTCTTCAAAAATATTTACACTTCATTAATGAGACGAGAATTTAATTTCAATTCAGCCACATTACGCATATTATCGTTCTTTCCAGCAGGCGTTTGTTGGGAGCGCATCATGAACTGATAACGTCACTTGTTTGGTAACAAGAAAAAAATTACCAAAACCCACATTTAACCGTTCGGAAGAGCTTGGGTGCTTCCATTCGCCCCATTTTCTGTGCTTTGTGGTTGGTGGCGAACATGTGGCTTCATCTTACAAACAAAAGCAAGCAATTCACTTGGGGTGGGTAAATTCACTCGCGTTGAATGGAGGTTAGGAGAGCTTAAGGATATTTGCATGATTGGCGGTTCTCGTGTCACAACGTCTTCCGTGTCGGAGCTTATTCTGGTGTTCATTTGAATTTTCCATTTTGATTTTTCATTTTTCGACTTTTTAATCAGCAAAAAAAGAAAAGAAAAATAATCTCCGACAGCTCATGACTTTAAAAAGCTTCACATGAATAAAAAGTGATTTATGAGTCGAGCCGAGCTGAGTGGAATTTACCAAGTAAGCTCTTAATCTCTAGTTCAGAGTCGAGGCTAAAATGCTCGACTTTCTAATCGATTAAGGACAAACAAAACAAACTCAACAGCCAATCGTGCCCACCGCCTCCCCCATCCTTCCCCAAAGCGCAACCTTCAAAAGCATTCCTGAGCACATAGCATAAATGCATATTTCAATTCGATACTTATCCATTTGCTGAAGTCACGAAGATGATGTTTCTAAAAACGTAAAATTGAAACATCTTGCGGTCTAAATGGATTTTCATGACTTAGAAGATTTGTCGTGCTTGTGGTAAGGGAATGATAAATTTTACTGGGTATCGAAGTGATATGAATAAGTAATGAAGTTCATTCTAAGTTGTTGGTTCATGCATCTGAAACGAGATATGATGTTTTTCAATGTGGTTGATTGTGATGTTTGCCACTTAGAATTGGTAAACATTTTGATGACAATATAACCTTCAATTCATATTTCTATAGGTTTGGATCAAAAAGTTTGTAAAAAATTTTAGGCATTTGATATATGTACCTGTATTACACTTCCAAATAATTTTAAAAATAGGTTGCTTCCGCTTATCTTGAACCACTATGTTCGGAGAATTATTTACCATAAATTATTGGACGAAGAAATTTAAGTTAATTATTCTATTTAACCTGAGAGCTAAGTGAATGTACTTTTTTTTCCAAAACAGTTGGTAGACTAGCCAAACAGAGTAACAAAAAAATGTGCAACAAAAATGAAAATTCCTGAAGAATTACACGTGCATTGAAGATTGGCGTCCCAAGTTGGGCCATCGTTTTGTCTGACATCAAGCTGAAACGGCAGGAGGTGCTGAAAAACTCGTTGCATAATCTAACAAATCGGATGGCAAGGACAGTGTTCCTACAAGTAGAGCTTTGTCCCCAAGCTAAAGTTTAAAACAAGTTTTTTGATGGAATCATTAGACGACTTGAGATATTGTTCATGCATACTAGAAAGGTAGGGTCATTTCATAAACACAAAAATGCCAGCATTTCTGCTTGGATAATTTTGCTGAGTTCTTAGCTATCAATACAACTCACACTTTTTGTCAAAATTTTATGCAATGAAAACTGCTATATTTCATTTGATTATACTCCGGTTTCTATGAAATTTTGTATGCACAAGAATCTTGTGCTTGTGTACAATATTATTCCCAGAAGTTTAAGAATACAGTATTCTGTTTATCTAGAAACCATTAACTCTGACAAATCATGTTAGTACTAGTAAAAGAGAGGAAACGTTTGTTTTGGAGGTATTTGTTGAGCTTGTCTTCACAAAGATCTAAATCTACTTTTCCTTTAGATATTACGGATCAATGGTATCTAGTCACGAAGCAATGACACAAATTTTATGTAACTTTTAACCCTTTCTCTGGACCCTCGAATGCACAAATTTATCATCATCTATAGCGCGACCGCCCAAGCTGGGCCTTGGCCTCCCGGAGTAATTTCCTCCAATCAGCATGGTTCTGAGACCTTGCCCACCAGTTGATCACCCCCAGCAAGAATCTGCTGTCAGCATCTATCTTGTCTTTCCTCTGGACAGCTAAATTGTGCTCTATCCTTTATTGTACTTTTGTGTAGTCAGTTTTCTTGCATTCTCTCTACATGGCCCACTTATTACAATTTGTGTTGCTTTAAGCAAGCGGATACATCATTCTAACGTAGTCTCCACTTTGTTCCTTGTTTCACTCGGACGTCGGTTTTTCGGTGAACTTTGCGTTAAATTACGTCCACTGCGTGTTCGGGTTCGCTCGTCAGTGTCCATGTTTCACTTTAATATAACAGCATAAGTTTGACTAGTGATTGGAAATACGGAGCTTATGTGGCCTGTGCACAACTCTGGACCTTAAAACGGGAAGCGTGAAGTAATAGGCTTTATTTGCGGCGTTTATGCGGCGTTCAATCTCGTCCTTTTCAGTGCCTCTGCTATTCAGGTTGGCTCCAAGATAAGTAAAATTATGCACATTTTACAGTCGCACATATACAGATTCTGTCAAGCTAGAGCTTTTTTCCTCATTTGAGTTATGATAATGTACAAATGAACTTTTTCATTTCAGATTCTGAAAGCTCAAATCAAAATCTTTAATTTGAGATCCCACTTAACTACTTTAATAAAAATTGCTGACACATGTGGAACTTTAAACACAAATTTTTACAAGACCTAAGCTTTTAAGAGACTATCACTTTTATAGTTTCTAACAGAACTTGCTACGAGACATGAACAAACAGACAGAAGACAATAGAAAATACTAGTTGATTTTTACATATAGCTCCTTCTATAGTTTTTTCTGCTCAAAGGTATAAAAGCAAAAGATGGATGCTTCCAGGAGCGTTTTGTAAATGCAACTTTTGACATTCAGTCGACTTCTAAATGAAAGAAGGTTATCAGTTTGACCTGTAACAATTTTTTTTTGCTTTTTTTATGTATGTTCATGCATAACTTCTGAACGGAGATAGATAAAATAGCTATATTCCGGCATACAATACAACTTACTAGATTGAATTCAAAAGACCTGAAAATTAAATAACGGTAAAAATCCTTCACCGTTAGAACTAAAAAATTTCCGGCTTTTACCCCGATTTTTTAGATTATGGAGGTTTTGAACGAAGAACAACTTATCAGACTGAAGTGTGTCGGCACATAATTGTAATCCTTCTAAGGACTTTGGAGGTATTAACAGTGTAATATAGTACATTGTTAATGCTCTTTTGAACGATAAATGCTAATTATTTAGCGATTCTTCAAGGTTTCAATGGAGTACACCGAATTTTTTGGCGATGGATGAAAAGCTTTGGAGATAAAATGGCATGTTATGGTATTTAAGGATATCGAAACGCTCTTAGATTGATTCACACTAGTCCGCTGCATAGTGCAGACATGATGACCATCCTTCTTAAAAATATTAGCAAGAAATGGTTCCAAGATTGAGCTTGCAATTCACAAAATATTGAAAAAATTGATTTCCCTATGAGGTTACACTTATTTGGCAAGTTTATGAGGGCATTAGGGTGGTAGCCAGGTTAAAGCATTCCTTGCAATATAGAAGCTTTGTCTTAGGAAAGATCACTGAAATTGTGACTCATTGCTATGGAACGCTGCAAAATAAAGCTATATTAGGAGAGACTGTTATCCTTAAAAAATACATTAAAATAATATATTCAATGACGTTACTGATATTGGAATGTTTTGAGATATAACAGTATTTATTAGATTGTGCGGGATCAATACATTTAAACATCGATACAGTACTGGCGCTGTTCCAAATTGGTAGAAGAATGCGGTGGGGCAAGTTGACATTCGATATGAACGACAATGATTTCCTTACAGGATTCGGCACTTTATGGTTGATGGAGTTAATAGCTTACTCTGCTTTAGTAATACTTGCTGAGAAAGATGATATCATCAAAGTACTGGGAAAGTAGAGGAATGTATGTAATATTAAAAAAGTGATAGTCAACACTATAAACAAGCTAAGTAGATATATTTACGCTCATGTCAGAAGGGATTTGCACTCAACTTACGATATGCAGACACTAATAGTGAATAAACTCATCAAAAATTTTAACAACATCTAACCATTGTAACTCCATTTTAATCAGCCACAATTTTGTGCAATATTATTAGCAGCTATTGACTGAATGAAATCTTAAATACCTATATGTTATTAATTTTTTCTCATCAGTTGGTAAAGATTCAATCAAAAGTGTAGTGTCTGGTGCGATGGGGAATCCGAATGGTAAATATCTTTTGTATCTAATCATTTTTCTTATTTTTTTTTATTGTTATTACTATTTTTGCTATTTCGTTTTGTTATTGGATTTGTTGATCTGTAAAATGGAATTTTGAAATAAAAAAAAAAAAAAAAATACTTTACTTAATATTCCGTTTTAAAATGGTCACCATTTTGTTTTAAGATTATTGATGTCACTTTTTGAATGACTTCTCAAAGATGTTCATGATATATATCAATGTTGTAACTTTCATACAAATATGCGGCGATTAGAAACACATATTGTTCTTTTTTTTGTGGTAGGAAGGTAAAGGCATTTACGCCCGCCGAGTCTGGCAGTGTGGGACTCCCATGGAGGATACCCTTGGACTACCCACTAAACACCTCCCCTGTCAATCTGAGAACCTAGCCTGGAACCGTTTGACACATTACTTCGGGTCTCGTTTTGTTACGCCGTGGGGCGCCTTCAAGCTGGGGAGTCCCTTTCCTAGCGGGAGGGGAGAGGGCAACAGGAAATGCCAGAAGAGCGATCCCCCAGCCCCAGCGCCCCCGGCTGCAGTGAGTCCCTTTTATATTATATTTATATTTACTTCAACGCTGGCTTCGATTCGATTCGTATACCTCCAATACTGCTCATCCTTACTCTAGGGATTCTTTTTTTTTGTCAAGATGACCACTTCGGTTTTCTCCAGTGCTAAACTGAGCCCGCGAGCAGTCATCCAGTCCCTCACTCGGCGCATTAGCATACCTAGCCTAAGTTGCGCTTGTTCAACGGTGCGTCCAGCAACCAGAGGCGCAACATCATCCGCATAGCCGACCAAGCGCGACTCATCTGGCATCTCAAGTCTCAGTAGCCCGTCGTAAGACACGTTCCACAGGTCCGGACCAAGGATAGATCCCTGGGCAACACCCGATGTAATTTCCATTCTTCGTTGGCCCTGTGTCGTGTCGTAGAGCAGGCTTCGGTCCTTTAGGTAGTTCCTCAAAAGCTGCATTAGATATTCTGGAACTTGAAAAGAGTTTTCCAGCGTGTCCAGAATATCCACCCATCTAGTGGAGTTGAAGGCATTCCTGACGTCGAGTGTCACCAACAGGACGATCCGTCGCTTGGTGCGACTATATGCCTCTGCCTTTTGGACCGCGTTCACCACCTCTGCAATCGCATCAATGGTAGAACGTCCTGCTCTAAAGCCGTACTGCCGAGGAGATAGGTCCCCAGCAGCACGAATCGCGTCAGTGAGTCTTCCCTTGATGAGTTTCTCTAGCACTTTCCCAGCCGTGTCTAGCATGCATAACGGGCGGTATGCAGACGGCGATTCGGGATTTCCCTTCCCCTTGCTGATCAGTCCGAGCCTCGCCACCTTCCATCGTACCGGGAAAACCCCGTCCCGTAGGCAAGCGTTGAATGTGCTGAGCAGCAAATCAGGACAATGGTGATAGACGAGCCGCAACACCTCAGCTGGAACACCATCTGGACCTGGAGCCTTCCTCGCTTTCAAGGAGAGGACTGCCTCCTCTAGTTCCAGCTGTGTGAAGAGTGGGCACTCTACTGCTGTTTCATTGTTCCTTGGTAATTCCTTTTTTGTTGTTAAAATATAGGAAAATCAAACCACGCTAACTTCGTTAAATACCATTCGATGCTTTTGGAAATGAAACGATCATATATGTAATAGCTGTGATTTGGTTGTTTTAAGCTCGATTACAATCAAATTTTTGGAATATATGCACCTATTATAACGACAATCGAATATGTGTCTTCCCTCTTGACTTTATGGCCAAATATTAAAAATTCACAAATCATACACTTACTGAGAAAGTTTACCAAATATTAACTATGGATGTATTTTCTGTTCTTGTATTTTTGGTTAAAAAATGTCTAATCACAAAGGAAAACATACACATTTTTCATATATTTTGACGCTGTTAATCTCCTCAACACCATTACCGCTCTTCCGACACTTAATAGAGAAAGTTCTTGTCAAGTCCTTTCATTTCATACCCATATGGACCACGTTTGTAAAAATTTGTTTTTTGCGTGACATATATGGAAGACCGCTAAAAAAATGGAGTGGTGAATTGTAAATAAAAGTTAAAAAAATGCTCACTAATGAGCAAAAAATATATCACACTTGAGTGTTATGTTCTCCTTCCACTAATGTAGTGATCCCAAGTGGGTTTAACATAGTTTATTTCTCATACCGCGATACTTTCGGTACCCGGTGGCAGGATTTTGTTTTTCATTTTTATCGGGATCTTAAATGAACTTAACGTATAGAAAATATTATCTGATTAAAATCGCTGCGCGTCCAAAAACTGGCACTTCAGTGTCTGATATAATTGTATATTGCGCAAGTCTACTATAGGGTCTTTCAATAAGGACGCTCGAACTTTGTCAGCTAATAGCAGTCATTTTGTTAAGCAATATCTGTCGACTTAATTGTAAATCATCCATTATTGTATTACAAATCAATATGTTAGGTTATCACAAATGCCCTCAAGGTTAACATTCGAACGCCTTCCTGAGCAAGCTTTGTGTAATAAAGTTGTCGAAAATTGTGCCTCCCGAATACACGCTAAAAAGCAAAGCCGCAGCGGACACTTCAGCAATGTAATATTCCATATTTAATGCCATACAATATTCTTTGGAATAAAAAAACCTAAGTGGATGTCTTGAACACAATTTATTTTATTTACATCTAAAATTCGATAGTCCTTATCGAAAGACCCTATAGTTGTCTGATCCAGCTACCAACGTAGTACACTGTCATGTGGCCGAGCTGCAGACCATGATATTACGCTTCGCTGTCACGTCTCAAGGCTGCACTTTTATACATGGTTGGTGAGGTCAGCTTAGATTTCTATCATGAAATCATAACGACGAACGGTTCGAATCGAAATTTCATTACAACGTGCTACCAAGAAGACTTTAGATATACGTCCCAATAAAGCATGAAGCAGAGTGGAGGCTTCATTACTGGGATGTGTTAAAATATATAATTCATATAGGACCTATCTGTATCTCCATGTGTAAGACGACGCAAACTGCTTTGAGCAGGACGTGTGGAAAGGAAGAAAAAGCACCGGATTCAAATGCGGACGTTGAAGGGTAGAACGCAAAGGAAAGCTTTAGTTGGAAAATAAAGGAAACAACGGGAAGAGTCTTGGGATCTTGAATTAGCGAATGATGCTGCTCGGTAACATTGCCTGCTCCAAACGCCTCTCTATATATTTATCTTTCATTTTCACTCTCGGATACTTCCAGTAACCAGCCTGCGAAATTTCACTGTAAGTTATCAGAAAATTTATATAAATATTATTTTATAATAATAATAAAGCCCATCGCACAACAGTCCTAATCCGAACTTTGGCGTTGAGATTTATTGTTAGGGTATCCTTTTTCATGACTGTAACGGAATTTGAGGTGATTAGTACCTAATTTATCAATTAGTACGCATCCCGGCTGAGTGGGACCGACAGCAGCATCAGAAGCTCAAACCCGATGCGAGGACCGAGGTTTGAACTTGGGAGCTGCTGCACAAGCGGAGTGTGCCCTAACCCACTGCTCCACAGGGACTACATTACTTTATTATAGTCATTAAAAGATAGAGTTAAGTTTATTATAAAAGTGTTCTGCTTAACATAATACTTTCCTCTCTCTTTCTCTTTGTTTACTACGCAGTTGTTATGAAATAACAATTTTATATTCTAATTAATTCTGGGTAAATATTCATTCATTCAAACATTTATGCACTTTAGTTCTTACTTACCATAGATTTGAGCTGAAATTGGACGCATGTGCAACGGACTATAAGGCTGATATGCTTGCACTGAGCCAAGAGACAACTTATCTAATCATAGCTAAATCGCCTAAAGGAATCACCGAAATAAATATCATTCAAATATTCAATTGCTTTGACTGTTATTATACGTAATTTTTATTGCCTCATCAGTTCAGAATCGTCAAAAAATAGTATATTATTTATTTGCGTACTGCTGCCTAGTATAAATTGCCAAATGTTATGCATGATTAAGCTTCAATTTGCGTATGATTTTCATCGTTCATATGAAATAATTACTCAAGTGAACTTAGGCGGTCCCTCTATAGTTTTATATCTCAGCGCATTTCGACATCCCATACCCTAAACTATGCCGATGAACCTCCTCAAACCTTGCCTCAAAAATAATGTTTTCCAGATAGTCAGAAGTCTGCAAATTAGGCCTGAATATAGAAAGGATTTGTATTCTTCTCTGAAATTGGTAGTCATTTATCGAGCTGATCCACCTCTTTCTCTATCCTCCCCTATAATATAAGTCTATCATCACTATTAAGGTTATCTATTGTCATTTTTGTGTAAGCCTCATTTACGTAGTCTACATAATATACTTATGCCACGACCCCGGCTTTTAATGCGACACGACCAAAATGGAAAACCCCGTGTCAAAGAGTGCCGAATCCTGCACCATAGTATGAGAATATGGTAAAACTTAGCTATACGTTTAATATTTCATCGATGTTCCAAACCTACGGCAAAGCCTCACTTCTCGGATAGACTAATTTCTTACCCAAAGATTTCAAAATTCCTGTACAACCCCTAACTTCACTCCAATCCCCTACTTAAAGATTAAACCCAATTTCCTGGATTCAATATGCCTCTCAAATCACTTTTCTTAATATACTTGTATTCCACTTTTCAAGGGCTGCAACCTTGCCGGGGACAGGATCACACTCTGCAACAGGTTTCATGAAGGCAAAAAACATCAACGTGTAATACTGTTGTGATGATTCCATACAATTTAAATAGCTGTAACTCACTTGATTATGATCTGATTTCCATGAAATTTAGTGAGCATCATATCAATCTACATACGTGAAAAATTTTAAGTAGTTTAATGAATCAATTTTTTTTAGGGGAGAGAACGTAAAATTTATAAATCATACTATTATTAACAAAGTTGAGTGAATTTTGATTTCTGAGGTATTTGTTGCCTTTGTACTCATATAAACTTGCCTCCATGGTTTTGTTCAGATTTTTCGGCTTAAAGATGTTAAATCGCGAGGGGAGGGTGACACCACTTTTTCATACATTTCGCCTTCGTCTGGAGCCCCTGATACACAAATTTACTTTTTTGTCTCAGATTCAAAAAGTTCGACTACCTTTGATGAAAAAAGTTAAGAGCCACTTCATTCTGTGGGAAACCCCTATTAAAAAATTAGGGAGAGAGATTCTACTACTTCTGACCTTTTTACAAAGTTTGAGCTTTGCAGCTGTTATAGTTTCTAAGAAAACTTGCTGTGACGCACGGACAGACAAGACGCGAAACTAGGTCTTTGTAAACAATTTTTACAAAGCCCTAAAAATGGAAATTTAATAAAGCATAGCTCAACACATTATGTATAGTAAACATTTGTTATCTGAATATCATCACAATAATATTTCTATAACACAAGTATATATTCGCAATAATTAATTTGGAAAAGATTACGATTCCGTTCCGACATTTCATGCCATTCCTTCTCTGCATAAAGGGAAAGGAAATTACTGCGAGCATCAAATTCACTGAACCAATAATATCGATGATGTTAGTACTCGTAGATACCGGAGACACGAGTCAAGAGGCAACTGAGTGTCATCATAAACCTCGAAGGCTCGATATGCGAACGGCTGCCAGAGAGCAGACATTCGAAAATAACGGAAAGTGGAGAAGCCTCCAAGTCAGCGAAAATTTTATTTGAAATATCAGCACAAAAGTGCGAAGCGTATAGGATCGAAAGCTGTTGGCAACAGCAGAGTGGGTGTAGCAAGGATATGTGAGGACAATAAATTTGCCGAAATTGTACGTGGCGACACTTACAACCTATGCTCTTGTCCTAATCCCCTTCACTGACAGCCGATATGAATTTATACACATGTTGGATGATGGAATCTTCACAACGACACTTCGTCAATCCTTGAGATGTTGAAATGAGAAATTCACGTGAAACTCGATTATAGCTGATTCGAAAATTCTGGACAATATCTTTCGAATATTGTTTTAAGTGCAATTGATGAAAATGATTACGATTTATTAAAACTTGAAATATAAATGGTGTTTTCAATGAATTCAGACATTAGTTTCTCACAATTAGTGTATTAAACTTCCTGCATGTCCTTTGGGCATAATAAAGTTGAGATATTACGCAAAAGACTATTTTCAACCGACTTCCAAAAGAAAGAATGATATCAATTCATCGCGTATATTTTTTGCTTTTTTGTTTTTGTTTGTTCACGCATAACTTTTCAACGGAGATAGATAGAAGAGTCTTATTCTTGGCAAATGATACGTCTTTTTAGGGTTTTGTACTAAAATACAAAACCCTATTGCAATCACGACCTATGTCCATCTGTCCGTCCGTCCGTCCGTCTGTATGTCACAGCACTTTTTCTCCGAAACTATAGAGGCTACAGCCATGAAACTTTGTGAAAAGGTCAGGAGTGGTGACCTCTTGAAAGTTCAAGGGTGGAAAAATTGTTCAAAGGGGTTTAAGGGGGGTCTCCCCGTATAGGGAGGTGACCCCTCAAAAAAAAATTTTCACCATTGGTAGTCGAGTAGGGTGTCATTGGAAAGGTCTCAATGAGATCTTTTCAAAACAAGTCTTAAAATTGCCTCACAAGTACCGAGGGGGGCAGGGGAAGGGGAAATGTACGAACTTTTCGCGTACCCCCCCCCCTCGCGATTGGAAACCTTACATCCGAAAAATCTGAAAAAAATCATGAATGTAGGCCTTAATGAGGACAACATCAACAAATACATGAGAAGTCGAAGTTCACTCAACTTTGTTAGTAATAGTATGATTTATCGATTTTATGTTTTCTTGAATAAAATCCAAACGGTACCCTTAAATTCAATAAAACAGATGACTTTGTATAAGATTGATCTTTTCTGAAAGTTTCATGAAGATCGAATAGTATTTAATAAAGTTATAGCGATTTGAATTTTCCTGTATTACTATGGAACAATATGCCCTTTATTACTATGGAAACATATGGCTATGGAGCCATATGCGCTTTTTATCGATTTAGACACTACAGCTTTGGTAGGATTTGCATGAAAATTTCAGGAATGATAGGTATCATGAAAATGAGTACATACAATTGAAACAAGTCGAAGAGGCAGGAGAGAGCTCCTAGCAAAAGGGCTTTGTAACCATTCTAGGATTCGAAAAAATAGGGCATGAATCGATGATTGCAGTACAGAGGAGTGGGCCCTGAAAAAAATTTCATGAAAGGTAGCCGATATGAATATCAACTGAAAGTTCTCTATGAGAGCTTTTCAAAACAGTTCTTAAACTGACAGTTTTTGCTTCAGTGGGGGCACAGGGGGGGAAATACATGAAAAATGGGTTTCTAAAAAATCTGAAAAAATTATCAAGGGAGATATCTATGGGTATAAGTAAATACCTCAGAGGTCACAATTCTTTCAACTTTGTTAATGATAGTATGATCCTCGAATTTCACATTTTCTTCAATAAAATCGTCTTTGACATGTTTCTTGATTTTATTCGTTGCTGGTTACTGCGTAAGTTGAGTACAAAACCCTTCTGACATGAGCATAGGTCTGCCTACCCAACTTGTTTCCGGTTAGATCCCGTTTAAAGGATAAGGAATTCAAGTGCGGTAAAGGACTTTTACCTTTAAAACTAGATAAATTTCGACTTTCACCCCGATTTTTCAGCATAACTGATCGACGTGTGTAAGGATTTTGATTGTAGAGGTTTCAAATGAAGGACAACATATTGATATAAAATGTATCGGAACAGAATTGAAATCTTTCCAAGGACTCTGTAGATATTAACAGTTAAATATGATACATTGATGTCGATGAATTGAATTTAAATAATATTTCGTACGAAAAGTGCCAATAAGTAGGCACTCTGCAAGGATTTCTTGGAGATACCGAGCCCTTTGGTGACGGATGATAAAAATGATCAGTATCCTGAATTTTCTGCATAAACGGTACATTTTAGTTCATCATTTCTACCGGAAATAACCAATAAATTAGTTCTAAATGTGGCGTAAATACAATTCAACAATAGTTAAACATGAACGAATGAATAAACGTGAACGAATGATGCGGTTAAGAAGGATATTTTTAAGTAAATTTCACAAAATTGATTGCGGAGTGAACTTTATGTTTACATATATAAATACATATGTCTGTACACATATATATATATATATATATATATATATATATATATATATATATATATACATATATATATATATATATATGTATATATATATATATATATATATATATATATATATATATATATATATATATATGTATGTATATATATATATATATATCTATATATATATATATATATATATATATATATATATATATATATATATTTATATGCATGCATGTATATATGGCTATGTGTTTTGAGTGAGTTTTGAATGGTTTGAAATAAAAAATTGCCACTAAAAAGGGTGAAATAAAAAACTTAGAAAAAAAGAAAACCGACTTTGGAATGCCATAAAAAGGATGAAATAAATTGTTTGGAACCGGTGCCAAATGAATTTCCCCATTTCAAAATAAATACTTCCAACATCTGCACCATCACAAAAAAAAGCGGGGAAAAAATGATATTCCAAAAAAATTATTTCATCCTTTTTAGAGCATTCCGAAGTCGGTTTTTTTTTCTAAAAGTTTTTTAGTATTTCATTTTATATAGTAAAAATATTTTTGGTATCTTTTTATAGTTTACTGAATGCACAATATTGACATTTTTGCAGGCCAGAAAACTCAGAAGCAGGGAGAAGAGGTGGCTGAAAACTTCCGCTACTCAAAAGACTTAATACTCAAACTAAATGTATTATTACTTAGGAATTATAGTTTGAGTACTCATTTCCTTTTCGTAAATTTGCGAAAACCAATTCACATTAGCTTCAATATTAACTGCTTATGTACTCGTAGAAACTCACTTGTACGACGTAACCTATTATTCAATTAAGTCGAGTTTTAAAAAAACTGTTTTTCATATTTTTCGTAAAATAAACGACCCAATTGATAAAGGTTCCAGCCGTACTTCCATGGTGAAACTGCCCCGATAGGGACCTATATAATAACCTATGTTCTATTGCAGAGGGTGCTAATAATACTTGGTCAACTAGATATTAGTTCTTTGGCTTTGTCCGTTGAGAAGCTATTTAAACAAGTTGGGTAAACAGATCTACGCTCATGTAAGAAGGGTTTGTACCCAACTTCTCAGAAATGCAGTCACCAGCAATGAATGACGTCAAGAAAGATGTCAAAGAGATGTGCACATTTAGAGGAAAATCCATTGTTTTTCTAATTTGAACGGTCGCCATTCTGCCAATAACCAACAAAAATCACTCAAATAATGAATTCTCAATTGCGATTAATGGAAAATTTCAAGAAGATCAAGTCAAAACTGCAGTGACTAATTCGATGAAAAGTCCATAAAATACCAAAAACATGTGTTATTGTTGTTGTAAGTGGAGAAATTTCAAACGGCTATAACTTCCATGCATATCATTCGATTTTCATCAAAGTTACAAAGTTTAAGGACCCTTTGTGGGACTATTTAAGTATCGAATTTCGTTTAGTTTAAAGGTACCGATGCGATTTTATTAGGGAAAATGGAAAATTCGAATATCATACTATTTTTAAGCAAAGTTGGCGAATTTTGACTTCTAAGTTATTTATTGTTGTTGTACTCATAAACACCTACCTCCATCATTTTCTGCAGGTTTTTCAGATCACAGTTGTCCAATAGCGAGGGGGAGGGGACGCAAATTGTTCGTGTATTTCCCCTCCCTGCGCGTCCTTCGAAGCAAAAAGTATCAAATTAAGATCTGTTTTGAAAAAATCTTATAAAGACCTTTCATTTGATACCCATATCGGCTACCTTCGAAGAAATTTTTTTCGCGGGCCACTCCCCTATATGGGGAGACGACCCTTAAATACCTTATAAAAATTTTTTATAGTTTAACTTTGAAGAGAGCACCACTTTACACCTGCATACAAAATTTGATGTTTCCAGCTTAGGTGGTTTGCGAGAAAAAGTGCTGTGACACACGGACGGACACACGGACCGACGGACAGACAGGTCGCAATTTTAGTAGGGTTTTGTAAAATTATTTGACAAAACCCTCAAAAGAATGTCCGGGGCGATTGCTTTTCAAAGTGATATGTATCAATTAATTTTACAGTTAAAAAATAAAACTAATAGGAGTGTTACGATACATTTCATTATTTATGAAAATTCATTGTGTGTAGCTACATTATTGAGTTGCTTACTTAATAATTTTTTCTGAAAAATTATTAGAGAAGAAAAATGTTAAAAAGAGCTGATCGTACAAAAACATATTGAGTTCGCATAAGTAGGAAAATTAAAAAATAATTCTCGCACATCTAAGCATGGCGGTCGCCATCACGGGTGTGTATCTAATAAGAGTGATGGCCCGAAGAGAATAAGTACACACGTCGAAACCACCTTCTTCTAACATTTTCCTTCTTTAGTAACTTTCCAGAAAAAATTAACTCTCATCAAGACCTTTAATTTGATACCCATTTCGACTATTTTTGATGAAATTTTTTTTCGGGGGCGACTTCCCTCTACGGGTGACCCGTCTTAAATAACTTATAAAATTTTGAACTTTGAAGACAGCACCACTTTACACCTACATACAAAATTTTGTGTTTCTAGTCTATGTAGATTGCGAGAAAAATTGCTGTGATACTCAGTCGGACGAAAAGACAGACAGGACCCGATTTTAGTAGGGTTTTGTAAAATTATTTTACAAAATCCCAAAAACTTAAATACAATAGTTAATTATTTTGTTTGTTTGATATTCGCAGGTCAATTCTCTTTTTTCTTTAAAAGCCGTCGGGCCTTGCTTTGCTGTGTGAGCAGACGTATTTCGACTCCTTGGAGTCATCTTCACTGTATTAAGGATTTTTTGGAGGAAATGATTTTATAAAGGTTTAGGATGGATTAAACAAATAAGGCTAGGTAGAGGGATACTAGGTTTTTTTTTTTAGATTGTAGGATGTCTGTTTCTTCTGTTTCATCTCGTTTCCATTTTCGTCGTTGAGTGTGGTCTTCTTCTTCTTTTTAGCGCTACAGCCCCTTTCGGGCCTTCGCTTCCTGCAAACAGCGCCTCCAACTGTCTTGGCCCATTTACCGCGTCTTCCAATTCCGAAATTTGAGCAGCGATGAACTGTCTTCGTCGACCATGTAAGATCAGCATTTCCATGGTTTCCCCACTGGCCTCTGGCCTTCAGTTCTCCCAACGAATACCTTTTTGGGTATCCGTTGTTCGTCCACACGATTCATGTGTCCGGCCCATTGCAGCTTCCACAGTCTTACAATCTTTGAGACCTCCGGATCGTCAAAAATTTCATACAGCTCATGGTTGTATCGAATTCGCCATTGGTCCCCGTCAAGTTTCACTCCGATTATTCGCCTCAGGACCCGTCGTTCAAAGGCGTTCAATATATTTGCGGATGCTTGGGTTAGGGTCCATGTTTCACACCCATAGCATAACACAGGTCTTATCCCAAATTTGTATACTTGGAGCTTTGTTTTTCTCTGTATGCACCTGGTCTTCAATATCGTCAATACTGAATAAAATATTTTATTGGCGATTGTATTCTTCGGCGTATTTCGTCTCTTTCATTGCACGTTTTCGTTATTTGGCGCCTAAATACACAAATTCTCTAACATTCTGTATACTGTATCCGCCAGGTGTGATATTTTATGTATTTGAGATATTTTTCCTCGACTGCGTCATAAGCTTTGTTATATTTTCATTGATTTGTAGCCCTACTAGTTTTGCTTCGTTGTTGAGTTTCAGGAAAAGTTCCTTGGTAGTTGTTAATGACCATAACAAAATGTTTATGTCGTCCATGTAGGCTACTACCTGGCTCGGCTTGTATAGTAATGTACCTCACGTATCGACAGGTAGCTTTCGTATGACGTACTACAGAGCCAAATTGAATAGCAATGGGGCCAGCCCATCTCCCTGCTTTAGTCCGATATTTGTGTCAAATGTATCGGTAAGTTAGTTATTGAGGTCGTCGACGTCATTGTCATTTTGGTAAGACGGGCTAATTTGGCTGGGATGCCAAAGCAAAGAATTATTTGGTACAGTACGTTTTGATCAATAATGTCCTATGCTTGCTTGAAGTCAAAAAAATTTTGGTGCACGTCTATGTTGAACTCCCAGCATTTTTCAAGTACCTGCTTGACTGTGAAAAATTGGTCTGTTGTTGATCTACCTGCCTTAAAACCACCTTCATACTCCCAAATAATACTGTTGGCACATGATCCGATTTTATTTCCTAAAATCTTTGAACATATTTTGTACAAAGTAGTGATATGCCTCTATAATTTTCGCACTGTAGCTTGTCACTTTCTTGTGGTTAAGGGAATATAATTGATTGGCTCCACTCTTTCGGCATATGTTCTTGTCGCCAAAGTGCAGGATGAGTGTGGGTTGTGAAGTGTAGGATGAGTGTGGTCTAGTACTGAGGAAATTGCGTCGGAACGTGTTATAAGTTGTTCATAGATAATGTGACCGTCTATTTTTCTATGTTTATATATTTCAAGCCTCGGTTTTTTGCTTTGTTTGTGAAGCAATATCATCGAGTTTACCATAGCGTCAGGCTCGTATGTGTGGCTTTGTAGGTGCGTCACATAATTGGAGTCTGCCTTGTTGTGTAAAAAAGATCATAAGTGCTCTTTGTATCTTATCGTTAGTTTCCGTGCAGTCCTTCCTTTGTCTACCATGTCACAGTCCTTGCATGTCAGGTATACCGTCTATACCACTGTTCTCGTACTATTTTGGTTAAATTTTATTTCCAATGTTGTTAGTTTTGGATGCAGTTTTTATTTCCTATGGAAGTTTGATAGTTTGTATGTTTCTTTGGGCACGTATGTTAACGAAATGCACTGTTGGTTGTTCTTATGAGTTTCAGTCAGTTGGCGTTCCTACTTTTGTCAATGTCACGGTGTTTGTATCCGTTATTGTTAGCTATTCTATAAATGTTGCTTAGTTGGTTGGAGTGGCTAGCAGCAGTCATGGGGACGGAGTGAAGTCTCTGCAATCACTGATCTGAACGCTACTGGCGTATGTTGTGCTGGGTGGTTAGATGTTACGTGTATGATATGATCAGTTGTGGTTGATTTTCTATATATTTTGTAGTCTAATCATGTTTTTTTCGCGTGTCATAGTAAGGTCTCTATAGTCGAGTTTCCCGTTTGTTTCTTTTTCTAAAGTGAAATTTATATTTGGGTGTGTTTCAATCATATAGGTAAGTAGTTCGTCTTGTTTATTTTCTTGTGAGACATTAATGATGCAACAGTCATCCAGATATCGTCTGTAAAATATTACAAGAAATCTTTTTTTTGTTTTTTTGTTTTTTTTTTTGTATTTAGGAGGTGAATGCCATTTACGCACAAAGTGTGGGACTCCCATGCTCGCGAGAAGGCGACTGGACTACCCGCTAATTACCTCCTCTGTCAACCTGAGAACCCAGCCTGGAACCATTTGACACATTACTTCGGGCCAGGTCTCGTTTTGTTACGCCGTGAGGTGCCTTCAAGCTGGGGGATCCCGTTCAAGCTGAGGGATCCCGTTCCTAGCGGGAAGAAGAAGTGCCAGAAAAAAGATCCTCCAGCCCCAACGCCCCCCACTGCAGTGAGTCCCTTTTATATTTTAGGACTGCTTGAGCATAATGTGCCCCCTGGTTCCATTTGTCAACCGATTCGAGCATCACCGCGACTGTATTATCCGAGATGAGCTCTCCCGTCTCCCTGTAGGGTTCCCTTCGCAGCCTGACCCATTTTGTGCTGGCAAAAAATGTGTGGCAGGCATTGTCCTCCTCTCCTGGGCAAAACCGACAATCGGGAGACCGTGACTTACCGATCTTGTGCAGGTAAGACTGAAAACATCCATGCCCGCTCAAAAGCTGGGCCAGATAGAAGTCAATCTCACCATGCTGTCGATTTAGCTACGGTCTCACATCTGGGATGAGGCACGCAATCCACCTTCCTTTCGTACAATTCACCCAAGACTGCTGCCAATCGTTGAACGAACGCTGCCTCTCCTCGCGAACAACCATTTCCCTCACTTTCTCGCTTTGGCGCAGGTAAATAGCGCGGCGCTCTCTAGCAAGGAGGGCGACAGGTATCACGCCTGCAATAACTCTCACCACCGAATCAGAGACTGTTGGATACGAAGATGCAATTCTCAATGCTCCTCTTCTCTGTACCTGCGCCAATCGTGGCTGGGTTGGCCATAAGTCGACTCAGAGCCGATACTCCCAAAGCAGCCTTCTCAGCCGTTGCCCTGATTCGCTCAGAGAAACTCATCTTTGAGTCGATCAGTAGCCCCAGGTACTTAACCGATGGCTTTGATTCGATTCACATATCTCGAATACTGATTATTCTTAGTGTAGGGATTCTCTTTTTTGTCAAGATGACGACTTTGGTTTTCTCCAGCTTTAGCACTGGGGAAAACCGAAGTAGTCATCTTGACAAAAAAAAAGAGTCCCTAGAGTAAGGACGACTGAAACTGAACCTGCGAGCAGTTTTTTGACAATTTTGGGTATAACGACTTCTTTCAAAGATTGTAAGAATATTTCTGATATTATAAATGACATTGGATGTCTCATACGGAAAACGTCCTTGTCAATATTTATGTTATTATTGAGTCCAAAATTATTCTGCTTGATTGTGGTCTTTGTGAGATTGAGTATTTGATCTGTGAATCGTCGGCTGTTATTGAATGAATATTTTTCTTTTAGCATAGTCAGTATTTCATCGGCGGGTATAGATGTGTAGAGGTTGGTGATATCTAGTGATAAAAGTCGACAAGTGTCACTCAATGTTAAAGAAGCCATACAGTTCGCTAGATCACGGCTGTTTTTTTACGTGTATTTCTCGTCAAGGTGCATGACATCAACCATTATCATTGCCATGTACCGTGCTGATTGGTATGCAGAAGATGTGCGATTATTGACGGCAGGCCAAATAGGGATAATTGGTTTGTGGAGCTTAGGTTGTACTTTAAAGGGTGGTGTGGATGGATTTTGGTTTATATAGCGGTGCTTAGTATTAAGAGGAACGATTAGAGAGGATTGTGTAATAGCAGTACGTAAGTCTGCTTGGAACTTATTAGTAGAGTCTTTGTTTACCAGTTTTTATCCGTTTGCGTTAATGACGTCTATTGTTTTTTGTACGTAGTCCGTTGTGTTTAGGATCACCGTTGTCTGTCCTTTGTCAGTTTTTGCAAATGTTAGTAAGTTATCTGTGAGTATTTTCTGAAAGTGTTTTAATATCTTATGGTCTTCGTGGAAATTCATTTTGCTTATGCTAGTGCCTATTTTTTGTAGTATATCTACTGCAGTATATCTTGCATTTGTCTGTTGTTCTTACGGCAGTTTGTTAATAGCTATGTTAGTGTCGATTACTAGTTGCTCTAGGCGTTTGCTGCGGTTGCTGTCCATATTGATGTTGTCCACGGTGAAACAACAATCGAGTATTCACTCTTCATACAACTGGAAGAGGAAGAGGCAGTCTTATCATTGGAAGGGAGGGAAGCTTCAGGCCCAGATAGTATTTCAGCTGAGATATTGCCACTTGTCTACCAACATTGTCCTGAGTTGCTGCTCAGCACATTCAACGCTTGCCAACGAAATGGAGTTTTCACAGAACGATGAAATGTGGAAAGGCACATGCTGATCAGCAAGAGGAAGAAAAATTCCCGATCGCACTCTTCATACTACACATTATGCATGCTAGCGAAAGTGCTAGAGAAACTCATCAAGTGAAGACT
Organism: Odontomyia ornata; assembly: GCA_963969285.1. Taxonomy (NCBI): domain Eukaryota; kingdom Metazoa; phylum Arthropoda; class Insecta; order Diptera; family Stratiomyidae; genus Odontomyia; species Odontomyia ornata. Next base: position 317,276,241 of record OZ017738.1, on the reverse strand, counting down.
CACTGACACGATTCGTGCTGCTAGGGACCTATCCCCTCGGGAGCATGGCTTTAGAGCAAGATGTTCCACTATTGATGCGATTGCAGAGGTGGAGAGTGCTGTCCAAAAGGCTGAGACATATAGCGGTGCTGTTCATGAATCTCGACGTCAGGAACGCCTTCAACGCCGTTGGATGGGTGGATATTCTGGATACACTGAAAAAGCCTTATCAAGTTCCAAAATGTATGACGCAACGTTTAGGGGGCTACCTGAAGGACTGAAGCCTGCTTTATGACACGTCACAGGGTTAACAAATTATGTTAATTATGTCGGGTGTTGTCCAGGGATCTACCCTTGGTTCAGACCTGTAAAACGTATCTTGTGATGAGCTACTGAGACTGGAGATGCCAGATGAGTCACATTTGATCTCTGAACGCACCGCTGAATAAGCGCAGCACAGCCGCCGATTGAGAGCCTAGATTACTGCTCATGGGTTCGATCTAGCACTGGAGAAAATCAAAATGGTCATTTTGATAAGAAATTGAATCCCTGTAGTAAGGATGATCAGCATTGGAAACATACTAATCGAATTGAAGCCAACGTTGAAGTACCTGGAGTTAGTGATCATCTAGAAGATGAGTTTTTCTGGGCAAACCAGAGCAACGACTGAGAAGGCACTTCGGGTGTATTGGCTCTGAGCTGACTTATGGCCAACGTAGGCAGACCCAAACCATCCAGAAGGCCCCTCTTGATGAGTACTGTAGGATCAGTACTACTGTAGGGAGCAGAAATATGGGGCGATGCTCTCAGTAAGGAGCTGAACCGCAAACGCTTGGCGCAGGCGCAAAGAAGAGGAGCACTGAGGATTGCATTTTCATATCCAACAGTCTCTTATTCAGCGATGAGAGATAGTGCAGGCGTGATACCTGTTGCCCCCCTTGCTAGGAAGCGCTACGGTATTTAAATGCGTCGAAGCAAGTGCGTGAGGAATACGATAACCCGTGAGAAAAGACAGCGTTCGTTCATTCATCGATTGGCAGCGCTCTTTGGTGAAATACGCGAAGAGAAAGTGGACTGCGCACCTCATCCCCGATCTCTGACCGTGGCTCAATCGGAGACATTGTGAAACTAAGTTCTATCTAACCCAGTTTTGGAGTGGTTATGGGTACACAGGTCTCCCGATAGTCCCTTTTGCTCAAGAGAGGCAGACGGAGCCTGCCACTTATTTGTATACAAAATGGAACAGGCTGCGACGGGCTTCTACAGAAGGGGAGGGCTAACCACGGATAGCATAGTCGTGGTGATGCTGTATATATATATTATATATATATATATATATATATATATATATATATATATATATATAAATATATATATATACATATATATATATATATATATATATATATATATATATATATATATATATATATATATATATATATATATATATATATATATATATATATATATATATATATACATACGATGTGTGTTCAAAAAATATCGCGAATTTTGTTTTTTTCAGAATTATTTATTTATTCATGAATATCTATTTTGTCCCCTTCAAAGTAATCCCCATGAGATATTATACACTTGTGCCAACGGTTTTTCCAATCTTCGAAGCACTTCAAAAAAATCGTTTTTTTTAATCTTGTTCAGCTCCTCCTTCGATGCCGTCTTTATCTCGTCAAGCGTAGCGTAACGTCGTCCTTTCATGGGCCTCTTCAGTTTAGGAAACAAGAAAAAGTCACAGGGGGCCAGATCTGGGGAATACGGTGGCTGCGGCATCATTAGTGTGTTGTTTTTGGCAAAAAGTCGCGCACAAGCAACGATGTGTGAGCAGGGGCGTTATCGTGGTGCAAAAGCCAATTTTTGTTCTCCCACAAATCCGGGCGTTTCTGGCGGATTGCTTCGCGCAAATTGCGAATAACTTGCAGGTAATATTCCTTATTGACCGTTCTTCCCTGTGGCAAGAACTCATGATGCACCACGCACCTGCAATCGAAGAAAACTGTCAGCAAAACTTTCACATTCGACCGAACTTGGCGCGCTTTTTTCGGTCTTGGTTCATGCGGCAGCTTCCATTGAGATGATTGAGCTTTGGTTTCCACGTCATAACCATCAACCCACGATTCGTCACCAGTTATGACCCTCTGGAGCAAATTTGGTTCGTCGCGGACAGAGTTTAACATCTCAGCGTTGCTGTTTTTGGTCGCAATTGAGCAATTTTGGTACGAATTTCGCGGCGACCCGTCTCATGCCCAAATCGTTGATAAAAATCGAATGGCACGAGCCAATCGATATGTTTAGGTCCTCAGCAACTTCTCTAACGGTGATTCGACGATTGGCCAGTACCATTTTCTCCACTTCATTAATTTTTTCGTCTGTTGTTGAAGTGCTCGGGCGTCCGGCACGCTCTTCGTCGTTCACATCTTCTCGGCCTTCTAAAAACATTTTGTACCACCGATAAACGTTGCTCCGGTCCAAGGTAGCTTCTCCGTATGCCACAGTCAACATTCGGAATGCATCCGCGCACTTAATTTCGTTTTTCACACAAAATTTGATACACGTTCTTTGATCCATTTTTTGAATAAGTAAAAATCGAAGACGATTGAAAACACGTGCAAGTAAAGCAGCTATCACCAATTAAGTGAACATTCAAAATGGCCGAGCTTGTTGGCATAAGTGACAGACATGAGTACCAACATAACGCCACAAAAAAATCGAAATTCGAATATACGTAACCCGCGAAAATCCAAAATTCGTGATACTTTTTGAACACACCTTGTATATGTATATACACTATATATATTTCTAACAACCACAGAAAAGAAAATATCGTAGAGTACTGTACCCTGGTACCTGCTACGATTTGGGAGGTAAAGCCATCATAAATGATTCTACTCTGAAGCAATACTATAGACTTTCTCTTACTTAAAGCTTCACCAGAAGCTAGAAAAAGAGCTTTCCATTCACTCTATTTGATAGTGCATTGCTGTTATTTTTATTTTTTTTTCCTTGAAAATATATTTAATCCGTTGATGCAATGGATATCCTCTTTCTCTAAATGTTTTTTTATTATTCCGGTTCTACAAGTTATACTACGATGACTTAGCACTACATTCCCTCTCGAGCCCACGCTCGTTTCCTGCAAATAGTGCCTCCAACTTTCTCGGTCCATTAACCACGTCCTCAAATTTCGAAATCCAAACTGTCTTTGTCGACCCAGTCAGACAAGCGTTTCCTCGGTTCCCGCACTGGTCTCCGTCCTTCAGTTCTCCCAACGAATACCGTTTTGGGTATCCGTTGTTCATCCATACAATTTATGTGGCCAGCATATTCCAGCTTCCACAGTGTTCCAATCGTTGAGGCCTCCGGCTCGTTAAAATTTCATACAGCTCATGGTTGCATCGGATTTGCCATTGATCCCCGTCTAGCTTCGCTCCAATTATTCACCTCAAGACCCGTCTTTCGAAGGCTATCAATATGTTTACGGATGCCTGGGTTAGGGTCGATGTTTCACACTCATTGTTTTCCTGTACATACAGCCGGTCTTAAAGATCGTCAAAACTTAAGAAAAACATTTTACTTGCATTTTGTATTCTTCGTCGTAACTTTTATTATCAGTTTTTGCTATTTTGGCGCCTAAATACACAAATTAGCCCAAAATTCCGATATTGTATTCGCTAAGTGTGATATTTTGGATTTTTTAGTTATTCTTCTTCGACTGCGTTATGAGCTTTATTTTGTTCATACTTACTCAATACTATCCTTCACGTTGTAAAATTCATATTGGAGAAATGATATTCTACTTGATAAAATAAATTTCTTAAGTGCCCTATTATACTATCCTTTAGCAGGCCAGCGGGTTTTTAAAAACGTTAACTTTTCTGGGGTGCCATAAAACACATATTATTGATATCTAAAGTCGTAGTCATTTTGTTTATTTGATATCCGCAGGCCGAATCTCCTTTTCTTGAAAAGCCTTCTAAAGTTATTTGCCTTTTTTTCACATTTATACTAACAAAGGCTTATTTTACTTAGCTTTTTCCATTTGTTTCTACCAAGCAAGATGTTTCGTTAACAATAATTTTGTTTAACAATTTTTCTCAATAATCTAGTAACTTTTTAAATAAATAAAGGTTATTAGCTCTTTCCTTTACTCCAAACAAATCATGTGATACATCCATACAATAAAAAAACACTTTTAAACACTCTCCCCAAGATGAGTAGAACAGTAACATCACCTGCAAAGTAAGCACTGAACGAAACCTCAATTAAATTCACCCCAAAACTATTAAAGTGAGCAATAAATACACATATTGTATCTTGATTTGATTACTTAGCAGTTGCTAACAATCATCATTCATTAAAGCTCTAAGGTGTCTTAAATATCCCATTTTAAAGACACAACTAATCTTGACGACTGGAACCAGAAAATCAACAATCGATTATGATCCCGGATAGAGGCCAAGTTTTGTGTAATATAATAAAAGCACCTGAGTTGTTGGCTGCTTCAAGCGATGTACCGAAGGCGCGTTGTGTTACAATATTCCAGGGACTCGTTTTCCAGAACGACAAACGTACGGCCAAAATTTATGGATAACACATTTTGAATTCTCTAAGGGTGTCATATTTTGTTATGGGCAGGATTATTACATAATGGCATAAAGACACATATCCTAGTGGGTATCGAAAATCGACTGGCTTCGAAGGATTTATTTTCTACACTGTACGCTAAAAATGGAGCTGGATCTGTAGTTGACATATTTCGTAAAGAATCAAATAAGGTCGAAAATATTACTTGAGCAAAATACTAGAAAATCATTTAATTGCACTGTTTATTCAAAGTAAACAGCCTATGTAGACTTCAAACAAATGTCGATAAATAATGAGAAAATTTTAAATCAACTGATAGCACCAAGTTTGCACTGCAAAGTGTCCTTGCAATTCTCACGCTAGATTTATTTTCTACACTGTATGCGCCCTCAACGTGTAATCTCCCAATGGGTACTTTATCGTTCGTTGAAATCCCATTCATATCCGATAGTTAGATCAACTCATAGATGGTACTATAAACGGAAACAAACTACTTACCGGTCCCAAGTGGTACATTCATCTGCCTTTGCTGTTGTGTTTGCCCGGTCTTTTCGTCCACCTCGCCATCCTGGTCAGCCCCATTGCCGACACCAACGTTCGAGCCATCGTTATTGCTGCCTGAACGATGGCTATTACTGCCAGGATTATGATTGTTGTGGCTATTATTTGATGTTGACTTTGTTATTCGATTGGTGGCTGTCGATTTCGTCAGTCCTGTTGCCGATGCCAAGGATAGAGTAGTACCAAGGGATGTGGTGGACGTTGACGTTGATGGGGCACTGCCGATTACAGTTGCATGAGCTGTAGAGGTGTTCGCATTCCGAAACACAAGAATTGACTGAGATTTGTCGAGACGTTTGAGAGTTTGCAGCAGAAAAGGTCCTCCAGACGTGGTAACTGTCTGGTGATTGGAGGCTGATGATAAAGTCAATCCTCCCGAATTAGATTCCAATGAAGTGCGCGTCTTATTTAGCCGTTGCTGTAAGATGATGGAACCTTCCGGGAGAATGTTCTTTTTAACGCTTGCTGACTGAAGAAGGACCGTGCCAGCTTCCAATTGTCCGCTCTTGAGAGGGGTTTGTAGAAGGATTGTCCCACCTGTGTTGTCATGACTTTGCGTCTGACTTCTTGCCGTTGCTGTCTTTATTCTTTGGTGTTGCAAGATAATTGGTTTGTTATCATCATCCACGCCACCGTTCAACAGGCTCAACAATTCATGGCTATTCTGAAGGATAATTTGTCCATTCTCGGTTCTAGCACCTCGCACAAGGATAATATTACTGTGATGTTGTTGCGATGCAAGTTTGGCGAAAGATGTTGTTTGCTGTTGCTGGTGATGGTGTTGGACAGTAGCAATAGCTGCACCTGATGAACCCACGCCTCCTCCGTTAGAGCCACTGTTTCCTCCACCGGAGCCATGATGCTGTGTACTCGCATCAATTCCGGACGATCCTCCTTCAGAACGTAATCCCTTGCTCAAATTGTGATTTCCGTCTCCCTTCGATGATTGCGTCGATGAAGACGAAGTCGTCGTTGTGCCCACGGATGTTGTTGAGCTGCTACGTCCTGCTCCGTCAGTATTGCTGATAGCATCGGCATTGTCTTCAGAAGACGGACCTACAAGAAAACAAGAAGAGGTGTTTTACTGGAATTATCACGAAAATAGATCTCAAAATATTGTCTGGCACTAACAGTTTATGTATGAGAAGAGTATTAGGAAAGTAATTTATATTAATGCTGATAGCATTCATTGACTTTAATTTTTGAATGAAGGTTTTATCGGATATTAACTATTTGATATACGTAGAAAGAGGATATGGAGGAGTTCAAAAGCTGTTGTGAACTATAAATGTGAATGAGTAAATGATTTTCTTTTCTGAGTACTGGCAAGAATTTTCTCAGTTAAATGACGTACATAGCACACGTTATGGTAGTGCTCTGATAATTTCAGTTTATTTTTGTGTTTTCCAACTCCAAAATTCAGAAATATTAAAAAACATATATCAATCAAACTTTGACAAATTTTTTTTGAGACCCAGCAATATATTTGTCTATATTTTCCAACTGCTTAAAGTAAGTTTATAATAATTTATGCCTAATGTTTTTTCTTATTTTTTTTAAGCTGAATAAATGAAATTGAGTTTAAGGCATTATGAATAAATGAGTGTATCATTATTGTGAGCCACTGAAAATCTATGCATAATTGTCTAAAAGAGTACACTAATCTAAAACTTTAAGAGTATTCTATAATTTTATTACTGTACTATTCCAAGTATTTTATAATCAAATTGAAGCATCCTTGTTGCCACTTTTCAGCTTTCTAAATTTCCAAATTTATAACTTCATCATATGTTCTTATCCGTTCGTTTTATGAGTTGCATTTCTTCGCAAATAGCATTTGTTTACAAGGTTGTTTTCTTTTTTCAGCTGTTTCAGCTCTTTATTCTCTCTTGTAATAAAATATATAAGCTTTCGTACAAGCCTAGCTTCTTCTTCTTCTTGATGTTTTTCCATCTTTCACTACATTTTGCACCCTTTTGATTTGCGTATGTCCTTTTTCGATAATTTCTCCTGCCCCATATGTTTGTACGTTTTGGATGATTGATCTTTTCGCCGATTCTGGTTTTCCTTTTCTCCTGATCCAAATTTGTCCTTGGCTGCCATCAGGTTCCATTTGAGCTACGTTTTCGAATTTGATGTTTCTGTCGAGAGTCACCATATCTTAAAAGTATTCTTAATTTATGAAAGCTAGATTTTTCAGTTGTGAAAACGAAAGAATTGCAATAATTCTCAAATATTAGCTACAAAAGCTATCATTAAGGCTTTCATGGAATGTTAATATATTCCATCTTTTTAGAATGAATCAAATTCAGGGTGAATTGAGAGAGCGTGAGCTGGGAAGAGAATAAAATTGAATGAAAGAAAACGCTCTTCTTATGACTGATTTACTATGAGAAAGTTTATTTCTATCATTTAGTGCTTTATTAAACTTGACAAAAACACAATTTCGTTAAACAGCAAAAATGCATGTATTAAACGAACCATTTTACACCCTATGAATTTGAATAAATAAACAGGTTCTGGTAGCAGGAGAGTGCCCCTCCTAAAAAGGGCTCGTAAGAAAATTAGTAGATGAAACAATTTCTTCTGTATGTTAACATCTAGGCTCATACAGAGATTCTTTAAAGCCAATTTGAAAGAGTTACATGTGATTATCATATTTCAAATTTTCCACCATTTTGTTTACAGAGCTTTGACCAATTTGTTTGCATAACTATGATTGCATATAAATGTAGCACATATTTTTGGATTTTCCTTAAAACACCGTACATGTCCTGAATATCTGCAAACTTGCATCTCCCTAGCTTCACTTGTCGTCACAATTGTTGACAGTTACAGCCGACTTTGTTGTTTAACATCAAATTTTTACAGTAAATGCAAATATCACTAATACAGCGAGGTATGCGTCTTCAATGAATTTAAGTGCCCTCTCTTCATCGCTTCAAGTAAGGAGGCTATCCTCGATCAATGTTTCCTTTTCAAACTTGCTAGTAGCTTACTTTCATCAAACATCAACCTATAAACCCACGTCTACTATCTCCAACCCGGTCTCAGTTTTATACAAGAAACGAAATCTATCTTTATTTTCTTGTGGTCCGCCTGGTTAGAGACCAATATTACCTCCAGCTTAGTCCTTCTGTGGACACAATTATAAGCTTCAAATCTAAGCTGCGGAGAATACCTGAGCATCAATTAACTTAGTTAAATTTTCTTTGTGATTCTTAAATAAATATATTTCAATCCCATTTGTCCAAACCCAGTCATCCGGATGTCAGGCATGTCCGGATCAAATTTTCGCACATATTACAAGTAATTCTTTCAATTTTCATATCAAAATTGATTTTAAACGTCATAGCAACGAAATTATTGGATAGTCTAAAAAGCAGCCTTATTTTGTTACTAGATGGTGTTCGTTGCCATATATCGGGCAATACTAATCAGATTGAGTCAAACTGACATGCGTTTAAAAGGTGACAGTTTTGTAATTCGTCATTCGCGTCAAAAGTTGTATTTATTTAAAAATGAGTGAAATTTCTGAAACAAATCGTCCGTCTGTCCTTCCGTCCGTCCGTCTGTATGTCATAGCACTTTTTCTTTGAAACTACAGAAGCTACAGCAACGAAATTTTATGGAAGGGTCAGAAGTGGTGACTTCTTGAAAGTTTTGGGGTGGAAAAATTTTTCAAAGGGGCTTAAGGGGGGGACTCTCCATATATGGAGGTGACCCTTTAAAAAAATGTTTCACCAGTGGTAGTCGAATAGGGTGCCATTAGAAAGGTCTTGATGAGATCTTTTCAGATCAAGTCCTAAAGTTGCCTTATCGGCACCGAGGGGGCAGGAAGGGGAAATGTACGAACTTTTCACGTACTCCCCCCTTCCTCGTGATTCGACACCTTTCATCCGGAAGATCTGAAAAAATCATGAATGTAGGCCTTTATGAGTACAACAACAACAAATACATGAGAAGTTGAAATTCACTCACCTTCGTTAGTAATAGTATGATTAAACGATTTTATGTTTTCTTGAATAAAACCTTAACGGTAGCCTTAGATTCAATAAGCTAGTAGTATCAGCAATCGTAAAACAAAATAGTGGCTGTTTTAAATGCGAAGATTGAATAATTTGGAGTTATTTTTCCCCAAATTCAACGTTTAAGGCGCATGCTTTAAACACTTGATTCAATTTAATGAATGACTGAAGATGAGTACTTTAGGTGAAACAGGTCGAGGAGGTAGGAGAGAGCTAGTAGCAAAAGGGGTTTATAACCATTCTAGGATTCGAATAAATTAGCCATAAATCGATGAATGCAGTACAGGGGAGTGGCCCCTGAAAAAAAATTTCATCAAAGATAGCCGATATGAGTATCAAAAGAAATTTCTTTATGGGAGCTTTTCAAAACAGTTCTTAAACTGACAGTTTTTGCTTCAGTGGGGGCACAGGGAGGGAAATACATGAAAAATGTGATTCCTCCCCCGTGAATGTGATCTAAAAAATCTGCAAAAATTATCAAGGGGGATATTTATGAATATAACAATAACAAATGCCTCAGAAGTCAAAATTCATTCAATTTTATTAATAATAGTATGATCTTCGAATTTCACATTTTCTCCAATAAAATCGTCTTTTACATGTTTCTTGATTTTATTCGATGCTGGTGACTGCATTTTGTAAGTTGAGTACAAAACCCTTCTAACATGAGCATAGGTCTGTCTAACCCAATTGTATTTTACAATATCACTACAATCAAGGTGAGAATCCATCGCAGGCTCGTGAAAAAATTTGTGGTGTCTACGGTCAAGATACTTTATCAAAAGACACAGCCAAGAGATGGTTCGCTTGCTTTCGTTCTGGTAATTTTGATGTCAAAGATGCACCTCACTCAGGTCAAACAATCACTGAAAAAGCGATGAAATCTTACGAAAAATTGAAGAAGACCGACAAATAAGTAGCCATGACATTGCTAAGGAACTGAATATTTATCACCAAACAGTTTTGAGCCATTTGCGCAAGGCAAGATAGACAAAGAAGCTCGACGTTTGGGTTTTGGGTGAATTAACACAAAAAAATTTGTTCGATCGAACTTCCATTTGTGAAATGCTAATAAAAGCAATAAAATCGAGTCATTTTTGCAGCAAATCATTACGAGCGATGAAAAATGGGTAAGATACGAGAGTGTCGTTCGTAAAAAAAATTATGGTCAAGAAAGGTGAATCGTTACAAACGACTTCAAAAGCAGGATTGACACAAAATAAGGTTATGCTGTGTGTATGGTGGGATTGGAAGGGAATCCTTTATCATGAGGTGCTAAAACCTGGCCAAATACTCAATTCGGCTCTGTGTTGTCAGCAATTAACCAGATTGCAACAAGCAATACAGAAAAACCGACCAGAATTGATCAAAAGGAAGGGCGTTGTCTTCCATCATGACAATGCCAGACCACACACATATTTGATGCCCCGGCAAGAATTGACAGAGCTTGGCTGAAAAGTTTTGATGCATCCACCGTAAAGTCCAGACCTTGCACCATTAGACTATTAATTGCTTTGGTCTCTGCAAAACTTCCTCAATGAAAATAAATTCACTTAAAAAAGGGACTGTGAAAAAAGCTTGGCCAAGTTTTTTGCCGATAAACCACAGAAGTTCTACACAGATGGAATAAAAGCTCTACCCTAAAAATGGCATAAAGTCGTAAGTAATAATAGACAATATGTACTTAAATAAAATCCATTTTAAATAAAAGAAATATTCATTCGAAAAATGACAAAAAATCCTCAATACTTTTTGGACTTACCAATATTACAAAAAGGTCTCTATAAGTTTAGAATTGATTTGAATAAGTTTTTGATGAGCAACATTAAATTTTTTCACAGTGACAGTGTACTTTCCATATGGTGTTTGATGCTTTTGTTCTTTTTTCCCCCACCATGCACACTGGATTTTGTGTTACCGAATCGGTCAGGCTAATAAGGCGGGCTTTAACTTTCTAACAACAGAGATCAGTTTGTTGACCGAGTGTTTTTACCGGATTGTAAAGTGTTCGTGAGTTCATTACACTAAACACATATAATTTAATAAGAAAATATCATAGGGCTTTTCAATGACACATATCTTAAGGTATTGAAAGTATTGTTGTAAGAAGGTTTTGATAAGCTTCTGTAAAATGTTGATGTCAAAGAGAACAGACCTTTAACGCTATTAGAATCAACCAAGGACTCGATGGTATCAAGACCAGAAATAGCATACGTACTCTCGCTGGAAGAAAGTACATGTGGATGAAACTAGAAGCAGTCAAGAAGAAATGCCGAAAAACTCCAGATCAAAAATATCAGAGCACATCACGTTGGGAAATTATGCGATCAACAACAAGACGCCAAGATATTCAAATAAATTCAGCATACGAGATAAATATACGTAATTGACAACAAAGACTCAAGCTCTATTCTTCTTTGTTTGAATTCATCCGGAAGTATGAATGAACTGACTGCCAGACAAGTACCAGTAAAAGAGGTTATAATCGTACTGACAGAAAATTAACTCCATAATGTTTTCCCGATTTTTCGGTCAACAGGTGTCCAATCGCGAGGGCAAGGAGGCACAATTTTTTGCACTGTTCCGCTTCTTCTTCCTACCCCGCTAACGATTTTTCAACTCTAAAAACTGATTTTAAAAGATATCATTAAGACCTCTCATTTGAAATCTCATTTAACTATCTTCCATGAATTTTTTTTTTTTTTGGGTTGCATCCTTATATGGGAAGTCCCCCTTAAAATCCATTAACCAGAAACATCTGACCGGACCATAAAATCTCTCCAGTCCCTCAAAAAACCTGCTGTAACGCATTGACGGATTGAAAAATTTTTTTTTACAAAACCCCTAAAAAATATTCACGATTTCTTTCCTTAATCGGAGAAGCAAGCAAATCATTGGTGATTTTTGTACTGATATTCGTAGTGATGAAATTGGTGGTTGGCTCTTTCTCCTTTTTCCAATTGAATCAGAAAATATGTAATAATTTTAATTAATTTGAATTTGACGTTGTGTTTTTGATTAAACGTTTTTGATTGATAACGTATAAATTTAGAGACCCATTTGGGCCATTAAGTTTTAGTATTTTTACCCGACTTCCACAGGGAAGAAGGTTATCAATTCATTACGTATATTTTTGTTGTTGCTTTTTTTATATATTTTCACATATTGCTTTGGAACGTAGGTAAAAGAGTCCTGTTTTCGGAAAATGATACGTCTTCCTTCCTATTAGGACCCATTTAGAGGGAAAAAAAATTCAATTCACGCTAAAGGACTTCAACCGCTAAAACTAAAAATTTCTTACATCCCGATTTTTCAGCATAACTGATCGATGCGTGTAAGGATTTCGATTGTAGAGGTTTTAAATGAAGGAAACACATTAAACTGAAATGCATCGCACAGAATTATAATCCTTACAAGGATTCTGTACATATTAACAGTTAAATATAATACATTGATGTCGAGAAATTGAATTTTAATGATCTTTCGTACGAAAAAATGTCAACTATTTCGCATTCTTCAAGATAGATGAAGATACTGATTACCTGGTGACGGGTAAAAAAATTATCAGTATCCTTAATTTTCTGCATAAACGATATACTTTAGTCAATCATTACTACCGGTAATAACCAATAAAGTGCAGCATAAATGCAATTCAACATGATTTCGAGCAATTTCATAGGCGAAAATTTCAGAATGATTTTCTCTTCCGCATTCATTCTTAGCGTAGTGATGAACTTATAACAAGATCTTTCTTAAATCTTTAGAGGTAAACGTTACACATGGGGTTTGTGGAATTCCCCAAAGAAATAATAAAGATTGAGTGATTGCATTTGAAAACTGATTCCTTACTTTCTAGTTGATATTAAACATTATATGCCCAGAAATCTAAAGTTAGTGATTCCCACACTAAAAACCGACGAGAATCTCGACTTAAAAAGACGGTACTTTACCTTCTATAATTGATCATAACTTTAAAGGTGAGCATGAAAATGCATAGTCGAGCTTCCATTTAACTGTAGGACATTATTTTCATGAAGATTTCATGAAAATTGTTTGCCATAGTTAGCGGAAAACGTGAACGAGCGATTCGGTTTCGAAGGCTCTTTTTAACTAAATTTCTTGAGGTATATATATATATATATATATATATATATATATATATATATATATATATATATATATATATATATATATATATATATATATATCTATATATATATATACGTATATATATATATGTATATATATATATACGTATATATATATATATATATATATATATATATATATATATATATATATATATATATATATATATATATATATATATCTTCTTCTTCGCAACCCTACAGCCCCTTTCAGGCTCCGCTAAGAGATAGTTAGAGTATCTCATTGTCATGATCTAATGTATCGGCAATCTACAAGGTGATGTGATCATTATCACGCTTTGGCCATGTGTACGCGCACCCAGCTGCGATACGTTCTGATTTTAAACCAGCACGTATCATAACTGAACAGGCTTATGATCCGTCCGAAGAACCACTCGGCTAAATCTGGTTGACGCCAACGAAAACTGAACCAGAGGCGTTCGGCTTACGGGCTTAGTGCTCTAACCAATAAGCCACACGGATATATATATATATATATATATATATATATATATATATATATATATATATATATATATATACATTGCATATATATATATGCAATGTATATATATATATGCAATGTATATATATATATATATATACAGATATATATATATATATATATATATATATATATATATATATATATATATATATATATTGCATATATATATATATATATATATATATATATTTATATATATATATGTACGAGTACATATACATATATATATAAATATAAAGGGTTTTCCATTAGGGACATAACCATTTTATCTATTCATAAAACACCAAAATATTTAAGATATTGAGTTCAAATTTATTTTGGGTGTAGTGCAAGCATTACACTTTACGAATATTTTGCTCATATGACCACCACGAGCCTGTGTACAGCCGTCGATTCTTTAGACCCAATCTCCCACCACCCTCGCATAGATTTCGACCGGAACGTTAGCAATTTCGCATTGGATGTTGTCTTAAGTTGTTGGCTTGTCAGCATAGACTAGTGACTTGATATAGCCCTATAAAAAGAAATCCAATAGCATTAGGCGGCCAGTCAACCGGAACCTTTCTCAAGATAACACGTTCAGCAAATTTGCCTTCCAATAAATCGACTGTGAGGCGTGGTATGCTCTCCATTGACGGTAACATTACGGTCGTTTTCATCCACAAAAAATACGGCCCAATCATACCTCCGGCATGAAAACCGCACCAAATATTAATTTTTTCTAGATGGAACGGCACCTCAAGGAGATCATGTGGGTCAGTTGCTGACTAATAATGCATGTTTTGCTTACTAACAAAGCTATTGAGCCAGCAATGAACTTTATCGCTGAAGATGATTTTTCGATGAAATTCTTCATTTTCTTCAAGCTTTGCCAGAGCCCAACTGGAAAAGTTTCGGCGCTCCAATGATCAAGTGTCTTTAGTTCTTGAGTCAGTTTGATATTGGAACCGTGTAGGCCAAAATCTACGATGCTCTACAGCGATGCCCAATTCTTTAGAATAACGTGGAATCGACTGATTTGGATCATTCTGAATCGATGGACTTACAGCTGCAATATTTCCTTAACTTCGAACTGTACAACGTCTTTTTGGCACCGGAACGTCCAACAGTGAAAATTTGGACTCAAACTTATCCACTACAGCAGGCACAGCCTGTCGAGGGGGACGATTATTACGGCAGAAAATTGGAGTAAGCGCTCTTAAAGTTGCGACCACCGACTCAGAACTTCGGTAGTAATTTTAATAATTTCTAAATACTGCTGGTTTGCGAACTTTACCATGATAAAAATGTTGACTTTAGCTAACGTTTTGACATTGACAAAAAACCCTATATATATATATATATATATATATATATATATATATATATATATATATATATATATATATATATAGGGTAAGATGGGGTAAAACCACCGGTGGGTAAAACCGCCATTTGGATTTTAAATTCAAATGAATCGCCGAAACGAGTAACCGTTTATAATGTACATTCTGATCGATAATGCGTGGTTTTTGCAGTCGGTCGGGATACTGCTGCTTTGTTGTGACAATTTCTATTGCGTCTTTTTTGTTTCACTCGACGGTGGCAAAAAATTTTTGTTATTAACATTGCTCAATCAAGTGTACATAAACGGCTTGAAAAAAAAGAGGTAAGTGTCCGCTTATAGTACGAACCTTGATACTGATGTACATGTATCAAGTTAGCCAATATTTCCAAAATTGTACAAACTAAGTAACCTCGACAAAAAATTGGCGCGTGGGGTAAAAACGCCGTGAAAAGGTGGGGTAAAAACGCCACACAACTTGATAACGGAAAAACTTGTTTTAATCGAGAATGAATGTTTTTCAGCATCATGCCTCGCAATTACGCAAGAAAAAAACCAAAAATTGATGAAAATATATTTCAACGGTCAATCGAGGAAGTTCAGGAGGGCAGCAAGGTTGCAGTTGTTGCCGAAAAATATGGGATTCCCCGAGAGACTTTGCGAGACCGAGTTAACAAAGCGCACAACGCTTATTTTGGCCATCATCACCAGGTAAAGTGTCAAATATTCACAATTTTGGTCAATTGAAACAATATGTAAAGTCATGATTTTGACAAATCCAATATTATAACATTTCTTCTCAGTTTAAAACTATTTTAACCATGTAATTCTTATTTTACAGATTTTTACTGACGACCAAGAGGCATCGCTTGAGAAATATCTCATAACAGCAGCAGCTATGTTTCATGGTTTCTCTCGGACAGCAGTTCGACGACTTGCTTATGACTTCGCTTCGACACTGAAAGACAGAAATCAAATGCGAAGGAAAATTCCGCAAAACTGGCATGGATCGAAGCCTGGAGATGCAGGTATAGCTTCAAAAGACTTCAAACCGCAAGCAACAAGCCTCGGTCGAACCACTGCTTTCAACGAACACAACGTTAACATGTTCTTTTCCAATTTGAAAAGCGTGATTGAACGCTTCAAAATCCGACCCGAAAACATATGGAACATGGACGAAAGTGCTTTGACGACTGTGCAAAAACCTTTATCAGTTGTTGCACAACGTGGTGTGAGGAATTTAGGTTCAATCACATCTGCTGAACGTGGTGTTTTAGTTACGCTTGCTCTCGCCATTTCTGCCGGAGGGGTCTGCATGCCACCTTTCTACGTATTTCCACGAAAGAAATTTAAGAATGACTTCCTTGCTGCTGCTGGCATCGAAGCTGACGGAGCAGCTAACCCATCAAGTTGGATGAAAGGGGAGGAATTTTTGAAATACCTGGCACATTTCAAAAGATACGCTCGCCCAACGCTAGACTCACCAGCTCTTTTGATTTTGGACAACCACGAATCACACATGACCATCGCAGGCTTGGATTTTTGTAAGGAGAACGGAATTATTGTTCTGTCTCTCCCACCGCATACGAGCCACAAATTACAACCACTTGACAGAACTGTTTTTGGGCCTATAAAGAAATTTTTCAATGCAGCATGTGACAACTGGATGCGATCACCAGAAAATGCTGCAAGAACTATTACAATGCACGATATCCCTGGCATCGCTCGTGAACCAATTCAGAAGGGCGCTTCGATTTCGAACATCCAATCTGGCTTTAGAGTCACCGGAATTTGTCCACTGAACGAAAACGTTTTCACCGAAATCGATTTTTTGCCGTCTCAAATCACTGATCGCCTAGAAAATGAGCCTCAACGCCCGAGGACCCCAAACGAGTCAGTCAAAGAGCCGGAAGAGGACGACAGAGAAATCAATTTTGACGCAGTTTTGGAAAAACTGCGTCCCTTCCAAAAGGCCGCACCTCGGAAGTCCACGAACCGCGGCCGAAAGCGCCGAAAAACAGCGATTTTGACCGATGAAAATGAAATGGAAACACTGCGAACGGAACAAGAAGCGAATGCGAGAAAAAAGAAAGAACAAATGACGGCTGCGGCTGCACGAGCAGAAAAGAAAATTTCAAAACGGGTTTCAAAAGAGGCAGACGAGAACAAAATGACACAAAATTCTTGCCAACGTCCCAAGCGTGGTCGACCAAAAAAAATCGACTACGTAGAAGACAGCGATGACACAGAGGATTAATTGTGCCTTGCTATTTTTTTAAATTTCAATTTCTTATTTTTACTTTTATATATTCGTTGTAACATGTAATATCCATTTGAATTGAATAAAAAATTTTCTCAGAAGTTTTTGACATTATTTGGGTACTTAACTACACTGAAACCAGAATGGCGTTTTTACCCCACTGGGTGGGGTAAAACCGCCGTTTTAAACTTTTCTTCTGAACGATCACAACTGTTTTAAAATAAAAGCTACATAAAAACTTTCTGAATGAATTATGCAGCCAAGGGATTAAACTTTCAGAAATATGGTTTGGTTCATTGATCATTTTATAAATGATAGTTTGACATCGTCAAATAAATATTACTGGCGGTTTTACCCCATCTTACCCTATATATATATATATATATATATATATATATATATATATATATATATATATATATATATATATATATATATATATATATTATATAGCATATAATGAAATTTGGGCCTGGAGGACATAATTCTATTTTTGATTTTCGCCAAATTTACCAAAAATCAATATTTTTATTAGTTTTGTTAATCATTTAGATTGGTTAGGAGAAAACAAAATAGAGGCTCTTTTAGATGAAAACCCATGATTTCTGTTCTGACCAAATTAGAGCTCCGATTTGTACCAAAATTAGGGAAAAGATTCATTCAAATGTGTAATATAACTCACAATTAAAAAATTCAAAGTCGAACTATCTGAAAGAAAATGGCGGCTGCTCAAATGTCGAAAACAATTGAACAATAAAAAAACACATTAGGGTCAGGTCAGAATATCAAAATAGCGACTAGAAAAAGTTTGAAATTCGAAAACTTCTTAAAGCTTCAATTTACATTGGATTTTAATGAAACCTGAAATCAAGGTAGACGTTGATGTGATCTTATATTGCAGATTTTAGCAGTGGTGAGTTTTGCAATGCAGTCAAAAAGTTATATTTTGATATACATGGTAAAATGTATTCAAGAAACTGAATTTCAAAAGGTTTGAAATCAAAAAATTTGCCACTAACAAAGGTGAAATAAAAAAACTTTTAGAAGAAAAAGAAAACCGACTTCAAAATACCCTAAAAAGGATGAAATAAATTTTATGGAAGCGGAATTAATGAAGATCGTCGGAAATTTTAACTAATTTAAAGGCGCAGTTGGTGACACTATATTGTCTCAGGATCGAGTATATACGTAGTCAAAGGAATTTATGAGTGGGCAAGAACGTGTCAAAAACAAAAATCATGATTGACGTCCAAGGACAAGTCTTAGAGATGACAACATCTGCGCCGTCCGGAAGCTGATTGAACGTGATCAACAGTTGACTGTTTCAGAAATCTGGTTTGAATGAGAGATCAGCTATGGAAGCACTCAATTCATTACCACTGATCAGCTTGATTTCAGAAAAATTAGTGCTCGATGGGTTCCAAGGTTGTTAACTGGAAATCAAAAACGGATCAGAGTAAGGAGTGGCGAAGGAAGGCTAAAAGCTGTCCAGTGACCGCAAAAACTCGCCTTTCAGCCGGAAAAGTGCTTGCAACGATTTTATTTGTACGCAAAGAGAATTTTACTCATCGATTTTCTTCACGATCAACAAACAGTGAATGTGGCCTACTATTGCAGTTGTTACAGTCAGCAAAAACCTTCTACCAGAATAAAAGAGGAGGTATACCCATTGAAAAGGCTATCTTTCTTGAAGATAACGCTAGGCCCCACATTGCGGGTTTGACAAGGGATAAACTGGAAGAAATGGGCTGGGAAACCCTTCTTGTAATCCAGATTCACCCCCTGTGACGGCTTTTTGTTCGTGCCTCCCTGAAAGATATTGGTTAACCAATAAATACCCTAAGATAACATACCCAAGTTTTTTTCCCTTTTTTCTCATGGCTTGCAATATGTTGCTACTAAATACAAAAGCGGTCCGAAAAGTACTTAGCCTACAAAAGAAAAACAAAAATTTTGGAAAAGTGGCAATTTGTTTCTCAAAATTATCTCCTCTTAGCTCGATACACTTGACCCAGCGATCCTCCAACTTCTTTAACCTGTTTGAAAAATATGTTTTCTCTCTGTAGTGGCGATGACCTCTTCATTCGACTAAAATTTTTGCCCGGCGATTGACCAGTCGCACAGGGCCAACTGTGAGCCAGTACGTAGTTATATGGTAAAAGATTACTTTTCTGCAGTTCGGCGTCAAATCAGTCCAATAATTCAGCGTAGTAGAGTCTTGTGACCATTTTGTCCTTCTTCAGTTAGTCGATGCAGATCACACGTTGTGAATCCGAAAAAATGGTAGCCATTACGACAGGACAGTCTTCACCTTCTTTGGAGGACGCTCACTAGGTGAAGTCCACTGTTTTGACTGCTTCTTGGTCTGTGGAGTGTATCAGTGGAGTCATGTTTCATCCCCAGTTACAAAACAATGGAAAAACTCTTTCGGATTAGGCTTAAAAAGCGTCAAACATTACTCCGAAGTGGTCTCACGATTGTTTTTGTTGTCTAGAGTGAGCAAACATGGCACCCATCACGCTGACAGCTTTTTCACGCCCAAAATTTCATGCAGGATATGAGTCCCGCAATCTATTGAGATGCTTACAGTCGCACATCTTGCATCGGTGTTTTGTCAATACGAGCTCGTGGATTTTTGTCACGTCATCCTCCATAATAGCCATTTTTGGTGCACCGAGGCGTGGCTCACCAAAAACTGGCGTACGAGCACGTTGAAACAAGTCAAATCAATTTTTTATGGTGACCATCGTAGAAACAGAGTCACCATACATAGAATCCAAGCGCTCTTTGATTTCGCTGCATGCTTTCCCTTCCAAAAACAAGAGTCGAATCACCGACCGATATTACTCTCTCTACATTCCGCACGCGGGCAAAACAAAGCTACGAGTCTGATTTGGCTGAAATTTTGTCAGTAACCGTCTACCAAAACGTACTACATGAATCTTTCTTGCAATAGTGGTGCCATCGGGTGGCGAGGCGGCTTATCGGGCCGCCCTCGAACTATGCCAAGATTCAAAAATTAATATTAAATCCATGACATTTGTTTCATCCATTTTTGAAACCAATTTCCTCTTTTAAGTTTTTTGTGTTTCGTGATATCAAAACCATAGTTTTCTATTACTTCGATGAATAAAGGTTCTATTACTGTGTTTAATTAAAATTTACATTCTACTTCAGGACTTCAATCTTATTTATAATTTATAAAAGGTATTTATAGGATTTTATTGGGGAAAATGTGGAATTCGAAATCATACCAAACATTGGCAAAATCGAACGAATTTTGACTTCGCAGGCATTTGTTGATATTGTCTCCATGCAGACTTACCGCCTTTATTTTTTTCAGGGTTTTCAGTTCACAGGTGTCTAAACCGTTGAACAGTTTTTTGATACCGAAACTTTCGTTACTCCAGATCTACCTACAAAATTTAGTGTCTGCAGCTGCTATAGTCTTGGTGAAAAACTGCTATGACATACAGACGGACGGGTAGACAAACAGAAGAAACCAATTTCAATAAGGTTTTGCATTTTTGTACAAAACGCTTTGCATTCTATGTCTACTAAAACTGATGATGAATTTAGTGATTTCTCTCCTAGAAAATATTAATTGAGATGTTCTGTTACCCTTTGCGCCCAAAATGATTAAAAAATCGCGTGATTATAATCATCATGCCCACATCAAATCCCTGCGCAAGTACTCTCAATTGATTGTGAATGGCAGAGTCCAAGCTTTGCAGCTAACAGGTTTGAAATATTTATCAACTTAGCTGGACATAACGCTTATGCTTATTTTCTATACGATACACATTTTGTGAATGCATCTGCATCACTGAGCCCATTTTATTGCCAGCCCTCGATAGGTGAACACGACTAGCGTATAGTATATGTGCGTACTAACTGATTTCATCCTGAGCCTAGGAACTCATTTCCAATTTTGCATATCCCCTTGAGCTCTGGATGGATGAATGATTACCTTGAGACTTAAGAAACTTTCCGGGGCGCAGCTGATGGGTATGCATTTGCTACAGTGCGTGCAGGCCACATCGTTAAAAAATTTTCAGGACTTATGCGTCTTATCTGTCTTTCAACGTCACGTCCTTGAGGATGATAGTAAACTGGGGCGTATAGATTGGCTCAATCATTTGCGTAAAACAGGTTCAAAACAGCCGGAAAAGGTGACCCAAAAAGAGAAAATGGAGGAAGAGGTATTGAGTTTTCTTTTCTTTAGCTTAAAGTATGATCCCTTAGATTCATTTGTTTTAGAACATAAAGCTGCCAAACAACGGTGAAAATTCATTTAGGTGTGGCGTGTGCCGTAATTTGTAGGAGAAGACAAGGTGAATTTATAGCGTATCCTGGGGACCCATTGATTCTCCGCGGTTCACATATTGTGATTATATTGCACGACCCAACAAAAATTTCCCCCTCGCGTTGCTTTCAAAGGGAGACCTGACCGTAATCGTTAACAATGTTGGTATGTTTGCTTACTATTATAAAAGTAGTTGTAGTTGTAATACCGACACCGAAAACGAAGTGTGATTGATCAGTCTAGAACCGTTTATTTTTATTGTCGATCGGGGGTATTTTTATTTAATTTGTAGCCGATGGTCATAGTGTATAGAAGTCCAAATATGTATTTAAACATATTCGCCTTTTTGTTCCCGAGGATTTCTGAGCTTTACCATGAGTTCTACGCGAATTGACGACAAGACAAGTGACATCCCCAAACGTCTGTATGATACATGGACTAAAACTACATATAAACTATTGCGATATTTTGGCATGGGTAGATTCGCAAAATCTTTCGAAATCGTTGATGTTGAGATGATTGAAGTATAAACGGGAAAAATAGTATCCAAATACAACTAATGATAAAGACAAATCAAAAAGAAAAGATGACACAAGAAAAAACTATACATAAAAGTCTAAGTCATCCTAATATAGTTGAGTTTCATGGTGTTTACGACGGCAAAAACCATTAATTGAATTGTATGACGTATGAATTGTTTGATGAAAACGTACCACAAGTATTTCTCAAAGCAGTCTTCTGTATTAGTTATTAAATTTACCTTCTGCGTAGATTTTGAGAAAACAATCTTCAGCCAAACATAATTTGTCCTACCTTTGTCTACTTTGACTTTATTTTTAGGATTATCCCTCTATTTTAATGTGTAGTTGCTTCCCTTAAAATTCGTCACCTTTATAAATAAAATAAAATTAATATAAGTTTCTGGTGGAAGAAATGGTATCTTTCCGAAATCGGTTACACACAGAATATTTTTTTTTAATTTCTTTATATTTCAAACGAAAAGCATTTACTTAGAATAGCAAACCCAAAATTGTTCATTATGAGAATTGAAGTTTTCCTAAAATATACAACATCAATGCGTCCCAACCGGTGTGTTTGAAAGTTACCAACTCTCTTTTAAGAGTTAAGAAACTCTTTAAGCTATACAAATTTCCACCAGATTTTGCAATGTATCTTAAGGCACTATTTAACTAGGCTTTGAAATTATAGCTGAAATACCCGACAACAATCAAGAATAGTAAAAAGTTTTTATATCACATAATTTTCTTCCACTACACAATTACAAGTGTTGAGTAAACTGTTGTTAGTCTTCTGTTATTTCCCTTCTTCCTATAATCTGCTAATATCTCAATGGAAGCGTCAATTTTTTTAAATGTACATAAAGTATAAATGTTTTTAGATATATTTTTCTAAGTCAAAATATCACACCGCTCTTTAAATCATAAGTTCTTGATACAATCATTTTTCTCATATAGTTTTTTTGAAAATTATAATAATCAAAGTTGTAATGGTCAGGCGTTTCTAAATATACGAGTATATAACATAAATATTAGAATTTAATGTTATATTTCAGACTGAAATTTTTTGTCTAGCTATAAATACTGCAGAATAACTTACTTTTTATTGTATATGGGAGAGGTTTTATTTACGGATTAAAACAAATATGGATTGCTAATCAACCCCAAAGCCTTCCCTCTTCAGTATGTGGTTGTTCTTTTTCAGGAAGTATGCCGCCGAGGCGGCAGGGTTTAGATAATCCGCAAATCGTCGGTTTCGTGTTGCGGTCGATACGCGGTGCCATTGTTTAGTTTCTACATTTTTTTGTTAGAGTAGATTGATTCGGTTTGGTTTAGAGTAATTTATTGCGGGAACCACGTCAGTGATTATTCGGGAGCACGAGTTTTAAGTTAACGGTTTTGTGTGGTTCTTTGCCTCGAATTGAAAGAAAAAGGGAACGGAAGTAAAGTAGGTTGAAATCGAGTCGGTAGAAGTTGTTTGACGCATTTTAAATCGGGTATTTGAATCGGTCGATGTTGTATTTTGGATTTAGTCTACTCGTGTAAGAGTTGCAACCGAAATTTCTCTCCGAACTAGCTAACCAGCCAGTAGCCACCTCGAAGTAGACTAAGAGTGTCCGGACTTGTTGACCTGATGGAAATGGTCCATTGTCAAAAATGGTCCATTGTGACGGACAAGAATTTAGAGTGATTACAATTAGAGCCTAATAGATAGAAAATCCTATACATTAGCAGAAACCTGAACTTATCTGTCTCCTGCGAATTCCATTGTAGTCCAAAAACATTGTACCCACAATTTTTTCTGAGATTTGGTCATCTTTAGTTGTTTTTTTTTTGCTACGGTCAAGTTAACCAAAATTACAGCATTGATTCCTTTTCGACGAAAGATTATGACAAAGATTGGGTTTTTCATCATCAGTAACAATTGAATCCAAAACTTCTTTCTGTCGGACTTTACAGAGCTAAAACGTGAAACTTCTCTTGCTCTTGTTCTTAATTAGCGAAAAGAAGTTTTGGGTCCACCTTCCATACACCTTTTTCTTACCAAATATTGATCTTGGATGTGGCTTATCTTTAATTGATTTTACTTCTAAGCAATGATTTTTTGTAATTTAGTTGTACACTGGAATTTAAAAGCATGAAATTTCTACAAATTTTTAAGCAATGAGGTTATCTACATAAACAAACAAAATTCTAGTTTAAAATTTATACCTCGAATATTGAAGCTTTTCAAGTTATGCCACTATCGAATATTATCCCAAAAAAGGTAAAATTCACATGTTAAACAAAGTCTATGCTAACAATTATTGCATTGAGTTGAATATATAATTTAAATAAAAGAAAGAAAAAAAACTGCTCACCAAAAATTAATTTTCATTTGTTAAAGTTTTGTATGACCGATGATCTAACTGGAAAACTTTTGAGTCTTTCTAAGTACCTATGTACTCGTATATCCAAGCAGAGAGTAACTAATAATAAAGGTTTTCAGTAGTATTTATTGCCTCATTGCTTCATATTATAAAAAACCAATATTGAGTAAGGCAATATAATATACTCATAGTGTTACGAAGAATGTACCATAAATTGGTCGAAGTCAAAAGCGTTTTATTCAATATTAATCGTTATAAATTTTCGATGAATATAAAGCTAATTCCAAACAATAAAAATACTAAAAACTTAGTGCTCCGAATTGCTCTCTAAATTTACACGTTATTAATCAAAAACATTTGATCAGGAAAGCAAAATTAGATTCAATTCAATTAAAACTATTATCTATTTTATAATTCAATTGAAAAAAGGGGAAAAAACCAACCAACACTTTTCAAAAATTAATTATAATTGCTAACTTGCAATCAAATTTTAACTCAATTCAATATTGTAAATCCAAAATTGAAAATATAATTATTAATTCTAGTATGATTTGTTAATCAAATTCATTCATTGCAAATTCTATTTGCAAAAAATGACAAACCATCAAATTCAAATTCTTCACGAAATTTTAATTTTAGATGCCAGACGAAAAGTCTTCATGAAAATGTAACCCTAGATGCTAAAAAACAAAAGTATTTTCTTACGCATTGTACAGTTCTTTTCAATTCAAACTAATTTTGCTTACGCCAAAAAAATTGTATGCGCATGAAGAATATACTGAAAATTACTGTGAGAAAACGTTGTAGCTTAGTTGAAATTATTTAGGCATAACTTAAATTGTTACTTAAGGAATAAACAGAGTTGATATTTGGAACTCAATGTGTGTTGATGCTTTAAATTATTGATTCGTTGGAAAGCGAAATACAGGTAACCTGTTATCCTCTTCACAAATTCAAAGGTCCTTTGCTTGGAAGCAGTGTAAGATTGCTGTTCGACATTGAACTGCTCACATTATCAGAACAACTAAGTATTTCCTTGGAGGTTGTGTAACACTGCTCTTCAAGTATGGAACTTAGTCAGATAATCACAAAGATCTACTTGGAAGTAGAGCAACCTACTCTCCGTTTAAATCTTTTTTTTTGCTCTTCATTGTTGAGTACGATTTAATTAATTATATATTGATCACAACCGTGAACAATAATATTAACACAATAGAACAGGGAACATTTATCCTATATCTTATATGTTATAATCTAATTCTAATAAAATTCAATCAAAAACTTTATCTTATTTTAAAAACACGTCTGTATGCAACAAATGCTAGACGTAAAATTTCCCATAAATTGCTATAGCAAATTATCAATTGCTTTTTGTTTCAAAACAAATTTGTTTATTTATCATGGAATTAATCAAATGCAATTATTTCAAAAATCCGTCGATATATCCCAAAGCATTCTTATCCAAAAATCTTCATTGCAATTGCATCGGGCTTACTATAATATGATGCACAATAATTTTCCACTTAGACAAATTCCACATTTATTTGAATGTCTCCTTATTATTGTTTTATCTCGATCCACATAAATTTACAGTTGAAAGACAATCCAAACCACCCTTAAAAAATTACTTTCGTATTTCCAAATACCTCCTCATAGCAGGGATGCCACCATTTGGTTGCACGTGAAACTGAATTGGACATATTTGAAACGGTAATTTATGGTTGCACGAAAGCTTATCCTTGAGTCGCGCAATTCCCGAAAAAAGAAGAGAAATGTGTCGGAAACATAATTTCCGTTTGTGCTTTTCATGTTCCTTTTCGACGGAAAAAGCGGAATCCCACCTTTCTCCAGTTCACTTTTTTATAACGGCCGAAACAAAAAGCCGAACCGGGCTCAGAGGGTGGTAATCAAATCATTTAGTGTCGCCGACTTTTATCTATTGTACTCAAAAATGAAAATAATATTTGATTCGTTTATAAGCAATAATAATGCGCTAGTACTTTTCATGAGCGGCTTTACGGAATAGGCTGGACGGTTAGACTTTCTCAACTTGAGCACAAGTAAGTTTAAATTAGACAGCTCATTAAATCAATTTTCGAGTAATTTTTATGAAGTCAAACTTCAAATACGAGTACACTCTCGTCATAATCGAATGAGTACAATCAGAAGTCGGCCATAGTTTCGATTTCGAGTCTCAATAACCAATCCATGTCTGCTATGAAGCGCTACTTGCCCAAAATCAATTATTTTTCCCATCAAAATGTTGCACTGTCCTCAAAAAAGGCTATAAAAACCGTTTTAAAAAAAGGATAATTTGACCGCGGCCGAATTTCTCTGAAATAGAATAGCCTCAACAATTGCGAACAAGAAGTGACCGAAGAGATCACATGCAAGCCACAACACTGTTATTGTTGCTTGCGGATGTACTCAACGTGTTTTTATTGAAACAAATAGCTGACTCAAAAAAAAGTGCCGATACCTACCTTCAAAGAATGGGACATAGTTGCGAAATTAAATTTCGTCCTCAACCATAAGCTCGTATAGCGCGAGAATTTGGATGGTAGACTAATACTTACTTGAAGATACTCGTATACTGTTGTTTCAAATTCACATTCGTTGGAAACTTGTAGCTTTTGCTTATCATCCGCGGAAAGAAATACGATGTGGTCCTGGGTGAGAGTCGGCAAAGCGACCAACATGCAAACGAAACTGCTTGGTAATAAAAATGCCACTGTTGAATTTTTAATGAAGGTCTAGACGAATTCCTCATGAACAACAGTTAAATTTGGTGCACTTACTAAATTATAACTTGAAATTAGGAGTTTGTCTTTAATAAACTTAAAAAACAAAATTTAGATATGCAATCCATGAATTAAGGTAGACATTAGATGCAAAACGTATATAAATAGAATACTATAAGTTTAGCTAAGCGTGTGGACACTAACTTCCACGGCTTCCCACATTAACTGTGCTACATAAGAAATAAAATTAGATCCTTGAACTCATTTGTCATTCAAGTCCTTATATTCATAAAGTGATAAAAGCTCAACGATAAGTTGTTGGCAAGCAGATGATAGTTTTCAATTGAAAACCGAAAACGTACGACGGAACAAGCCATTAGGATAACGTTTTTATTACCTTTTTGAAAATAATGTCCCTAAATTTAAGAAGATGGGCTGTATCCAAATAAACTACTATCAAGCAATATATTTTACCCAATAGTCACTTTTGTAGCAAGTGGAGACGAAAAAATCCATTAAGTATTTGGTGGTTCTACGCGAGATTTTAAGGCTTGACTGGATGATTGCAAGTACTCTGAAGAAACGATGAATGTAAATTGCGAACATTTATTTAAAAGTTTTTACTAAATATTTAAATTTTGAGATTTTGTTTAAAAGAGGAAAAAACCCAAACGCACTAAAAACTGTGAGATAAAATGTATGGAATCAGAGCCATATCAGTTTTTCTCGTTCTAGTTGCGATTGATTAATAAGCTGGTCTTCACTTTTCAAAACGAGGAAACAGATTTCGCTCAGATTTCATAAACTTTATTTAACACGTTTTTAGTCTTTGCTTAACTTTAAATTGATAATTTCACCCTTTTTACATCAATTTAATGTAAATCCATACGATATTTTTTGCTCTACAGTGAGTTTTTATTGCTTCGTGCGGATATCGATCCCGTTTTCGGATGGCTCCGGTAGCTTGGAATCACTTATGAGAATTCTTTGTGTGTAGCTACATAACTGAGATGCTTTTCAATAATTTTTTTCTGAAAAAAAACACTAGAGAAGAAAAATGTTAGAAGAAGGTGGTTTACACGTGTGATCTAATTTTCCTCAGGCCATCATTCTTATTAGATACACACCGATGATGGCGACCGCCATGCTTAGAGCTGAGAGAATTATTTTAGTGCATTTTGAAATCGGCTTTCCTTTTTATTAAAAGTTATTTATTACAAGATTTTTAATGACAACTAAATAATGACCTGGGCTCATGTTGGATAAATAGTATAATGATTTAGCACTTGGCGGGAACAATTTTGAAAAGTATTGAATCGCTGCAAGACTGTTTTTAAATCAACAATTAATTTTAGCCTTCAGTTTAGAACTAGAATAGAGAACACAGTAAACTGTGAACTGTACTGAGTCTTGCGGAAAACTGTTACTTAACTCATTTGTTCCCGATATACTCATTTGAGTACAATACATTTAGTTACATGTACTGGCTCGATCGTTTGAAAAATGATTTTGCCATCTTACGGAGCCGTTAACTAGACAAATTGCGAATGTTTTAAACAAAATGTTATATTTCCAACAGTTTGACTGTAACCCTTTAATTCTACGACTTGCATTCGTTGTATACAGATATTAAATCGCTCTTATCGCTGGTTTTTAAAAATTAAATTAATTTTTTAAAACGTCAGTCCGAAGTTAATTTTTTTTTTTTGGAAAAATCTTATATCGTCGAAGCGATTGATACATTTTACATGGAATATCATAATTTTAGTTCGATACATAAAGAAAAGCGAAGAATTTCAAGAAAACTTTGGGAACTATGGTATGGAGAAGCCTAACGGCTTTCAACCGTTGGGGGAACCTGGGAAAATGTAAAATACGAAACTGGCAATAATCACCAACAAAAGAAAATATGATCGAGAAAAATCCGCAAATAGCGGATATAAGCCATAAATCATCGCAGACAATGAAGAAATGATCAAACTACGTAAAGAAAAGCCACGAATACAATCCCTCGAAGATCTATTCAAGAAAGGGATGATGAATCAAATGCTGCAGCAGCAAAAGCAAAACCCAACAGGAAGCAAAGTTGACGAAAAGTGTAAAAAAACGATCTCGGAAGGAATTCTAAGTGCGGACAGTGCTAACGATAGTCAAAACTACTTTCAGCCCTGGAAGGGTTGGCAGAAGACAGGGAAAGTTAAGAAAATTTCAAAGGTAATTCTAAATTTTATTCGATATTTAAAAAATCAAAAGTAGAAGAAGAAACCAACTCGCAGACCTACTGGTTCCTTAGAAAACACCAGCAACCAGTCAGAAAATGTTCGCCAATAAATGTATTCGGGTAAAGCAGAAGAGCTATGGTTCGGCTATTGGTAACGGAAATTAAATTAAGCGATTCCGAAATCAAAAGAAAAACTCAGAAAAATTAGCTATTAAAACGAAATCACTGGTTGATTTCAAGTCAACAAAAGACACGCTGAATTCTGGGGAGGTGTCTAACTTCACCTATACCCCAAAAAGTGACAAAATCAGATATTTTTGTTGGAGTCTGCACTTCAGAGAGGGTACGGTCGATCTTGCACAGGTACTCAAGAAGTTTCACTAGAAATTGAATTTTTTCCTGTCAAAACCTTTCCATCAAGAAGATCAAAAATCGAAAAGAATAATTTACCGATTTATCTAGCTCAAATTATTAACAAAGGCAGTCCAAGTGCCCTTCAATAGATAAGGTACTTGAATTTCAGTATGGTGAGATGGACACGCCTCCAGAAAAGAGAAATCAACCTATGTTACCGGTGTCAACAATTTGGTCATTCAGCTGCCAACTGCGCCATGCACTATTGGGACGTAAAATGCAAAGAAATGCATACCCCTGGTGAGTGCAAATTAACTGAGACGAAGCCTAAAGAACAATCCGACTGCATCAAGTACGGTGTGGTTAGCCACTTAGCATCATATTGAAGATGCTTCCGATATCAAGGTGCAAAAGGTAAATTTATTCCAAAACAAGCGCAAGTATACCTTCAAGCTTCGTCAAGACGGGGGTATCATTTGCATTCGCCACTAGAGGACTAGTAGACAAACCTGTGAATAATGTAAGTAGCAATAATGAGCTACTTCTTAAGATTTAACAACAATTTAATTCTTTACCGGCAAGAATCAATAAAAAAGATTCAAAAATAAACTTTGCTTTTCAGCGTTTAGATTTTTCAAAGGTCTCAAAATAACTTGCAGCCCAGTCACATTCTCATGAATAGGGTTCATCTCATCTCGACCAACGTCAGCTCTATTGTCACTCTACGTGGAAGTGACAACCTGCTTGAATCCATTGTTAAGCAAAAACATGACATCAGGCTTCTCACCGAAACCCACCTGAATTCATGGCACTCCAGGAGATTCAAAAACTTTGAATTCGAAAGAAGTGATAGGGTGAACGGTGATGGGGGAGGCGGTACTGGTATATTGGTTAGAAGACCCTATTGTTTTCAAAATTCAAAAACAGTGAATTCCTTGAAGTGTCCGTTATAAAAATGCCACTGCCCAGTGGGGATATCATCTTCATTATATCTGCCTTTGCAACTAGTCAAATTCAAAAGCAGCTCGACTCCATGTTTAAAATACTCGAATTGAATAGGCTGCATCGCTATAATATTTCTACCGATGACATGAATGCCCAGCTTAGAACATGGCTGAACGTGAACAATTACACAAGAGCTGTATTTCTGAAACCACGGATAACAGATAATGAAAGTGAATGTTGGTGCCATTTACATTGGGCAGAGCTGCTAGCATACCCTAGGACTAATTCATAGTAGGTCCTTTTTTTCTTGAAAAACCGTCGGGCCTTGCTTTATATTTTGAACAGATGCGTTTTGACTGCTTTGAGTTATCATTTTTGACCTCTACATTGCTGACGTAAGACTTGAATTAAGCTTAACGATCCTCAACGGAAATTGAAAGTGCTTGGTTACAATGGCGACCATAACGCAATCGTAATGGAAATAAATCATCAAAGGGAGGATATGCTACACATTTCGGTTCAACATGAAAATCATCGTTTGAATTTCAAGAAAACCGGGTTGGGAAAAGTAACATAGGAAGTTTAATCTGGATTCCCAGAAGAAATGTCCTCCTTCTTATAGGAGCGTCTCTTGCTCAATGATTCCTCTGATATAAATTCAACTAACAACGAAATAGGTCTCAATTCGTCAAAGCTAGTGGAACTGACGTTGGAAACGGTTGAGAAAGTCGTTCCTAAGATTAAAGATCGAGACAACATAGAAAGGTAAGAGACGCCAACCATCGCAAAGTTGAAAAATTCAAAACCATTTTTCTTACACGTGTCAACAATACTTATCGGTTATTTTTTGACTATAACCATTCCTCATAGGCTGTGTTGAAATTGCCCCTGAAGAATGTCCGAGACTTAATCGGTTCATACTTCAGGAGTGAGGTTGGCAATCAATGGACGAAAAAATTGAGGGGTATTAGCCCACAGGACCCAAGTGGCGCTTTCATGAGTGAAGGTATCGAATTTTGGTCACTAGTGATGAGATAAATATTCTCGATAGGGCTTGTATCGAAATTGAAAGTACGACTCCGGATAGAAATTGAAATATGATTATATGTGATGGATTGGAGGAACTTGTCCACATTGGAACACGCTTTGAATTGGTTCATCTACCTAACCCTGAGAGAGGGAATCAAATACTCTCAGAGATCATTGAAGCAAAAGTTTCTGACTTCAAATCAAGCTTGATTGGCGAATCAATTCTTCATTTCAATGAATCATCGATATCTGACCTCATATCAAGCTTGAATCTTATTGTTATTTTGTCAGCTATCAAGACTTGTGTTTCATATTTAGCATGATAAACAATAAGATATCATATGGTATTGACAGTACTCCAAATAAAGTTCTCCGGCACTTGCCTGAGGCTGCTGTTAGGAATTATTACATACTGTTCAATAACATGTTAAACAATCCATATTTCCTAGCATCTACAAAGTGTTTGAAGCAATACTAAGCAAAGCATTTAACGCATACATTGAGAAATATGCCAATATAATGTTCGTGCCAGACATCCGACCATACATGCTTTTGTAGAGAAAGTAACCTCAGACATTTGTTGAAAATTAGACAAAAGAGAATCTGTTGACACGTGTCTTATAGATATGTTCAAACAAAGGTCAAAAATGTACAATTGATGCAACGTGTTTTGCCCGCGAATTTATCAAAAATTTAGAAATTAGAAAACGAGCCTTGCTTCAAACATTTTAATAGGTGTAAATTGTTTTGATTATTTTTGCACCATAATATGAACGATAGTTTTAAAGTTTACCCACTTGAGTACAATTATAAATAATATGTAATCTGAGTATATATTGGATAGTCTAAAAAGTATTGAGCCTTTTGTGTCACTAGATGATGTTCGTTGTCATATATCGGGCAATACTAATCAGCTTGAGCCAAACTGACATGCGCTTGAAAGGTGAGATTCCAGTCTATAATTTTTATATGGACCGTTTTGTATTTCGTCATTCGTGTCTAAAGTTGTATTCATTTCAAAATAAATGAAATTTTTGAAAAAATTCATTATACAAGGGGCGTTCCAAAATAAACGAAACTGAGCTAAAATAGAAAGAACAGGAGCTTTGTTCTAATAAATTCAAGTTGATTTATTTAGATCCTTCGGCCATGATACACTGTTTTGCGCGATCCAAAAGTTTTTCAAAAGAGTACTTCAGGTCATTGACCCGAATGCCCTTCAGGATATCGGTACAAGCCTTTGGATGCCCTCTACGGACAAAAGGCGTTTTCCTTTCATGGCCAAATGCAATTTTACGAATAGATAGAAGTCACAGAGAGCCGTATCAGGCAAACACGGCGAGTGGTTGATGGTTAAAATTGAATGGTTAAAATCAGTCACAAGAGTGGATCGATGAGATGGTGCATTATTATGCAATAAGCGCCAGCTTTCTTCTTCGCGATATTCAGGCCGAATTCGACAGAAGCGATGCAACAAACAATTCAAAATGCTAAGATAGAAAATTGCATTGACGGTTTGGCCCATTGGCATGAACTCCTTGTGGACAATTCCCTTGAAATCGTAAAAACAAATGAGCATCGACTTGATTTTTTCTTCAAACGCAATTTTTTGGGTGGTGGCTCGTCTGGGGCCTTCTATTCGGGCGCTTGGTTTTGAATTCATATCGGAAAACCTACGTTTCAACACCAGATACAATATTGTAAAAGAAGTTCTCACCTTATATAGCCTCTTTAATGATTTTAAATTCTGAGCAATTATTGGTCATCAGTTAACTTGTGCGGAACAAAACGTGCACAGATATTTCACAATCCCAAATGATCGGTTGAAATGCCATAAATCTATGTTTTGGAGATATTCAACTCCGATTCCATGAATTTTGACGATGATTTTGGCTCATTTTTGATAAATTCACGCACGATTTCGAGGGAGTTTTCGGTGATCACTGATTTTAGGCGGCCCGTATGTTCATCGTCATTTATGTCCTCACGACCATTTCTTGAATGTGTAAACCGCTCATGAACTCTGGCACGAGATAGACAATCATCACCATAAACTTTTTTCATCAATTCAAGTCTTTCGGTAAACGTTTTACCGACTTTAAAACAAAATTTGATTTTAGCTCTTTATTTGAAACTTATTTTTGTACCGAAGACACAAACATACTGTCACTTTAGACGCGATAATTTCACTTCCAATGAACCGAATGTCACCAAACTTCCATTGAAAGTCAGGGAGAGATGTAACTTTTCAACCCACGATCTCATTGACAGATGGCATGACAAAAGTCTCGATTGTATGACAAAAGTCTGACATCTCTTGAAGCATTCCTTGTATTTTACAATATCACTACAATCAAGGTGAGAATGCGTCGCAGGCTTGTGAAAAAATTTGTGGTGTCTACGATCAAGATACTTTATCAAAAGACATAGCCAAGATATGGTTCGCTCGCTTTCGTTCTGGAAATTTTGATGTCAAAGATGCACCTCGCTCACGTCGACCAATCACTGAAAAAGTCGATGAAATCTTACAAAAAATTGAAGAAGACCGACACATAAGCAGCCATGACATTGCTAAGGAACTAAATATCAATCACCAAACAGTGTGAACCATTTGCGTAAGGCTGGATAAACAAAGAAGCTCGACGTTTGGGTGTCGCATGAATTAACACAAAAAAATTTGATCGACCGAATTCCCATTTGCGAAATGCTAATGAAACGCAACGAAATCGAGCCATTTTTGAAGCGGATCATTACGGGCGATGAAAAATGGGTGAGCTACGAGAATGTCGTTCGAAAAGGATCATGGGAAAAAAAAGCGAATCATCATAAACGACACCAAATAAGGTTATGCTGTGTGTATGGTGAGATTCGAAGAGAATTGTTTATCATGAGGTGCTAGAACCTGGCCAAACACTCAATTGGACTCTGTATTGTCAGCAATTATCCAAATTGCAACAAGCAATTCAAAAAAACCGGCCAGGATTGATCAGTAGAAAGGGCATTGTCTTCCATCAAGACAATGCCAGACTACACACATATTTGATGACCCGGCAAAAATTGACAGAGCTTAGCTAGGGAGTTTTGATGCATCCACTATTTAGTCCAAACATTGCACCATCAGACTACGATTTGTTTCGGTCTCTGCAAAACTTCCTCAATGAAAAGAAATTCACTTCAAAAAGGGAATGTGGAAATCACTTAGCCAAGTTTTTCGCCGAAAAACTACAAAAGTTTTACACAGATGGAATAGTGGCTCTACCCAAAAAATGGCAAAACGTCATCGATAATAATGGATGGTATGTATTTTAAATAAAAGAAGTATTCAATAGAAAAATGACAAAAATAGCTCAATAATTTTTAAGGCATATCAATAGTATGGAAACTATTAGCATGACGTCTTTTGTAAAAAGATACAGAAATTTGAATTGGGCTTCAGAGGATGTAACAAATCTCAAGCGATATGTTGTCATCATAATTTTTGCCCCAAAGCTAGATTGTCAAAGTGATTATGATGAAATTGATAAAGACAATCTTGAAGTGCATAGGTTACCCCATGATGTTTCAGGTAAAGTTTAGAGTTTTCAAAATGACACACGATTTGATTCCGAAGATGAGTTTGCCTTATGAATGTTGTATTCATGAATTGACGGAAAGAAACCAGAGAAAATAAGAAAACAAAACGAGGAGGAACCTGCTTGGACCAAAAGGCAAATTGATCTTTTTATGAAGCCAAGAAATGAATATCTTCAACGCCAACGGACCATGATGTAACAGTTAAAAAAATTGTCTCCTGTAGAAGTTTTATAGAAAATTTTTGACAAAGATATTGTTAAATCTATAGTACAGGAGAGTGACAGATATGCTTCCCAACAGAATAATCATGTATTTACTGTTATTCGAAATGAAATTAAAATATTCGTTGCAATACTTCTCATAAGTGGGTATCATCATTTCGCCAGAGAGCGTTTGTACTGGTCTAGTGATGAGGATCTTCGGGTTCCAATAGTTTACCACACTATGAGCTGGAACAGGTACTACAAAATGAAAAAAATAATCTTATCTTAACAACGATGACATTCACACAACAGATGAAATTTGGAAGCATAGGCCGTTCATGAAAAAATTCAATGAAAAATTTCTCTGTTGGGATATTTTCCATGAAAGCTTATCAATAGACGGAGCCATGGTGGAATACTTTGGACATCATTCTCCGAAGAAGTTTATCCGAAGAAAACCACAAAGATTTGGATACAAAGATTGGATGCTTTGTAGCTCAATACACTACTGTTATCAACTTGGTACATATTGTGGTGTAAATAATGTCAAAAAACGACGATTTACCTCTTGGCTCGAAAATTGGGCTGGAGCTTCTAAAAGTAGTTATAACCAAATGGATTAAGAACCATTTTAAGTTCTTGCTCATACATATGGGATTTTCTTGAATATTTTGCTCAGATGAAATAATTTCTGGGAAAACTCATAATGAACAATTCATTCTGCTCCTTGCATAGTAATCATTTTGGTTTTTCCGGTAATTCAGTAAAAATTTAAGTAAAGGCTAACACATACCTCACGTACCAATTGCACCTAACAACTATTATAAGCATAAACTGTTACACAAGGACACGAAGATTTTGTTCCAGAAAGGTATCTTATTCTAATTCGAAACATGGCCCTATATATTTTTTGCCAAAATATAAATATGTATGGTGACGGTGTAATAATTTTTGAAGCATAGTACTTATTTTAGAAGATTTCAATACATTTTTTCGCTAAACCCAAGTTAAAATTTTAAATTTGATGAAATTAAAAAAAAAAACATAAAATTAATGAAAAAAAACCTTACTTTTAAATGTTCCGGTTGGTGTGAAATGTGGAAATATTCATCCTATATACCAAACACAAATGGTGTGAAATGTGTGTATTTAGGAAAAAAGATTTTGGAGGGGACAAAAGGATCAAAAATTGACATGTCTTTTCAGGGAAGTTTACCAAAAGTAAATTCAACATTTTGCCGAAAACAGGAGTCAATTCTCAGTACTCGTTCAAAAATAACAAGTAGTTTCATGTGAAATTTCAGAAAATGCAATTTACTTGCCATTATTGCCATATGCTAGTTTCAATACCTACAAAACCCATAGTTGGATGGCTATCAAAAATTAATCTATTATGATATAATATGTTACCTTTTATAGGCAACCTCAATAACTGGAATCCAACCACAGATCTTCGAACAGAAGAGAAATCGTTACCAAAGTCAACTGAATAGCTGGGTCAGATAGAAGTCAGTCTCACCATGCGGTCGATTGAGCCATGTTCTCCTATCAGGAATGAGGCACGCAGCTCAGCTTCCCTTCGTACTGTTCACCCCGGACTGTTGTCAATCATTTAGTGAGCGTTGCCCATCCTCGCGGGCAAGTGTCTCCTCCATGTCTTTATTTCGATGAAAGTAGATAGTATAGCGCATAGTACATTCACGTAATATCCTTACTCAACCTAGCCTCCGAAAAAAACCGAACATAAGCCGAAGAGCGAACCATACATTTTCGGCAGCAGGTAGGTGGGTAAATACTGAGGCGGGAATTGGTGCAAATATAAACATGTACTCAGATAGAGATTTCAGGATTACCAGATCATAAAAAATTAATGACTTTGACTTTTGGTTTTTTATTACGATCTAGCAATGCTCCCCTGTTCTGAAATGCGCCAAAAAACACTTGCCTTGAAAATTTTATTTGCTGTTTATATTTTTTTGTTTTTGAATACGACAGGTCTCGGCTCAGCTAACCGGCCACTGGGAAAATTCAGGAACAACACATGGTTAATGGAAAGTGTGGATACATGGTTAATGGAAAGTGTGGATACTATGTGAATGACCTGTCGTATAGGGCTCTCTAGCAATGAGGGCGATAGGTATAATGCCTGCGATGACTAGCATCACCAAACAAGAGACTATTGGATATACCGATACAATCCTCAGTACTCCTCTTCTCTGTACCTTTACCAAATGTTTTCGGTACACCTCCTTACTGAGAGCGTGGTACTACTCGATATAGCACCACCGACTCCACGGACCTCATCCAAAGCCCTCTTTTTGATGGGCTAGGTGCCTTTCGGTTATATATAAGTCAACTTAGAGCCGATGCGCCTGATTTGTTCAGAGAAACTCATCTTTGAGTCAATCAGTAACCCCAGGTACTTCACGGCTGGCTTTGTTTCAACCAGTACTTCTCCAATACAGATCGTCCTAGCTCTTGGAACTTGGATACCAAAGATGGCGAATCGCTGAAACGTGTCTATCGCAAAACTGGGAAAATTGACTAGGAACGATGGAAATTCATTCCGAAATAATTTTTTACAAGTGCCCTTGAGGGAATTTTCTTGGCAAATTGTAGTGTTTTCGAAATATTCCATATGTCCTCGAAGGACTACAGCGATGGTCTGGTGCCTTAGCAAGCGACGAGATTGGTGCTTGATGAATGCGCTTGTGGACTAGTGTTGCGGTGTCGTGGGGTGAGTTCTTTTTCCGAGCACAAGGGCTGCGACTCAATGGACTCGAGGTGAACACTTAATTACGTGGTATTTTATTCTGCTACAACTTATTTTCAGTATTTCTGACGATTATCCTCGTTTAAGATTGTTGTTACATGACACTTCCTCATAAAAAATTGGCTTTACTTTTTGTATTAGTTAATGTTCGGTTGACAATAGAATTTAATCATTTACATTAGGAACGAGGGGCGGGAGACAGCTATCAGGGTCCTTCGTTAATTGCAATTTAATTGAGAAATTTACCATGAATATAACTTGCAGATACAAAAAAAAAACATATTGAGTTTGCATAAGTAGAAAAATTAAAATTAACTCCCTCACCTCTGAGCATGGTAGTCGCCATCACCGGTGTGTATCTAAGAGTGATGGCTTGAGGAGAATTCGCGCACACTTCGAAACCACCTTCTTCTAACATTTTTCTTCTCTAATAATTTTTCAGAAAAATTATTATTCAAAATATGCAACTCATTAATGTAGCTGCAAACGATTCCATAAAAAGTAATTTAAAAAGCTATCGGAGCCATCCGAAAGAGTGATCGATATCCGCGCGACATTAGAAAAGCTTCAATGTAGAGCAAATTTGTCGTATAGATTTACATTATGTTGACGTGAAAAAAGAGAAATGATCCAATTAAAAAGTTTAGCTATTCGAATTACTAATTAAATGAATTATTAAAAATTATACCTTCGGTCTTTCGTTTTTCTTTGAAAACCTGATTGGGTACAGGACCCGCAACGATGGCAGGCTCCTCCTCTAAAATGGGCTAGCCGTGTTGTGTCCAGGGGCTCTTGCCGGGTAGAGTGGCCTTTTATGATATAGGGTTATGTGATTTCATTGCATAACGCTATGGCATAAATCGGTTACGCTTGTATTCCTCATTTGAGGGAAAGAGTCATGCAAATTTTGTTTGTATGAGTTTGTCACTCAAATGGGAAATACATGGCCACGTCTACTTTTGGATCTTGATCCCGTTGGGAGGGTGCGAGGGGGCACTGGTTCCATCTGGATGCTCCACTCTTATTTGTGGGCCATAAGTATCGTCGTTAACGACGAAGTCTCTGTAAGTCCGTCCGTTTTTGTCCAGCTCAATTTGTTCTTCGAACAAGCGTTTCAATCCTTAGTAGGTTACCTCGACATCGACACCAGTCGATCGGCATGTTAACACGCATAATTCGTGAATGCAAAATTCTTTTGTAGTGAGTCCTTGTGCTAGGGGGAAAGAACCCACCCAACGACACCGTAACGTTAGCCTGTCAGCGCATTCACGTGTCCCCAGCCAAGGCCAACCTCGTCGGATCTCAACATCCTCTTTCGCCGAGGCAGTAGACCGTTGCTACGGTCCTGGACGGATATTTATATATACCCACATTACTACAAGTGCACTTGGACTGCTTTCTTTTGAGATTCATACCAGATAAAGTGGTAATTTCTACCTTTCTACGGTCGATCTTCTTGTAGCAAGAATTTTGATTGAAAGAAATTCAATTTCCTTGAGTATCTTAAGAAGATCGACCGTACCCTCTCCGCAGTCCAAACTCTTCGACAAAAAAGTCTGATTTTTTCACTTTTTTGGGTATAGGTGAAGTGTGACACCTCTCAAGAATTTAAGCGCATTTTTGGCTGACTTGAAATCAATCAGTGATTTTGTTTTAAATAGTTAATTTTTCTGTATTAACGCTATCAATTTTGAAATTACTTAGTTTATTTTTGGCTGCTAATAACCGAGCCATATCTCTTCCGCGTTGTCCGAATACATTGATTGCTAGAACTTTTTCTGCCTTGTTGCTGGCTTATCAGAGGAGCTAGCAGAACTGCAAGTTGGTTTTTCTCCTCTTTTTACGGTATTGTAAAATCATTTTACAATACCCTACTAAAATCGCGTCCTGTCTTTCTGTATGTACATCTGTCCGTCCGTCCGTGTGTCACACCACTTTTTCTCGTTGGTCCCATCGGCACTTAAGATTTCTTCTAGAATTGCTTGTTTTACACTTTTCTTCGCCTTTGTTTCCTGTAGCACTTGATTTTGCGGCTGCGGCTTTTATGGCTTCATTCCTTTCTTGAATAGATCTTTGAGGAACTGTGGCCCAAGTCTTAGTTCATAATTTTCTTTTTGATTATTTGTCCGTTGTCCGCTATTATTTGTAGCTTGCATCGGCCATCTACGGAGTTTTCTTGATCATGTTTTATCGCCAGTTTTGTATTTGTAGTTTCCCCAGGTTTCCCTAACGTTGGGAAGCCGTTGGGCTCCTCCATACCAGCGGTTCTGCAGTTTTCTTGGGTTCTTCGCTTTTTTTGACGAATCAAAGTAAAATAATACCCGATCGAAATTTCTTGAGTCGAATACTTTCAGAATATAAGCTTTTTCCAATAAAACTTTACGGACATTATATTAATTTTTTTAATTAATATAAT
Source organism: Odontomyia ornata (assembly GCA_963969285.1). Taxonomy (NCBI): domain Eukaryota; kingdom Metazoa; phylum Arthropoda; class Insecta; order Diptera; family Stratiomyidae; genus Odontomyia; species Odontomyia ornata. The sequence continues at coordinate 317,235,383 of OZ017738.1, read as the reverse complement.
TTTTGATAACTTTTGACAGGAGCGATTATTAACACGTCAAAGTCAAAAGCGCCTCATTCAATCCTAATCAATATAAATTTTCAAAGAATATAAAGCGAATTCCAAACAATAAAAATAGAAAAACTTTTTGGCCCAAATGGCTATCTAAATTTATGCATTATCAATCAAAAATATTCAATAAAACAAGTTGGGTAGACAGACCTACGCTCATGTCAGAAGGGTTTTGTATTCAATTTACAAAATGCTGTCACCAGATCGAATCAAATCAAGACACATGTCAAAGACGATTTTATTGTAGAAAATATGAAATTCGAAGATCATACTATTATTAACAAAGTTGAACGAATTTCGTGTTCTGAGATTTTTGTTGTTGTTATACTCATAAATATCTCCCTTGATAATTATTTCAGATATCCATTCGCTAGGGAGGAAACATATTTTTCATGTATTTCCCCCATGAAAACTTTCATTTCATACTTATATCGACTACGTTTGATGAATTTTTATTTTCAGGGGCCACTCTCCTGTACTGTTATCATCGATTAATGGCCAATTTTTTCGAATCCTAGAATGGTTACAAAGCCCTTTTGCTAGGAGCTCTCTCCTGCCTCCTTGACTTGTTTCGCTTATGAGTTTTAATTGAAGGTACTCATCTTCAGTCATTCATTAAATTGAATCAAGTTTTCAAAGCATGCACCTTAAACGTTGAAGTTGGGAAAAAATAACTCAAAATTATTCAATCTTCGCATTTAAAACAGCCACCATTTTGTTTTACGATTACTGATACCACTAGCTGAACCGATTCTCAAAGATCTACATGACACCTATCATTCCTGAAATTTTCATGCAAATCCTAGCAAAACTGTGGTGTCTGAGTCGGTAAAAAGCGCATGTTGTTTCATAGCCATACAGGTATGTTGCCATAGTAATAAATGCAGCGCATATTGTTCCATAGTAATACAGGAAAATTCAAACCGCTATAACTTCGCTAAGTACGAATCAATCTTTATGAAACTTTCAGGAAAGATCAATCTTATAAATAGACATCTACGGACTGAATTTCATTGAATTTAAAGGTACCGTTAAGATTTTATTCAAGAAAACATAAAATTGATAAATCATACTATTACTAACAAAGTTGAGTGAATTGCGACTTCTCACGTATTTGTTGTTGTTGTACTCATCAAGGCCTACTTTCATGATTTTTTCCAGATTTTTTTGATCACAGGTGTCCAGTCGCAAGGGGGGGGACACAAATTTGTCGTGTATTTCCCCTCCCTGTGCGGCCCTCGAAGCAAACTTTGCTAAACTAAGACTTGTTTTGAAAAGCTCTCATCAAGACCTTTCCTTTGATACCCATATCGGCTACCTTAAATTAAATTTTTTTTTCGGGGGGTCACTCCCCTATACGGGGACACCCCCCTTAAAAACCTTATAAAATGTTTTTTGTAGTTGAACTTTGAAGAGAACACCACTTTACACGTACATACAAAATTAGATGTTTCTAGCTTAAGTAGTTTCCGAGAAAAACTGCTGTGACACACGGACGGACGGACAGACAGACGGACAGATGGACAGACAGGACGCGATTTTAGAAGGGTTTTGTAAAATTATTTTACAAAACCCTAAAAAAACAATATCAAATTTTTGAAACACCTCTGTACGCAATAAATGCTAGAAGTATAATACTCACCAGCATGCGTACGCTATCAGAAAGCTGACTTTTGTGACAGACCATCGGTACCATAGTACTCGTATACTAACTAGTATTCACACTCAATCAACCCTCCGGAAAAATCTGAACACAAGCCGAACAGCGAGCCATAAATCTTCGGAAGCAGGTAGGTAGGTAAATGGTAACGCGAGGATTGGCGCGAATAAAAACATATGCTTTGACGAGAGATTTCTGGATTACCATATCTCAAAAAATCAATAACTTTGCCAAAAAAACAAATTCGTTCCATGCAATCCTTTAGTTTTTTATTAGGATCTGGCACCACTCTTATGTTCTGAAATGCGTAAAAGAACACGTGCGTCGAAAATTTTAGTTACTTTTTGCTTTGTTTCTTGAGCGTGCCAAGCCTGGGCTCAGCTGACGTGCCCCTGGGAAAATTCAAAAAGTGTGCAACATAGGGTAAATGATAGGCGTGGGTACTAGGTGAATGTACTATGATCGGTACCAGAGTCCTGTACGGGTTTTAAACAGTCCAATTTACTAAAGGTTTTATATTAGAAGTGGCCCTTAAACATTTGTTAATAGTACAATTTTTTATTTCACATTTTTGGAAAAAATAAGCCCTTTAATTTCCAAAAACATATAACTGGGAGTCTTAGTAACAGGTGTATTCTCACATAAAACTGCATAACAACCGAGCTTTGAACAACAATGCTCAGCTGTTTGAAAAATACATATATGATACATGGGGGGATACACCCTTCCAAATGAAATAGCGACTATATATATATATATATATATATATATATATATATATATATATATATATATATATATATATATATATACATATATATATATATATCTATATATATATATATATGTATATATATATATATATATATATATATACTATATATATATATATATATATATATATATATATATATATATATATATATACATATATATATATATATATATATATATATATATATATATATATATATATATATATATATATATATATACACAGACTTTCAGGATATTTTCATAAATGGTGCGTGGCATTGATATAATGAGATCGGCATACTGTAAAAAATAAGACCGAATTTAAATACATGACAACCATATTTTATTTGTGCTTACTCAATGTAAAAATCTATATACAAGACAAGCTGTTGATATTGAGCATACAGTTTACAATCCTCTTTAGGCAGGAGCACCTTCCCGCTACTTCAACTTGTTTACTATACTATCATATTTGAGAAACAGCAACCCAACTATATTTCCCACGCATCTAATTCTTCTACCGAATGACATAACATTATCTTGGACAAAAAATCGAGGATTAAAACTATTTAAACAAGTTGTAAAAACCTTTAATGATACAGCAAGGATTTTATTACAATGTTAAATTGTTGCTCTCACTGAATAGAATAATACAATCTTAAACTTTGTCTCGTACTAATCCTCTAAAAGATAAAGAAAGAAAAGCTTCTTACTCTCTTCTATATCCATGTCAAAGTGTCACTTGGTACAATTCACATATTTAAAACACATTTATCAACAGCTATAAATCAAAAACATATGAATGCATTCATTTATGTATGCTCATCTTCACTTCGACTCATGGACACGCACACATCATTGTCTGAGGCCGAAAGATATATTTTCGGTATTTTGTTCCTTCAAGCCACCCAACCTACAGCAAAATTGTGAAATATCTTCATAAAGGGATAACAAATTATCAACAAGTAACAAAAGCCGTAAACAAGACGATTCGTAAAGCATCCTTCGAGATTCATATCGGAATACCTTTTGTGAAATATGTGTGTTGGTACGTGAAGCAGCTTAGATGGTTCGCATACATGCTTATGTGTAAGAAGAACGCGCCTGTCGCCTCCGAGAACAATATCCTTAGCACAACCATAAACACCTACGAAATCCCTGTCAAACCCCCTCAAGTCAGACAATAATAATATTGTCTCGAAGCGTTTCATATCTTCCGAAAGGAAGTCACTTTAATGACATCGAGTGTTGGCCCGCCAGTGTTTACTAAGCTTTTCAAGCGTTTGTTTACGTATTTTCATTGAAAAGAAGTCCTGGTTGCAGACGTAATTGTCGAGGGCATCCGATTAGATTTGATTATTCGAAAAAGTATGCTATCACTTGCAGTCCCAGCAACCATTTTCGATCAGCATGTCTATCCTTCGCTCGACTGTCAACAATTTCGAGCCTCTGAACATTTATCAAGAATGGGACTTTATGTGATTTCTGATTGGTGTTATCAAAACATCGTTTGTGTGGTATCCTTGTTTAATTCCCAAAACGGCCTTTTGCATTTTCCTTTACTTCTTCGTCTCCTTCCGCAGAAGCGCTTGAAGGGTATAATTATTTTTTTGTGGGCACCATTTCCTTGTTAAACACCAAATTGATTCCTGAGCCTTTTGTTGGATGCTATAAATGACACAAGGACATCATCGTGTTGAAATGGGAAAAAATTAACTGCTTGATGACTTGTTTGGATTGGTGATAATGGGTTTGGAAAAGAAGCGAACATTATGAGGATTCAAGAGATCACATTTTAGTAATTACTAAGGATTTTGGGGGACGGGAAGGAATCTTTTGGTAAATGGAATGTGAAATTATTGGTGAAAAGTAAAGCTAATTGTTTTTAAGTTAGGTGGTTTGTTCTTTCCCATTCTATGTTTTAGACCCTTGCGTTATTTTTGGGAGTGTTTTCAAGCGTATCATGAAAAGGGAGAGGACGTAGTACTTTATGAAAATTTAAGTATAAACATTACGTGCATATGGTTGACAATGATTTATAACTAGAGCATTTATAACGATACAGATTGCACTCCAATCGTTTTCTTGATTTGGAGGAAATAACAAGTCGTAGTAGCAGAAGAGTGCTTCTGCGAGTAGGGTTTTTTATATAACTTCTTCTTCATCAATGCCACTACAGTCTGAAATGGGTCCTGACCTCCTGGATACATCGCGCCCAGTCTTCTCGATCCATTGACGACGTTTTTTAGTTCATATTCTGCTGTCAGCGTTAACTGAGTTCTCCCATTATTTGTGTGGTCTTCCATCTGGTTCATTTGACGTATAGCTTCTACTGATGCAGCATTTCCCAAAATGTGCCTGAATGCAAGTTGATGAGGATTGGCGCCGAACAGTCTCCCTATTTGAACCCTTTGGGGAATGCTTCGATAAGTTTTTTTTTTTTTAATTTTAACTTGGCACATCGTATTGGTGGGGTTCCTAGTTCAGGTAGTATATTGTAGAAGGCATTTCAATCGATACTTTCATAGCTTTGTAAATATCAATCGAGTTCATTCTTTTGTCTGAATCCGGCACATTATGCTTTTGACACCAATCTTCCGAAAAATGGTCTTTAATCCAAATTGGCAGCAGTCTTGGGTGAATTGCACGAAGGGAAGGTGGACTACTCGCTTCATCCCGCATGTGAGACCGTGGCTAAATCGAAGGCATGGTGAGACTGACTTCTATCTGACCCAGCTTTTGAGTGGACATGGGTGTTTTCAGTCTTACCTGCACAATATTGGTAAGTCACGGTCCCCCGATCGCCGGTATTGCCCAGGAGAGAAACAAAATGGGTCAGGCTACGAAGGGACCTCTACAGGGAGACGGGAGAGCTCAGCCCGGATAATATAGGCGCCGTGCTCGGATCGGTTGAAAAATGGAGCCAGGTGGCACATTATGCTCGGGCAGTCCTAAAATATAAAAATGACTCACAGCAGCCGGGGGCGTTGGGGCTGGGGGATCGCTTTTCTGGCACTTCCTCTTCCCCTCTCCCCTCCCGCTAGGAAAGGGGTCCCCCAGCTTAAAGGCGCCTCACGGCGTAACAAAACGAGATCTGCCCCGATGTAATGTGTCAAACGGTTCTAGGCTGGGTTCTCAGGTTGACAGGGGAGGTGTTTAGTGGGTAGTCCAGCCGCCTTCTTGCAAGCATGGAAGTCCCACACTCTGTGCATAAATGGCATTCACCTCCTAAATTAAAAAAGAAATACAAATCTTTCGAATATATAGTATGTATGTTACCCGGTGAGAGTTGTTTCACCTACATTCAATAGCTCTACCAAAATTCCGACCACACCAGGTGCTTTATTTAGTCATACGGGAAGGGATGCTGGGTTCACATCTTCGAGGATGGCATAGGCTTGCGATATTGATTTGGGTAATTCAAGATGTTAGAGTTGGTCGTGATACTGTATCGGAATTCAAAAGATGTTGATAAATATTACATGTTACCATCATCACCTTTAGATTGTTTTCAGTTTATGCCTTAGTCTATATTGTTTAACAGAGCTTTTTTGTCATTTATAAATGTTCGTTGTTTTTATCTGCAGATCTTTTTGGTATTACTTGTACATCTAAAATCATGATATTACTCGTACCTGCCTGGCATAAAAAGCTTGTAAGTTGAAAGTTCCACAAATGGGTTTAAAGTACGGATGTCAGTGACACGTTACCTTATATTAAATATTGATTTACACCTTATACATTTTCTGTCAAGTAAGGTGATGTTAAAAGTAGTGAAAGGATTAAGAAATAAGCCTTCATAGTATCCCTTTAGTAGAATTCCGCACTGATCAATTATGATACGAGTTTGCCGCCGCATTCTCATGACTATGCTTTATAATGACAAAGCCAGCATGATAAGAATCCTATTGTTATCTTTCTTTTGCTGGTAAGGGAACCCACATACGAATAAATTCAATAAGCAGGAGAGTGCTCCTACCAGAAAGAGTTTGCCACAATTCTAGGGTTCGAAACAAATTTTCTGATAGTCTGAATCGATGACTTGAATTAGTCATCCAAGACGTGCATATGAAATCATTCAAGTTTATGCAAAAGCTGCAAAGTTTCTTTTCTAAACACATGACAGCAGCCACTTTGTTCCGACTCGAATAATATTTCTGAATGCTCGATCAATTGAAGGCAATCAAATTTAACACTATCTCTTCAATTTTCATTAATATGAGAAGAAAATAAGATTGCCTAGGCTGTATCAACCGTATCACGCATTATCGTTGTTGTAATTGCATGCAATTGAAATGGCAATAACTCATTTGATGATGATCCAATTCCCATAAAATTTAGTAAGTATAAACATCTTTTATCAAAATTCTTTGTGTGTAGCTAGGTAATTGAGTTGCTTATTCAATAATTTTTCTGTGTTTACTAATTCTCCTCAGGCCATCACTTTTAATAGATACACACTGGTGATGGCGACCGCCATGCTTAGAGGTGAAAGAATTATTTTTAATTTTCCTACTTATGCGAACTCGATATGTTTTCGAAACTACGAATTATGTTCAGATTAATTTTCTCCTGTAAGTATTGGTTTTTGCTAAACTTGTAAATTGATCATTTCGCCCTTTTAACATCAACTTAATATAAACCTATACGATAATTTTTTGCTCTACAGTGAGCTTTTATTGCATCGTGCTCTAACATTTTTCTCCTCTAATAATTTTCCAGAAAAATTATTTAAAAAAAACAACTCAATTATGTAGCTACACACAAAGAATTTTCATAAGTAATCTTATATAAACCTACATAACTGTAAAATTTTAAGAATTTTAAGGGTACTGTTTTGATTTTCTGGGAGCAAACGTTAAATCTACAAATCATGCTATTATTAACAAAGTTCAGTGAATTTCGATTTCCAAGGTATTTGTTGTTCTTGTGCTCATAAAAATCTACCTGGTGTTTTTTGGAGCAAAGGTGTCCCTTGCGAGGCGCGGGAACACAAAATGTTCGTACCCTGATGCACAAAATGAACCTTTTTTGTTTGATTCTTAGAATTCAAGACAAGACTTTTCATGTAGTATCCCGTTCGACCACTTTTTATAAAAGAAATGTTACAAATTCCTCCTTAAATAATTTTGAAATATTTGATAAGGCCTGAATTTTTGAGAGAAAATCACTTCTGACCTTTTCACAAAGTTTAACTTTTCTAGCTTTTATAGTTTCTGAGGAAATTTGCTATGATACACAAACAGACAGACAGAAGGGCAGGTGAACTGCTGGACAGACAGGACGCGAAACTAGTAGGTCTTTGTAAAAAAAAAAAGTTGTCCAAAGCCCTGAAAACGGAGTTGAAGTTCTTATGAATAGAAAGTGAAAGTGAATATCAAATATTATTTTTTACATTTTTTTTTTTTGAATGGTCTGATGTAGTATAAGACGTTTAAAGGAAGTTTATGAAAAATTCATGTTTCTTGGTTCGCTACTGGACATTGTAATGAAAAAAGGGAAAAAATTTTGATGTAAATCCTTATGATTATGACGAAAATTTTTTTTGCAAAGCAATAGTATATGAATACCTTCAACTATAATGAGATTATAATACGATCTATATAAAAGTAGTATGTATCTCACAATTTCGCTTTGATTTACAGCAAATTTTCAGTAAAGGAATATCCGGCTAGAATTTTGGTAATGTTGATTAGACAGCTAGATCAGCTGAGCAGCAGTGAAATGGGGGCCATATTTAATTTCCCTTTTGAAAAAATTGTGCTCCGATTTTACCGAGCTTTGGCGCATACGTTTACTGATGGATGAAGTTTACAATAAAATATTCAAAGTTAATTCGTTGGAAACGAGATAGCACCCATTCTGAGGTAAACAAGTTGGGTAGACAGAACTATGCTCATGTTAAAAGAGTCTTGTACTCAACGTATGATATGCAGATACAAATAATCATTAAACTCAGGAAACTTTAATGACGCCTACAATAAAACCATTGTTACTCTAGATTAACCAGCCGTAATTTAGTTGCAATATTACGAACAACCACTAAATAAAATTTTAAAGACTTTTTTTATTATTTTAGTGCAGTGTCTGGTTCGATGGAAAACACGAATAATAGAAAAACGGTAGGTTTTTTCGTTGTGATAGGTAAAAATTCAAACCGCTACAACTTCCTTAAATATGGTCTGATTTTATGGAAACTTATAGAGCGAAAGATTTTTTTTTTTGTGAATTTAAGGGTAACCTATCACCGTGTTTTTTTCACCTATAAAATGTACGCTATCATCCAAACTTAATAGCCTGAACTTTGAATGTTGAAGTTGAGGGAAAATAACATAAATTCACTCAATATTCACATTTAAAACGAACGCCATTTTGTTTTGCGCTTACTGATGTCATTCACTGGATGAATTCCATGCAAACCCTGAAAACCGCGTAGTGTCTGAATCCGTTGGAAGGGCATATTATTCGAGATTCATGTATTATTATTAATGCAATGCAAAAAAATTCAAACTACCATACGATTGGAACAACTTTCATAGAATTTCAAGGTACTCTAACGATTTTATTCAAGGAAATGTTAAATTCGTAAATCATAACATTACAAACAAAGTTGAGTAAATTTCTACTTCTGAGGTATTTGCTTTAATTGTACTCATAAAGGAATAACTCCATGAGTACTTAATCCGCAGATGTCTATTTGCAAGGAGGGGGAACCATTTCTTCATATTCTTCCACTTCTCTTGCTTACCCCATTATTGACCTTTTTTTTCACAAGATATACTGAAATATTTTATCAAGACCTGTTTTTAATATCCCATTCAACTATTTTTAGTGAACAAACTATTTAAGAGGTTATATCCTTATATTTGGAGCTCCCCTTAAAATCCTTCACAATCACCTACCTAGTCTTTTCGACTATGAAACCTTCTTTTTCGACTATGAAACCTTCACAAATCACCTACCCTTTTAGGTTTCCGTTGTTCTTCCATACAATTCAGGCGGCCCTCCCGTTGCAGTTTCCGCAATCTTACAATCGTTGAGAACTACGGCTCGTCGAAAATTTCATACAGCTCATGATTGTATTGAATTCGCCATTGGTCCCCGTCTAGCTTTACTTGAATTATTCGCCTCAGGACCCGTCTTTCGTAGGGGTTCAATATGTTTGCGGATGCTTGGATTAGAGTACATATTTTACTCCCATAGCATAATACAGGTCTTCATTATTGTCAAAACTGAGTAAAATATTTTATTTGCAAGCTGTATTCTTCGGCGTATTTCATCTCTTTCATTACATATTCTCGTTATTTCTGATAGTTTATTTGCCAAGTATGATATTTTATGTACTTGAGGTATTTTTTGTCGACAACGTCATGAGCTTTGTTTCATTTTCGTTGATTTGTAACCCTACTAGTTTAACTTCACTGTAGAGATTCAGGAAAATCTTTGGCCGTGGTTAAAGATCGTGAAAATATTGATTCCGTCCGCATAGGCTATCACTTGGCTCGACTTGCATGGGGACGTATCTCTTGTATCGACAGGTAGCTTTCTTATGACATATTCCAGGGCCAAATTGAATAGTAATGGCGCCAGCCCATCTCTCTGTTTCAGTCCGATATTTGTGTCAAAAGCGCCCGTGAGTTGGTTATTGATGCAGGCTAGGGAGGTTGTCGACGTCATTGTCATTTTTTTAAGACGGACTAATTTGGCTGGGATTCAAAAGCAAAGCATTATTTGGTACAGTACGTTACGGTCAATACTGGTATATGCTTGCTTAAAGCCAACGAAAATTTGGTGTACATCTCTGTTGAACTCCCCGCATTTTTTAAGTACCTATTTGACAGTGAACAATTGGTTTATCGTGGATCTACCTGCTGCAGAGCCACCTTGATACTCTCAAATAAGACTGTTAGTGTATGATCCGAATTTATTTTTTAAGAGCTTTGAGAATATTTCTAAACCATAGAAAGTAGTGATATGCTTCCATAGATTTTGCACTGTAGCTTATCAACATTCTTATGGATAGGGAAAATAGTTGGTTGGCTCCACTGGTTCGGCATATTTTCTTGTTTCCAAATGTCGTGGATGGCTTTTTGAACATCACTGCCACCATATTTGATCAGCTCCATTGGAATCTCATCGAGTCCTGGTGCTTTATTATTATTATGGGCTTTGATGATGGAACAAACCTCATCCCGATTTGGTGCGGCCAATGAAAGCTTTCTCTGAAACTTTGCAAAGAATTACGGAGGTTCTTGAAATACGATGCCCATCATTCCTTAAAACTGTTTTCATCTGCGATGAAATTGCCGATGTCAACACGGCAGAGCGTGATCTTGGGCTGATAATCACGTTGCAGGCTTTTCACAGCTTTAGATGCTTGTCTTGTGTACTTGCTCGCTAGATTTACATCAATGCTCTTCAATTGATCATCATAATGGTTTCTTTTCTTAATTCTAATGATCTTATTACTATATACTTTTCATAGATATTTTCATAGTATTCTCTCTTTGTCCTGGGTTTCGTACCTAAATATTGTTTGTAAGCCTGATTCTTTTTATGTAACGCATTCTGGCACTCATTATCGAACCAATCATTACTTTTTTGTCGTGCTTGATTTCCCATCTTCTGTTCTATCAGAATCTTAGCTACCGATTTCACTTCCACCCAGAGTTTATTATCTGATAAGATGGGAGCTATGTGGTTGTTGAAGGTTTCCTTGAAATTTTTCTCTACTGACGCCATTTGCAGCCTTTGGATGCCGAATTTCTGTAGAGGGGTGGTCTTCGCCGAATACGCCTTTGACATACGCCATTGATAGGTCAATTTGATCAAGTAATGATCTGAGTTTCAATTGACCCCTCTTAATGTGCGAACGTGCTCGAGACCCAGCGTTGTTGGATCAGAATATGGTCAATTTGGTTTTGTGTACTGCCATCCGCTGATACCCAGGTCATTTTATATATGGATCGATGTTGAAAGCAAGTTGCATGTATCTAAATTTCTATTACATGCACAGTCAATCAGGTGCTGGCCGTTGTCATTTGTTTCATTGTGGGGGCTATATCTTTCAGTTGTTCCCCGAAGATATAGCTCATTACCAGCCTTACCATTGAAATCACCCGGAATTATTCTTGGTTTGTTTGTATGCAATGAGTCGACTAGTGTTCCAGGTGATTGTAGAATGTTTTCTTCGTTTCTTCGTGCTTTTCTGCAGTCAGGACGTATACATTCACCAGGCAAATTTTGAGGAATTTGACGTTTACAGGGACCACACATAATCGTTCATTGACTGCCTTAACCCTTTACGGTGCAAGAACGTGTTTTTGTTTTTTTTTAATTGAAAATATGTTAAGATGAGCTATATAATAACGGTAAAAATAGTGAAAAAAATTATATGCAAGAAAAGGTATTTATTTTTGAAAAAAACAATGAGATGCAGATGTGCATCATGGTGTAAAAACATTTTAATATTCACGAACTGTGGAAAGAACGGAAACAGTTATTGTTTTTATTAAAACATAAGGCTACGCCACACTTTTCACATTTCGTTTGGGCTGTTCCAGTACATCCTAGATATTTATGCCGAAGCTTTTTGTTGGTCCAAACAGGCCAGTGCCCTTACTGATCCAATCTGATATCTTTTGGTGGGATGTGCTGACAAGGCCCTTTTTTCTTTTTGTCCTGGATGAGTGCTTCTACATTGCTAGTATACTCCAGCCGGTTCGTACTTTTATATTTGGCTAAAGTTTCAGCAACTTTTAGTCGGAAATCAGCAGAATTTAACACCTTGACATTATTTTCTGTATCAGCATCAATTCTTCTATACAATAGCCAAGAATTAGTCATGGTTATGTCCAGGAAATGGTATACGAAGTCTAATTTTATAATGACCCATTACGGAGTCCATGAGGTCTACATCTCCCATGTGACGATTATTTTCTGCCACAATAAAGGGTCGTTCAACATTGATTTGTTTCTTTTGTGACCTGTTGAATCTACTTACGATAGATGTGGGATTTTTGCCAGCAAATTTGGATGCTAGATTCACACTTTTATTATCTCTCCAGGCCACCACCAATATGTCAATACCATTATAGCTTGCAACCTGTTCAATCGATGTGCGTCTAGGTTGTTTTTTCTGCTGTTTTTCTGCTGGGAGTTTACAGTTCGGGATCCGGTTTCTCCGAACGGTTCCCAAAGCTTATATACCACGGTGTGACAAGAATTCAATCAAGTGTAGCGATGTATAATAGTTATCAAAACACAGTCTATAGTTTTGGTTGGCAGGAATCTCTCTGGCAAGTCGGACCACTACATTAGATGAGGCACCTAATTGAGTTTCGTCATTTGCGCATTTATTCTCTTGGCCACTGTAAACTTCAAATTTGTAGCCATATCTACTTGCACCACAAATAACGAACAGTTTGAAGCCCCACTTGTGGGGTTCGTCTGGCAAATATTGCTTTAGAGCACTTCGTGCTTTGGTTGAACACATTTGTTCATCAACAGACAAATGTTGTTCTAGAGGCACTTTTCTAAAGTTTTGATTCAGCTTTTCAATAATTTGCCTGATTTTATAAAGTCGATCAGAATTTGGCTGACTATACGGTAACATTTTAGAGTTATCATTGAAGTGTAGTACTTGCCTCAGAAACTCGAACCGTTTTAGTGTCATTATCTCACGTATGTTGGCATAGCCATATTTCTGTGACCAGTACAGGCTACATTGTCGTCGTCTATAAAGTCTAAGCCATCCTCACTATCTTGCCATTGGCTTAGAATAGTTTCTAGTTCGACAGTTGAAAAAGGCCTAGAGCCTGAACGCGGAAACCTCAAAGTCATATTGAGCCTGAAAAGAGAAAATATTCCTCACACGAAAAAGAAATAAAATATAACAGTTTAGCGCAGTGTTGCATTACTGCATCAAAACAAAACTTGAGAGTATCTCTCTAAAAACAATCTAAACATTTGAATTGTATGTTCTTAGCAAAAACCAATAACTAACCTTTACTGTGCAGTAATTTCACGTCAATATTTCCAATATAACCACTCAAAAAGAACAACGAAGATTATGCGCGAACAACACAAACCGGTTCTAAGGGATCCGTCACTTCAAGTGGCCAAAAATTACAAATAACACCGTCTAGCACAAACGGGGGGAACTAATTCAATAGAATGCTTTGCTGCAGATATGCATTGCTGCGTTGAAAGGTATTTTATTCGTTGCTTTGAACGACTTTGCTAGTTTGAAGAGCATGATGCAGATCTGCTACTCAGCGCCGTAAAGGGTTAAAATCAATAACGTGCGATTTGAATACAATAAATACTACTCCGAACTCCACTTTTCCAGCACACTTCCCACTTTTGAATATTTTGTGCGATTTCATATATTGAATACGACTTCCAGGTCAGTTAGTTTCCTAGATTGCTAGTATATTTAATTTATATTGAGTGGACTGTTGCAAGAGGTCTTTAACAGCTCTAGGATTAGTCAGTGACCTGACATTCTAGAGTTCAATGCCATTGTCCTTTTTTCATTTGCGAGGTCGTTACCGTAGGTCCAATCTATGCTACGGCTCTGTTGTGGGTTTCAAAAGAACGTAGGGTTTTTCAGGGACACCCGTCACCCAACGTCAATTCTGGTGGTATGGTTATTACTTTTAATTCCGTTATCAGGCACGAAGACTGACTTTCACCCTCTTACATCACCTTAAAGGACATGGAAGTAGGATTTAGTAACAGAGCTGAAGGTGTATCTGCAGTAATTGGCATTTTTCGGTATTTAATGTCCTATCATTTGGGAATCAGTAAGCCCAATGTGCGACGTTGAGGCCATTTACTACCATTTGCTCATGGGACTTACGATGAAGAATCATGGAAACCATGGGTTGGGGATACAAGAGGATCTCTCCTCCTTTTTCTACGGAACTTAGGACCATCTGCGGTGGAGTTAGGTGTCACAAAAATTGCACCTCGAATGAATTCAAGAAGATAATCCAATTCACCTTATCATCATTACATAGGACTTAAGAATACTTTCTTGGTTCTTCTCAGGGTTCCGCTGACAACCTATGCCCATATAATATTCTGAGTATATTTCAATTGCACCTTAAATCTTACAGATATTGGCCCAAGATCCGGCAGCTGATTACCACAGGTATCTGGTTTTTTAGAAAAGATGTATTCTTCTTCTTTTAGTAAATCAATGGTTTCAAATGCTTTTAGATTCTGCAATCTTGGAGAAAACTTCTACCACTCATGGTCAAGGACACTTAGCGGCAAAAGTATTATAACGTAAAGAATTTCAACCTAACTTTTTTTAAAAATCAAAGTATATCCTTTCCCGTGTACTTTTCGTTGACTATTAATCCTGTTATCATTACATTACTATGAAAGGATAATAGTCTATGTCTTTTGAAAAATACAAAACGAGTATTTGCTTTAGAAATTCAATTTAATGATTAACTGCACTGTGACAAAATTATTGCAACCAAATGACTAATTCAGAAAGAAATAACTATAAAATAAAAGAAATGGAAATTTTTTGAGAATATGGAATACTATTACTCCGTACTACTTTGCATTAATAACTGCCCGCAACCTAGGGAGGACCGATTCTACGAGTCCTTGTATGTAATCCAAAGACACCGTTTTTTGAAGTCCTTCAATCTCTTTAATTGTCTAGTCTCGGGTCCTTTTAATGTCAATTTTACGAGAACGCTTCAAGTAGGACTAAGCTGTCCAGTTTAGAACGTAGTGGCCAGTTTAGAAAGTTGATACCAACGCCATTGAGAAAATTAATAACATGTTTTCTCTTCTGACCCGGAGCGTTGTGGTGTTGGAAAATCCAGTCGATAGTTTTATGCAGCTTATCGAGAGACGAGAATGCATTATTATTTAATAAAAGAAGATACAAAAATAAGAAAAGAAAATACTATGATGACAAATTGTGAAGTATAGGTATAAGTCTAGCGAGCAACAACACAAGACAAGCATACAAAGTAGTGAAAAGCCTGAAACGTGGTGATCAGCCCAAAACCACCATGATGACATCGGCAATATCATTGCTGCTGAAACCAAGATTAAGGAACTATGGGCATCATATTTCAAGAACTTCCTTAATCCTAAGCAGAGCTACAGAACATCGGAGCCCATTGACGTTTCCGGAGAGCTTCCATTGGCCCCACCAACTTTGGATGAAGTTGGCTCTACCATCAAAGCCCAAAAGGATAATAAAGCGCCGAGCATCGATGATATTTTAGTGGAGTTCATCAAATATGGTAGCAGTAGTGTTCATAAAGCTATCCACAAAGTCATCCAGCACATTTAGCAACAAGACAATATGGCGAAAGTGTGCATCCAATCAAATTTTGTCCCCTCCACAAAAAAGGTGACAAGCTACACTGTGAAAATTATGGAGGCATATCACTATTTTGTGCGGCGTAAAAAATATTTTTAAAGATCTTAGAAAATAAAATCGGTTTTGCTTTGTCATCCCAGCCAAATCACCAAAATGACAATGATGTCGGCGACCTCCCAAGTCCACATGAATAACGAACTCACCGAAAAAAGAAAGATACGAAATACGCTATAACCAGCTGCATACATAGGAAAACAAAGCTCCAAGTATGCAAATCTATGATAAGATCTGTGATATACTGTGGGTGTGAAACATGGACCCTAACCCAAGCATCTGCAAATATTTTCAACGCTTTTGAGGGACAGGGACAAATAGTGAACTCGATACAACCATGAGCTGTATGAATTTTTTGACCATTTTGGCCATTAGTGAAACCGAGGAAACGCTGGTCTGAATCGGCCAACAAATACAGCTCATCGCTGCTCGATTTCGAAATTGGAGGACGCGGTCAATGGCCTTAGGCAGTCGATAGTGCTATTTACAAGATGCGCAGGTGCGCAAGGGGCTATATCGCTACGAAGAAGTAGAAGAATAGAAGATAAGAAACTTGCGTCAAGTTTCCACTGTCAAAGGGAATTAAATCTTAAAGAACATGAAAGCAAGCACATCTCCAAAATATAACTGAGCTGCCTCTATGTCTTTGAGTCGGTTGTGTGGCCATAGATTTTCGTTGTTTTGGTTGTAACCAATTAAATTGTTATCCGTAATTACTATCAAACAGAAATCAGCCATCATCTCTCCTAAAAATATTCTTCCAGGATTCCAGTGGATTATCTGAGTGCTCTTTGGCAAACTTACAATGTTTCTTTTTATCAGCTTCAGAGATGAAAGAAGCTTTCCCCACAACATACGCTTGGTACTCAGCTTCCTTGCATCTTCTTCACAAGATTTGATTACTAATATTTTTTGCTGATATCCTAGAAACAACATTATACATCCGGATGTTTTGTGACTGTGTAATAAGAACATTTCCCTTTCCCCTGCACCCCTCAAAGTAAAATATTTCATTTGAAGATCTGTTTTGAAAAGTTCTCATCAAGACCTTTCATTTGATACCGATATTGCCTACATGCGATGAAACTTTTTTTTCGGGGGCCACTCCCCTATATGGGAGGACCTCCCTTGAATACCATATACATTTTTTTGTGATGAAACTTTGAAGAGGGCATCACTTTGCACCTACTTACAAAATTTTATGTTTCTAGCTTATGTAGTTTGCGAGAAAAAGTGGTGTGACACACGGACGGACGGACAGACGGACTGACAGGACGCGACTTTAGTCGGTTATTGTAAACTGATTTTACAATACCCTAAAAATGCATGCCCAAATTTTTAACATTGCAATACTTTTGACGCTGGTTATGTACATCGGTTTCCAATCAGAGGTGTTAGTTTGATATTAAAAGAAAAGTGCAATTT
The DNA here is from genome assembly GCA_963969285.1 of Odontomyia ornata. Classification (NCBI taxonomy): domain Eukaryota; kingdom Metazoa; phylum Arthropoda; class Insecta; order Diptera; family Stratiomyidae; genus Odontomyia; species Odontomyia ornata. The sequence continues at coordinate 317,218,077 of OZ017738.1, read as the reverse complement.
TTTAATATAAATGATGGGATGTTTATTTCATTATAAAGAAGAAGGTATGCCGTTAATAGTGAAAAATAACATCAGGCAAATTACCACCACGACCACGCTTACAGGACCATATCCTTTACATGAAATTTTCCATAACCAAATCGCAAAGTGGCTGCCCTATGTCCTCGATAGCCTCACGAATTTCATCTTTGAGGTCTTGAATCCATGGACCTTCACTTTTACGTGGCCCCAAAGGAAGAAGTCGCAAGGTGTTAAATCACAAGATCCATTCAAAATAACACTTATTAATTGAAACCCCTATACAGACGGACAAATATGTATCAGACTACAGAGCCTAGTGTAAAATATAATGAAGCAAATACTTAAAAATCTATTATTATTTTGGCAACATGCTATAGCTCACGTGTCTAATAAAGCATGATTTTTTTCCACTACGGGAAAACTGAACATTATTCTGAAAAACTTAAACTAAAGAATCGCATGATTTAAAATATACGATATCGTACACTTGCCTGAAAAATACGTTTTCTCGAGATCTGCAAAGTAGGCCTCTGTAGCAGCGATTACTTCCACATTCAACTCAAATTCCTGCCCGGCGAGAATACGGTGGATGGGTTAGCAGTTTGCAGTCTAATTCGACTAATTTGGCCGTGGCGATGGTGGTGGTGTAAGCTGGTGCGTTGTCATGGCGTAAGAACACTTTTTTCTTCGCTAAATGGGGCATTTTTTCTGCAATTCGGCATCATATCGGCCCAATAATACGACATAGACATCGACGATGCAAATCACACCTTGTGAGTCCCAGAAAACGGTAGCCATCATCTTTTTTGCCAGGAGGACAGTCTTCGCCTTCTTCTGAGGACGTTCGCCGGGTGAAGTCCATTGTTTCGACTGCTCCTTAGCCTCTGGTGGATACCAGTGGAGCCATGCATCGTCAACGGCCACGAAACGACGCAGAACTCTTTCGGATTGCGGTTAAACAGCGTCAAACATTGCTCTGAAGTGGTCTCATGGTTGTGTTTGTTGTCCGAAGTGAGCAAACGCGGCTCCCATCCATACGCGGTCAAAACAAAGTTACGAGTTCAATTCAGCTGAAATTTTGACGGTAGCTGTCTACGAGAATGTACTACACGATATGGAATCTCTCTTGCAATAATGGCGCCATCGGGTGATGAGGCTAAGTATTTATCGGACCGCCGTCGTATGTAGTCGGAATTTGTCCAAAAAAAAATTGAGTAAAATACATTCAATTCAATTCCGATAAATTTTTAACGTGCAACCCGAAAGTAATACATGACACTACCATAAATCTTTCATATGAACTTAGTTTTACTATAAACGGATACCTTCAGATATCAGCTGCCTGATTACGCACTATATATATGTTGATACTTTTTGTTCTCAACTAAATAGCTTCATATTGTTCTGGCTGTTTTAACTGAAGTTAACAATCGGAATTGGAAAGCGTACGCAAATGTTATTACCCTAATACGAGTATTCAAGTAAATGTTATTGTTCGCCTAGGTATGTAAATGTAATTGTTATCCTAATTGCTGTGATTTATAGTTTATCAGTTCAGAGCACACTTTTCATGTTAGTTATATTACAATAATCGTCATTAGTTATAGCCAGTTTAATGACATAAGTTATTCCTAGATATAATGGTATTGAATTGCAGTTCTAACTTAGACATTTTAAATTCGGATTTAACATTACTAAATTTAATCTTGAAAAGCACCCGATGACGAAAATCAGTGGCATTGCATCCATTTTATACCCACGAAGGAAAAATAAACACAACCGATAAAATTTATAGACACACCAATTAACCTTGTCGTAAAAATGTCATTAAAATATGGACAATTCAATAGGGCGCGGTGGGGTTAAAATTGGCGGATGTACGTAACAGAGTGGAGCGGTCATTTTCGTCCGGTCAAACGCAAAAATAAAAGACGGTCTCGGGCTGCGATATAATAAAACGAATTTAGTGGCACGGAGACAACATACAACAAAGCCGACAATATAGTCCTTACTCCATCGTTTTTTGTTCGGAACGAAAACGAATATCCTCAATAAGTGCGAATGTTTGTGTTTTGTGTCAGACATATATTTGCACATGCGACCTCCTATGTTCTGGGCGGACATTTAACCGACACGAGACCTTCGGGGAGGAACCGTTCGAGAATAAATATAATTCAATGAAAATAAACCAGAGCTAAAGAAACGTGTCAAAATTTCTTGACCATATTTCTCCGGTCACTTGTGAGCTTGGTAAATGTTGTTTGCCTGTAAGTTGTCTTGGGGTTATGGAGAATCGAAATGATAATTCTCTTTACGGTATAATGTAGGGAAAAGTGGTGTTGAAAGTTCGGGTCAAATTATACGTGCGCGTAAAGAAGTCAATATAAGTCGATTTTAAAAATTTTGAGAACTCTCACGTATCCCGTGATAAGAGCAAAAACATTTGATCCATCTAAAAATTGAACCAAAATTACAGAGAAATTTTTAGGTGTTTTAAAATCCTTACACTTATTCTAACAGTATTGATAGCTCCCCTGAAAGCCTTGAACGTTCACATTTCCTTACGAAATACCTCGAAGCGGGATTGCGAAACGATTTCTTACTATTTATTGATGTGTTTGTCGTAGGTGAGTTACAATATTGTTGGTAAGGACACGGCTGATGTAAAAACGGGCACTGCGAACAGAATGAAGAAGGATCTTTTAATGCCAAAACAGAGGCGGCAAAAACTGGAGAATGAATGACATGGAACATAAATTTTATTAAAGAGGGTGGTCGAAGCTAAGCATTTCTGCCTGCGAAATGGATTTAAATTTATTGCTAAATGCTACGTTTCAACTGTTTAGCTTATTGTAATTTTAGTGTTAGTGGGTGCTTAGACTAGTCGGGGATGTATAAAGTGTAGCCTCGATAGAACACTTTCGCGATAGAATGTGAATATTCGTTCAAGTGGTTGAGTTAGGTCAACATCCTTTCATATTGTTTTTCTTATCGGGTAATATTTTCACATAGAGCAGGATGCCTTATGTTGGTGATATTCTGACAGTCTTAAAATTTTGAATTCTTATGAAGACATTTTTCAATTCTAATTGTAAATATTTTCGGCAGGCATTCTTTATTTGCGCTTCAATTTTAAAATCTGCTAATATGGGTTTATTTCAAGGGAAGTTTTTAATGGTCATCCAAGTGCTTTGTGCGTTTTGGAGTTCCACACTTAGAGCGTCAATAGCCTTTACCACCTGCCCCAAACAAATAAAAAAAATTTTCAAGAAGCTAATTATTCTAATCCATTCATATAGTTTGATGATTGAAGTTGAAACAATGACGAACATACAAATGGAGAGAGCCCTTTGTTTTTGAGGTTGAAGCTGCACAGGATTATAAAAAAAAATTTAGTTTTAGTGGTTTTGATCACAGTTTGTCGTTGTTGTGTAGCCCCTCATGGACCTTGCCTTCCTTTTCAATCAACCGCGTTCCCCAATTCCAAACACTGATTAGCTGTCTTTGTCGACAGAATTGGACCAGCACTCAGTGGGGAATATTACAAACAAAGCTGACTAACATAATTTATTCACTAAACTTTGTTTATTTCAGTATTAGGGGTTCTACATTTAGCATTTGGTACGTGCACACTTAATTTTAACTGTTCCTCTCATTTATTTTTAAAAACCGAATACTTTGTCTAAACGTCAATTGGAAATTATTTTTGATTCGGAAGGCTAAGTATCACAACGTCGATTGGGGATTTATTTTGAAAATATTCTCAGTTAATTACATCGTCAATTTTTGAAGAAGTCTCGAGAGGCTAAACGGTATCAAGAAAAACGATATATTGGAAGAACCTTCCCCACTGATAAGTGAGATGGAGGAGCTCGACGACGAATTCCATTACAGAAAAAATGTAAATTCAACTTTGATTTATTCTGAATCTAAAGAGCTCCATTTCCCAACAAACGAAAAAGTTCTGGAAAGAAAAATAGAAACGATGAATGACGGAAAAGGAAGCTCCATATTGGGATATTCATCACAATATGGTTTATTGGGATATTCATCACAATATGGTATGGAGAAAATTATAACAGAAACTGAAGAATTACAATTATGCATATCATCATTGGATGAAATGATAAAGTAATTATCAGTTAACAAAGAAAAGAAAATTAAAAAATCAAAAGAAAAGGCAAGAAGATTGAAAACTCTGCGAGCAGCTACGCAATAAACCATTGTGGATGCTGGCGGCACCAATGAAAGAGGAAATAACTGGGCTTGAGGTATCTATGGATGTCAAAGAGGTTGGGACGAATGTAAATGAAGGCAATAATATTGAAACCAAAGATTCCAGCAGTAATTCTAAGAAAAATTTAATTAAATATCTTCGAAAAAAACTGAGAAGAAACCAACCCATGTGTCTGTTAATCCTACAAACCAAAAAAAAATCAGAATGCCGAACTGATTCCGCCAATCAACGTGTTTGGGAAGCGCGGCTGAGGCATGTTTCGGGTAGTGGCAGCCAAACATAAGATAAACAACTTTGAAATGATAAGAATAAAAGCAGAAAAAATCACGATAAATACGAAAAAACTATTTGACTAAGTCAGCCGTGAAACTTTGAATTCTGGGGACATTTGGCACCACCTGTACTCCAAAAACTGAAAAATCAAACCTTTCTGTGGGCGGGTCTGGGCCACGGAGAAGATACGGTCGACATCCTTCAAATGCTTAAAAAGGCTGCACCAGCAATTAAATTTATTCCAGGCAAAAATATTGCAACAAGCAGATCGGTTGCCGAAAAGAAACCTCAACCAGTGCTAGCAGGGTTAACGATTTGTTCATTCGGATGCCAACTGCGACATGGATCACCGGTGCGTTAAATTTAAAGATGGTCATGCCCTGAAGAATGCCAATTGACTCAAACGGCACCTAAAGAAAAATTTCACTGCGTTAAGTACGGTGTATTTGGTTGCCCTGCGTCATACCCAGGAAGCCCCAGATTTCAAGATTCAAACGTTAAAATTATTCCAAAAAATGCTAGTACAACACAGTGAGATAACTTCTAGTGACCATGTCCGGGGTATCATTTGCACCCATTGTTAGAGGACTAGCAGCTAATAATGCAAATAATGTAGATAGAGTAAGAAAATAATGAGCTGCTTCTCAAAATGTAACAACAACTTGAATCTCTATCAGATGAGACTAATATTAAACTTAATTCTGTAATTCAACCTTTTGGTCAACATGCTATAAAATTATTTTTCATCTTGGCTGATTTCTATAGATGGGCTTCCTTCATCTTGTTCATCATCAACTCCATTATTACTCTAACTCGATGCGACTAGCTCACGAAATTCATTGCTAAACAAAAACCTGACATCATGTTTCTCAGTAGAATCCACCTCAATTCACAGAACGTAATGACATTCAAAGATTTCAGATTCTTAAAAAACTATAGGGTAAAGTATGATGGAGGAGGTGGCACAGAAATATTCAAAAGCTTTGAATTGCTTGAAGTGTCCGTCATCAAATCGTTGCAAGTTGACAATAACCTCTTCGTTATCTCGACCTATGCAACTAGACCAACTGCTCTCAAATTCAAAGAGGAGCTCGATTTCTCGCTGGAAATACTAGAATTGAACAGACTGCAAACATATTTTCTTCTTTTCGATGATCTGAATGCCCGGCATACATCATGTGTGGACGCCGAAAATAAAGCAAGGGGCTCATTCCTGAGATCGTGGCTAAAAAGCACCAAATTGAATGCAGGTGCAATCTATATAGGCCAAAGTTTGCCACACACCGTAGGGCTAATTCATATTTAGATCTTCGTGTTGCTGATGCAAGACTTGGATTAAAATTTTATTATCCTCGACGAAAACTACGGGCGCTTCTTTATGATAGCGACCATTGTGGTGGAAATATATCATGAAAGGGATATGTCTTCTTCGTTTCGGTCCGAAACGAAAATCATCGACCAGATTTTAGGAAAACAGATTGGGTAAAATATCAAAGGACATTAAATCGGGGTTACAAAGAGTAATATTCATCTTCTGTTGGCGATAGCTCTTCCCAATTGGCTCCTAACGACAGGAATATAAGTTACGACGAAACAGATTTCTATTTGTCAATGTTAGAGAAGGTGATATTGGAAACGATTGAGAAGCAGTTCTCAAAATTAAGCATCGAAACAATATGTGGGGATATAAAGCACCAAGCACTACAAGATTCAAAAGTCTTTTTCTCACCCGCCTTAACAATATCAGCGATTCCTGGACTACAACTACCCTCATTGACCTTGTTGAAATTACATACTTAAGAATGACCAGATTTAAATCCGTTCATCCTACAGGAGCCAAGTTAGCAACCAATGGGCGGAGACTGAAGGGTATTAGCCGACAGGTTCCAGATGACGTTTTTATGAAAGTGAATGGCATATTTTTCACGAAGTCACGAGTAAATTAGTCGAATTTTGAAGTCGCTAGTGATGAGATAAATTTTCTCGATAGGGCCGGTATCGAAATCAATACTACGACTCCGGATACAGATGGAAATAGGATTATATGAGATGGATAGCAGAAGCTTGGTTATCGTAGCTCATTTCGAATTGGTCCACCCACCAAACCCTAAGAGAGGGATACAAATATTTTCTCAAATCGTGATGGAATTCCCGACATGAAATCAAGACTCAATAGCAAATTAATTTTTCAATTCAATGAAAAACTTACCTTCAACCTCATGCAAAGCGGTAATCTTCTTGATTATTTTATCAACAAGAAGAACTTGTGCCTCATACTTAGCAGAATAAACAAAACGAAATTTTATTGTATTGATAGTATGTCTAATAAAGAACTACGGTACTTACCTGTTGTTTCTTTAAGAAATTATTGAAAATTGTTCAACAGTATGTAGAAAATTCAAGTGGAAAAAGGAAAAGGGGTTTCCAACCTTGAAAAAATGAAAGGAGTCTTCATGCCCAAAAGACAATCTCTGTATTAGTTTGCAGCTGAGCCTAATCAGCAAGGTGATTGAAATGATCCTGAATCAAGCATTAAGCGCCCATATCGAAATATATGAGTTGATACTGTATTGCCACCTTGATTTTCATACCAGGCATTCGACCATACATGCAATAAAGAAAGTAATTTCAGAAATTTGCTGGAAATGAAACAAAGAAGAATATGCTGGATCATTTCTAATCGGTATGGAGAAAGTCTATGATGTCGTATGATAATCCTCTTCGTAGTGCTACAGCCCCTCTCGGTCCTTTGCTTCCTGCAAGTGGCGCCTCTAACTGTCTCGGTCCATTGACCGCGTCCTCCAAATTTAAAATCTGAGCAGCGATGAACTGTCTTCATCGACTGAGTCAGACCAGCCTTTCCTCAGTGTCCCCAGTGGACTCTCCCCTTCAGTTCTTCCACCGAATGCTTTTTGAGTATCCGTTGCTCATCCATACGATTCATGTGACCAGCCCATTGCAGCCTCCTCAGTCTTACAATCGTTAAGACTTCTAGCTGGTCAAAAATTTCATACAGCTCATGGTTGTATCGAATTCGCCATTGGTCCCCGTCTAGCTTCGCTCCGATTATTCGCCTGAGGAACTCGTCCCTGGAAGGCGTTCATTATGTTGGTAGATTCTTAGATTGCAAGTTCCACATTAGGTCCTAATGCAGAATGTAAATAGTTCCTAATTTAGGCAGTGATACGGCTTGCCTAAGTACTTCCTAATTTAGCCCGTGATGGAGTTTGTCTAAACAGTTCCTAAGCACAAACAACTTTCTTGGTAAAATCAACACATAAGATATAAATTTGTTCATTATTCTTTCCATTCTCTTCACTTCGCAAAATACTTACGAATTTTCACATTTTTGAAGAAAATCTACATTTGCGATAAACCTATATATATATATATATATATATATATATATATATATATATATATATATATATATATATATATATATATATATAACTTGAACAAACCGGCTCTAGTGCAAATTATATGCAGTGAAATATTTTGATTCAATTTAGGCATGTCGCATTAGGGCCCCATTAGGCTCGCACTAGGCATACCACATTAGGCATGCCTAGCTTGGGAAAAGCGATTAACTCCTCATCACAACCGGACTATTAAGTATTTAAAACTATGCATTCCCATCTTCTACGTTTAATTGTAATTTTGCCACGAGATTTTATTTTGT
>OZ017738.1:317097364-317204864 GCA_963969285.1 Odontomyia ornata | reverse complement strand
ATTATGTAATAAAATTTGCCGCTATTCGGTTTTCAATGGATTGACCTCATGGTTTGAGTAGTCATAATGACACATCAATCTTGCAAACCATTTCTAAAATGTTTATCAAAATGCCTACATATCTGTTGTGTTTAGGTCCATTGCAACCATGTAGCACCCCAGTACCCCACAATGTTGTTATAATTGTAAAATATTCAATCGGTTCTAACTTAGCTGTTTATGGCGCGAATGTGACGTTCAGTAACCTAGATATGAGTTTTTGGCAAATTTAAGGGACCCCTTCTGATTTTATAGGCGCAAACATACAGTTCATAAATTGTACTATTTTTAGTAAAGTTGATCGAATTTTGGCCTCTGAATTATTTGTTTGTTAGGTCATAAAGACCTACTTCCATGATTGTTCAGATTTTTTTCGGATTAAAAGTATTCAATCGTAAGCGGAGGGGAATACAAATTGTTCATACGTTTCCCCGCCCCTGCACTCCACAATGCAAGCAGTGTCAGTTTAAGATCTGAGATGAGAAGATCCTCATTAAGACATTTCATACCCATATTGGCTACGTCCCCTATATGGAGAGATCCCCCATAATTACCTTATAAATACTATTTTTGTAATAAAACTTTGAAGATGGCACCACTTTTAACAGACTTACGAAATTTCATGTTTCTAGCTTTTGTGGTTCGCGAAAAAACTTTGCTGTAACGCACGAACGAACAGGCAGGTTACGATTTTAGTTGGATTTTGTAAAATTATTGTATAATCCCTTCAAACTACGCATATAATCTTTGCTAGTTATTACTAGTTGAGTCATTCAACTTTGTTTCTAACCACAAATTCAAATCAGATATGTCGAATAACTGATATCCCGGCATTACTGTTCATAGCCCCAGGGAAAAAGCAATAAACAAAGCTTACCTAAGGGGCACACACATGAAAAACCTATCCATTAATGCCTAAACACAAATATTAATTATATCTTTCAATTACACTCAATATTTTGAGAAGCATTTCTCATAGAAGAATCTTTCTTCTATGTATCCATTGCATTGCATATCCACACAATGAACAAATTTTGATTACCTCCATGATTTTCAGCCACGCAATTCTAATAATATCTATTGTAATGTATATAATATCTTCATATACGGATTTTCGTTCGATTAAAAGACAAATATTTTCTTGAAAGTTTCCCTGATTATGTTTCTCTTACTAATGATTAACTATACAAGCTAAGTTAATATGTATATTGTTAATCGTTAATTAATGCATCTAAATAAATCCTTAATCTACAATAAAATATTGAACACACTCATTATTTAAACCATCCATCAATGCAATGAAATCCCCTAAGGGCAGAATATTTTTGAGTACATATAATATAGAAGTATACTAAAATTATAGTTCTTCTTTGAAAAACAGTGAACCAAATTTTATTGTTAATTCTCCACAGGAAGCGAAGGCCGGAGAGGGGCTGTAGTGCTACGAAGAAGAAGATCTCCAGAGTCCGAGACATTTTAGTCCAATATGTTATCTATCATATGTAACTTTAACAATTCAAATCAAGGAATTCATTGCACGAAGTCTAATTGTCTTTTCTTTTTAACTATAAATGTCTTTTATCGTAATCTGATTTACACGTCCTCTCAATCGGGCCTAATAGAAACCGAACCAAATAGGTTATCGAAAACAGGACTTGCCTATTTAGTGCCGTTCAAAAGTTACTATTTCTGAAATTTTCATGAAAATCTTTTGAAAATTGCAGTTACTAGGTCTATTTAAAATATATATCAACCATATTGAAATATTATTGTTGTTGTGATTCTAAGCAACTGAAATCGCTATATGTCAAGTATGTTTCGATTTCAAAGCAATTTTGTAGGTACGCGGGACCTACCTCATTCTATATACAGAATTGTGAATTTGTAAGAAGTTTCAGTTTTATAGGGGCTATCGTAAAATTAACAGATCATACTATTACTAACAGAGTCGAGAGAATTTTGATTTCTGAGGTATTCATTGCCTTTGTGCTCAAACTTATCTGTGATTTCTTCAGATTTTTGGACTTAAAAAGTGTCCAATCGCGAGGGGGACCCAATTCGTTTGTACTTTTTGCCTCCCCTTGGGCCCCTTGAATCTTAAGTTGACTTTTTTGTTGTAGTTTCTTAGAGTTCTAATTAATACCTCTCATTTGATATCCAACTCGACTACCTTTGATAACATAAAATTTTTAAGGGATCATTTTGGTATGAGGGGAGTCCCCTTAATAATTTTTTAATAAGACAAACTTTTGAGAGGCTACTACTTCTGATCTTTTCGCAAAGTTTGAATCTTGATGCTTTTATAGTTTCTGAGAAAACTGGCTATGACGTACGGACAGACTAGCGGACGGACAGAAATTACGCGAAACTAGTAGGTATTTATAAAATTTGATTCACAAAGCCTTAAAAATTGCGAAAAAAATTACTGTTTAAAAAGAAATAATGTTCAGACAAAATATCCATTTAATTTGGAGTGTATTTTGCTCTGAGGAAAGGATTATTGTTTACTTCTGTAATCTTTCAAAAGTAAAGTGTGAAAAGGAAGTGCGCGTGGAGGATTCGAGGAGTTGAGAAAAAATTTAATACAATTTCGCTCCCAATGTATTGATCACAAAGATATGTAATGAATATTTGATCAATTTAAATAGATTCTACCAACGTGCGGGAATCTAATGCTATTTTAGCCTGGTACCTCAAAAGCAGGACGTTATATATTAACATTGTACTTACTTTTACAAACAATTCAAGAGAATTCTATTCAAATTACCCGTGAACACTATTCATTCATTTAAAAAAAAATAAATAATCAGATTGATTAATTGCATATCAAATGGAAATATTTAAATTTTTATTTGCAATATTATTTACCAGCATTCCGATCATTTTAATAAACATTTACTCCTTCTTTTTACACGAGGTGATACTGAACAATCAGTCATCCAAAAATCCGAAAAACTAAATCTGTGCAATAGTTTATTATGACCGATAGGTTTTAGTTTCTTTAGGAATACATTGTTGTTTGGACTATTTCGTTTACCTTGAGGCTACTCTAAATCTATTAATATAAATGAGGCCTTTCAAAGCAACGCAAAGATCAATCAACCGCTTCACCTTGCAATTTTCTTTAATACGTCAACCAAAAGAGAAAAAATACATGTTCAACAATCGACTTTCAAAAAATGAATTGTACCTAGAAAGTAGTTTGGTATCTCTCAAAAGCATCCGAAAAATATATCACATCTTAAAGTCTCAACAAAAAGTTACTAAATATTGATTGCTTCGTACATATGTTTCAAGAAACTCTCATTCGCACAATTAGAGAGAAGAAAACTTAGTCAAAAGAACAACTAATTTGGCGGGAATAACGTCTCTAATAACTTAGCAATGTTAACACGGCAAGGTGAATTTAATTAGAGGAAACAATATGAGAAACTTCGTTCATAATACTTTATACCAACTTTGCTTTGCGATCGCATACTTATGAAGAATTCAGGATAAGATTGTGGATACATACTCATGCATTGATATGCTTGGATTACAGCTGTAACAGTTTGTGCTGAGGAAATTTTAAATATAAAGTTTGTACTTTTTTTAGTTAAGAATTCTTTAAATATCTTTTCTTTTAAGCTGTTCGATATAATTAATTTACATTGCATTAAAATATTTAAAGTGTAATCTAAGCTCATATTACCACAATTCAACAAAAGATATTATATAAAAATGGGATTGCTTATTATAATCGCAAATTGGAAATATTATAAATCATGTCAGCAAATAGGGCAAATTCACGGATTCTGCTTAATACCGTTTTAATTTAACAATTTTAATGTTCCATATATAATGAAAAATTTTAAAGGGAAAGTGTTAAAGCACTTCATATTTTTATCCAAGTTTACAGCTTCAAACCACAATTTATTTTAAAAATCACGGTTTGATTCTTTTCTCATATTTTGCTCAATAATGATGCACACTTTTGGTTAAATCATTAGCTCAACAAACAGAATTGCTGCATTTGGAGCGATAATAATCCACAAACAGTTGTCAAAACACCATTTCATCTAAAAAGCTCACCGGGTGGTGTGCTTTATGGGTAAAACGAATGATGGTTACAATGTAATCTTCAATTTATATAGGTATAGTCGTAAATAAGTAAGGAAAATGGGTGAAAGACACGAAATACGCCAAAGAATACAGCTCGCAAATAAAATATTTTTTTCAGATTTGACGATCTTGAAGCCTAGCTACATGCACAGGAATACAAAGCTCCAAATATACAAATCTATGATAAGGCCCTAACCCAAGGCATCCGCAAATACATTGAACACCTTGGAGCGACGGGTCCTGAGGCGAATAAGCTAGACGGTTACCAACGGTGAATTCGATACAACCATGACTTGCATGAAATTTTTGACGACCTGGAGGTCTCAACGTTTGTAAGGCTGCGGAAGCTGCAATAGGCTGGCCACATGAATTGCATGGACGAACAACGGATACCAAGAAGGTAGTCGTTGCGAGAACTGAAGGCGGGCAAACGCTGACCTGACTCGATCGACGAAGACAATTCATCGCTGCACGGATTTCGAAATTGGAGGACGCAGTCAATGGACCGAGACAGTTGGAGGCACTATTTGCAGGAAGCGAAGGCCCGAGAGGGATTGTAGTGCTACGAAGAAGAAGAAATCAATTATTAATTGACTCGCAAACGAAACAGAACAAAGAGAATATATTTAGCTCTTAGACAGTGTTTTTTATTCCTACACCAAAATAAGAACATTCGTAAGTGGTGCAGTCGGTAGTCTGCGTGGCTCAATAGTTAGAGCACTAAGCCCATAAGCCGAAGGTCTCTGGTTCAAGTTTCGTTGGCGTCAACGAGATTTAGTTTGAGTGATTCTAGACTATAAGCCGGTTCAGTTATGATACGTGCTAGTTTAAAATCAGAACGTATCGCAGCTGGGTAGACGGACACACGGCCAAAGTGTGATAATGGTCATATCACCTTGTGGAGTGCCGATACCTTAGGTCATGACAATGCGATACTCTAACTATCTCTAAGCGAAGGCCCGAAAGGGGATGTAGGGCTACGAAGAAGAAGAAGTGGTGCAGTCGATAAACAGCCAATCCAAAGATTGAATTGGTGAGAAACTCGGTTTCAAAAAAAGTATTCCGGTCAAAATTTAAAAGGTTGAATTTCTAACAATTTTAAAAGAGATAGCTAATAAATGTCCTTCAGTACCGAAAACCAAAAACAGTACCAAAGCTTAAATGCAGTGAAGTAGTTAAAGAATCAATACAATTAACTAAAACATTTAATTTCCATGTTAAGTGATAAGGACATTATTACTAATCAAAGGTAAGCATTACCTAAAGCAAAATTTTTCAAGAATTTGCTTCTTCCTTTTGATAAAAGAGTTAGCTAATAAAGGTACCTAGGTACCATAAACCAAAAAAGTGCCTACAATAAAAATTATGAGGAAAAATTATTTACGGAAGGCTAGCATTGCCTCAAGCAGAATTTTCCGGGAATTCAGGTAGTCAATAAAGGTCCCTTGTTACGTTAATCTATAATAGTGCATAAAATAAAGAAAATTACAAATAAATAACGGAAAGCTAGCATTGCATTGGACATTAGAATGGGAAGTTCGAGGTAGAAGGCCTTATTTGCGGCGTATATGCGGCATCCAATTTGGTCCTTTTTGGCACCTCTTCTATTCAGGCTGGCACCAAGATACACAAAATTATCCATACTCTCAAGGTTGTAGTCTCCTACGGTCAGGTTTTGTCGAACTGGAATTTACTTTCTTGATTAAGTCATGAATTTAATTTTACTTTCATTAGATCGTAGGCTAATAAGGTTTGCTTCAGATTCTAGACTCAGAAGTGCTTCTTTGGTATCTAAGATTGAAGGTGCCACAATATTGGTATAATGAGCATATCTATAAATTGTGTGGACTTGAATATTACTGTACCAGAGATTTCAGCTCCTATTAAAGAGCATTAGGGCAAGCGCATGTAATAAACATAAGCAATCAAACAGCCCCGTGGTGATCAGGAGAAGCTGCTCCTGAAGAGAGAAGGTGGTCACCCCATCGAATCTGCTTTGTTTGTTATTTTACTGAATTAAAACTAACAATATCCGTTAAGTTTCCATCCTTTAGGCAGAGATGAGTGGTTCACTTCAGCCACTTTAACATCTTTAGGTTTGACATCCCCATTGTAATGCAGCTGCCTTCTTCGGAGAAAGTAAAGGTTGCTTTTTGTACAATGTTTGCGTTTGTCTCAAGTCACCGTGTCCACAAACTTTAACGAGACAAAACAATTTTTTGAATTACTATAGAGTAGCTTAATTGACACATAGTGGAACATTTCTAAAGATAATAAAAATTAATCGGCACGTCTCGTAGAGTACGCGTGATAAATATTTTGTAGTGTAGCTTCATGGCTCGACAAACACCTGCCTCATCTGTTCCCGCAAATAGCTAGTCGACAAGCACGCGTACGCGATCGTTAAGTGAACATGGTCAGCTGAGCTCGGTCTTGTTTATAGTTTGCTGACACTTGTGCCAGACAATCAACACCCGTGTCCTTCATGCATCCCCTTATTTTAAGCCTGATTCCGTTATGAAGCTGTCTGTTAGTTCACCGTTTACCTTGACCGTGACTATGCAGACTAGTTTTGTTGGGACGCCAAAGTAAACATTATTTTGTACAGTACATTTGAAGTCTACAAAGCGTTGGTGCACATCGATATTATATTCCCATCACTTTACGAATACCTGTTTACTGAGAATATTTGGTCTATTGTAGACTGTCCACTTCAAATGCCTCCCTGATACTCGCCTATATGATTTTCATAGAATGGCTTTAATTTTGCTGCTATGATTTTGGAGAGCACTTGTGCCATTTGTTGACTAATTTTTGCATTGAAGTCACCCAAAAAATTTTGATGTCGTTTGTCGCAATGCACCGGCAATCGGATCCAGGGTGCTGTAAAATTCATTTTTGATTACCTCTTTCTTGTCTTCTGTGGGCGCGTGACAGTTGACCAGCCAGACATTTTAAAATTTAGTTTTGGTACAAACTTTCCAGAGCCTTTTGTTAACGAGCTTGAAGTCGGTGATAATTTGTTTAAATGTGCTGTCAACAATGAAAGCTATGTCTCCACCGAGCCGATCTGGTTTCTTGCACTAAGAGGATGTTGAATTTATATTTCTTGATTTCATTCACAAGTTGTCGCAGTGCACCTGGTCTGTTCAGTGATCTAACATCCCAAGTTCCAAAAGAATAGTCTTTTATACGTTGCGATAGTCGTTGCTGTTTACCCGATCCGATCCGAGGCTATTCTCCTGGTTATATGGCAAGTAAATACTAAGTGGGGCATTGTCAGTGCTTCGTCTTAGTTGGTTTTGGTCCATAAGTGGTATTTTATTTCCCACATACCCACCGGCTAGTCGGTTAGAGCACTCTCTATCCGCTACTTCAAGAGAGGTCCGATGGGGGACCAAAAGTTCCACACATTTGATGATAAAAAACCTGTTGAATTTTCACCTGTATCAAATGATTCGATGCTTTTAAAGATATTTAATATAATAGAGACGTTAAAACTTTGAGAGAAGCTTAGTGCTTATTACATGAGAATGTTTTCTATCGACAGTTTGACGACAGATGAAGACACAGTCACGAATTTAATTTCAATGGGGATAATGGATCCGACAAAATTATAGGAAAAAGTTTGAGAGAAATGAAAATAATGTTTTTTTTTTAAATCGAACCCAAATCATTATAATTCGGGACAGTCAAAAAAAAACTGTTATCAATCAAGTTCGGGGCAGTAAAGGCAAAATCAATTTTCACACAATCTAGTCGTACTGAACCTATGGAAGTCGATCATTTAAATAGGAAGTAAGTTTTCAGTCATCGTCTTGCAACAAATCTAACTGGTAGTAGAACCAACGGTAGGTAGTGAAAAAGTCAAATGTTTTATCGACACTGGATCGACTACAACTTTATTATAGAGGAGCAAATTAGATAAATATAAACGCCAAAAATTTACGGGACATTATCCGCTTCAATACACTCAACTGTTCAACTAAATTTACACAGAAAATCAAAACAGAGTTGGTTGAATTTAAGAGAACATCATGAGCTGGAAACTCATTGCTGCCAGAAACAAGGGTTTCAACGGTCTCAATCATTTTTAGGGATGACTGATTTTTACATGAAGTCTGTCGAAGATTATGCAAAAGATGCCCGGGGAATTAAAAAATATCTCAAGAAAAAGTGTAAAGTTAACAAAACTATCCCCAATGTATTGATGCATTTCAGAAGTTGAAATGGACTTTACCAGAGGCTCCGATTTCGAAGTACCCAGATTTAAATAAAAAATTTAAGCTAATTACAGATGTAAGCGATTTCACGATAGGGACTGTCCCGACGCGAGATGAGCATGCAACAAGCTATGCTAACAGAACCTTCAACGATCACGAAAGGAAATATTATACTACAGACAAGGAGCTTTTGGCGATCGTTTGAGTTTATAATTATTTCCGACCTAATATCCTCTCGACATGCTTACGGACCATCAGCCGCTCAATTGGTTTCAAACTTAAAATAAGGACAAAGACATTGACCCAAGACTTCAAAGATGTTTATGTATACAGGGAGAATATGATATAAATAAATTAAACTAATCGACCATTTCAACGAACTTCTTGAATTCAAACAAATAAAAATAATTAATTCCTTTTTGATTCACTGACGGTAATTTTATTCTTGCAAACATCGTGGATTTTAGAATCAACACCTATTCCATCCTCAGTGCAAAAACTGCATTGAGGATGGTCGATCAAGTTCTTACAATTGTAAAATTCCATAATACAAAATTGCATGTCTCCATTATTAAAAGATCGATTGCAAATGTGCCGATCAAAATCTATAAGCAATATTTAGAATAAGTTGAGGTAGAATAGGTTTAGTCGTGAGTGGGAAATTCTATTCAAATCGGTTACTAACAAAAGAACGGATAACAGAATAAAGAGAGGAAATTCAACTTTAAAAATTTTTTTTTCCGCACCGAGATAAGAACCTTCATGAATCGCGCGAAACAATTTACTGAAAGGCACATTTGATGAACCATTCATTTCACGAAAAGGCCCTGTTAACTGGCCATCGTGTTCGTACGATTTGGCACCGTTGGGGTTATGTAAAGTCAGATGTTTACGCCGATAAAAAAACACAATTGAGCACTTGGAAGCCAACATTCAACACGTTATTGAAGAAATACAGCCTGATTTACTGCAGAGTATGTGAAGATTGGACCTCTAGATTACGCCATGCATGCACATGCTCGAAATTATCTTAACGTATGTATTAATGGCAAAAAAATCTTTAAAATAAAAGTAATTTCATGGAAAAAAAACACCCTTTATAACAAATTTTTATACTTATTCTTTGACGTTTGAGCGTCTTATAAACCAAAGAATCACATTTCACCCTAATGTGTATACTTCCATTTTTCGAGTGATTTTTTGAATGGACTATAAGCCCGTTCAGTTATGATACGTAGTCGTTTAAAATAACTTATCGCAGATATCTGGACGGATCAATGGACAAAGCGTGGTACTGACCATATCACCTTTTCGAATGCCTATACATTCGATCAAGATAATGAGATACTCGAACTATCTCTAAACGAAGGCTCAAAAGTGGCTGCGGTGCTAAGGCAAAAAAAATCCACCTACAATGGTCTTAATTTTTTTTTTTGCTAGTAACCGAGCATAGTCAAACTTGTTGCTCGATTCAATTTTCCAGAAAATTGAATGCGAATCGAATCAATTATTTTTCTGACAGCAATTCGGTTTATCGAATTGCTATTGAAATAATGTAATATTGTGAATATGAATACACTTTTTGACGTCGGCTGTTGTACATACTCATTTAATGTGGTTGAAAGTATTCAGAGATTTCCACCTCTCCATCTGCCAGTGTAGTTTACTGCTTGAATACAAACTAGGAATTATTCGCTTTTAAAGCAATCCTAACGCAACTACAGCACTCGCATTGATTCTAAGGACTTGAAATATGTACAAGAACTTTCAAAAATCATTGCCTTTATAACAGGGAGCTTAAAATCTTTGTCATTATACTTAAGTTTGCTTGTCCTATGAAATCTCTGAATGTTTTCATGAGACTTGTTTACTTTACAGCGGCCAGAGAGACATGTGTAGCTTTGAGGAATTCACAACTATCTCAAAACATTAAAATATGCTCTCAATTAAGAGATACCCCAACAAGAAATATGCAGCGATATATTCTCCCAATGAAACCTCGTATGCCATAAAAATTTAGCGTATCCGTATAAATTGCAGTGCTTATTTTTTTCCTTCCGACTCTCTAAATTAAACAAAATTATTTACCACAATACTTATATTCATAATTGATAAAAGGCTTCGCTAAAATACAAAATGACTCTGACGAGATGCGAACAGCGCATTTTCCCCTCAACTTTAAGCTAACTCTTTTGAGTATACGAGTAATGCACACTTTCAACCAAGACATAACATATTATGTTACTTGTATAGTGCCAATTTTAAACTATTCAGGAAAATTAATTTTTCAAAAAATATAATATTAATTTCATAATGAATAGAAAATTTCTATTCATTCTCAATTAATCATTAAGACAACTTTCTTTCAAATTCGCCACTTGAAAATGCCGGTTAAGAAACAAACTTAGCAAAACCGACAAAAGTCTTATTTCCACTTCTACAGTTCATAAAAGATGGCAATTTAACGACTCATCGTATTTGCCTCTAAAGTTCTGAATTTTGTTTGAATGAAAGTCTAAAGAAATTGCAAAATATAATCGTCTTTTTCTTTGGGCTATTTTTCTCGATCTATAAAGGCCAAAAATAATGTCTTTTAAAGTGAATACATTCATATCAGGGAGGGAGTAGGAGAAGCGTTCCTTGGCTGTGTGGCAGATCAGAATGTCATTTCATTCCTATCTAGGGAGATGAATGTCGGAAGCTCATCCACATAGAAGAAGAAGAAGACTTCATCTTGAAAATAATTAAATTAATTTAGTTCATCGTCTTTCAAACGAACAAGTTCCTGGGATGTCTAAAATGTAGAGTGAATAATAAGCCGACGTAGTAGAATACATATATTCCTTCAAAATATGAATCAAGGAAGACAGAAAAAGTGAATGTTTGGAAGGACCCAATGCAGGACAAATGCTATGTTGTTACATATCAATCAGATTCTTTGAAGTCGCAAACTTGGATGTTATATTACGCGCAAATTTATTAAATAATTGACAATTTATCAATGAATTGATAATTCATTAATGAATTTCATTGTTTTTTTTTTCATTGAATTTAAAACACGTTTCTTCCTCTTATAAAGATGCCTAAATCCGATTTTACCGAAAAGCTCATTCGTACAGCAAATATTTTATGAACGAGCTACCTAGTCCAATGATGAAAAATTTGAGAAGTTATGAAGTAATTTTGTTGAAATATTTTAATCTTACGCGATGCACTGCCAGTTTCAAAGAATTACTTAGACAACATGAACAAAATAAAGTCTTCAAAGTACATACATATGTACGTTCAAAGTTTATAATACATGTGCATGTTAATTTATTGTTTTTCTGGGAATTTGCGCTACTAGGTTTTGGAACTATTTATCACAGTAACTCACTTTAATCTCAAGCATTAAAAATAAAATTCCCTCTACCTGATATAACCTAGGGCCTACCTGCCTAACCCATCCTACACGTAAACAAGGTCATTGGCTTCCACACATCCTATAGGCATTGAAGATGACTCATAGGAGTCAAAACGCGTCTGCTCACCCAACAAATCTAGGCCCGATGGCTTTTCAAGATATCAAATAACGAAATAATTGAGCACAACACTGCCAGCCAGACAAAAATGTTACGATCGTTCCACTAGCTTGCCCAAAGACTTCAGCAAACCATAACAAACATATGGTCCAACAAAAAGTGTTTGAAAAATAGCAACACCAGCATTTGCAAAAATCTCAATGGAGCAAAGCACAATTGCTGCACGAAATATGAAACATATTGTAAAAATATACAAAAAAAAACTTGATAAATTGATGTTAAAAGTAAAATACAATGACCACATCAACGAACAGAACCTTCTACCTACGGGCAGTAAATCTATCAGGCACAGCATTTACGACACAGGGAAAAGAGCTATTAGATAAGGGACTGAAATACAATTTATATAACATAAACTGAGACAAAGACCTAGAACAACTAGTAATCGACACAGAACTAGCCATTGTGAAATACTGCAGGAACAACTGCCAAACGCAAGATACACTGCAGTAGATATACTACAAAAAAATACGCACGAGCACAAGCAAAGCCAATTTCTACAAAGACTATAAGATATCAAGTAATATTCAGAAAAAAATACGGACAACACACTGACTGTGATAAAGGCTGACAAAAGACATACAACGATGATTCTAAAAACAACAGGCTACGCAAAAAAACAACAGACTTCATTAACGCCAAAGGACTAACGAACAGAAACCCCATCAAAAAGTTCCAAGCAGACTTACGTATTGCTATAAAAAACTCTCCATTAATCATTCTTCCTAATACTGGGCTCTTGCATACCAATTAACACGGTACTTGGCAGGCTGATGTCATGCACCTTGATGACGAATACACATTACTGCACAGCCGCGATCTAGTGAACTCTTACTATCTCCATCTATGGCGTGGCAGCACAAGCTGAGCCTTGGACTTCAGGATTAATTTCCTCAAATCATCACGGTTTTGGAGCCCTGTCCGCCAGTTGTTTACTCGTAACAAGGATTTGCTGTCAACTTCTATCGTGTCTCCCCATCGAGTCCTTGGGCTTCTCACTGGACATCTACCTTATGCTCTACCCTTTCATGCTCTTTTGGGTTATCTTCCATTCTTTCTATATGGCATGCTCATTGCAATTTACGTAACTTTTTGCAAAAGGAAACAGATGGATCGTTAAGTAGTTCAAACGACTCATCGGTGTATCAAAGTCTCCACTCTGTTCCTTGTTTTACTTGGTCGTAGATTTTCCGGAGCACTCTCCGCTCAAATATATCCAATGCCTTTTCGGATTCGCTCGTGAGGGTTTATTTTTCACTTCGATATAACGGCACAGCTTTGACTAGCCTTCAATAAATGCCGAGCTAATTTTACTTGTTCACAACTTTGGACATTAGAATGAGAAGTTCAGAGTAAAAGGCTTTATTTTGGCGTTTATGCGGCGTCCAACCTCGCCCTGTTCGGCACCTCTTCTATTCAGGTTGGCTCTAAGGACACAAAACTATCCACATTTTAAAGGTTTAAGTCGCTTACGGTCAGGCTTTGTCCAACTGGAGTTTTCTCTTTTATTTGAGTCATAAACTTGGTTTTAGTTTCATTAACTTGTAGGCCAATTCGGTTTGCTTCTGTGACTGTATTGTTTCCAAAATATTGAAAAAGTTGAGTTCAAAAACTTTGAATCTTTTGAAGTGTCCGTTATCAAAATTTCACGGCCAGATGGGGATAACCTCTATATTATCTCTACCTATGCAATCAGTCGAAATGTTCTCAAGTTCAAGGAGGAGCTCAGTTCCTTATTTGAAATATTCGAATCAAACAGGCTGCATAGTTATTATTTTCTTGCCAGTGACCTGAATGCCCGGCATACGTCATGGCTAAAAGCCAACAATAATCCAAGTGGTGTATTCCTGAAATCGTGGATAACAGAGAGCCAAATTGAACACAGGTGCAATCTATGTGGGTCGGAGTTGCCGGCAAACCCTAGGAACAATTCATATTTGGACCTCTGTATTGCTGACACAAGACCATAATGCAATCGTAATGGAAATCAATCATCAAAGGGATGATGTCTTCCTCATTCCAGTTCAACATGAAAATCATTGATTGAATTCCAAAAAACAGTTTGGGGAAAGTTTAAAAATAAGTTTAATCAGGATTACCAGAAGCAATGTCCTCCTTCTGATGATGGCAACATTTGCTCAATCGTTCCCAGTGACAGGAGTCTATCTAAGGATCAAATAGATCTCTATTTGTCGAAGTTAGAGAAGCTAACGCTGGAACGATTGAGAAAGTAGTTCCCAAGATTAAATATCGAAACAATATGGAAGGATTTGAGACACCAACCACTGCAAGGTTAAAAAGATTGAAAGGCTTTCGTCTGACACGCGTCAACAATATTTATCGACGGTTTTCGGACTTAAACCATCCCTCGTAGGGTTTGATAAAATTACGCCTGAAGAATGTCTGGAACTTAATTTGTTTATACTTCAGGAGTGAGACCAGCAATCAATGGGTGGGAAAACTGAGGGGTATTAGCCTACAGGACCCAGATGGTGTTTTCATGAAAGTGAATTGCTTATTGAGCAAGAATTCTCGAGTGAAGGTATCGAATCTTGAAGTCACTAGTGATGAGATATTAATAGTGGAACTCCGGATAGAAATGGAAACAGGATTATGTGTGCTGGTTTGCAGAAACTTACGCTGATTGGAACTCATTTTGAGTTCCAATCGGGACAAACCAAGGCCTGACAGAGGGAATCAAATACTTTCAGAGGTCGTTGAAGCAAAAGTTTTCGACTTGAAATCATGCCCGAACAGTGGATCAATTCTTCATTTCAATGAAACATGAACATCTAACCTCATACCGGGCTGGAATCTTATTGATTATTTTGTCAGAAGGAACCTTCCCTTTTTCTCAATATTGGTATATAATTTTATTGTATTTAAGGGTATCCTTGCGATATTATTTAGGAAACTATTAATTCAAAAAATCATACTATTACTGACAAAGTTGGGCGAATTATTACTCCTGAGGAATTTCTTATTGTTGTACTCATTAAAACCTAATTCCATGGGTTTTTTCCGTATTTTTTATATTGCAGGTTCCTTCTCTTTTACACACCTCGACCGTCGACTAGACATTTTTAAGATTTGCTTTGAAAAGATCTAATTAATACTTTCTTATTTAACTATTTTTTTCCAATTGGTCACTCTTCTATATGGAGATAACCTGTTCAAAACTCTCTGAAATTTTTTTTACTCCAAAATATCCTAGAGGTTCTCACTTTCGACCTTCCCACAAATTTCAGTTAATGAAAATTCTATAGTATCAGAGATAAACTTGTGACACACGGACGGATGGGCATACGGATGCATATTGAGAGTTTAATAGGGTTTGGTATTTTAAATATAACCCCCAAAAAGTAAAGTGAAGAATAAATTTGTTAAAGTTTTCAAATATTGAATTTATATTATTACTAAGCAATCTAACTTTAGGGTCAGTTTTAAGATGCATCAAACTTTAAGAATTTATAAATTCAAGCATAATTGTTAAGAAAACTGGCTTAGTCAGAAAAGATTACGAGAGATAACTACAAGTATTTAATACAATAAAAGTTAGCAGTCAATACTAGTGTTAATTGGTATTATACTTGTTCACTTGCTTGGACGGTTTTTGTAAAGTTTCTCTTGCTTGTTTGTTTAAATAAAATAGTTAATTAGTGAATAGAGATAGATTAGCCATGAATGGAACCAATTAGTCCAGTATTTCTTAAGATTATGTGATGTTTTTTTGTTCTTTTTTAGGGTTTTGTAAAATAATTTTACAAACCCCTACTAAAATCGCGTCCTGTTTGTCCGTCCGTGTGTCACAGCCCTTTTCCTCGCAAACTACTTAAGCTAGAAACATCAAATTTTGTATACAGGTGTAAAGTGGTGCTCTCTTCAAATTTCAAATATAAAATTTTTTTGGAAGGTATTTCACGGGGAGTGGACCCCAAAAAAAAATTCTTCAAAGTTAGCCGATATGAGTGTCAAATGAAAGGTCTTGATAAGAACTTTTCAAAACAGGTCTTAATTTTACACTTTTTGCTTCGAGGGGCGCACAGGGAGGGGAAACATACGAAAAATTTGTGTCCCCCCCTCGCGATTGGACACCTGTGATCCGTAAATCTGAAAAAAATATGGAGGTAGGTGTTTATGATTACAACAACAGCAAATAGCTTGGAAATCAAAATACGGTCAACTCTGTTAATAATAGTATGATATTCGAATTTCACATTATCCCCAATAAAATCGTAGAGGTACACTTATACTAAACGAAACTCGATATTTAGGTAGTTATCTAAAAGGTCCTTAAACTTTGTAAGTTTGATGAAAATCGAATGATATACACGGAAGTTAAAGTCGAAATTTCTCCAATACAACAACAATAACACATGATTTTGGTATTTTATGGACTTTCCATTGAATCAGTCCCTGCAGTTTTGATTTGATCTTCTTGAAATTTTCAAATAAGGTCAATAATATTAATATTTTTGGGAATTCATGACTTAAGAGATTTTTGTTGGTTTGCAACAAAATGGCGACCGTTGAAAATAGAAAAACAATGGATTTTCTTTAAAACGTACAGATCTCTTTGACAAACTCTTGATTTTATTCGTTGCTGGTGACTACATTCCTGAGAAGTTGACTATAAAACCCTTCTGGTATGAGCGTAGATCTCTCTACCCAACTTGTTTGATAAATTTACCTATGAATCTTCGCTTAGAAAATTAATAATATTTTAAGAAAGTAAGGAAAAAGAAACAAAATTAATAAAAATAACAAAGAATAGCTTTGATTTGCAAAATGCGTTAAAAATTAATCAAACCTTTTCCCGTGATAGCTGTATTTATTTATTTTTTGCTTTCACATGTAAGCAAGCTAAGAATTCAATTCCTACTTTCAAAAAATTATTCTAGCGAAGAAATTATCGCTGGGAATTCGTAAGATATGTTGGAAAGAGTGGCCGAAAACTTCTTTGAGAGGCTCAGTATGTGTACTGCACGCCAAGACTGCCATTTAGATGATATCATCTTCATAATGAAAAAGCGGTGTAGTGTGTACTTTTGAGCAATAAAATCGATATACTCATATGCAACTTGAAGTATTTTTTTATTTTTTCAATTTACTCTTCAAATTTGGGAGTGCATTCTGTCCCACCCTGCATTTGTAAGTTATAAATGGCAGTGATTTCATGAATAACCGGGAAAGAACACAAGTTTTGCTTATGATCGAATCAGATTTCCACAAACAAAGCGATATGTCAATTAATAAATTTCAGTACAGAAGATTTCACTGGATCAACTACAAGTATTATCATCTCAACAATTTTATTTATTTTCGTCTGCAGACAAAACAGCACTACAAATCTTCAATATTAATAATCAAATTAAATTTTTGTTTGGAAAAAGAAAAGCATCCAGGAAAGAAAGACTCATACAAAGAGCTCGACCGCACATTAGTTTATGAATATTTTTAATAAAATTAAATTCACATCAAAATCAAATACATGATATTAATGTTTCATATGGAAGCTCTGATTTTAATATTATAAACGATTTTTTCCATATTTGTTCATCACCTCAAAAGCCTCCTGGTGAGGAGTTCTAGCACCGACCATTCATACAAATGAATCCAACCTCCACTCACAACTATTTCATATCGTGCACTTGAAAGGCAAAGCAATTCGAAAGTGGTTTGCTCCTTGCAATACATGCTGAAAAAAGTCCTTTATGCAATCATTATAAAAAAATTAACCAAATAAACAACTACGTACAAAAACATTTTTCAAACGGGACCATGGAAAATTTACTAGCGGTATGTTAAGGCTGCTCGCGTTAGTGGCGTGGGAGAGCAGTCGAAACGAATAAACGTGATATCGTGCTTTAGCTAATCATAAATAATAACTTCTATTTACGCGGATAGATTGCACTATAGGCACGAACATTATTCACGCTACAATAATTTTCAATTTGAAGCTCTAAGTATGGAATGGATTCTACTCTGGTTGGCAATAGAAGAATTACTTCGTTTATCGACAATTATATTCAATAAGGAGTTCACATTAATTTTGTACTCAGTATCGGTTCATGGTAGAAAGTGAAATGTGATTTAGTGCATTTTCTTTCGCGCTTGCTAAAATGAGACCTCAATCATATCAAAAAGTTGCACTTGAACCCATTAACGACCATTAAAATAATACCAGTGTTTTAGTCATTACGTATCGCTAAATGTAACTTTTGATCTGAGTACCGTAAGCAAATTTTAGAAGTTTATTCAATTTTGTTGAACCCTGTGCGATTCTGCTTATTTGCGTTTGTTTACTGGGGTAGGTACTGGAGAAGTTTTGACTTGTAAATATAGATTCTAATTAAGGTTGTGTGAAATAATTTTACAAAACTGTGCTAAAATCACGACTTGCCTGTCCGGGCGCCACAGAAAGTTTTCCCGCAAACCACAAAAACTAGATACATGAAATTTTGTAAGTCAAAGGCGACCCTTTAAAAATATGTTCACCAAAGGTAGCCAATATGGGTATCGAATCAAACGTTTTGATAAGAATTTTACAATAAAAGCTTTAAACTAACACTATTTGCCTCGACGGACACAGGAAGAGGTGAAATGCACGAGAAATTTGTATCCCACCTCCTCGCTATCGGACACCTTTGATCCGAAAGATCTGAAAAAAATTATGAAATTATAGTAGATCTTTATAGTTATAAGGCTTACGAATACCTAAGAAGTCAAAATTCGATCAACTTTGTTAATAATATTACTTTTTATGACCTTTACGTTTTTGCCTATAAAGTCAAAAGGAGGCCCTTAAACTAGCCAAAAACTCGTACTACTTAGTAGCAGATGTAGGTGTCCTGAAAATTCAATCGAGCCTTAAACAGCAAAGTTACAGCCAATTAGAACAACAATAACACGTGATGCTGGGTCTAAGAATTTCGAGGAAACATTCATTTGTTACGACAACTTCTCAAAAATGAGGTCAACACACTAAAAACAAAATGGCGGCTAATGTATACATAATAATGAGTTTTAGCTTTCCGAACTCAATTTATGGACTCTTTATATATACGACTCAAGTTTAGATATTCAAACGATGTTGCTTATGTTGCTAATTGGTTTACAAAACCTTTCTGGCAGAAATACTCTTCTGCTACTTCAATTTGTTTTTTTTTATTGAGGAGGGATGTTTCTTGAATTCAGTTTTTACTCAAATGTTTTCAAAGCAGAATCATCACACAATATCAAGAAGGAAGCTTTGTTGAATCCAGTCAGCTCCTACCATGAGAAAACGAAATGTTCAAATTTATCTTAAACCATACATAAATGAAGTCGGCATAAGTTGGCAAACAGTTTGTTAGCATGTACATTATACATTAAATGCTTGGATTAAACAAAAAGGACATAAATTTACTCATATTCTTTTTAAAATAAATGCCATTGTGTTTTCGCATTACGGACACTACTACCTAAAATTTTTAAGATCCTTTTAGAACTTTTCGTGAAGAAAAAAAAAACTAAATTGCACGATTTGTATCAAAAGATAGCGCACAATATTTAATGCGCACGTCTTTATATTGAAAAAAATACTAACCAGAATGCAAAATTTAGGATAACCCATATAATTTCATTCAGGAAAATATAAAATTGACAAACCATACTATTATACTAACTAAGTATAGAAAATTTTTACCCCACAAGCATTTCTTACCCAAGTACAAGTAAAGACCTCCATTTGTGCCTTTCAATAGATTTATCAGCCCATAGGTGTCCAAAAGCGATATATATACGAGTAGTTCCCTCGTGAGAATTCTCTTCTTCAGTGCTACACAATATCGATAATGCCATTGTAAGAGTTGATTTCTTCTTCATATTTTTCGGCGCAAAAGTGTACAATCGGGAGGTGGGATACATATATTTTGCCTCCACTTGGATTCCCTGATACATAAAATGACTTTTTTATTTCAGTTATTTCAGATTCTGTAAGTTTTTATCAAGACCTTCCATTTGATACCGCACTCAACCACTTTTGGTAAACATTTTTAAGGGTAACTTCAGCATAAGCGGGAACCACTTCTGACTTTTCCACAAAGTTTGAGTTCAAGCTTCTAAAGTTGCTGAGAAAACTTGCTGTGACGCCCGGGCAGACGGACGCATAGACGGACAGAAGTCTTTGTAAAATTTTATTACAAGGCCCTAAAAACGAAAGTTATGGAGTTTAATCGGCAGAAAAATAAGCCAGGCTAAATGACAAAACAGCGTCTTGATAAACGGAACAGGACATCACCACCTCAGAGTAACTAAAGCAGGGAAAGGACCAAACACATACTTGATAAATGAGGAAATCTAATGGTACACAAACACGGCACAATATGCAAGCTTTTCTTGATATGGAATGTATAAGCAAAAGATTTTATTGGTCATCAATATAGCTGACCTTAATTACCTTTTATTTTTGCTTTAGTATTGCAGTCTACGCTTGGAGATAGTTAAAGTTTCTCATTATCTTGATCAAATATATCAGCACTTAAGGTACTGATACGGTGAGTACCATACTGCGGTCGTGTATCCGTCCACCAATTTCAAACCAGTAAGTATCATAACTGAACTCAAAACAAATCTGGTTGTCGCTAACGGGACTCGAACCAGGGACCATTGGCTTATGCAACGAGTATTCTAACCACTACACTACGCAGACTACTCTCCAATTAAATTACTGAACATCGAAAACAGTTATCCAATCATGCTCCTGAAATATGCGTAGGATCCTAACTAAGCAGATTTATCAGTATCATAACTGAACTCAAAACAAATCTGGTTGTCGCTAACGGGACTCGAACCAGGGACCATTGGCTTATGCAACGAGTATTCTAACCACTACACTACGCAGACTACTCTCCAATTAAATTACTGAACATCGAAAACAGTTATCCAATCATGCTCCTGAAATATGCGTAGGATCCTAACTAAGCAGATTTATTTCGTTGAACTGAAGAGTGAGGAGACTGAGCTTCCAACCCCATAGAAATGTATATGACGAATTTGTGTTCTAACAAACTCTCGCAATGCGTTGGAATAAGCCAGCACTGTATAAAGCAGTGAGCAAAATAAAAAGATACTCTACCATCAAAACATCAAATGTAGCTTTAATAATATGAACTAATAAAAAGAGTGGCTGACATCCATCGCTATAGTTTTGATTGACATTTGTCTAAATGTAATGGTATAACTACTAGCATAGATACCCACAATTAAGCAAATAGAAGAACATTTGAACGCCAAAAGCGTCCACAAAGAAAGCATATGTCAATGAAATTGGGAAAGTGGTTAGTAGAAAGAAACCGAAGTTAACATCAGGGCTGATGCAGACTGCACCTTATTCATTATGAATCTATAAAGGGAATGGCCAAATATTTTGCAGTAACCCTGCAAAATAAACTAACGAAGACTATTCCCTGTCTAAAATTCTCAGTGTCCTAGGATTTGCCAACCCAGGTTCGTCCTAATAACTACAAATCTACTAAAATGCTAAGAATCGATGCACAAATAATGTCAATTTATAGAAAAGAAGAATCCTTTCCTGTAGAAAAGTTATATCGATGTGCCAAACAAATCAGTCAGATATGGATAACGTGGGGAAGATGAGGCAAGATTATGTTGGTTTCTTCCACATCTTTATAATTTTCCTGCGGGGAAAGAATGTCAATTTATAGAAAAGAAGAATACTTTCCTGTAGAAAAGTTATGTCGATGTGCCAAACAAATCAGTCAGATATGGATGAAACGTGGGGAAGATGAGGCAAGATTATCTTGGTTTCTTCCACATCTTTATAATTTTCCTACAGGGAAAGCCTTCTATCGTCTTTTCTTCTCCTTCCTCGTCTTTGTAGTACTAAAACCCCTCTTGAGCCTCCACTTCTCGCAAAAAGGCATCACAAACTATCTCCCTCCATCGACCACGTCCTCTAGTGTTGAGATCCGAGCAGGGATGAACTGTCTTCACCGATCGAGTCAGGACAGCATTTCTTTGGTTTCCCCACTGACTTCCTCCCTTAATTTCTCTCAACAAATACCTTTTTTGGGTATTGCTCGTCCATACAATTCACGTAGCTCGTCCATACAATTCACGTAGCCAGCTCTTTGCAAGCTTCTGCAGTCTTACATTCGTTGAGACCTTCGGCTCGTCAAAAAATTCATAAAACGCAGGAAAACTTCTTTGAAAGTTGTTAACGACCGTGACAAAATGTTGAAATGTTAATATGATCCACTTGGCTTGACTTATATAGAAATGCACCTCATTTATGGACAGATAGCTTCCTCATGACGTATTTCAGAGCAAAACTGAATGGTAATGGGGCCGGGTCGTTGCCGTACTTTACTCAAATATTCGTATCAAAGGTATCGGTGAGTTGGTTATTGATATGGACTTCGAAAAAATTTTCCATTTCGTTAAGACGGACTGATTTGGCCAGGATATCAAAACAAGCCATTATTCGGTACAGAATGTTGCGGTTAACATTATCGTATGCTTGCTTAAAGACAATCAAAATTTTTTGTATATCTATGTTGAACTCCCAGCATACCTTAAATATCTACTTGACTGTAAACAGGTGGTCTATTGTCGATCTACTTACTCAAAAGCCACCTTGAACCTTCCCAATAATACTGAGCACCACTACTATCATATTTAATGTGCCTCTGTGGAATCGCATCGATGCCCGGCGCTTTATTATTCTTCTGGACCTTGATGGTGGAACAAACTTCATGCAGAGTTGGTGGGGCTAATGGATGCATTCCGGGAATATCTATAAGCTCTGATGCTCTGGAGCTGTGCGGAGGATTCAAGAGTTTTTTTTTTTGAAAAGTTTAGGTGGTTCTTACATTAACATGCCCATCTTTCCGATAATGTTGTCGATTTCAACATGGCAGAGAGTGATCTTGGGCTGATAACCTCTTTTCAGGCTTTTTGCCACTTTGTATTTCTGATCACTACGCTAGCATCGATGTTCCTGAGTTGGTCGTCATCGTATTCTCTTTTCTTAGTTCTAATTACCTAATTCGCTATCCTTCTGGTGTTTGCATAATGTTCTCTCTTCACCCTAGTTTTCCTACTAAAATGTTGTGCGCCTAATTTTTTTACGGATCACATTCAATCGTTCATTGAAGGCCTTAATAAAGTGTAACTCGAACTCCCCATACACAATGAAAGCCACTCTAAATTTTCACTTTCAAGCAGGTATCTCACTTTTGAATATTGATGACGACCTCATGTCTTGAATACCATTTACCGTCCAGTTCGTTTCCTTAATTGCCAGTTCGTTTAATTTATACTGGGGCCTGTTGTAAAAGGTCCTTAAAAGCACCAGGTTTGGTCAAGCCTTCTTTACTTGTATACTTCCTCCATGAGATACCATGTTTTTTCACTGGAAATTTCTTCCAATATTCAATACTAATCAATTACGCTTAATCTTAAATTGGTATAGAGTGATACCGATATTTGAAAATACTTCTTTTAAGCTTAAGAAAAAAATATGAACCAAGACAATCCATTCTTCATCTTCATTCAACGAGAGCAGGATGTTTGCAAAGGAGGTGACAAACGGTAATTTTTCGTCCATTCATCTAAAGCTCAGGCAGTCATAACCCTGGAGAATATCCTTCCGTATCATTGCATCTTTATTACGAAAATTTTGATCATATAATGATTTCCCTGGCAGTGTCTTTCTTGATGACTCTTTTCTAATTCTGCCTTTGATAACTGAAGACATGAAATTTTGACTTTGATATAGCAAAAACAAAGTCCATTTAAATTTTAAATGATCGTGTTCCTATGTTATTATGAAACCTAGCAGAGTAGGGAGAACACCACCGTGAGGGCTACCAATGTTAGCCATGTGCTTTTTGTATATTTCATAGCAGGATCTGGTTTTTGGGGTTTTGCAAAATAATTTGACAAAAACCTACTAAATTCACAACCTATCTGTCTGTCCGTCCTAGAACTAGTAACACGAAATTTTTTGAGTAGATCTGAAGCCGTGCCATTTTTAAAGTTAAATTACAAAAACAAAATTGTGACGGTTTCAAGGGGGGAGTCTACCCTTATAGGGTAGGGACCCTTAAAAAAAATTTCCACTGAAAATGCCATTATAGGTTTCAAATGAAAGCTCGTTTTTCGCAAATATGAAACCATAAACAGCTAAGTTGCAATTTAACAATGGCAACCACTACAATACATGATACTTTCGAGATACTAGTTTGAAATGGACCCAGACACTACAAATATGCAGGTATTTTGATGAATATTGATGTAGTCCGTATAGTAGGCTAGGGCACGCTCCCCTTGCGCAACAGCTCCCAAGTTCTAACCTCGATGGCAGCCCACCCAGCTGTGATGGATACTATTTGAAAAGTTAGCTAATAATCACGTGGTTGGGCGAGATATTGACCATAGCACCTCGAATTCCGTTACAATCATGGAAGGAGATACCCTAACAATACATTTCAATGCCAAGGTTTAGATTTTGAACTCATGTGCGATGGATTAATGTTATTATTATTATTATTGCTACTATTATATTATTATTAGTATTATTGTAAAATTAATATCAATATCAGATACAAAAAACTGCTTTTTTCTTTATAATCGTGATATATTTACTTCTGTACAGACACGTGTTTTGTCCATAACACTCGAACTTCTTCAGTGCACTAACTGAAGAAGTACATCGACGAGATTCAAGTGCTATGGCCGGAACATGTATTTGTAAAAGAGTTAATGTAGCACGGTTATAAGGCAAAAAAGCAGTTTTCTTTATATACTTTTATCAGAATCTGTAAGGGCAAAAAGACAAAGTTCTTTATTACAATTCATTTGTTATGAAGTAAACAAACTGAAAACGTAATGGCAGCTAATTGAAATACAAATAATCACGTTCAATTTTTTGAACTCAATCGATGGAATCTATAAATGAGTTATGTTTTGATATTCAGAAGATGTTGTTTAAGTTACACATTGGTTTACAAAACTCTACCAGCACGAGCATACTCAAAGTCAAAATCAAAAGCGCTTTATTCAATACTAATCGTTATAAATTGTAACAGAATATAAAGCCAATCCCAAACAATAAAACTAAGAAAACTTAATGGCCCAAATGGTTCTCTAAATTTATATGTTACCAATGAAGCACATTTAATGGAAAAAGAACAATAGCAAATTCAAATCAACTACAATTGTTACATATTTTTGATTCAATTTCAAAAAGGAGAAAAGCAAACCAACAGTATTCAAAAATTATTTATAATTGCAACACAACAGTAAGCTTTTATCCTACACCTGATTTATCATAACCTAATTCTAATCAAATTCAATCTAAAAATTTTATCTTATACTGAAATCTATCCCGAGATTTAAACACAAACAAGCGACAACACTTAACGTAGAAATAATGAGCTGAAACTCAAAAACTAAGTCACGAAAAACAAAAAAACAGAAAACAAACACGAATAATTTAGACAGTCTCATTCAGCCATCAATACCTAGATAGCTCCATCTAAGCTCGACCAGCATCAACGAATCTTCTTCTACTTAGCACTACAGCCCCTCTCAGGCCTTCGCTTTCTGTGAATAGAGTATCCAACTGTCTCGGTCCATTAACCACGTCCTCCAGCTCCAAAATCCGAGCAGCGATGAACGGTCCTCGTCGATCGAGTCAAACAAGCGTTTCCTCGGTTTCCCCATTGGTCTCCGGCCTTCAGTTCTTCCAAAGAATACCTTTTAAGGTATCCGTTGTTCGTCCATACGATTCATGTGGCCAGCCCATTACAGTTTCGTTGAGACCTCCAGTTCGTAAAAAATTTCATACAGCCCATGGTTGTATCGAATTCGCCATTGGTCCCCGTTCAACTTCGCTCCGATTATTTGCCTCAGGACCCGTCGCTCAAAGGCGTTCAATATATTTGCGAATACTTAGGTTAGGGTCCATGTCTCACACACATAGCATAACACAGGTCTTATCACAGATTTGTATGCTTGGAGCTTTGTTTTCCTGTGTATGCAGCTAGTCTTCAAGATCGTCAATACTGAATAAAATATTTCATTTGCGAGCTGTATTCTTGGGTGTATTTCTGCATTATCTGGTACCACTGTAACACCTTGCTAATGTCAGCCAGCAAGCTGATTGGGCGATAGCTTTTAGGGCTCAATGATCCTTTTCCTTTCTTCAAGATCGGAAATAGCTAAGGTTTTCTCCACTCATTTGGGGAATATGAATTGCACAACATGTTATTGAACAATATGCTATAATTCCTAATAGCAACCTCAGGCAAATGTCGGAGAACTATGTTTGGAATACCGTTAGTACCACATGATTTCTTGTTGTTTATCCTGCCAAACATGAAACAAATTCTTCATAGCTGGCAAAGTTATCAATAAGATTCAAGCTCGGTATGAGGTCAGATGCTAATGTTTCATTGAAATGAAGAATTGATTTACCCTTCAGACTTGATTTGAAGTCGAAAACTTTTGCTTCAACGACTTCTGAAAATATTTGGTTCCCTCTCTCAGGGTTTGGTGGATGCACCAATTCAAAATGAGTTCCAATCAGGACAAGTTTCTGCAATCCATCACATATAATCTTGTTACCATTTATATCTAGAGTCGTACTACGAATTTCAATACCAGCCCTATCTAGAAGATTTATTTCATCACTAATAACTCCAAGACTTCTGACTTAATAAGCAATCCACTTTCATGGCAACGTCATCTGGGTCCTGTGGGCTAATACCCATCAGTTTTTCCGCCCATTGATTTCTGAACTCACTCCTGAAATATGAACAAATTAAGTTCCGGACATTTTTCAGGTGTAATTTCATCAAACCCAACGAGGGATAGTTGTGCGAAGAAGGCTTTTTAATCTTTTAAGCATTGCGATGATTGGTGTTTCAAATGTTTCCATATTGTTCGATGTTTAATCATGGGAACTACTTTCGTAATCGTTTCCAGCGTCAGCTTCTCTAAATATGACAAATAGAAATGTATTTCATCGTTAGTTAGATTCCTGTCATTAGAAACCATTAAGCAAGCGGTGCCATCATCAGAAGTAGGGCCTTGCTTCTGGTACTCTCCATTAAACTTCTTTTGAAACTTTCCCCAAACCGTTTTTTGAAATTCAACCGATGAATTTTATGTTGACCTGGAATGAGGAAGACATCATCCCTTTGGTGATTGATCTCCATTACGATTTCCTTAGGTCGCTAATGTAAGGAAGCACCCGCAGTTTCCAGTGAGGACTTTCAAAGCTGAATTCAAGTCTAACGTCAGCAATGCAGAGGTGAATTTGTCCTAGCGCGTGTCGGAAACTCCGAACCATATGGATTGTTTCTATATATCCAATTTTTCAGGAATACACCTCTTGGATTATTGGCGGCGTTTAGCCATAATATATGTTTGGCATTCTGGCCACCGGCAAAAATATAATAACCATGCGGCCTGTTCAATTCGAGTATTTCAAACAAGGAATTGAACTTCTCCTTGAACTTGAGAATGCTTTGAGATAACGAAGAGGATATCCCGACCTGGTAGTGAAATTTCGACAACGGACACTCAAAGTTTTTGAATTTGAATTTTCAATATTTTGGAAACAATAGTCTTCTAACCAATATCCTGGTGCTCCTCTCCCATCAACGTTTACCCTATCGTTTCTTACGAATTCAAAATCCTTGAATGTCATGAAGTGCCACAAATTGTAGTGAGTTTCTGTGAGAAACAAGATGTCAGGCTGTTGTTTTACAATAAATCCAAGGAGATAGTCATGTCGATGTAGAATAACATTGGAGTTGACGTTGATCGAGATGAGATGAAGCCTATCCATGGGAATGTGACTGGATGACGAGTTATTTTTAAGGCATTTGAAAGACCTAAGCCCGGAGAAATAAAGTTAATTTTTGAATCTTGTTTATCGATTCTCTCCGATAAAGAATTAAGATGCTGGTTGCTCAATATTGCTATTTACATTATTTAGCGCATTTTCTGCTGGTCCTCTAGCGGCGAGTGCAAATGAGACTCCAGGCTTGACGGAGTTGGAAGGCATGACACTACGGTGTATTTATGTTTGCTTGGAGCAAATTTAAGTTTGCATCTTGATATCGGGAACACCCTTGATATGATGCTGGATGACCAAAAACACCGCAGTTAACGCAGCTTAATTTTTCTTTAGGCTAGGCATGGCGCAGTTGGCCGCCGAATGACCAAATCTTTGTTGGCTTCTCTTGTTTGGAGGTGTTCTCACCTCACCACTCTGAAATTCAAGTACAATATCTGTTAAAGGGCACTTTAGGTACCAAGGAAAGTGGTAATTTCGTCCTTTTTACGTCGACCTTTATCGCAAAGACTTTGACATAAATAAATTCAATTTCTGATGCAGCTTCCTTGAGCACCAGAAGGAGATCGACGGTATCCTCTCCACTGTCCATACCCTTCAACAAAAGGTCTGATCTTCTTCGCTGAAGTGTAAAACCTCCTCAAATTTATTAAATGAAAAAATTTAAAAATTTTCGCTCCTTTAAACATTGAATATTATTTATTTATAAAGACGTATAACGTTTTCAACTGTTATATACAGTCTTCCTCAGTACACTGTGAATGGAATATTTTTTTCAATCTATTTATACTAGAGACTATTTACATTAATTACTTAAAACATCGAGTAAACATGAATTGCAATTTCCTAAATCTGTATTTATCCTTCCTTTTCAACTGTTATATACAGTCTTCCTCAGTACACTGTGAATAGAATATTTTTTACAATCTATTTATACTAGAGGCTATTTACATAAATTACTTTACAACATCGAGTAAACATGGATTGCAATTTCCTAAATCTGTATTCATCCTTGATTCCGCAGGTATTTGTAGAATTTTTAATGACTCCGCCGCGTCCATTTTACATTACTTGTCGACCCTCTTAATTACGCTAACGTTGCTAGGGCTTATGTGGTGACCTTCGGTAGTTATATGTTTTGCCACAGCTGATCTTGTCGTTGTGCTCACATTTTTTGCTGCTATCTCAATTTCCTTTAGATGTTCCTTTATCCTGACTGTCAATAATCTTTTTGTTTGCCCAATGAACACCATCGGGCAATTGTCGCATGTAATTTTATAGATTCCACTATTTTCCGCTGTCGTTCTTTGATCTTTTTCCGATCCCATTTTTCTCCGCCAATCCAGGTTTCTGCTTGTTTCTACCATTTTTATTCCATTTTCTTTAAAAAAAATTTTTGATGTCTTCAGAAACCATTGATTTCGTAACCGCTGCACGCCATAGTTGTACTTCTTGTTGTAAGCTTTTGCCTTTCCAGTTTTCTGCTTTTGTTTTTTATAATTCTCTCGATGGTTTGTTCGTCATAGCCGTTGATTCTCGCTGTTTGCATTATGTATTTCTTTTCGTTTTGGAATATTTCATGAGTCAATGGTGTCGTCAACAGTCTATGTATCATTCCTTGATAAGCTGCGATTTTGTGGGCGAAGCTGTGGTAGGAGTCGCTAGTTATAGTGCGTTGTGTGCTCGTTGGTTTCCTATAAATATCAAATTCAATTTTAGAGTTATTTCGGATTATCTTTAAGTCTAAGAATGGAATTTCATTATTTTCTTCCATTTCCATTGTAAACCTGATTCTAGGGTGGATCTGGTTTATTCTTTGAAATGTGTTCTCCAACTCTTCCTTTGAGATGATCACCAATATATCATCTACGTAGCGTATCCAAAATCTAGGCATTAGGCCTTCATTCTCGATCATTTCTTCGGTGTTGGCCATGAACAGCTCACTGATCATAGGGGACAGCGGATTTCCCATTGCTGCACCTGACTTTGTTTTATAGATTTTCTGCCATAACGTGAAGTAGTTTTCATTCATGCATAGTGCTGCGAGTTTTGTGTAGCATTTCACTTTTTCTTTTCATTCTTTTGAGTCGTCTATCTTGAGCATCCACTCCTGTAGGCAATGTACCGACCCTTTGAACGGAACTCTGGGAAACAGTGACTTTACATCAAATTATACCAAAATTTCATCTTGACGTATATTAAATATAATAAATATAACCTATTATTAAATATAATAAATATAACCTCCTCAAAGTTCAGTGCATCTAGGACTGAGTTGAAATTAAACAGTGATTTCGTTGTAGTAGCTAATTCTTCTGTATTAGGTCTTTTAATCCAGCAATTGGTTAGTTTATTTTCCGTTTTGTCCGAAAACATTGATTGTCGGAGCTTTTTCTGCCTTTAAAGAAGCTTTTCCCGATGAGCCAGTAGAACTGCGGGCTGGTTTCTTCTCATTATTTTTAGTTTTTAAATACTGAATAAAATTTACATTGTCTTGATTAAAATTACCTTCGATGTTTTCTTCAACTTTCATTTCTTCGGTTAATCTCTCCAGCGTTTCAAAATTGTTTTGACTCTCGTCGGTGCCACCAGCACTTAGAGCTTCCTCTGGAATTGCTTGCTTTGCACTTTTCTTTGCCTTTGTTAACTGTTGCACTCAATTATGCGGCTGTGACTTTGAAGCTTCATCGCTTTCTTGAATAGATCTTTGAGGGACTGTATCTCCAGCCTTAGTTCATTATATTCTTTTTGCCGTTTGATTAGTTGTTGATTGTTAGCTATTATTTGTAGCTTGTACCCGCCATTATTTTTTCTTTGTTGATCATCGCCAGTTTCGTGTTCGCCGTTTCTCCTGGTTGCTCCTCCATACCAACGGTCCTGAAGTTTTCTTGGGTCATTCGCTTTTATTTACTAATCGGAGTAAAATAATATTCGATAGGAATCTCCTGAGTCGATTGCTTCGACAATATAAGCTTTTCCCGATAAAAATTAACTTCGGACTGACGTTTTTAAAAAATTAATTTAACTTTTTGAGAACTTTTGACAGGAGCAATTTAAAATGCATCTATACGCAAAGAATCCTAGACGTAGAATCGTAGGAGCACTCTCGTGCTAATTTGACTGGCTTATAAGTTGCTTTATTCCTTGAAGAAACTGTAACTCAACTTCAAAGTTTCGCAGGGCATTTCAAATTTCCTTGGAGATAAAATCTTATGAACCGCATTTTGGTATCAAGAAAGCCTACAAATGCAAGTTTCTGCATACAAGAACAGAAATACGTACCATTCTTTAGTGATATATATTTGAAATTGAATAAATATCGAGTATTCCATAACTCTATCTTATATTTTTAGTGGAACGAAATTTAAACTTGGTCTTGCATATACCAGAAATATGGAGCACTGCTCTCGAATACGAACACCTGACAATCGTTCAGTAACAAAGAGCGCTGAAAATCTATCCTGCATATCATGTAGGCTTCATGTCGATGGTGCTGGTCTTCACAGGCATGATACATATCGCTCTCGTTACTATACATTACTATAAAATCTACATGCACAGAAACATTGATGATAAAGAATACTTGCTCACTCAGAGATTGGCCTCAATTCCGGTTTAATGGCATGAAAAGAAGATGGACATCACAGCTCATTCTTGATCTGAGGCCGTGACTTAATCAAGGGCATAGTGAGACAGACTTCTAGTTGACTTGTTAGCTAATATTACAGGGCTATATAGCCATAAATATGTACAGTATAATCTGCTTACGTTTGATCAAAAAAGTATAGCAGACGCAGCAGTGATTAGTGCTTGTATGGTGGTACGTGTGGCATTCCAGCAAATCATTACACATACACACATACACATTCTAGTGAATGCACCAATTGCACTCATAAGGAAATTCATGAAAACCTAAAAGCAGCTTTAGGAAACTTCATCCACAGGTTGGTTGAGCAGTTTCAGTAGCGAAAATGAAAGAGTATGTATTTTTTAATGGTTATTGTATTTTTTAGGGTTTTGTAAAATAATTTTACAAAACCCTCCTAACCCTACTAGTTTCGCGACCAGTCTGTCCGTCTGTCCGTCCGTCCGTGTGTCATAGCAGGTTTTCTCGGAAACTACTTAAGCTAAAAACATCAAATTTTGTGTGTAGGTGTAAAGTGGTGATCTCTTCAAAATTCAACTACAAAAAAATTTTATAAGGTATTTAGGGGGGTCTCCCCATATAGGAGAGTGACCCCCCGAAAAAAAAATTTCATTGAAGGTAGCCAATATTGATATCAAATGAAAGGTCTTGATGAGAACTTCTCAAAACAGGTCTTAGTTTGGCAAAATTTGTTTCGAGGGGCACACAGGGAGGGGAAATACACGGAAAATTTGTGTCCCCCTCCCCTCGCGATTGGACACTTGTGATCCGAAAAATCTGAAAAAAATCAGGAATATAGGCCTTGGTGAATACAACAACAACAAATACCTGAGAAGTCGCAATTCACTCAACTTTGTTAGCAATAGTATGATTGATCGATTTTATATTTTCTTGGATAAAATCTTAACGGTACCCTTAAATGAAATGAAATTTAGTACGTAGATGTCTATTTATGAGATGAATCTATCCTGAAAGTTTCATAAAGATTGAATCATATTTAGCGAAGTTATAGCGGTTTGAATTTTCCACTATTACTATGAATTAATATGCGCTGCATTTATTACTTTGGCAACATATGGCTATGGAACAACATGCGCTTTTTACAGACTCAGACACTGGATTTGTATGAAAATTTCAGGAATGATAGGTGTCATGTATATCTTTGAGAACCGGTTCAGCTAGTGGTATCAGTAATCGTAAAACAAAATAGTGGCTGTTTTAAATGCGAAGATTGAATAATTTTGAGTTATTTTTTCCCAACTTCAACGTTTAAGGTGCATGCTTTGAACACTTGATTCAATTTAATGAAAGACTGAAGATGGGTACCTACAATTAATGTTCAAAAGTGAAACAAGTCAAGGAGGCGGGAGAGAGCTCCTAGCAAAAGGGCTTTGTAACAATTCTAGGATTCGAAACAATTGGCCATGAATCGATGATAACAGTAGAGGAGAATAGCCCCTGAAAAAAAAAATTCATCAAACATAGCCGATATGAGTATGAAATGAAAGTTTTCATGGGAGCTTTTCAAAACAGTTGTTAAACTGTCAGTTTTTGCTTCAGTGGAGGTACAGGGGGGAAATATATGAAAAATGTGTTTCCTCCATCGCGGATGGGCATCTGAAATAATTATCAAGGGAGATATTTATGAGTATAACAATACCAAAAACCTCAGAAGTCGAAATTCGTTCAACTTTGTTAATAATAGTATGATCTTCGTATTTCATATTTTCTCCAATAAAATCGTCTTTGACATGTTTCTTGATTTGATTCGATCTGGTAACTGAATTTTGTATATTGAATACAAAACCATTCTGACGTGAACATAGGTCTGTTTACCCAACTTGTTTTTATTGAATTCCAATGATCCTTCAATAATTATATGCCATCCTTGTAATGATTTTCCGGAAGCTTTGCAAAATCCTCTTCCAAGGCTGCAATAGCTTCTTCATTCGACGAAAAACGCTTTCCATGCAGAAATTGTTTCAAATTCCTGAAGAGGTAATAGTCAAAGGGAGCCAAATCTGGTAAATCCGGCGAGTGTTCAAACAATTTATATGTTTCGATTTAGCCATCGCCAAAGCCTTTGTATGAGAACGTGCATTTTCTTGATGAAAAATGTTCTTCTATAAGCTCGCTCTTTTTTCATTAACTTTTTTCGAATTAATTGTTTAACCTTTTTCAAATAAATCAATCAATGAAATCCCTTTTTGAATCCCAAAAATCTGATGCCATAAACTTTTTTGCAGATCGCTTTGACTTTACCTGTTTTTAAGCTGAACAATCTGCTTCAGGCCACTGTAAACATTTCAGTTCAGTATCATGCTAGTTAATTTAAATCTCATTCACAGTTAAAAGCAGATGCACAAAATCGGTTTCATTCTGCGTTCCTAATTATGCTTCAAAATTTATTTTCGATTCAGTTTTTGTTGTATTATTAACGAACACTGCACTATCTTTCCGAATAGCTTTTTCATGTTACGCAATTCTTTGTATAAAATATAGACTATCCGTTCGTCAAATTTGCCTAGCGTATTAGCAATTTCACACTATGTCGCTCTTCGATCTTTACATACAATATAGATTTGCTCAATGATTTCTAGTGTTGTTGCACTTTTCCGACGCCTAGAACGTGGTTCATCTTCAACGCTTGTACAACCACGTTTAAACTATAAAATCTATAGACGCACAGTTGGAAATAAAGGAGCAGATTGCTTCATCAATTTCACAATTTTTAATATGAACTTCTGTTGCTGATAAACCTTCCAAAATAAAACTTTTTATCGTTATTCAGTTTTATCCATTGCTTGAAATTCATTGATATGTCAACTTCAATAGGCTTGTAAACAAAGAATGAAATGACAGATAGAAATAAAGTGTTTTGTGTGTTCGCATAGTAGATGAAATGTTAAAATGGCCCATAAATTTTGATTCCTCTACTGGCTAATAGGTGTCGCTTTCAAAACCTTTTCAATCAACCTGTAATATACCACTTGTCAGTGGTAGTACGTTTGCGTATCACCTGGCTAAAACTTTACGCACATTCTGCCCCGACTCTTTTTATCTATTGTAGATGGCGTTACGTGTGTATTTTTACAATTACTAGCTGTTGTGTATTTACATTTGCTAATCTATTTGCACAATATATTGACCAACTCATACTTACGTCGATGCTGAACCATGAGCATACGAAAAATATTCTCAAAGTTGTAAGCAAAGATTTACAACTTACAGCATGCTTTGTGTCCATGCAGTCTTCTGCACGATCATTTGCCGAATGAAGAAGACAAAATTTAGCCCATTCACAGGACAAGAATGTGAGAAATGAAAGTACGTGAAATCATATTACGGGTTTTTTGAATTGGGTTGAGGAATTTTTGATTACATAAGTACATTTTTGACGGTTCCATTGCGTGAAGTAAAATGATGTGCTTAACCAATAGGAAAAATCGTTTGATGGTATGCAAACTAGTGAACGATATGGTTTGCCGGGATGTCACGGGATTTTAGTATATGTACGAAGGAGCCTATCTTACCTCTTAATTTCTATTTCAGAATTCACCGAAGGCCCATCTTCATGTTTCTATTTATAAACTATCATAGGAGGAGGAGTGTTTTGATTCGAGGCTATGTTATTTGAACGGAATATTAGTGCGCATATTGAATATTAATTCTTAGCGGGGTTGGTAAGACTTAATTTCATTTATCTAAGTACTTGCATCAGTTTCTTTATCCAATAAGATAATTGTCTCAAGTGCACCGTTCAACCCCGTATTGATATTATATCAATGCCAATGTTTGATTCACCATAGCTACTACATTATTTCGAATATCGGTATAAATTGGTTTTAATGCTGCACCAAACTAAATTTATTCAGAACAATTGAGTAGACAGAGCTATGCTTATGTCAGAACGATCTCGTACTTTATTCACGATATGCTGATACAAATAATAATGAAAAAACTATAGAAAAACTTTAAAATCATGCCAAACAAATGCATTCTTGCTTTAAGAGAAAAACCAGTGCTACTCCATTTTTACCGGCCACAATTTTATTGCAATATTACTAAAATCAAAAAAATTTCAAAAAGTGTGCTTTTTTGTTTGAATTTAATAACTTTTGCCATAAATTTTTTGCAAAATGTACTGAGTTGATTCGATAGCCAAAGGTTCATTCTGACTTCTTGCTAAAAAAATTTTGCAAATATTCGTAACGTTTCTGAGGTGAACGGCTGTAAAGTTTTCCCAAATTTTAAATTTCACTGGGGGCTGCGCCTTAATATCAAAATAACAACTCTTATTGGAAAACCCTGTTAAAGGATTACTTAAGTATCAAATTCCGTTGGATTTGAGGATTTCAATGCGAATTTGCTGGAGGAAATACTAAATTTACAAGTACAAGGCATATAAAATTGAATGAGTTTCAATTTCCAAGGTATTTTTTTATTGTTATACTCATAGGTATCAACCTACAGGATTTTTTTCACCTATTTATTGTCAGTATTCATCTCAAGCCATTTAATAAATAATTAAAGTATTCAAAGACTGTTTCTTAAATGTTAAGTACAGGAAAAATACCATAAATTTATTCAATATTCTCGATGTCCCCGTTGAACAGATTCTCTAAGATAGTCGTGATACATATCATTCCGGAAACGTTCATGCTAATCCTAACAAACCCATGATGTCTGAGTCGATTGCAATCGCAAATTGTTCCATGGTCACGTGTTGTTGTTGTTCAAGCCACAACAATACAAGCTACAATAACTTTGATAAATTCTATTTGATCCTTTTGAAAGAGTAAACTAGATCAATCTTATAAATAACCATCTGCGTATTAAATTTCATTAACTTTAAAGGTACCCTTACGATTTTCTACACGAAAATGCAAAATTGATAAATCATACTATTACTAAAAATGTTTAACAAATTTCTACGTCGGCTGTATTTGTTGTTGTTTTACTCATAAAGGCATACTTTTATTATGTTTTTGAGATATTTCGGCTCAAAGGTGTCCAACGGCAGGGAGAGAGGGATGCGCGAAACTTTCAAACATTCCTCCGCTCCTGTCTTCCTTGATGCGGATTAGGTGGTTTTAAGAAAAGATCCCATTGAGACCTTTCTTATGATACTCGTATATGTTTAAAGGTCAATCCCCGATATGGAGAGATCTCCTCTGAAACTTTTTTCTACCACAAAACTTTCA
This sequence comes from Odontomyia ornata, assembly GCA_963969285.1. Classification (NCBI taxonomy): domain Eukaryota; kingdom Metazoa; phylum Arthropoda; class Insecta; order Diptera; family Stratiomyidae; genus Odontomyia; species Odontomyia ornata. The sequence goes on along the minus strand of OZ017738.1, from coordinate 317,168,199 downwards.
AGAGGTCATTACTTCTGAACTTTCCACAAAATTCGATGGCTATAACTTTTATAGTTTCAGAGAAAAACTGCTGTGACACACAAACGACCGACAGACGGTCACAGGTCATGATTTTAATAGGATTTTGAACAATAGTAGAGCCCTCTAAAAAAGATAAATCTAAGATGATTTGCTGGAGAAAAGTAGGTGAAGAATATTTATGGTTTGTTACTGTGGAAACAAAAAAAAAAATTATAATCATAAATTTTAAGAACTGAATTAAAAGCCAGCTGCAACGCATCGAAAGGCTTTACTTTTTGTTTTTATAACGTCCATACATGCAAACATATTCTTTACACAAAAATGTTGCTTTGACATTAAATGCATCCAATAAACCAACAACTTATACATAAGTGTCGTTAGTATTATCTATCTGCAGTAATTTCAGGAAGAAGAATCATGATATACAATCTATAATTTTTGATGAACTAGAAATGAAAAATCTACAGATTAATAATCTCAATTCGTTCATATATAATCGAATAATGTGACAAATGGCAGATAATAAAGTATAAAGTATCATTACTTTTTTTCAGGCTTTTTCTTTTCACTTCAAAGCAGTGCCATATGCTCTACGGGACTATGATGCCAAATATTCTTTAGGAAGGATCTGTTCATTTGAGTGGTTGCCGTAAGGAATAGTCAATAGCTACGTGACTTTAATAGCTGATTGGAGTGTTAAGACGATTTTCAATTCCATCTTTCACACCATACGATACATTCCTTGCAAAAATATCGCACGAGTTTTTTTGCTTTACATTTTCTCCCCGGGGTGCACTCCAAAGATACCAGCGTAATTGGTCCAATTGAAATGCCCTCCAGAAGTACGCCCAATTCTATAAAGGTTGAACATAAGACTTATTTCTTGTTCTTCACTAGACAAATGATTGCCCACATTGTTTTTCAAGTGATGCTCCCTTTCCTCCATATTTTAGATAGTTTTTTCCTTCAGATCTTTTTCAATGTCGATTGATTTTTAAGGTAGGGAAGGGATACCGAGGACTACATCAGATATTGAAATTGTAGCAATGCATACCAAATAATTACACCAGAATATAGGAAAAAACTTCAATGCCTTTAGAAATAATCATGCATAGTGTTTTTAAGTATCTACCAGCGTACCGAATTCAACATTTCTGACATTCCTAACTAACCTGCGCTCACCTACAACTTAATATTGCTGCACAAGTCTCAGAGCATTCAAGCGTGGGAGCTTTTTATTGGACAATGTTTTCAAGAAAATTATTAGTTGGCCGACGGGAAATGGACACAACATAACTTGGGCTAGGAATAAAGAAGCAAAAAACAGATATCGAAAACTTTGAGTTTTGTTAAGTAAACTCGTTTGAATAGGGAATTCTTCAAATGCCCAGAAAAGACAGAAAATTGGAATAAAGTTCCATTCAAAAGCACTTTCAGGCTTTCTTGGACCTTTTGGAATTTTTCATGCAAATTTATTGTTGAAAATTGAACAACTTTGCGAATTATTAACTTTATAACATGTATAAGTACAACTTTGGTACAAGTATTGTAGAAAATAAAAAATTTCATTCACGATGCCTTGGTGAGACTTTTAAAATAAAAATAAATTTGATCTACAGGTATTTTCCTACCTTGTCACAGTATGTGTTTGCTTGCAGGTGCTGCTTTGGCGGCAATCTTAACAAAGATTGCCTGCAAAAATATACATATGCTAAGAATTGTGACTGCTGCTATTCAAAGAAGTTAAAATCCCTTTCGCCATAATTTTACGTCTAGTATGCGTTGCGAACAGCCGTGTTTTTAAAAGCTCCTGTCAATAATTTTTTTAAATATAAACAATTACTTAAAACGTCACTTCGAAACTAATTAAAAACAAGTTGGGTAAACAGACCTACGCTCATGTCAGAAGGGTTTTGTATTCAATTTACAAAATGCAGTCACCAGATCGAATCAAATCAAGATAGGGGAGAGTGGGGTAATTCCGAACACCTAAGGAAGAACTGAAATAACACGAAATCAGATAAAGTTTGAAATTAAATTTAAAACATAAATCTTACATAAACTAATCAATGTTAAATTCTCATAAACAACGTAAATAAATTTTCAATATAAAATAAAATATTCGTGAAAAAAAATAATTTTGGTTTTCGGGTAATTACGGATGGTGTGTGGTAATTGCGGATGGTATGTGGGGTATCCACGGATAAAGTCTAATCGTGACATAAATCGCAGATATATCCTCTTGGCGAACTTTCGCCACTTGTACAGTTTTCATGCGCCCATAAATTACATTTGCAGCATTTTATCCAATCTTCACTTGGAGGACCTTCATATTTTTCGTTACAAATTAGGCAATAATACTCGTTCTCCTTCGCATCTCCTTCATTGGCCTTCTTTTTCTTGCGAGGTATATCCTTTCGTTCAACCTTTATCTTAACCTGACTAGAAAATTTCATGTTCTGCTTATATTTCTTTCTATCTTCTTTTTGCTCTAAAATATCTTTCATAGGAGTACTAGTTATAATAACAGAATGTTTCTTTTTTGTTTGTTTACTTTTAAGTTGTGGCAGTCTGAGAACATTAACAATGTCTTCAAGTGGGATTGATTTATCCAACACAACTGCAGGCGTTACTGGTCCTTGCTGCATATCATTTGATATCGATATTATTTGGGTTTCAGGTGTCACTTCTTTTTGCCAATTTGATGCATCAGGTGTTACTGATTCTTCGATATTTGGCATCACTGTCTCTACTCCTGTATTTTCAGGGGGTGATGTGGCATCTGCAAAAAGTTCATCCAACTTTGTTGTGTCAATTGGCCAAATACCAGCTGTCCGGAAACCATTTGCTGCTTTCTCTATATTGCTGATGCGGTTGAAAGCTTTTGTGAAAATCTCGACAACTTTATACTGTGTTATTTTTCGGCCTATATTTGAATCCATATACAAATCGCATTTTCTGTTGTATGAAGTCTTGAGAGGACCAAAATATGTCAAATCCAGTGGTTGCATACGATGTGATGTGTGAGGTGGAAGAGATAACAATATTATTCCATTCTGACGACAAAGAAGATAGCAAGCAAGACTAACGTGACTTTCATGATTATCTAGAATGAGTAGAATAGGTTCTGTAATAGATGGTTTAGCATATAAGATGAAGTGGTGTAGCCAATCTACGAAAAGGATCTCGTTGATCCAACCGAATCGCTGGCTGCTGCTATCATATCAGAATTACCTCCGCGCAAGAAATTTGCATTCATTCTCTTCCTCTTAAAAATAAAAAATGGAGGAATATACTTTCCTGAAGCACTAAACGCGCAAACAACTGTCGTTGTCGTTCCTCTTTCACCGCTTGTTGCCATGCCAACTTGTTTCTGGCCTTTCGGTGCTAAAATTTTGGAACTTCGTTGGACGTTAGATATGCCTGTCTCATCAACATTGTAAATCCGGCTAGCATTGAAGTGATATTTTGTTTGCAATTCTACCAAGTTGTTGAAGAATATTTTTACTTCTGCTTCATTGAAAGCTGTTATCCTATTTAAAGAAGTGGACTCAGGTTTACGTAGCGAAATATTAGGATGCCTTTTCTTAAATCCATAGAACCAGTCTTTTCCTGCCATTTGAGACTTTTTATCAAAATTATGTTTCAAATTATTTACTTCGGCAAACTTGAATCCTATTTTCCGCACCATTTCGATGCTTAAACCATAAAATAGCTTGCTGCATTTTAGGATATATTCTTCCAATTCACTTTCTTGCTCATCAGAAAATATAGCCTTTCTTCCAGCTTTTGGTTTTTGTATGACCTTCCTTTTGAGATGGTCGTATATGGTACTTTTCGGAACCGAGTACGTAGCAGCTGCTTTTCCGAGTGACAGTGTTTTGTTGTTGACGTCCTGAGTGGCTCTTTCTAGGTCTTCTAATTGATATTTAGTCTCTGTCTTTCTTTGATATGTCCGTGGCATCTGAAACATATATGAGTAGGTTTACACATTTTAAATTTACAAACAAGTCAATGTTGCTACAGGGAGAAAACAGAAAACGATAAATAAACGTACATAAATTCTTCCGCATTTGTATAATGTAATAATGAAGCATGTTTACATTCACTGACGATGATGCTAACCAAAATTCATTAGTATTTTTAATAAAATAAAGTGGCTTACTACCGGGAATAAAATATTTAATGAAACATAATAATCTACTGCTAAGGGGTAATTACGGACGGTCGGGATTACCCCACAGAAGTCGTCCGCCATTAGCCGGCATACACCATAACACAAAGCAATATTTTTATTTGAGGTTAGAATCACTTGATGCACGCGGTGGATGATTAAAAGCAATGTTGGATTTGATGCTAATTCAGAACAAAGATACCGAATTTCTATATTATATGAACAAAATTCAACACCTTCTCAGCTTTTCTCAGTAATTATATAAAATTGCTGAAAAAATAAGAAGCAAACATACCTTGAAAAGCGAGTGCGCCGTCACTTCACCACTGTTTGTTCGGTACTGCGCTCGGAATGAACTAACGATTGCAGAACTAAAAATATCTGCCAGCGTTGTCTAACATAGCCAAACACACATGTCCGCGATTACCCCACGTCCGTGATTACCCCATTCTCCCCTACATGTCAAAGACGATTTTATTGGGGAAAATATGAAATACGAAGATCATACTTTTATTAACAAAGTTGAACGAATTTCGACTTCTGAGGTTTTTGTTATTGTTATACTCATAAATATCTCCCTTGATAATTATTTCAGATGTCCATTCGCGAGGTAGGAAACACATATTTCATGTATTTCCCCCCTGTGCCCCCACTGAAGCAAAAACTGACAGTTTAAGAACTGTTTTCAAATGCTCCCATGATAACGTTCATTTCATACTCATATCGGCTACGTTTGATGAATTTTTGTTTGAGGGGCTATTCTCCTGTACTGTTATCATCGATTTATGGCCAATTTTTTCGAATCCTAGAATGGTTACAAAGCCCTTTTGCTAGGAGCTCTCTCCCACCTCCTTGACTTGTTTCACTTATGAGCATTGATTGTTGGTACTCATCTTCAGTCTTTCATTAAATTGAATCAAGTGTTCAAAGCATGCACCTTAAACGTTGAAGTTGGGAAAAAATAACTCAAAATTATGCAATCTTCGCATTTAAAACAGCCACCATTTTGTTTTACGATTACTGATACAACTAGCTGAACCGATTCTCAAAGATCTACATGACACCTATCATTCCTGAAATTTTCATGCAAATCCTAGCAAAACTGTAGTGTCTGAGTCGGTAAAAAGCGGATGTTGTTCCATAGCCATATGTTGCCATAGTAATAAATGCAGCGCATATTGTTCCATAGTAATACAGGAAAATTCAAACCGCTATAACTTCGCTAAATATGATTCAATTTTTATGAAACTTTCAGGATGGATCAATCTTATCACTAGTCATCTGTGTACTGAATTTCATTGACTTTAAGGGTACCATTAAGATTTTATTCAAGAAAACATAAAATCGATAAATCATATTATTACTAACAAAGTTGAGTGAATTGCGACTTCTAACGTATTTGTTGTTATTGTACTCACCAAAGCCTACATTCCTGATTTCTGTCAGATTTTTTGGATCACAGGTGTCCAATCGCGAGGGGGGGACACAAATTTGTCGTGTATTTCCCCTCCCTGTGCGCCCCTCGAAGCGAACTTTGCCAAACTAAGACCTGTTTTGAAAAGTTCTCATCAAGACCTTTCATTTGATACCCATATCGGCTACGTTCAATGAAATTTTTTTTTAGTTTGCGAGAAAAAGTGCTGTGACACATGGATAGACGGACGGACGGACGGACAGACAGACGGACAGACAGGACGCGTTTTTAGTAGGGTTTTGTAAAATTATTTTACAAAACCCTAAAAACGTATTACATCATCGAATTACTCGACCGATTTATCGAATATCTGTATGCAGAGAAGCCTGCAGAGAAGTTTAATAAAGGGGCCTGATGGCTTCCCACCGCTGGGTGATACGGGGCTAGGTATTACAAATATAATTAATGGAAAAATAATGAAAATAAAAAGCGAACAAGAAAGTTTTGAATATAGGAAGTATATTACGCTTTCAAGCACAGAAATGGAAAGAGATACTAGAGAAAACGAAAGAGTTACCAGAGAAAACATATCAAACTTCAATAAAACTAACGTGATTAAGCCACAAAGTACGTCCGAAAACAAGAAGCAATAACACATAAGGCGAGCAGAAATAAAGTAGCCACGCAAAAGGCTCAGCACCCAAAAAAACCAACAATACAAAATGCGAAAAGACAGCAATTCATTATTCCGATATCGCACTAAGTGCAGGAGGAGATAACGACAGCACTATTTTGCGGTGCTTGCTGCGATGGATAATGATATGGATACCGAAATCAATTGCCGAGAAAATATAGGTTATACATATTAATGATTTAAGTGATATTTTTATCGAATATTCAAAATCTAAAAATAAGCAGAGGAGCCAACCGGTGTGTCTGCAAGTTCTCCTGTTAAAAATAATAAGACTACTGAAAAAGTTCAACCGTTTAATGTCTTTGGGTAGCGCGAAGGGGATACGGTTCAGCTATTGGCAGCCGAACATAAAAAAGATGGTTTCGCAGTTAAGAGAACAGCCGCTGATAAACTCAAAATTAGAACAAAAACACTGGCTGATTTCAAGCTAGCCAAAGATTCTCTAAATAATATGAAAGCTCCGCACTTAACATACACGCCAAAGAAGGAGAAAAATCGGACATTCCTGTTGAACGGCCTGGACTATGTGAAGAATACAGCTGATCTCCTAGAAATGTTACAGAAAGCAGCACCAGCTGTCAAATTTATTAGTGTGAACATTTTTGCTACAAGGAGATCAACTATTGAAGGTGAACATTTTATTTGGTACAAATTTGAAACGACAGCAGTTCAAGTGCCCCCCAACAAGTAAGGTACTTGAACCTTCGAGGTGCGAGGAGGGAGCATCTTCGAAAAACTGAGGTCGACCCGTGTTACAGGTGCCAAAGATTCAATCATTCGGCTGCCAATTGTGCCATACACTATCGGTGTGTTAAATGTAAAGATATTCATGTCCTCCGGCGAGTGCGAATCGGCTCAGATGGAGCTTCAAGAAAAATTTGACAGAGTTAACTACGGTATTTGGTCATCCAGCATCATATTGAGAATGCCTTCGATATCAAGAGGCAAAAGTTAAATTTTCCTCAAAAAAAACCCAACTACACCGCAGAGTTACATCGTCTAGATCTGTCAAGCCGAGACTGTTATTTGTGCTTGCTGCTAGAGGACCAGCAGTCAACAATGTTAATAAAATAAATACTGTAAGTGGCAGTCATGAGCTGTTTCTCAAAATTCACCAACAGTTTGAATCCCTCTCGGAAAGAATGAATAAACAAGATCAAAAAATCACTTACGTATTTCAACGTTTAGGTCAACATGCTTCAAAATAGTTTGTCATCCAGTCACATTCCCATGAGAAGGCTTCGTCTCATGACGATCAACGTCAACTCTATTGTGAGCCTGCATCGACGTGGCTATCTTCTGGGATTCATCGTCAAGCAAAAATCTGACATCATACTTCTCACTGAAATCCACCTCACATCATGACACTCTATGACATTCAAGGATTTTGGATTTTTAAGAAACGATAAGATAAACGGTAATGAGGATTATTGGTTAGAAGACCCTATTGTTTCCAAAATATTGAAAAAGTTGATTTCAAAAGCTTTAAATTTCTTGAAGTGTCCGTTATCGGTTGAAAAGTTCTAAAGTCAAGAGAGGAGCCCAATTCCTTGTTTGAAGTACTCGAATTGAACAGGCTGCATATTTGTAATATTCCTGCCAGTGACCTGAATGCCCAGCATACGTAATGGCTGAACGCCAACAAAGGTGTATTCATGAAATCAAGGATAACAGAGAACAAAATCGAATACAGTTGGAATCTATTTGATTCGGAGTTCACAACACACCCTAGGACAAATTCATATTTGGACCTCTGCACTGCTGACGCAAAACTTGAATTCAACTTTAATAGTCCTCAACGGAAACTGCAGTGCTTCTTTATGACAGTGACCATGACACAATCATAATGGAAATCAATCATCAAAGGGATGATGTGTTACTCATTCCAGTTCAACATGGAAATCATCCGTTAAATTAAAAAAAAACGGACTGGGGAAAGTTTCAAAAGAATTTAATCGAGAGTACCAGAAACAATGTCCTCCTTCTGATGATGACAACGCTAGTTCAATGGTTCTCAATTACAGGAATCTAACTAACGATGAAACAGATCTCTATTTGTCGCAGTTAGAGAAGCTAACGTTGGAAACGATTGAGGAAGTAGTTCCGAAACCAAACATCGAAGCAATATGGAAGGATATGAAACACCAAACAATCCCAAAATTCAAAACATTAAAAAGCCTTCTTCTCACACACGTCAACACTTTTTATCGGCGATTTTTGGACTGAAACCATTCCTCGTTGGCTTTGTTGAAATGACCTCTGAAGAATGGCCGGAACCTAATCCGTTCATACTTCAGGAGAAAGGCCAGCAATCAAGGGCAGTAAAGTTGAGGAACTAGATGGCATTTTCACAAAAGTGAGGAGCTTATTCCGTAAGAAGTCTCAAGTGAAGGTATCGAACCTTGAAGTCGCTAGTGATGAGATAAATCTTCTCTATGGGGCTGGTATTGGAATTGATGGTACGACACCGGATAAAAATGGAAACAGTATCCCATGTGATGAATTGCAGAAACTTGCCCTAATTGGAACATATTTTAAATTGGTTCATCTACCCAACCGTGAGAGAGGAAACTAAAAACTTTCAGAGATCGTTGAAGCAAAAGTTGCCGACCTCAAATCAAACCTGAATGGCGAATCAATTCTTCATTTCAATGAAGTATTGACATCTGACCTCATACCGAGCTTGAATCTTATTGATTATTTTGTCAGCTATGAAGACTTGTGTTTCATATTCAACTGGATAAAGAAATCATGTGGCAACCTCAGGCAAATGTCGTTCCTCGACATTTGCCTGAGGTTGCCGTTAGGAATTATTGCACATTGTTCAACAACATGTTGAGCAATTTATATTTTTGAAAGGAGTGGAAAAGGGCCAAGTTATTTCTGATCTTGAAGAAAGGAAAAGAATCTTCATGCCCTTAAAGCTTCGCCCAATCAGCTTGCTACCTAACATAAACAAGGTGTTTGAATTGATACTAAAAGCATTAAACACATTAAGAAATATGAGTTGATGCCGAGTTGCCAATTTAGTTTTCATGCCAGGCATTCCACCATACATACGATAACGAAAGTAACCGCAGATATCTGTTGGAAACTAAACAACAAATAATGTGTTGAAGCGTGTCTTGTTGATATGGAAAAAGCCTTCGATAAGGTGTGGTTGGATGGGCTAGTTTTTAAACTCCTTCCGGATAGGATCTCCAGATGTCTTGTCGCCATGTTGTGCGATATGTTATACGAGAAATCATTTGTTGTAACTGATGGAAATCTGACAACAGCACGTGGCGTCAAGGTCTTGAATGGTCTACAGTAGGGAAGAATTACTGTGCCTCTACTTTTATTATCGTTCATACGCAAACTATTGAACAGCTTCGATTTTAACGTCTCATCAACGCGACCGTTAGTAGCGTTTAATGATGATCTGATCATTTATATGGCAGAACAAAAAGCTACAATAGTTTAGAGCAATCTTCAAAAAATGTTTTGTGATATGCAGCTCTACACAGACAATTGGCGAATGAAAATCAATGCCGCAGAAGAGCGAAACAATTTTGTTTCGAACAACGCTTCAGGGGGCAGTTAAAACTTGAAACATATTGGAAGCACTGTGTGTAATTTCCCATGTTTAGTGCTTCCAAACTATCCTTTATTTATATTATTCCCATCAAAACGCTATTTATTTTCCTTCAGTGTCAATTAATTGACATTGAAGATGGGAGCAAATAGCGTTTTGATGGAAATATTAAAAACTAACAATAGTATTGGAAGGATCTCCACATCATTGCTGGTGAGGAAAATTCAAAATGTGTTCCACATAAATCCTGTACTCGATACTTCGGTGTTCATCTCGATCAGTATCTGTACTATACTGAAAATGTCAAAATCAAGCTCAGTAAACCACCACAAGTAGTCATGGCCCCTCGACGAGCCTTTCATTCCAGATACATTGATCAAAATGGTAAAGTTATTTGTTACTAGAACCCGGTTAGACCAGTTTTGACATATAAATGTGAGACTTGGTGCAACCAGAGTGCTATTACTATGGAAAGATTAAGAGTTTTCGAAAGAAAATGTCTTCGTTCATGTACTGGTTTGTACACTAAGCCTGAGACGAATTAGATACACTATATATCGAACAGAAAATTTTATCAAACTGCTAACGTGACGAGGGAAGATACCTTCATATTGAAACTTCTTCGAAATCATATCGCAAGATTTGTAACTGTGAGCGAAATCCCCTGGATTTCACAGCTGTTCCACCCTACAGACGCATATATTGAGACTTTTCATGTGCCTGGTTTCGATCATCCAGAAGTACTCATGTATTGTCATGAATCAATATGTTTTTGATTCTGACGGTGTCCCAATCATATACGAGTATCACATATATAGATGGGCCACCGACAAGAAGATAAAATATCCTCCGAGTTTGAGTTCACGGGACCAACGAATCCAATGGAGATACCCATTTGCTAGGTTCGTTGATGCTGGTCGAGGTGGGATGGAGCAATCTAGGTATTGGTGGCTGAATGACAATGACTAAATTATTCATGGTTATTTTCTGTTTTTGTCCTTTTCGTTACTTAGGTTTTGATTTTAAGCACATTATTGCTTCATTTTGTATTGTTGTTTGTTTATGTTAAAAATTAGGGATAGATTTCAATATTTAGGATAGGTATATGTTATGTTTATTACATTCGACTAAGAGACAAGGTGCATTGTTTAGGGAGTATTGTGTGAATAAGATTAAGTTTTTGATTGAATTTGATTAGAACTAGGTTATAACCGTTATAACATATGGATGCAGGATAAAAGTTTACTATTGTGTTAACATTTTAATTAATTTACCAATAGTGGTTGGCTTTTTTTTGATTAAATGTTTTTATGAAACACCTAGTTCATATAAGGCTGACAAATGTTGGAGTGTTCCGAAACCCAAAAGCCCGAGCTGTGAATTCAAAAAATTAAACAGCATACTGATGATGGTTATACGAATATTTCGATGCCCTTCCGAAAAGCTAAGCTTATCGTACGTCTATCGTTCATAGTGTTCAGACGTATGTTCTTTGGAAATTTACTACGATTATTGTAGTATTGAATAAAGCACTTTTGAACTTCACATTGACGTATTTTTAACTGGCTCCTGGCATTGATTTTATCTATTAATTATAATTGGAAATAATGATTTTTGTTAGAATAAGTTTATTGCGCTTTATATCGTTGAAAACAATTTACTTGTTTTTTTTTCAATTTCTAAAAGCCGAATGACCTTGCTTTGTTGAGTGAGCAGATGCATTTCAACGTTTTTGAATAGTCCTCAGTGTTTTATTTGTCGTTAAAGTTCATTACTGGACTTGGATATGGTGCGATTGCATCATTAAAGCTAAAAAGGTGAAGAATCTCATACTTATAGTCAATTATTTTGTTTATTTGATATGTTCTGGCTTATTCTCTTAAAAAAAATAAAATTCCAAACTTGTATATTAGACCTATGGTATGGAACAGCTTAACATCGAATGACATACCTACTTAATGAAAACTCCTAAATAGAAAAATGGAACACGGAATCTTGGCTGACGAGAAATGAATGCGTCAAACTTTCGCAAATAATGAAAAGAGGCGAAAGAAAACGAGGAGTTCGAGCTACGATTATTATGAAGAAAAGAAATGGTGATTGTTATAATTTGCAGCTTGATCTTGGAGAGGGGTCCAGCATTCGGCGCTATGGCAGCCCCAATTAGAAGTTGACAAGTGCAGTGTGTCGGACTGACAAATCTCTGTCCAGAATTCACCGTGAGACTTTTCAACGAGACCCTGCTTTGAAAATCCCGCAAGGCAGCCACCATGCTTTGTATTGACTGACAAATAAAGAGTCGTGTACGGATAAAACATGATTTTCTGACGGAAATTTCATCGATTTGAATGTGTTATAGAATGACTTTTAAATTGTGCCACATGTTTGCGTGCATCCAATATTGGAAATCTATAAAAGGGAGATCACTTTCCAATAATTCTTGCAAAAAGTTGTTTTGTAAGCATTTCGCTTATTCTTCTTACTACTTTGTGAGTTTACTATCAATACTACGTAACTCTCTTGATGCCAGTTGAACATTTTTTTGCTTCAATCGATAACTGATATTTCTCAACGCAACTCTGTACTTGATTTTTTATATTCTTGCTCTACACTGCACCAAGATACTAGTATTAGTAACGTTAAGAAGTTTGAGCCAAAATGTAGTGAATCTTGCAGAGAGTAAGAAATTTTGATGATACTAGATTCATTTTATTAAAAATTATTGAATCCATAAAAATTAAAAAATGCAGTTCATGAATATTTCAATGGAATGTCTTAGTTTTTTTGTGGTTGGGAGGTGAATATCATTTAGGCACTGAGTGTAGGACTGGACTACTCACTAAACACCACCTCTTTTAACCCAAGAACCAAGCCTGGAACCGTTTGATACATTACTTCGGGCCAGGTCTCACTTTTCACTCCGTGAGGCGCCTTCAAGCTGGGGGATCCCTCCTGCAGTGGGAGGGGAGCGGGGAAGATGAATTGCTAGACAAGCCATACCTCAGCCCTAACGTCCCCGGCTGCTGTGAGTCCCTCTTATCTATTAGGACCGCCCGGGCATAATGTGCCACCTGGTTCCATTTGTCAACCGATCCAAGCATCACCGCGACTATACTTTCCAGGGTGAGCTTTCCCATCTCTCTGTAGAGGTTCGGATGCAGGCTGTCCCATTTTGTGCCCCACAAAAAAATGTTTGGCAGGCATCGGCTTCCTCTCCTGGGCATAACCGACAATCGGGGGACCGCGACTCGCCAATCCTGTACAGGTAAGACAAAAAACACACATGCCCACTGCAAAGCTGGATCAGATAGAAGTCTGTCTCATCATGCCTTCAATTTTGTCACGGTCTTCCATCCGGGAGGAAGCACGCAGTCTACCTTCACTTCGTGCAATTCACCCAAGGCGGCTGCCAATCGTTGAGTGAGCGCTGAATTTCCTCAGGGAAACCCGTCTCTCTAGCGTTCACGTGTCGATGCAGGTAAAAAACGCGTTGCTTTCTAGCAAGGAGAGCAATAGGTATCACGCCTGCAATAACTCTCACCACCAATCCAGAGACTGTCGGATATGAAGCTGCAATCCTCAGTGCTCCTCTTCTCTGTACATATGCCAAGCGTTTTCGGTATACAGCACTCATCCAGAGGCATCTTCTTGATGGATTGGGTCTCCCTAATTTGGCCGTAAGTTGATTCAGAGCCGATACTCCTGAAGCAGCCTTCTCTGCCATTGCCCTGATTTGCTCAGAGAAACTCATCTTCGAGTCGATCAGTACTTCCCCGCTGGCTTCGGTTCGGTTAGTATGTCTCCAATACTGATCATCTTTAGTCGAAGGATTCTCTTTTTTATTAAGATGACCACTTCGGCTTTCTATAATGCTAAACTGAGCACGTGAGCAGTCAGTCCAGTCTCTCATTCGGCGCATGAGAACACCTAGCCCGAGTCGCGCTTGTTCAATGGTGCGTTAAGTAACCAGAGCCGCAACATCAGCCGATCAAGCGTGACTCATCTGTCATTTCCAGTCACAGTAGCCCATTGTAAGACATGTTCCACAGGTCTGGACCAAGGATAGATCTTTGGGCAACAACCAATGTGACTTCAGGTAGTCCATTTGAAGCTGCATTAGATACTCTGAAACATGGGAAGGGCTTTCCAGCGTATCCATAATATCCACCCATCTAGCGGAATTGAAGGCATTCCTAACGTCAAGTGTCACCAACAGGACGATCCGTCGCTTGGTGCGGCTATATGCTTTTGCCTTTTGCACAGCGCTCACCACCGCTGCAATCGCACCAATAGTGAAGCATCCTGCTCTAAAGTTGTACTGCCGAGGAGATAGGTCACTAGCAGTACGAATCACGTCAGGGAGCTTTCCCTTGATGAGTTTCTTTAGCACTTTCCCAACTTTGTCTAGGATGCGTAACAGGCGGTATGGAGACAGCCATTTGGGGCTTTCCTTCCCCTTGCACATCAGCACAAACCTCACCATCTTTCATCACACCGGGAAAATCCCGTTCCGTATACAAGCGTTGAGTGTGCTGAGCAGCATGTCGGTACAATGGTGGTAGACAAATTGCAACACCTCAGCCAGAACACTATCTGAAACTGAAGCCTTCCTCACTTTCAGTGAAAGGACTGCCTCTTCCAGGTCCGGCTGTGTGAAGAGTGGACACTCAACTGTTATTTCACCATGGACAGTGTCAACATGCACTGGGTGGGTAGGGAAGAGTGTCTGCACCATCTTGTCCATCTTTTCCGCATCGTGTATCCAAGGTTTTCGTAGGGTACCAAGTTCCCGAATAATGAGCTTGTAGCGAAGGCCCTACGGATCTTTGTTTACATTGTCCACTAGATCTTGCCTGCAGCGAGTATCAATTTGCGAAGGCATTTCCTGGCCGGCTTATACGCTACCATCCCGTTGCATGCCTCGTCACGGTCCCGTGCCCATTGAGCCTCACGCCGAAGCTTGTAACACTCCCTTCGCTTTTCAGCGATTTCAGTCGACCTCCAGTACACTGGGAGCTTACCATGTCGGGATTTCCGACGGGACATAGAAGCCTTGCGTGTAGTCGTGACAATGCTTATGGTTGAATACACCACGTCTTGAGCTGTCAGTTCTTCCACCCGCTGCGAATCACCCTGCTGTGAACACCTCGACTAACCTCTTGACGTCCATCCTTCAGATGTTCCACCTAACAGTAGAAATAAGGAATACCTTGAGATAAAAGATTTGTCATTCCTGTACAAATTTAATTTCCTGTTCCTCAAAAAATGTTAAATTAAAATATAACAGAAATGTCAAACACCCTCAACATTTATATGGAAACGATGTAATCCACCAATAAATAATTAGCAACATTTTCATAGTAACATGGTGGCATAAGCCGTTAGGCATAATTCAATAAAATGAAAAATGGGCATCAATTTGAAAATCTTCTGGACGATAAAATGTGAAGAATTCTTTTGCCCGCCTGGTTTCAAATGCAAATAATACCATAGTTTTGCAGCATGTTCAACCAAATAAATAAACAGGAGGAAAGTGATTTCGGACTGATTCCATAAAATATATTTTTCGCTTTTTAGGGCATCTTGAAGTCCGTTTTTTTCCTTTCATTTATTTTTTATTTTGTTTCTAATGGGTTTAATCTACAATTATTGTTGCAACTTTCAAAATTATAACAACCCAACACTAATCGGGCATTTAAGGAAAAGCTATTGGTCTGCAAATATCACAGCATGTTTCTCATACGGCGGGAAATAACAGTCTAATGAAATTAAACGAAAACTGCAATTGCAACAATTTGCTAAATTATAGTCAACGCCAACGCATGGCAGTATCTAACCAATTTCAACGGTACAAATTAATAAGCACTATTTCATATTGTCGCATAACAAATGATGCAATGTATTTAAAATTCAAATAGAAGTCAACCACAAACTGGTATAAAAATTAAAATATAATTCAGTTTTTAATTAAACATTTATTGCGGTTATATTGTTGGTTAAGTGTGCCATTCTAAATAATAATGATATTAATAACAGAGTAATAAGTAGTACGTTGATTGGCCTTTCCACTAAATGTCTGATGTTGCGAGAATAATTTTCTCTTTTCATAATTAACGAAAGTGTATCAAGCTTAGGAGACTTTTTCGTAGTTGCCTTTAATATTATGTTTAAGATAATGTCAATTATTTTGCGAAGCGTTTCCACAGGGTATAAATAAGATTACATTGCACTTAACAGGTCAAAGGTGAAGACAAACGTGGTTTAAGTTAACTTGTAAGCAGTTCGAATATACTACTAATGTATAATACTAAATAAATGAAAAGGAGGGAACAAAACATGAAAATCTTAGTAAATTTACGCATACTATGCAGGGATATAGAATAACTCGTCACCAAAAGAAGTCAGCTTCTTATTGAATAAAGTGTGTATTAGGTGCATGATACGATATAAGCATAGTTTTTTATTTATCTTTGCTAAAAAATTTGTAAATTTCTGTACAAATCTCGGAAGACTGAAGGCTCAAATGAGCTTTTGAATCACAGTATGCCGTATGCGATTATATTCCTAATAAAGTTTCCTTGTAATATATGCTTATATTGCTTATCGAAATTTCATAGTTAAGCTTAAACAGGCTTTTTATCGTAATTGTAGCGGATATCTTTCCATAATTCTTCTAAATAATGCTTTTTACATTTGTTAAATGTATTTACGAGCCAACTCCCACTTGCGTTTGCCAATACTCGTATACTATATTATCATAGTGAGGCAAATGAAATAATGCATCTGAGATATCATTCTAAGGTTATGAGAATACGTTGTTTCACTAGACATTACTATCTTATCTCTTAATAGAAGCGGCCTACAGTGTTTGTAAAGATCCGTTTGGTTTTCGTGATATTTATTTTTGATGTAAAGTGGAACTATAGTTTTAAGTAACCTATACTGTAGCCTACAAATCGTATCAGGATGAGTTTGGTGGCCTTCCAATACTTCTTAAGCTGTAAGTAACACACTGAAAGGTAGCTTGTGCTCGAATATATCTAATTTAAGATGATAGCTCTTAGTTCCTTGTGTATTAAATTTATGTGCGATGATCATTTTACTCGTAAATTGCAATCCGTACTAAGACTTAAATGCATATAACTAATTCTAAATATTCACAATCACATATACTCTACTTTGCGTACACAAAAAAAAATCCAAAGTCAGACTGTCTAAAACAAAATGGTGGCCGCTCAACCGCCGAAAAATCGTCGTAGTTGTGACATAACTTTTCTATTGATGTCAATGAAATTTGGTAAGTTGGTAAAAACAATAAGTATCTAAGGAACTGTGCAAAAAAACTAGAAATCAGGTCTCAAAAAACAAAATGGAGGCTATTTTCAAAGATATCTAAGTTATTGACACTTAAAAAAATTTCGTTGAATTTTGACCCAAACACTACAGATGTGTAAGAGGTTTGATGAAAATTTTAGGAATAAAACATAGATTTGTTATTATGACTACTCAAACATTGAGGTCAGAGAGCTGGAAATGAAATGGTGGAAAATTAATATACATAATAACCATATATTATTTTTTTGAGCCCAATCGATGGAATAGATGTGTAGCTAAATTTTGATATTCAGAAGACGTTGCTTGATTTATCAATAATTTCACAATGCCCTTCTGTTAAGAGGCCTCCCCTGCTACTTTTACTTATCCTTAAACAATGTTTGACTTTCAAAGTTGGGCCAATTAAATGATTATTTGCCTTTAAAATTACGGGTACCTACGAAAAATTTGTCTCTCCGCCTGGTGGTGCCAATGCGATTTATTTTCTTTACGGATAGAAGCCAAACGAGTATATTATAGTTTCTACAATAAAGCAACTGTGTTATTTCAATATGTCTTAAAATTAAATTCAATAGAGTGTCCGGATGAAATTCTTTACTAGTTAAAGTAAGAACAAAATAAGTAAAAATAGCAGGAGATTACTTCTGCCAGAAGGGTATAATGAAATAATTGGTAAATCAAACAACGTCTTCTGAATATCGAAACTTGACTCATACCTAAATTTCATAAATTGAGCTCGAAAAATTAACATATGGTTATTATTTCTTTTGAATTGGCCCCATTTTGTGTCCAGGGTGCTGACCTCTATGTTTAACTTATCATGTTAACGTATTAACGTTAGAAATTTTTCCTAAAATGTTCATCAAAATCCTTACACATCTGTAGAGTTTGGGTCTTTTCCTAACTTTTATTTAAACATTATCACATGTAATTGTTGTTGCGATTGATAAATATTCAATTGTCTGTAACTTAACTTTTTATGACTCGATTTTTATAAAACTTTCAGAAAACATGCGATTTACATCAAAAAGTTTAGGCACGAATTTTTGGAAAATTTAAGGGTTATTTTTCGATTTTATAGATGAAAACGTAAATTTCATAAATGTACTATTATTAAAAAATTTGAAGGAGTTTTGATTTCGGAGGTATTTGTTGTCCTTGCACTTATCAAGACCTATTCTCATGATTTTTTTAAAATTTTCCTGCCCAATAATATCCAATCGCGAAGGGGATGAGAACACTAATTTCTCATACATTTCCCTACTCTTGTACCCCTCGAACTGAAAGGTGTCAGTTTGAGATCTGTTTTGAAAAGTTCTCAGCAACACCTTTGGTTTGATACGCATATCGACTATCTTTGGCAAAAAGAAATTTTTAAGCGCTACCCCCTTATTTGGGGAGATCCGCCCCTTTATACTGCAACTCTCATGAGGGCACCACTGTTGAACCTCTCGCCAAATGTTATATTTCTAGCTTATGTAGTTTGCGAGAAAACTTGCTGTTGCATACGGTTGGACGGACAGACGGACAGACGGACAGACGGACGGAAATTATTTTAAAATACCCTTAAAAATGCGTTTTTCTCCTTTATAAAATCTGTGAAATATTAGCAGATGGTAAAATCATATGAAGCTTCTGATTCAACTATGTTCAATATGTATAATAATGATTCTGTACATAATGATTCTTGAAATAAGTTCAATAATTTATATTTTATCCTTTGTTAAACCTTTAAATAACGTCCCCCGTAATCGGTCCCAAGCCCGGTTGAGAAAGGAGAAAGGATCCTCTTGTTTCCCCAAACCACAGTTTCCATGATTCTCCATCCTGAATCCCACGACCAAATGGTAGTTAATGGTCTCGGGATCGCACACTGGGCTTACTCGTTCCCCAATGATGGGACATTAAATGCCCAAAAATTTCTACAGCTGTAAATACATCTATGGCTCTGCTACCAAATCCTACTTGCACCTCCTTTGTGGGGACGCAGGATTAAGGCAAGTCTTCCCCGTCTGATAATGGAATTGAAAGTATTAACCATGCCATCGGAATAAGAGTTGGGCGACGGGTCAACTCCCCATCCCTGGAGAACCCTACATTGTTTCCGAGCCTGTTACCAAACTTCGGAATGGATTGGACCTACGGTAATGTCGTCGCAAATGAAATAAGGGCTATGGCAATTGATCCTGGAATATCAGATTGCTGACCAACCCTGGCGTTGTTAAGGACCTTTTACAACAGGCCAGACAATACAAACTAAACATACTGGCAATGCAGGAAATGAACTGGACTAGAAAATATATTCAAGATATGAGATCGCTCACAATATTCAACAAGTTGGGTAAACAGATCTACGCTCATATCAGAAGGGTTTTGTATTCAACTTACAAAATGCAGTTACCAGCAACGAATAAAATCAAGAAACATGTCAAAGATAATTATATTTGAGAAAATGTGAAATTCGAGGATCATACTATTATTAACAAAGTTGAACGAATTTTTACTTATGAGGTATTTGTTATTGGTATACTCATAAATATCTCCCTTGATAATTTTCTCAGATTTTTTAGATCACAGGTGTCCATTTGCGAGGGAGGAAACACATTTTTCATGTATTTCCACCCCCTCCTGTGCCCACACTGAAGCAAAAACGGTCAGTTTAAGAACTGTTTTAAAAAGCTCTCATAAAGAACTTTCGTTTAATACTCATATCGGGTACCTTTGATGTCATTTTTTTTTTCGGGGGCCACTCCCCTGTATTGTAATCATCGATTCATGGCCTATTTTTTCGAATCCTAAAATGGTTACAAAGTCCTTTTGCTAGGAGCTCTGTCCTGCCTCTTTGACTTCTTTCAATTGTAGGTACTCATCTTCATGATATCTATCATCCCTGAAATTTTTATGCAAATCCTAGCAAAGCTGTAGTGTCTAAGTCGGTAAAAAGCGCATATGGTTTTCTGGTTATACAGGGCATATTGTTCCATAGTAATACAGGAAAATTCAAATTGCTCTAACTTCTTAAAATACACATCGATCTTTATGAACATTTCAGAAAAGATCAATCTTATAAATAGTCATCTGTGTGCTAAATTTTATTGAATTTAAAGGTACCGTTGAGATTTTATTCAAGAAATTATAAAAGCGATAAATCATACTATTACTAACAAAGTTGAGTGAATTTCGACTTCTCATGTATTTGTTGTTGTTGTACTCATAAAGGCCTATATTCATGATTTTTTTCAGATTTTTCGGATGGAAGCTGTCCAATCGCGAGAGGGGGGTACACGAAAAGTTCGTACATTTCCCCTTCCCCCCTTGGTACCCATAAGGCAATTTTAAGACATGTTTTGAAAAGATCTCATTAGGACCTTTCCGATGACTTTCTACTCGACTACCAAAGGTGAAAATTTTTTTTAGTGGTCATCTCCCTATATGGGGAGACCCCCTCTTAAGCTCCTTTGACAAATTTTTCCATCCTTGAACTTTCAAGAAAGTACCACGAAGTTTCATGGCTGTAGCCTATATAGTTTCGGAGAAAAAGTGCTGTGACATACAGACGGATGGACGGACGGACAGACCGACACAGGTCGTGATTACAATAGGGTTTTGTATTGTAGTACGAAACCCTAAAATGGGAAGCATACTAGAAAGCGATAATTCAGAGATGTATTTATTGTGGATAAGGAGTTCGTACACGCCCTGATTGTAGAAAAGGATGAACAATATAATACAAGCATACAAAGTAGTGTACTAGTGGTTGCGTGGACTTGTAGGACTTGTGCCCATGGTGTCTGCTGGCGTTTCCCTGACTATATGTACCAGAGCCATAGTGAAAATGTGACTAAGCCCATCCCCCTGTTT
Source organism: Odontomyia ornata (assembly GCA_963969285.1). Taxonomy (NCBI): domain Eukaryota; kingdom Metazoa; phylum Arthropoda; class Insecta; order Diptera; family Stratiomyidae; genus Odontomyia; species Odontomyia ornata. The sequence goes on along the minus strand of OZ017738.1, from coordinate 317,147,126 downwards.
AAGGCATCAGTTCATTGGGCAGCTTTCAGCCAAATATCCGTTGATTTTGACCTGTATCTCAGTGCTAAGCATTGGAACCTTGGTAATATGGACGAATTTAGTCAGGACACCAAAGTCAATCATTATTTGATACTGAACAATTCTACCAACACTGCCGTAGGCTTGCTTGAGATCTTTTAAAAAGAGCTGGTGTATTATATTCCCAGCACTTTTGTAGTAATCTAAGAACGATGGCTCTAAAAGCAGCGCTGACACAGGCACACAGCACGAACGCAATTTAATAAGGATTCAGTCGATTCAGTCACCTTCCCCATCGCAACACTCGTTTTTTTTTTTCGCAGGAATAATAAGTGGAAAAATTTCCTTTGTACTTAACACCCGGGAAACAAAATTCTAAAAATGTTTAAAAATTTCTAATGTGTAGTATCTTATTACAATATCTTTTGAAGATAATTTAACGAATTGCGGTGTAACGCGGTATGCAAATGCTTAGAACGAAACGGTTAACCCCTTTTAATTATGAATGCTAAAATCATTGTATCATTTAAACCCCTTAAAATTTGTCTAATTCTTCCGATTTTTCCCACCTAATTACGCCTAATTATCATAAACGACAAATTGCCTTCAATTGATAACTTAATTGAACCTACAAAAGACAGTGAAAAGGGAAATTGCAAATACCGCCGTCATAAACTACAAATGATAAGGAAAAAGTACATTTGATAGCAACAAAAACCTTCAATTGTGTGATTTCCCCCTTTCTGAATGGGTTCGTATTGTTCTACTTGCCCATAAAGTGTCGTAGTTGCTTGAGTGTGGAGAATATTAAATTGTGCTTGCGAAATTTGCATGCTATTGCGTCGTAAATCGTGAAAATGGGTGATAACTACATAACAACATTGGAAATTGGAATTATCGGGGAGAGTGGCGCCGGCAAGTCGAGTCTGATGCTTCGTCTGACAAACGAGGAATGGGATGGAGATCAGGAGTCTGCTCGAAACCGCCAGACAGCGCGGACGCCGCGTAAAGAAGAAGCGAGTTGGGAGTGAGAGGAGATTGCGGGCTGATCAGAATATCGCCGAGACACGTGGAAAAGTTTCTCGCGTAAAAGACAGTGAAATATTGTAAAAAAAATAGACGATAAAGTTATCGTGCAAATTGTGAACACCTTGTTAGTCGTGTGGGTTAGCGAAAAGTGGAATAAAACTCGTGTTCCGTCAAAATCTAGTGGAAGTGTTTTCGCTTGGGTGTCCAAAGGTTTCTCCCTCCCTTAAATCATTTGTCGAAAAGTTATTCTTTAGTTCCCAGAAATAATCAGGTCCCCAAAGGAGATATGAAACGAAGAAACAATTTGAAAATGTGGAAAAAGGCGTCATTGATTTGCCCCCGAATTTAGTAACAATTAGTTACTCAATGCACTTAGCATGTAACGGATTTGTAATTAACCGTTAGCTCTTTTGTCGGAAATTTTTCGAAATGCTGTGATGCAACTTCGCTTCATCGATTAAGGAAGTCGGTTCGCGTGGAATCGTTGTTGTTAATGTACTGTACATGTTCCAATACAAATTCGGAAACTCCTCCACAATACTTGTTAGAAGAAGCGTGCACACAGAGATGAATCGTGAGAATACAAACAAACTGGAACGTTTCACAGAAGTACACAGAACACTTTCATGGAATAATTTCTGTGTTTGAATGGTGCATGCTTGGGGTGAAATGAACTAGTGAAGGATCAGAGAGCAAGTCTTCGAAGAAAAACCGGCAACCCGAACAAAATAAATACGCGTTTGATCGACAAATATCTCTTCGAATCTTCTCACGTTTCCCTATGTGGCAACGAAAAAGAAAAGTACGGTAGTTCGCAAATGTAGATTTAATTAGACACAAGAGAAAAAACTAGTAAATACACGGTGGATATTTGCGTGGAAAAAATAAAAGTGCGTGTGTGGTCGGAGTAAATTGATCGCGATAGAAATGCACAAAGTAATGCTTGCGAAGATTCTGTAGCAAGAAGTGAAGTGAAGGCCCAAATTTAAAGCACGTCGGCCAGTTGCACTAAACAACAAAGTGATAATAACGGTCCAGACATTGCAACACAGCACGCTCACCGTGGAAATTGATCCTAGCAAAACGATCAAAGAGCTGAAGCAGGAAATCGAGGCTGTCCATGCTTTTCGGGAATTGCAAGGAAAGGTTGCAGAATTGTCGGGAGAAGAGGAGGCTTTCACATTATTCGGCGCAGACATAACTTGAGTAGTTCACATTATTTCAAGTAATAGAAAATTCATATTAGCTTTTGCATGCATGTTCATTTTCGCGTCTTATTGGAATCCCGTATGAAGTTCAAGTCACAAAACCTTAGAATTAAAAGCGTCGATTGAAAGTGTAGTTGTAAGAAAAGCTTATCAGTCGTGTTCAGATACAAGACGACCTGAGCATTAAGAAACATAATCTTGAAGAGATAATTTTCTCTATAGAATGTTATGTGGCATTCAATGAATTTTGTCGAAATATTTTTGGATAAAGTTCGCATGAAAATTATAGCACCATGATGTAATCAATTGCATATAGAACTTTGCTATCACACGATTAATTTGAATGAATCTGTCTGAGTTCAGAGCGATTAATTTGCATGTATCCATTTTTATACTGATTACGTTGTGCATCCAGAGATTACGCCTGGTTTTAGTAATTCTTGTTCGTGAACTTCAATGTATTTCTTGCTATAGATTTTTTTTGGCACTCTCAAATATCTGCACTTTACTAGTTTTCGATACCGGATATGTAAATGAGCATACTTATTGGTCTAATTTTGAAGGCTTAATTTTATATTCATACATATTTTAATCAGTTCTTGAAAGTGAACATTTTTTTCAATTTCATGAAAAATTTTGGATTTTTAATATAATAAAGAGTATGTTCAGTTTACGCTTTGTCGATGTACTTGAACATCAAAGGCATTATATCATTTGCATTTAGTGATACTCCGTTAAAAGTTCCCGAAATTTGAATAAAAAAATAAGATAACATTACCTTATTATTTAATAATAATAATTATAAAATAATACTGATTCATTTATTTAAATAAACAAATTTACCTAATTATTTACCCTATAAATCTTTCTACTACCCATTTATATGACAGCACTGATTCAAATTCTTAGTAAAATTAAACCATAAGATAAAATATCACACCTAAAATAATAGCCTAAACCCATTCAATAAAAAGAATAACAATTTGAAATGATAAAAATCAAAGACAATATAAACAATAAATTTTGCACCATTCAAAAATATAAAAAGGTATTATAAATGACAGATAAAAAATTTAGATTAAATTCGAAGCTTTTGTGTTTAACGAGAGTTAATAATGATGTAATTTCTCAACTGGGATTTTAGAATGACAGTTCAGGTAAAATACAAGTATAAACGAGTATTTGTTGCAACAAAAAGAGATAATTATGGGACATGCAAAATAATCACTTGCAACATCGTTGTTCTGGCATTTTCCGCAGAAGTCTGTAATGTAACAGTATCTGAACATTATTCTTATAATTAAAAGTCAAAAATTTAATAAAGGGCGATAATTTTAGTCTATTAAATCGCTCTCTAAGAGCTTGGAATTAATTCTCAACCAGAGATTGCAATTTTGAAAACCCTGTTAACATCGCTCGTCAGAAAGGTAGATTGGAATTGAAACATTTCCTGTGTTGAAGATTATCTTTCTCAAATTGATTCATTACTAAAATTCTGCCTGTTATTTAAGTATTATTTATCACCATACAAAATGTACATAAGTGTAACATAAATAGTTCATTTATATTCAAATTCCAAATAAGATTTTGTGGTCAGCTATAGAGTATCAGAAAATGTGTAATACCGGAATTTAACCTGTTAGAAACCAATAAGTTAGATTAGGTATAGATGATCTAATGAATTGATTGAAAATTGAAAGAAAAAAAAAATAAAATGAATTAAAAACGTACCCGAGGGTCTTTCCTTTCCTCCATTTCTAACCGGGTATAGGACCCGGTACGGTGGCAGGCTTCCCCCTCAAAATATGAGCCAGTCACCGGGTACAATTTAATCCTTTTTATTTCAGGTGACTTAATGGGTTGAGTGGCCCAAGCCAAGTGCCTTTTTATGGCATAAAGTTATGCAATTCCATTGTATAATTCTATGACATAAATTGGTCACCGGGGTACTCCCCTTCTGATGGGAAGGTTCATACAATTCAAGTTGTATGAGTTTTCCACTCAGAAGAGGAATACCTGGCCACTTCAACGATTTAACATTGGATTTATTCCGGTTGGGTGGGCATGAAGGGGCTCCACCACCACCCGGTTGCCCCTCTTTCATTTGTGGGCCCTGAATGTATTTGGGTAAGGACGAGGTCACCCCCAAATTAGTCTTTCTTGTCAGGTTGCACTTGTTCTCGCAACAAGTCGTAATTCCTTCGTGGAGGTTATCTACTGATTTGCGACTTCGGTCGTCCTCTCGAACTCTGCAAGCAATTCGTGAATGCGAAATGTTTTGTAGTGAGTCCTCGTGCCGGGGAAGCGAACCCGCCCCACGACACCGCAATGCTAGCCTGCCAGCGCATTCACGCGTCTCCGGACGAGGGCATTCTCGGCAGGAATCAACACCTTCCTCTGCCGAGGCAGCAGAACATCGCTGCGGTCCTTCACGGACATATGAAAATCTCTTATTCACTACAAATGGCGCCCAACGTGGGGCCCGAAAAGCCCGGCTGTATCATCAGTCGTGAGCACGAGACAGTCCATCGTCTCTAGGTGTCCCCACAAGGTGTTAGAAATTTTGGCGGGTAGATAACTCCCGAGGGTTTTTGCACTAATCGTGCCCCAGCAGCCGAGTAACTTCCGAACGTGTGTTGTCTTCGGACATCAATATCGTTTGGTCCTTCTTTTGATTTATACCTTGGTGGTTTACCACCATTGTATAACTAGTAAGGCCAAATTATATTAGAGTCCCTTTTTGTGTTCGGAGGTTATTATCCCAACATCTATTTTGCGGAGGATTCTGATCCGCTCCCCAAACCAGCGGTGCCTAAGTGTCTTAAATTACATGGATTTTGATTTCATGTGATTGGCTGATTAGCTAATCCATGACTATCCATGACAAGACACGCGCTGCTTGTGGATTAGAATCCCACCCTGGGCTGACAAGCTGTAACTTGAGAAGGTTGCTAATGAGGGATCACTTCGGAACCCTGATTTTCATGGTGCCACAAGAGAGTGTCCCTGAAACGTTTTAGAAGGATTGTGCCATGGTGTCCATACTTGGGAGGAAGGACGGAAAGGAAAGACCGATTATTTTTTTTGATAACTTAAAACTTTTTTTGAAACTTTATCATACATTTTTTTTTTTTTGTGAGGTTCGACTATAGTTCGCCACTGACGGCCACTTACAAATCATAAATTTTGCATCATTTTTTTTCACATTTTCATTATTTATATATATATATTTATTTAGGTTTTTAGTTAGCAATTTAAATTTCTTTTAGCATGCCCACCAAAAGAACTCCCGAAAGGAGAAAGTTGCGGTCGGATGCCGGACCAGCTCTATTGTGTTCCATCTGTCACGAGGACATGGACGAAACTACAAGCCAGAGGTTGCAGTGCGGACACAGGCTACATCAGCTGTGTTTGGCACAACTGCGGCAAACTTCATCCACGTGCCCGCTCTGTCGACAGCCTTTGGAAATCGCACAGCCAGCAACAGAACGACCTCAGTCCTCCAGTACAAGTGGAGCTGTCCCCAAAAGCGGACCCCTTCCATCCACTACAAGGAGTGCACGAGACGATGACTACAGGGCTGAAGCAGTTCCGCCTGCAGAAGAAGCGAGTCCACCGGTGGCTGTGGAAGCCACAGTTCTACGAGATCTAATGGCGCTCGTACAGGACATGTCCACCCGGCTCGCCTCTCTAGAGAGCCTATGTGGGATTCGGACCCAAATCCGTGGGACTTCCCAGTAGACTCGCGGCGTGATCCCGAACGGATCCGGCCAGGTACAGCCATGAATCCGTTGGCTCCAGTTTACCGGCCCCGATTGAGCCAAGCACCGCCACCAAATCAGGCTCCCGTGATTCCGCCGGACCAACGCTTCCATCCACACGACATGTATCGGCTGAAGCCGACACAGATCCCCAGCATCATCCAGGGATGGAATCTACATTTCAGTGGGGAACCCAATACGATAACGGTGGAGGTTTTCATAAGTTGGGTGGAGTCACTGATTGAGCAGATGCTAGCAGGAGACCGCACAGCGCTCGCAGGATACCTGCCAATGCTGCTTAGGGGAGCAGCCCTGGAGACATATTGGAGGATACATTCAGCTCCACCATCCATACGCTGGTCACGGCTGAAGGAGGTACTCCGCATGGAATACCCTACGGTCGACATGGACGAATTAGTCCTGGATAAGATGAATGCTAGATGGCAGCGTCCGGACGAGTCCTTCCATAAATATCGAGCCGATATCCTTCGGTTGAATGACCAGCTGTCAGAGCCATTGTCTTCTACCCAAATTCTTCGCCTGCTAAAGCGCAATCTAAGACCGGAGATTCGTCGGCATATCGTGAACTCCGATCCACAGAGTATGGAGGCCCTGCTGAGAAATGTGCGTCGTATAGAAGGGTTTGAGGAAGACCTACGGGACCGGCCATACTTACTAACCAGGACGGGTCCTCGACGAGGAATCGCGGAATTGGCCCCAGATTATACCACCCTAGATCTGGAGGATGATTTGGACCCAGACCAGCTTGCTGTAGCGGCAGTGGGAAGTCTTACGACCTGCTGGAATTGTCACCAAACCGGACACCGGTTCATTTCATGCCGCGCAGAACGTAAGGTTTTCTGCTACGGTTGCGGCAAGCCGGACACTTACTTCCCGGACTGTTCTGAATGTGCCGCACGAAAAAACGGCCAAAAGAGTACCCGACCACCTCAGCGGTACTCGAAACCCCAGCAGTAGCTCCTCAGTCAGCGGCTCACCCCAACCAACCTGACGTTAACCCACCAGCCATAACCATTACGACTGCGGATGTTCACTCTCTTCCGGAGACCTCACCAACGACAATATTAAAACGACCATCGCAGTCACTGCCAGAAGAACCGCGGCAGCCTCAAGTACGCACTCTAAAACCTTATCATGTTAGACTGCAGGAATATCGGGTGGCTCGAGAGCGAATATTTGCTTCCGAAGTTGTCACTTCCCGTCCGTGCACGACAAAATGGTCAACCCGTCGTTGGCGGAATTTCCGCAAGAGAGTGCGCACCTGCCGTCAAACCGTAAACTCTTGTAACATCTCGGAGGTTGCTGAGAATGAGATCAGACCTTATCATCCAATTAAAGTGTTGGGCGAGACCGTGTTTGCATTGATCGACACGGGTGCCAGTATCAGTTGTCTTGCCTCGAGCTTTGGCTCGAAAGTGCTCCAAGAATACCCGAACTTGATTAAATCCTGGCGCACTGAAATCAGTACAGCTGATGGCACCAAACACCCTATACGAGGTAAACTAACAACACCCGTGACGTTCAGGGGTCAGACGAAGGATATTACCTTCTACATTATCCCGTCTTTGACTCAGAACGTATACCTTGGTGTCGATTTCGTCCTTCGCTTTGGACTGGCCTCCGATTTATTCACCGATTTGTCTTTAAAAACCAGAAATGTCAACGAAATCACTTCTACTCCCGATAGGCATGACCTGACGTCTAACCAACGGCAACGCCTGGAAGCATCCATTGCTGCTTTCCCATCTTACGCTACCCAAGGCCTTGGCCGCACCACCCTAGTCTCACACGCCATTGACGTTGGCGATAGTAAACCGATTAAACAGAGACACTACGCCATCTCGCCAGCCATGGAGAAATTGGTGTATGCGGAATTAGATAGGATGCTCGAGTTGGGGGTCATAGAAGAGTCCCAAAGTGCCTGGTCCTCACCGGTAACCTTGGTTGTAAAGCCAGGTAAAGTCCGCCTCTGTCTTGATGCCCGTAAGGTAAACGCGGTTACCATCAAGGACGCGTACCCTCTTCCACTCATCGATGGAATACTAGGGAGACTGCCGAAAGCCAATTATATCACCAGTCTCGACCTAAAAGACGCCTTCTGGCAAATTCCACTCGATGAGGGCTCGAGGGACAAGACCGCCTTCACAGTGCCTGGACGACCATTATATCAGTTCGTCACAATGCCCTTTGGCCTGTGTAATGCGCCGCAAACGATGACCCGGTTGATGGACAAGGTCATCCCACCTCACCTGAAACACCAAGTGTTCGTGTACCTCGATGATCTTTTACTCATCACGGAAACGTTCGATCAACACCTCCTACTTCTACAAGAAGTAGTCCTGCACATCAGTAAGGCGGGACTCACCATCAACGTACAGAAAAGTAAGTTTGTCATGAAAGAAGTCCGATACTTAGGCCATGTCATAGGACATGGCACTATCAAAACGGATCCAGACAAAACGCGTGCGATTGATGAGTTCCCCTTACCAAAAACTGTGAAGCAGCTACGACGTTTCCTTGGTGTGTGCGGTTGGTACCGAAGGTTTGTTCGGAATTATGCAACAGTTTCAGCGCCCCTGTCAGACATGTTGCGGAAAGGGAAGTTCGTTTGGACCGAACTCAGCCGAAAGGCATTTGAAGAGCTTAAACAAGCCCTCACATCAGCTCCTGTCTTGCACAGCCCCGACTTCACGAAGCCCTTCTCCATTCATTGTGACGCAAGTCAACATGGAGTAGGAGCCGTGCTGGTGCAATTGACCGACGAAGGGGAGGAAGCTCCCATCGCCTTCATGTCCAATAAGCTGAATTCGGCCCAAAGGAACTATACTGTTTCCGAGCAAGAATGTTTGGCAGCGGTAATGGCTGTGAAGAAATTCCGAGCTTATATCGAGGGCCACCAATTCGAGATCATCACGGACCACGCGTCACTACAATGGTTGATGAACCAGGCAGATTTAAGTGGACGCCTAGCCAGATGGGCTCTTAAACTGCAAGGGTTCAAGTTCTCCATCAAACATCGGAAAGGAACCCAGAACATCGTACCCGACACTCTCTCACGGATGTTTTCCCCAGAGGGAGCCGAAATAACAATAAATGACGAGGACCCCATCGAAATAGATTTGGACAGCCCACATTTCGAATCAGATAGCTACAAAGAGTTGAGGCAAACCATAGCGACCCAACAGACACAGCTGCCTGACTTGAAGGTAATAGACGGCTATGTGTATAGACGAAACGAATACGCCACTGGTGATCCATGGCAGGAAGAAGAGTCTTGGAAACTCTGGGTACCGGAGGAAATGACACAACAGCTGATCCTCCGCGCACATGATCATCCGTTAAGTGCCCACGGAGGTTACGGTCGAACACTACGGCGACTAAAAAAATACTTCTTTTGGCCTAAAATGGCATCCCAGGTCAAAGACTACGTGAGCGCCTGTGATACCTGTAAAGGCACCAAAGCGCCCAACCAGCCTCTTCGACCTCCTATGGGTCAACTCAACGTCCCAGAACGCGTGTTCCAGCGTCTATACATCGATCTACTCGGTCCATATCCTCGGTCTTCCATGGGACACATCGGAGCTATAGTCGTTCTAGATCAGCTCTCAAAATTCCCAATGGTGGAACCTATCCGTAAATTCACAACTCCATCGATCGTGAAATTCTTAGAGAACCGGGTATTCCATGTGTTCGGAGTTCCAGAGAGTGTGTACTCAGATAATGGAGTACAGTTCCGGTCTCGGCAGTTTAAGAGCCTACTTGAGCAGTATGGCATTGAACACCAACTGACGCCCATATACTCTCCTCAGTCCAACGCGTCAGAACGGTTGAACCGCACCCTATTGGCCGCGATCCGTTCCTACGTCCACCCATCTCAAAAGGATTGGGATCGGCGATTGTCTGCCATCACATGCGCCCTGCGATCCTCGTATCATTCCGTCACCGGTGTCGCCCCTTACTTTGCCGCCTTTGGACAGCACATGATTTGCCACGGTAAATCATACCGACTGTTACGGCAATTAAAGTGTTTGGGAGACCCGGTCGTTGCGCTGGAGCCCCACGAACGTTTAGGAGACCTCCGCCAACAGATCGGACGGAAGATTAAGGCCGCAGGTAGTGCAAATGAAGCGCAGTACAATCTCCGGTCACGATCTGCTAATTTCAAAGAAGGAGATGAAGTTTTCCGGCGAAATTTCCGCCAAAGTGACGCCGCGGGGCATTACAACGCCAAGCTGGATAGGCGATTCCTGAAAAGCCGCATAAAGAAGGTAATGGGACCTAACCGTTACTTGATAACGGATCCATCGGGAAAAGAAGTGGGGATATACCACGCGAAAGACCTGCGCCGATAGATAATTGGGCACGTCTGTTTGTCCGTCCGCATATATTTTCAAAAACGCGCAAAGATTGTATACTTCCAGGCAAACATAGACATAAGTCAGTCCGTCCGTCTGTTAATTGTGTTCTTTTATTGTTCGTCATCTCTAGTCCCGACGCCGAAGGCAACCCGTGAGACACAGAAAGATCCTTCAGCTCCTTTTTCGTAATCCGCATTGCCTTGGGATCACGAGAAAATTAGCTGCCCTGTAGTAATCTAAGAACGATGGCTCTAAAAGCAGCGCTGACACAGGCACACAGCACGAACGCAATTTAATAAGGATTCAGTCGATTCAGTCACCTTCCCCATCGCAACACTCGTTTTTTTTTTTCGCAGGAATAATAAGTGGAAAAATTTCCTTTGTACTTAACACCCGGGAAACAAAATTCTAAAAATGTTTAAAAATTTCTAATGTGTAGTATCTTATTACAATATCTTTTGAAGATAATTTAACGAATTGCGGTGTAACGCGGTATGCAAATGCTTAGAACGAAACGGTTAACCCCTTTTAATTATGAATGCTAAAATCATTGTATCATTTAAACCCCTTAAAATTTGTCTAATTCTTCCGATTTTTCCCACCTAATTACGCCTAATTATCATAAACGACAAATTGCCTTCAATTGATAACTTAATTGAACCTACAAAAGACAGTGAAAAGGGAAATTGCAAATACCGCCGTCATAAACTACAAATGATAAGGAAAAAGTACATTTGATAGCAACAAAAACCTTCAATTGTGTGATTTCCCCCTTTCTGAATGGGTTCGTATTGTTCTACTTGCCCATAAAGTGTCGTAGTTGCTTGAGTGTGGAGAATATTAAATTGTGCTTGCGAAATTTGCATGCTATTGCGTCGTAAATCGTGAAAATGGGTGATAACTACATAACAACATTGGAAATTGGAATTATCGGGGAGAGTGGCGCCGGCAAGTCGAGTCTGATGCTTCGTCTGACAAACGAGGAATGGGATGGAGATCAGGAGTCTGCTCGAAACCGCCAGACAGCGCGGACGCCGCGTAAAGAAGAAGCGAGTTGGGAGTGAGAGGAGATTGCGGGCTGATCAGAATATCGCCGAGACACGTGGAAAAGTTTCTCGCGTAAAAGACAGTGAAATATTGTAAAAAAAATAGACGATAAAGTTATCGTGCAAATTGTGAACACCTTGTTAGTCGTGTGGGTTAGCGAAAAGTGGAATAAAACTCGTGTTCCGTCAAAATCTAGTGGAAGTGTTTTCGCTTGGGTGTCCAAAGGTTTCTCCCTCCCTTAAATCATTTGTCGAAAAGTTATTCTTTAGTTCCCAGAAATAATCAGGTCCCCAAAGGAGATATGAAACGAAGAAACAATTTGAAAATGTGGAAAAAGGCGTCATTGATTTGCCCCCGAATTTAGTAACAATTAGTTACTCAATGCACTTAGCATGTAACGGATTTGTAATTAACCGTTAGCTCTTTTGTCGGAAATTTTTCGAAATGCTGTGATGCAACTTCGCTTCATCGATTAAGGAAGTCGGTTCGCGTGGAATCGTTGTTGTTAATGTACTGTACATGTTCCAATACAAATTCGGAAACTCCTCCACAATACTTGTTAGAAGAAGCGTGCACACAGAGATGAATCGTGAGAATACAAACAAACTGGAACGTTTCACAGAAGTACACAGAACACTTTCATGGAATAATTTCTGTGTTTGAATGGTGCATGCTTGGGGTGAAATGAACTAGTGAAGGATCAGAGAGCAAGTCTTCGAAGAAAAACCGGCAACCCGAACAAAATAAATACGCGTTTGATCGACAAATATCTCTTCGAATCTTCTCACGTTTCCCTATGTGGCAACGAAAAAGAAAAGTACGGTAGTTAGCAAATGTAGATTTAATTAGACACAAGAGAAAAAACTAGTAAATACACGGTGGATATTTGCGTGGAAAAAATAAAAGTGCGTGTGTGGTCGGAGTAAATTGATCGCGATAGAAATGCACAAAGTAATGCTTGCGAAGATTCTGTAGCAAGAAGTGAAGTGAAGGCCCAAATTTAAAGCACGTCGGCCAGTTGCACTAAACAACAAAGTGATAATAACGGTCCAGACATTGCAACACAGCACGCTCACCGTGGAAATTGATCCTAGCAAAACGATCAAAGAGCTGAAGCAGGAAATCGAGGCTGTCCATGCTTTTCGGGAATTGCAAGGAAAGGTTGCAGAATTGTCGGGAGAAGAGGAGGCTTTCACATTATTCGGCGCAGACATAACTTGAGTAGTTCACATTATTTCAAGTAATAGAAAATTCATATTAGCTTTTGCATGCATGTTCATTTTCGCGTCTTATTGGAATCCCGTATGAAGTTCAAGTCACAAAACCTTAGAATTAAAAGCGTCGATTGAAAGTGTAGTTGTAAGAAAAGCTTATCAGTCGTGTTCAGATACAAGACGACCTGAGCATTAAGAAACATAATCTTGAAGAGATAATTTTCTCTATAGAATGTTATGTGGCATTCAATGAATTTTGTCGAAATATTTTTGGATAAAGTTCGCATGAAAATTATAGCACCATGATGTAATCAATTGCATATAGAACTTTGCTATCACACGATTAATTTGAATGAATCTGTCTGAGTTCAGAGCGATTAATTTGCATGTATCCATTTTTATACTGATTACGTTGTGCATCCAGAGATTACGCCTGGTTTTAGTAATTCTTGTTCGTGAACTTCAATGTATTTCTTGCTATAGATTTTTTTTGGCACTCTCAAATATCTGCACTTTACTAGTTTTCGATACCGGATATGTAAATGAGCATACTTATTGGTCTAATTTTGAAGGCTTAATTTTATATTCATACATATTTTAATCAGTTCTTGAAAGTGAACATTTTTTTCAATTTCATGAAAAATTTTGGATTTTTAATATAATAAAGAGTATGTTCAGTTTACGCTTTGTCGATGTACTTGAACATCAAAGGCATTATATCATTTGCATTTAGTGATACTCCGTTAAAAGTTCCCGAAATTTGAATAAAAAAATAAGATAACATTACCTTATTATTTAATAATAATAATTATAAAATAATACTGATTCATTTATTTAAATAAACAAATTTACCTAATTATTTACCCTATAAATCTTTCTACTACCCATTTATATGACAGCACTGATTCAAATTCTTAGTAAAATTAAACCATAAGATAAAATATCACACCTAAAATAATAGCCTAAACCCATTCAATAAAAAGAATAACAATTTGAAATGATAAAAATCAAAGACAATATAAACAATAAATTTTGCACCATTCAAAAATATAAAAAGGTATTATAAATGACAGATAAAAAATTTAGATTAAATTCGAAGCTTTTGTGTTTAACGAGAGTTAATAATGATGTAATTTCTCAACTGGGATTTTAGAATGACAGTTCAGGTAAAATACAAGTATAAACGAGTATTTGTTGCAACAAAAAGAGATAATTATGGGACATGCAAAATAATCACTTGCAACATCGTTGTTCTGGCATTTTCCGCAGAAGTCTGTAATGTAACAGTATCTGAACATTATTCTTATAATTAAAAGTCAAAAATTTAATAAAGGGCGATAATTTTAGTCTATTAAATCGCTCTCTAAGAGCTTGGAATTAATTCTCAACCAGAGATTGCAATTTTGAAAACCCTGTTAACATCGCTCGTCAGAAAGGTAGATTGGAATTGAAACATTTCCTGTGTTGAAGATTATCTTTCTCAAATTGATTCATTACTAAAATTCTGCCTGTTATTTAAGTATTATTTATCACCATACAAAATGTACATAAGTGTAACATAAATAGTTCATTTATATTCAAATTCCAAATAAGATTTTGTGGTCAGCTATAGAGTATCAGAAAATGTGTAATACCGGAATTTAACCTGTTAGAAACCAATAAGTTAGATTAGGTATAGATGATCTAATGAATTGATTGAAAATTGAAAGAAAAAAAAAATAAAATGAATTAAAAACGTACCCGAGGGTCTTTCCTTTCCTCCATTTCTAACCGGGTATAGGACCCGGTACGGTGGCAGGCTTCTCCCTCAAAATATGAGCCAGTCACCGGGTACAATTTAATCCTTTTTATTTCAGGTGACTTAATGGGTTGAGTGGCCCAAGCCAAGTGCCTTTTTATGGCATAAAGTTATGCAATTCCATTGTATAATTCTATGACATAAATTGGTCACCGGGGTACTCCCCTTCTGATGGGAAGGTTCATACAATTCAAGTTGTATGAGTTTTCCACTCAGAAGAGGAATACCTGGCCACTTCAACGATTTAACATTGGATTTATTCCGGTTGGGTGGGCATGAAGGGGCTCCACCACCACCCGGTTGCCCCTCTTTCATTTGTGGGCCCTGAATGTATTTGGGTAAGGACGAGGTCACCCCCAAATTAGTCTTTCTTGTCAGGTTGCACTTGTTCTCGCAACAAGTCGTAATTCCTTCGTGGAGGTTATCTACTGATTTGCGACTTCGGTCGTCCTCTCGAACTCTGCAAGCAATTCGTGAATGCGAAATGTTTTGTAGTGAGTCCTCGTGCCGGGGAAACGAACCCGCCCCACGACACCGCAATGCTAGCCTGCCAGCGCATTCACGCGTCTCCGGACGAGGGCATTCTCGGCAGGAATCAACACCTTCCTCTGCCGAGGCAGCAGAACATCGCTGCGGTCCTTCACGGACATATGAAAATCTCTTATTCACTACACTTTGCCGGCACCAGTTTAACTGTAAATATGTGGCAAACGGTAGACCGTACACTTCAAAAACCATCATGGTACTCTCCGATGATATTTTTATAATAGGGCATCAGTCTTCGTTAAATGACATTAGACAGCACTTTATATTATGTGCGCAATAGAGGAATTCTCTGTAATTTTTACAGGGAAGCATTTCCTCGTTTTTATGTAAGGGGAATATAATGCTTCTTTATCAGTCATCTGGTAGCTGCTCCTGTGTCCATATCCTAAATATTAACCAATAAAGGAGGTTGTATAGATGGGTTCTTGCGGCTTGGAGTAGTTCTGTATTCCGTCAATCTCAGGAGCTTTGTTCTTTTTGAGACCACTTATGATTGCCGTTACTCCTTCTGCTGCTGGTAGCATTTTCAAAACATCTTCTTCAGCCGTTAGAACACTCACAGTTTCGCGAAATATTGTGGGTTATATGAGAAGTTTTTAGAAATATTACCTTTACCTGTTTTTAATACTATTATCACTCAAAGGATGCCTAATATTGCACCTTGCGTATCTTTAAAGAGGCTCATGCTTGGTGTATTCCCCTTGGAGATGTTTAATAGAGGCGTGCGCTGATCTGGCTTCATTTAGAATCATATGTTCCTCAATTTATTTTTTCTTCCACTTCATGGTCCTTCGTTTAGTTAATTTCAATACTTGTGTGAAAACCTTCAGTTGGTTGCTTATTGATCCAGATGTGGGAGGTTATCGCATGATCGTCATTTTGGTCAGATGGACTAATTTCACCATGGAACCGCGGCAAAGCAAGCGATAAAAATTTGAGGCATGTTAATATTGAACATCCAGCATTTCTCAAGTACCTACTTGAATGAAAGCAAGTTGAAGTAGCTGGAGAGTGCTTCTGCCAAAAGGGTATTGTAAAATAATTAGTAAATCAAACAATATATCCTGCATATCAAAACTTGACTAATATACAGATTCCATAGATTGAGTTCGAAAAATTATTATGGTTATCATAAGTTTAAGCTCGCCACCATTTTGTTTTAAGTCTTTTGACCCCGCCGCTTGATTGGTCATGATAAAACATCAATATTACAAACGATTTCTAAAATTTTTATCAAAATTCCAACATATTTGTAGTGTCTAGGTCCGTTGCAAACGTATATCTCCCTAGTATCATCAGTTGATCGAATTTCAACTACTGAGGTATTTGTTGCCCTTGTACTCCTATAGTCACACACCTGTGGTTTTTTTCAGATTTTTCGGGTCAAGGTGTCACGAAATTTTCGTACATTTCTCCTTCCGCTGCACCCCTGAAAGCAAAACGTGTTAGTTTAAGACCTGTTTTGAAAAGTTCTCATTAAGACCTTTCATTCGATACCCATACTGCCTACATACGATAAAAACTGTTTTTCGGTGGCAACTCCCCTACATGGGGAGACCCCCTTTAAAGATATTATAAATTTCTTTTCGTGATGAAACTTTGAAGAGGGGGTCACTTCGCGCCTACTTACAAAATCTTATGTTTCTAGCTTGTGTAATTTGCGAGAAAAAGTGGTGTGACACACGGACGGACGGACAGACAGGACGCGATTTTAGTAGGGTATTGTAAAATGATTTTACAATACCTTCAAAATTGGTCGTGAATTTACCTGCTTTAAGGCTATTTTCTTACTCCCAAATAATACTGTTAGCGCTTGTTGTCAATTATTTTTGACAATATTTTGTTACTGAAAAGTCGTATGCCTTTATATTTTTTGGATATTAGCTGGTGGCTTTTTTATGGGTAGAAAATTTAATGATTGGGTCCACGCACAGGTGAAACAAATCTCATCCTGAGTTTGTGAGACCAATGGAAGCACCCTGGGAATATCTATAGGCTCCAATGCTGCGAAGGTGTGTGGAAGATTAAGGAGGTTCTTGAAATATAATGCCCATCTTTCTTTAATTCTGTTTTCATCTGCGATTGTGTTAGTAATTCCATCACGATAGAGCCTGGTCTTCGATTTATATCCTCGTTTTAGGCTTTCTACTACTTTGTAGGCTTTTCTTGAATTGTCCTTCACTAGGCTTACAATAAAATTGCTCAATTGGTCGTATTACTTTTGTTAATTCTTAATTTTCTTCCTACGTCCTAATATTCAGATATGAAAATTTGCCTTATTCTTCTCCAACGCAACCTGGCACTCATCATCAAACTAATCATTCCTCTTCTAGCGGGCTTGATGTCCAGCCATCTGTTATGCCATGTCCTTAATTTCCTCCTTAAATTTCATCCACAACTCGTTACTGGTTTTCAGTAATGTGTCGGTAGTTGGGGGACCAGCTGGTTTTCGAGGATCTCCGTCAACTTTTTTGCTATTGACGCTGTTTGGACCTTGTTGATTTCAAATTTTTGTAGGGAACTAGTCCTTGCCAAATACGCCGTTGATATATGACGTCAATATGTTGACTTGATCAAGTAATGATTCGAGTTACAATACGCTCATTCGTATGTACGGATCCCAAGTATGTTTAAATTACATATTTGTTGGACCTGAACTGGTAAATCTAATTGAGGCGGCAGCTATTTTGTGATATCTAGATAATTTTATTTAAGCTCTCTGCTACAAGCGAGGTCAATCAAGCGCTGATCGTTTTCATTGATTGATTACATCGTGAATACTATTTTCTCCAATATTTCCCCGGTGAAGTAGCTCACTTTCAGCTTTATCGTTGTAATCGCCCAGAATCGTGGGTGCGCAATGCGACCCATTGCGCACAAAAGATAGAAAAAACCATTCTGGACGATGACAAGTGATTGTATACCGGGAAAAACGTGTCTATAATTGCACATAAATTGTGCATATGCTCTTCAAGTTTTAACTTTTTTCGTGTCTCCAATTAATCTGAAGGTTTAGGCAAACCACCCAGATTCATGGTCCAATTACGTATTGAAAAAAAAAATTCAATCTATGCAACTATTCCCTAAACTTGATTCTCCCCTCTCTCACATTTCTCATTTAAATTTATACCTACTTATAAACGCAAGCTGGACTTCAACTCACAACTCACGAACAAAAGGCAAAAACGATTGCAAAGAGCCCGAGTATTTAAATTGTTTTACCCCAGTTTTTCTTTCGGTATTTTGGCCATTATACTGACTGCCAAGCTAGAATTTTCTCCACTATTTGATTAATACGCCAACAATTGGTATCTCTAAACAGACGCAGTGTGGTGAATAAATATCCATGAAATTTGAATGCGCTGAACAGGAGAAAGCATTGCTCTGATGCAATTTCGAAGTAATTCATAATAAAAGAACACCTTCCAGCATCAAAAACAATTCTAACAAGTTGGGTAGACAGACCTATGCTCATGTCAGAAGGGTTTTGTACTCAACTTACAAAATGCAGTAACCAGCAACGAATAAAATCAAGAAGCATGTCAAAGAGGATTTTATTGGAGAAAATGTGAAGTTCGAAGATCATACTATTATTAAGAATCTTGAACGAATTTTGACTTCTAAGGTATTTGTTATTGTTATACCCATAAATATCTCCCTTGATAATTTTTTCAGATTTTTTAGATCCTCATATTTGCCATGTATTTCCACCCCCGCCTGTGCTCCCACGGAAGCTAAAACTGTCAGTTTAAGAACAGTTTTGAAACGCTCCTGTGAAGAACTTTCATTTGATATGCATATCGGCTACCTATTATGAAATTCTTTTTTCAGGAGCCACTCCCCTGTATTGTAATCATCGACTCATGGCCAATTTTTTCGAATCCTAGAATGGTTACGAAGCCCTTTTGCTAGGAATTCTCTCCTGCCTTTCCAACTTGTTGCACCTATGAGTATTAATTGTAGGTACTGCTCAAAGCATGCACCTTAAACGATGAAGTTCGAGAAAATAATTCAAAATTATTCAATCTTCGCATTTAAAACAGCCACTATTTTGTTTTACGATTATTGATACCACTAACTGAACCGGTTCTCAAAGATATTCATGATACGTATCATTCCTGGAAGTTTTATGCAAATCCTAGCAAAGCTGTAGTGTCTAAGTCGGTAAAAAGCGCATTTTGTTCCATTGTAATACAACGCATACTGCTCCATACTAATACAGGAAAATTCAAATCGCTATAACTTCGTTAAATACCATTCAATCAATCTTATAAATAGTCATTTGTGTTCTGAATTTTATTGAATTTAAGGGTACCGTTAAGATGTTATTCAAGAAAATGTAAAATCGATAAAAGTTCGTACATTTCCCCGTCCCCTGCCCCTCTCGGTACAGATAAGGCAATTTTAAGACTTGTTTTGAAAAGATTTCATTAAGACCTTTCCAATGACACCCTACTCGACTACCAATGGTGAAAATTTTTTTTAAGGGGTCACCCCTTATATGGGGAGACCCCCCTTGAAACTCTTTGAAAAAATTTTCCACCCTTGAACTTTCAAGAAGTCACCACTTCTGACTTGTCCACAAAGTTTCATTGCTGTAGCTTCTATAGCCTTGGAGAAAAAATGCTGTGACATACAGACGGACACAGGTCGTGATTACAATAGGGTTTTGTATTTTAGTAAAAACCCTTAAAAGATATCAATACCCACTCAAACTCCATCGCCGCGAGAAAAAAGCCTCTGATCAATTCCACCATAGCAAATAATACTCACTGGAGGTGGATCTGTTCGGAAGATATATTCAAACTGAACCAATGCAAATAAAATGTAAGTTTAGTGGGTGCCAGCATGCATTCTCCGTAAGGATTCTAAATCCAAGTTGAGCCCAGAAGGTAAACTTTATATTACACTAATATCAACAATACATATTTCACTTAGTTTACCTGTTTAGTTTCCCATTTAAACAAAATTTTGCTATGGGATTAAAAGCTCTCGATGGCCGGTTGAGCAAATGCGTTTGAAGCTTTCCTTTGGACTGTATCCAAACATATAACAAAGGTATTTATCTTAAGCTATTGATGACTAATATTATCAAACAGTTTCATAAAATACACGCTAAATACTTAAATTGAGGAAGAAGAACACAAATTCTTGCATACTAAAGTTGCCGCTATTCATTTTTTGCGTTACTAGTACAAGTATCCTTCGTTAAACAGATCTTGAGAGACACCAAGAAAATACAATTTTTGCAATACAAATAAATTGAAATGGCTGCAGTTTCGTTTATTTTCAGGGTATTGTAAAGTAATTATTTTAACCACATCCTATTAAAATTGCAACCTGTCTGTCCGGCCGTGTGTCGCAGCAAGTTTTCTCGTAAAACACATAAGCTAGAAACATAAAATTTTGTGAGTAGTCCAAAAGTGGTGCCCTCTTGAAAGTTGCAGTATTAAATAATTTTTACATGGCTTTAAGAGGGATCTCCCCGTGTAGGGGGTGATCTTTAAAAAAAACATCGAATCAAAGGGGTTGATAAGATCTTTCAAAACAGGTCTTAAACTGACATTTTACACTTCGAGGGACGCAGGAGGATGGGAAATGCACGGAGAATTTGTGTCAATCGCGATAAGACATCTTTGGACAGAAACATCTGAAAAAATCATGAAAGTTGGTCTTTATGGGTACAATGGCAACAAATACTCGTAGCTCAGAAGTCAAAACTCCTTCAAATTTGATAATATTACATTTTACGGACATTAAATTTCATCTATAACGTCAAAAAATGACCCTTAAATTTGACAACAATTCGTATCTGAACTTCCTGATGTAAATCGCATGTTTTCTGAAAGCTTCGTGAAAACTGAGCCATAAACAGTTAAGTTACAGACAATTGAAAATTTATCAATCGCAACAACAGTTAAATGTGATAATGTTTAAATACAAGTTCGAAAAAGACCCAAGCTCTACAGATATGTAAGGATTTTGATGCAAACCTTAGGAAAAATTTCTAACATTGATTCGTTATCATGACAAGTCCAACACTGAGGTCAGTACCTTGAAAATAAAATCGTGGCACGTCCAAAGAAAAAATAAACATTTATGTTAATTTTCCGAGCTCAATTTATGTATGAGTCAAGTTCTGATATTCAGAAGTTGTATTTTCTAATAATTAAACAATACTCTCTCCTATTACTTTTACTTGTAAATCAATCTTTTCATGTTTGCACGATAAAACCAGCTTTCAATTAACTCGATGTAATCTAAAACTAATGTAAAACTCGTAGAATTTAAAAAGGCCCCTCCAATTTTTTCCACAATGATCGGCACTAAATAGTACCAGCATCTAGCAAGTAGTATGTTTAAGACTAAACAGATGATGCAGAATATTAATTTTATCCATGTCAAACGCACTTTATTCAATATCAAACGTTATAAATTAAAAAAAAAAAAATAAAGCAAATTTCAAATATTAAAAATACTAAAATTTAATGGCCCAAATGGCTCTCTCAATTTATACGCTATCAATTGAAACATTTAATCAAAAAAGACAATAGTATATTCAAATTAATCAAAATTATTACATATTTTATGATTCAATTGGAAAAAGGAGAAAATCAACGAACACTATCAGAATATTTATTAAACTATGGAACATTACAGTATCTACTAGTTTAATTACCCTATGAAAAACTAAGCACACTATAATCTTACATTAAGGAAGGCTGTGGTTAGTGCGAAAAATAATTTTACTCTTATATAAATTAAGAAGAAGACCAGCTGCATACACAGGAAAACAAAGCTCCAAGTGTACAAATCTAAGATAAAACCTATGTTATGCTATGGGTGTAAAACATGGACCCTAACCCAAGCATCCACAAATATATTGCACTCCTTCGAGACCAATGGCGAATTCGATACTACCATAAGCTGCATGCGGTCTCAACGATTGTAAGAGCCTGAGGTCTCAACGATTGTCAGGCTGCGGAAGCTGCAATGGGCTGGACACATGAATCGTATAGACGAACAACGGATACCCAAAATGGTATTCGTTGGGAGAACTGAAGACCGGAGACCAGTGGAGAAGCCGAGGAAACGCTGGTCTGACTCGTTCGACGAAGACAGTTCATCGCTGCTCGGATTTCGAAATCGGAGGACGCGGTCAATGGACTAAGATAGTTGGTGGCGCTATTTGCAAGAAGCGAAGGCCCGAGAGGGGCTGTAGTGCTAAGAAGAAGAAGAAGATAAATTAAGATGTACTTTTCAAAATAACTGGTTACCGTTAAAAGTGCTTCTGACCATAGGACTAGAAATCGTTACTAAAAATAATCGCAAGGGTTTTTTATACGCCAACCTAATTTGCATGGGAGAAACGGCCTTTGATGCATTCGATAATTTTTATTACAAAAAGTAAATTGCTGTTGGAATATTACTACAAGCAAAGACCACACCTCACGGGAGGAATCTTACACAGCCAGCTTTAAATTGATGAAAGAGCAGCCAACAAATGATGTATTCGTATAGTCCATACGTGTTGGTTAAGGATGCAAACTACATGCAAAATTTTGAATGTACTCTTAGCGAAAAGAATGTATTGCCAAGAACCGTATATTGCAAGAAAAATAATGTTATCCTTAATACCCCAAACTTAAAATAGCATCTATGGTGAAATTCCCATTTTCCGGCTTGCAGATCAATAATCATTCTTTATAACTTCTATTTGTAGATTGCCCTGAAAAACACTAGTAAATAAGCAAATTAAGAGCAACATGAACATTCTCTATCATAACATATAGAGCGATTGCACGTATTCTCAGATTTATCAACTATTTTATTCCATTCTTCCTTGTCTTACTAATTAAAGGAAAGCTTAGGTAATAAACACGACATAATTAATTTCACATTCCTGGAACCATTCAACGACTTTCATGATGTATAAAATGAAATGCCAACCATTCTATGGAGTACTTACCCTATTAAGCATGTCATGTACTTCTGTTTTTCTTATGACTGTTGTTTCGATGTTGTACTGGACATTGTACAAAACGCTTTTTGTTTTTTATGATCCTCAACAGCAACAAATACAATGCTTTCAGGCTAAATCTCTAAATCAAGCGGAAGACATGTTTATAGCATTATTTCTTATTAACGCAATAAATGTACGAAACACAAACACGAACACATGTGTAATGAGAGGGCCCACAGGACATTCAAGTGGACTAAAAATATAAGCACATAAGTAGCCATGGAAGCTTGTGTATAGAATTTAGTTGGCGAAGTGTTGCACATATGAGACATCGCTAAAGAATTGAATCTAGGGGCCGTAATGAATTGTTCTCGGCCAGTTTTTGTTTGGAAAATCTGACTCGCTTGTTAGAACTAGGGAAGGCGGTAGTTAAGATTTAGATGAATTTTGCCATTAGGTTGGGTAAAGTTTGTTTTCAGCTGATTTCAGCAAGTTCAAATCATACATTTCTAAGAGATCATTATGTTCAACATAATGAAAGAATGCCAGTCGGATTAAAACTTGTAACTTTCAATAAGTATTTTTAAAGCATTAGACATGTGCCTTCTGAAATGCACATAATTTTGTAATGTGATGAATATATATTCTCTTCCTGAGATTAGAAGCCCTTTGAGAATAACAATAACGTACTTCAGAGAATCACCAAAAATAAATATGCAAGTAACATCAAATCAGATTCGACACATAAATTCTTAGGATTGTCACTTGTTGAAAACTTATTGCTCACGTAATGCACGCTTATTTGAACCCTTTTTCCTCTTACCTTCCACATTCAAAGAACTTAATATGTGGGGCCTTCAACCTACCTTCCGTAGAATGGGATACCCACCCAATACTTTACATTTCCTCAAAAAGCACAATTCTTTGCTACTTTCTTCTTTTCTGTCACTCAGCTCTTATGCACAATTTTACCATATCTGAAACTCTAATGGTCGCATCCTAGACCTCATCATCTCTAACATTCCGACGTACAGTTTTTCTATTTCTCTTGCTATAGAGCAAGTTGCATTTGTTTAGTTTACGTCAAGGGCAAATATGTAGTAATTTGCATGAAAATACTAATTTTTATGACGCTTAGGAGGCATAGACATGGATTTGTCGAAAATACATGTCTATGCCTCCTTCCTTGTCAGACCTCTGGCTTGAATCGTTCACTGTAGCCACAATTTCTATTCGATTATAAAAATGTTGGTCTCATTTCGTAGCAGCTAGTCTTTTGTTTACGGGAAATACAAATTTGTAGTACTTGTCATAAGAATACTAATTTTTATAAGGTTCCTTATATTTTTGGGGGCAGGTTATGGAAACTTTTTCCCTTTATGGTATTGCTGTGGCTTAATTTTTCAACCGATGTGCTATATTTTGGTGTTAATGAATAGATCAGCGTATAGATCCTTATTAGCACCAGATTTACATCATCCGCTTGTGGCTCTGGATTTAGTTATTGATACAGTCAAAATTTTGAGAAACGACACTGTTCCTCATTTTTTTTAAAACTAATTATGAAGCAATTAAATCTACGAGTATTAAATCTAAGATGGAGGCAATCAAGTGGTGCATCTTTTTTTCTGGTCTTGACTGCGGTTATACCTTACGCAAATTTTATGAATGTCTCAACAACTTAGTAGCCCTTTATATACCCCTTTACAACAGCCTGGCAGGGTGAAAATGAAGCCTTGGCTGGCTCAACGACCACTTATTGCCATGAAGGCTAAGGACAAGGTGCTTCTTCGTTATACTATAAGTTAACAAGAACTGGCGCAATTTAGATTACATGCAATTAAATATCTACAAAAGTAACCTTAACAGCCATAAATTCAGCTTCCTCGTGAAAGAAACGGCTGTAAGAAGGCAATCTCCTTAGTTCTTTCAATTGATTTTCACCACTTTAAAGTATTATCTGCTGCTAATCTCCAACTGTCTGTTAACAGAGAGAAGAAAGTTATAATCCAACAGCCATGGGTCATCATAGAGTGAGTACACTGATAGATACAGACTTTTAACCTTCTGACAAATCAAGAGCCTACATCCTTATAAGAAATACTATAGAGGCCCTACTTCTAATCAACTAAAGTGACAAGGAGAATGTTACTATCGTTGCCGATGCCAACCCGAAGCCTCTCTGGATAATGTATAGTACTTTTTAGTTAAAAATATGAAATTTAGCATAGTTTTACATCGTTCTGCATCTTTTTAGGATTTTAGATCATAAAAGGATTGCGTTTATTATTTTCAATCAATTGGACGATAAAAAATATTATTTATAACTGTTCTGCGTCTAAAAAGATACTAGTCAATTCACCCATTTGTGCAATAATGGCGGACTAGAAAAAGTATTTAGTATTGTGGCTACAGATCACCTCCTTATCTTTAAATTTATCGATTGTACACGAAAACACAAATTAACTTATTTAAATTTCACAATAAACTATTATTGCGATCTTCCCCATTAAAAGCTTTTCCTAGTATTCACTAGGATACTTTGACCTTACCAAGTTTAACAACAATTGCTCTTACGCTATAAAGGTTTAGCCCGGCATTCACCCTATATTAAAGACCTCATCAAGCTTAAACAATTTGTCATCGTAAGATTTACTGTACACTGAATCACATTGGTTTTGCTAAATTAAAAAAAAAAGTTTTATTTATGTTTCGAAAACTTTTTCATTCATTCACCCTAACCCATAGATCTTACCAAATTTAAAACACTTCTATTTGCAATCGTTTAAAGCTCATACATCATCTTTTCAATCCCACTAAGTTCAAAATAACTCTTCGCTAAGCATTGAGGACTTGGCAATCCATCCAGGATTTTACTTATATCTCACTAAGTGCTAATCAATTTCTGATACTAAGCAATATACGGTTCCTTCATCATCCACCTGCTCACTTCTACGTCCCAAAAAAATTAGTATATTCTTGGCTGAGCTTTTCGATCAAAAGCATTAAAGAGTTTACTCACTATCTACTTCATAGTCTTGATTCCTCTAAGCTTAAATATTCTTGTTTAGATTTAACCGATAATCCACTCTCGCGCCAAAATATAAAATTACTGACTTAACTGTCAGTCTTTCTTTTTTTGTGGTTGCGAGTGTAGGGCTCTTATGCTCGTGGGCGACTGAACTACCCACCAAACACCACCCTGTGAACCTGAAAACCCAGCTAGGTCTCATTTTGCTATGATGTAAATCGCCTTTAAGCTAGGGGATCCTTCCTCTGGCAGGAGGGAACGTCGGAAGAGGAATTGCCAGGCAAGCGATCCCTCAGCACCGACGTCCCTGGCTACCGGGAGTACCTTTTACTTTTTAGGACTCCCCCAACATAATGTGCGATGTGGTTCCATTTGTCAACCAACCCAACCATCACCGTGACTATACTATTTAAAGTGAGCTCTCCCATCTCCCTGTAGAGGTCCCATCATAGCCTTTCCAAGTTTTTTACACAAAAAATGTATGGCAGGCATTGTCTTCCTCTACTGGGTGAAACCGGCAGTCGGGGTACCGTGACTTACCAATTTTGTGCTAATATGGCTGAAGACACTCATGCCCCCTCAAGAGCTGGGTCAGCTAGAAGTCAGTCTCACCATGTCCTTGATTGAGCCGCGCAGCCGCGCAGTCCATCTTTCTCATTCACTCTTTCTTGGCACTGCCCATCAGGAATGTAAATTCCTTGTTTGTATATTTGGGTCCTCGTGAAAACAAGGTTTGTACGATACTGGAATTCAACCAGAAAATTCAAACTAATTGCTAACGGCTCACAGAACAAATTTACTAACGAAAAATTTTTTAGAAATACGAATAAAAATCAACTCCATAATGCCGTTAAAAGGGTAAAATGACTTTTATTGAATTGGTGCCAAATCAGTTTTCTCCCGTTTATTTCTTTTTCTGAACATCCTATGACTAATTATGATCAAATGGGGAAATCGATTTGATATTGATTCCATGAAGCTTTCTAAGGGTATTTCAAAGTTCGTTTTTATTTTTCTTATCTTATAGTTTAATATATCATGCAATTTTCTATATCATACTCATTCCTGTTGAAAATAGGACTAAGGAAAGATTGACATAGTTTCCCAGGAACCTCCTTAATCCTCCACACAGCTCCAGAATATCGGAACCTATACATATTCCTGGAGAGCTTCCATCGGCCCCACCACCTCTGAATGAAGTTTGTTCCATCATAAAGACCCAACAGAATAATAAAGCGCCAGGCATCGATGAGATTCCAGTGGAGAAGCTCATTAAAAATGGTGGCAGCGGTACTCAGAAAGACATTCATAAAATCATTCAGCACATTTCGCAACACGAATGAGTGTAGCCAATCAATTATATTTTCTATCCATACAAGATAACAAGCAACAGTGCGAAAACTATAGAGGTATACCACTACTTTGTACGGTGCACAAAATATTTTCAAAGATCTTAGAAAATAAGAACAGACCATACACCTACAGCAGGAAGTACCAAGATGGCTTTAGAGCAAGTAAATCGACTAAAGGCCAATTGTTTACAGGCAAGCAAGTACATGAATAATGCTGGGAGTCCAACATAGACGCACATCAAATGTTCGTTCCCGGCCAAATTTGTCCATCTTAACAAAATGGCAATGACGTCGACAACCTCCCAAGTCCGCAACAATAATCGACGACTTTGACACAAATATCGGACTAAAGCAGGGCGATTGGTTGGCTCCATTGCTATTCAATTTGGCTCCGGAATATGTCATCAGAAAGCTACTGGTTGATACGAGAGGAACGTTACTATACAAGTCGAGCAAATGGTAGCTTAGGCGCACGATATCAACATTTAATCACAATCGTTAACAACCGCCAAAGAACTTTCTGTGAAACTAGACAGCGAAGTAAAACTAGTAGAGCTATAAATCAATGAAAATAAAATGAAGCTTATGACGCAATTGACGAAAAATACCTTAAATACCTAAACTATCATAATTGGCGCAAACAATATAAAAAATGTGAGCAAATTTGTGTACTTAGGCGCCAAAATAACGAGAACTGCTAATGAAAGAGACGAAAAATGCTGAAGAATACAGCTTGCAAATAAAATAATTTATTCAGTTTGGATGATCTTGAAGACCAGCTGCATACACAGGAAAACAAAGCTCCAAGTATACGAAACTGTGATAAGACCTGTGCTACACTATGGGCGTGAAACAGGGATCCCAAGCATTTGCATCGACAAACATATTGAACGGATCCTGAGGCAAATAATTGGAGCAAAGCTAGACGGGGACCAATGGCAAATTTACTTCCATGAGCTATATGAAATTTTCGACGAGCCAGTGGTCTCAACCATTATAAAGAAGAAGCAGTCAAGTGTCAAAGTGCTACTTTGCTTACATCCAAAGTAAAACCAAATTTTTAAGCATTTTTGAAGAAATTTTAATAATTATTCTTGTGAAAAGTGGATTTTCTGTGAAAGTGGATTAGTATCCTATAGAAGGAATTGAAATCTGAGTATACTATTTTAGATTTTATTGAATTTTGATTTTCATAATCTCAACAGGTGTGTGAAAAATTATTGATTTCGTTCCCTTATAATATTTATTTTCACTTGAAATTTATTTACACTTGAAATGTTCAGCGAGTGTGGCTCATGTGGTAAAGCGGTTCGGAACAACGATCCTGCGATGAAGTGTGATGGAGTGTGTGGCAAGTGGTTTCATACCAGCTGCATTCAGATGCCTGATGAAATCTATAATGTTCTGGGTCACTCCCAGTGATAAGGCCTTTGCGGCAAAGGTAATAAAATGCAAAGTTCCACTTGCGAAAGAAGGCAATAGTGATATTATTGAAAAAATTGCCGAATTAGTCGATTCCAATTCCACACTAAACCACAGAATTATTGATTTGCAAAAGCAAATTTCAGAAAAGAGCCCGTATCTGCCAGTGTCGTATTCAGCTGCTTTGACTAACCCTCCGGCAAAAAGATCGCCCAAATTCAACGGAGGAGTAATCGTCCGTCCAAAACCTAAATAATCTGCTGACTATACAATGCAGCAAATTAAGAAGGCTTTTAAACCTGCAGCTGCTAAAATTCCTATCACATATAAGAAGGAATTGTCTGATGGGGGAATTATTCTTAAGACTGAGAGCTCAATCAATTCAGAGGATCTTGTCGGTTCTTTGCAGGAATGTCTGGGTGAGTCGTACTATGTGAAGCGTACTAAGGAGTTGAACCCCAGGCTTATAGTGCATGGGCTGGAAAGGGCTTTTGACAGTGATGAGCTCCTGGCTGAGATTAAGGCCCTTAATCCGAATATACTTGATGGTATTTTGAAAGTTGTCAAATGCTGGAAAAGTAGAAAAAATGAGATATTTTCGATGATATTTGAAGTTCCGGGAGGATTATTTAGGAGACTGGTAGATACATACATAAATATTAACTTCAACTCTCACTACTGCAGAGAAGAGCTGACGGTCAGAAGATGCTATAAGTGTCAGAAGTTCGGTCATGCTGCTCTGAGATGTAGAAGTTAAATAGAGGTTTGTGCCAATTGTGCGGAACATCATAGCGCAAAAGATTGTAATTCTCAGGTTTCGAAATGCTCGAATTGTCTGCTGGTGAATAATAAGAATGTTTCGCATCCAGCTTCTTATAAAGATTGTCTTGAGCACCTCAAGGCTGTTAAAACTTTCCAGAGGAAGATTAACTACTTATCTGAAATATGAGAATTGCCACCAATTTAAGTATATTTTATGCTAATATTCGAAATTTAAGAATAAGTTTATAGATCTTGAGGTGTTTTGTAGTTCGCATGAGAATCTGGATGTTATAATTTTAAACGAAACATGGATTTGTAGTAACGAAGTCAATCTGTATAATCTTGATGGTTATAATGCTGTATATAATTGCAGAGATCACTCTCAAGGAGGTGGGACTGCATTTTCATCAAGGAAAGAATAAGGCATAAAGTCCTACTGGTTGACAGTTATTGTACCACATTAGTTATTTCTCTTGAAAGCGATGGAGATGTTATCAATATTTGTACTTTCTATAAGGCTCCCAATGAAAATAGTTATGAGCTAATAGAATATTTGGACAGTATATTACAGAATTATGGAAACCTGGTGGTTGCAGCTTATTCTAATATAGATATTTTGGATAAAAATAGCAATTGCAGCATAAACTATTTAGATATGCTACTTATGAATGGTGCAACAGTAATGAATAACCTTCCAACTAGAATAACTGATAATCGTGCTTCTCTCCTTGATCATGTTGTCTCTACATTAAGCAGGCAGTTAGCAACTTTTAGTATTAAATATAATGATTGGCCGGAACATGACTATAGCACTTTATTTATTACTTTGGAAGGAATTAAAAAATTGTTATCTCCTATGGTTAAGAAGAAAATTTATAGTTTTGATAAAATTAAATTCATTGAATTGGTTAGAAGCAAATGTACGGCCAATAATGATTATATATCTATTTCTGAAATAATAAAAATAATGCCAAATGCAAAAGAAGCAGCTTCTTCCATCAGAATGATTCGAGCTAGGAGTAATAATTGGTTAACTGGTGATATTCTTAGGGAAATTAGGAGGAAGAAAGATTTATTTAATCGACTAAAAAACTGCCAGGATGATCCTATATTGAACCAGAAATACAAGGTACAAAAGAATAGGGTTAACTCTTTGATTAGATCAGCTAAAAAAATGTATTAAACAATCAGATAAATGCTGCTGAGGAAAATTCTAGAAAATATGGCAGATTCCAAATAAAGAATTATTCTCCTCTGCCAGGACTAAGAATCAAATTTCGGATATTTCTGTTAATTCACTTGGACCCCACTTCGGATCTGTTGGAAAAAAATTAGCGGAAGAACTTGACCAAAGATTCAATCTTTTAAATTTTGATAGAAAGCTAATTCCTTATAACTCTAAGTCTATATTCCTTGAGCCTACCAATGCTAAGGAAGTAGTGTTATGTATTAACTCTTTAAAGAACTCTTCGGCTGTAGTGATGGTATTTCGGCAAAACATCTAGAACTCGTCAGTGATATAATAGCTCCACATGTGGTATCCGGCTTTAATAATTTCATATCTAATGGGATCTTTCCTACAGACTTTAAGGATGCTATAGTTGTGACAGTTTTCAAATCAGGCAATGTAAATGACCCTAATAACTATAGACCTATTAGTTTAACTAGTACTTTGAGTAAGGTATTTGAAAAAATAATTAATAAACGTCTGATTCGCTTTATTGAAGATTCTTTGGGATTTGATGTAAACCAATATGGCTTTATTGAGAAAGGTAGCACAACATCTGCTATTACTGATGCCTTACAGTTCATCAACAACGAACTAGGTGTAGGTAAATATGTTGCAGCAATATTTGTTGACCTAGCGAAGGCCTTCGACACTGTTGATCACTCGATTCTGCTTCAATGCTTAAGTGAACTAGGAATAAGAGGCACTCCTTTGAAATTGTTTGAAAGCTTCCTGAAGGACAGAAGAATTGCTGTTTGCTTGAACCAGAAAATGAGTGATAAATATAAAATCAACATAGGCGTTCCGCAGGGTTCCATATTGGGTCCAACTTTATTTATTTTATACATTTTTAATATTTATTTTTCTAATTTGAAGGGCAAATATATTGTCTATGCGGATGATACATTGCTATTATATTCGGATTTCTCTCCTAGTGCATTAGAACGAAAAGTAAATGCCAATTTAAAGGAGTACGGGTCATGGTTGTTAGGGAATAAGTTAACTATAAACATTAAAAAGCCCAAGTTTATGCTATTTAAACAACTAAACAAAGCAGATATTGTGTTGGACATTAAAATGTTCAATGAAAGTATTGAGCGTGTAGCATCG
This sequence comes from Odontomyia ornata, assembly GCA_963969285.1. Taxonomy (NCBI): domain Eukaryota; kingdom Metazoa; phylum Arthropoda; class Insecta; order Diptera; family Stratiomyidae; genus Odontomyia; species Odontomyia ornata. Next base: position 317,115,258 of record OZ017738.1, on the reverse strand, counting down.
TGGAAATACCTAGGTCTTATCATAGATGATAGATTGTCATGGACTCAACAGATTAGTAGTCTGAAATCGAAATTGGTTTTTTGGATTAGGCTGTTTAGGTGTAAAAATTACTTAGATATTGGTCTCAAAAACTTAATTTATAATGCTCATGTTTTGCCTTTGATTACTTACGGCATTATGAATTGGTGTCATACTTCGTAATCGAATATTGATTCAATTCATAGAATGCTGAAAAAGATTGTCAAGGCTATGCATAGCTTGGATAGACTGACCCCTAGTATTACCCTTTATCCACTAACGAAGAAATTTAGTATCAGGCAGATGATATATATGGAAAAAGCTAAATTTATTTTCAGAATACTTAATTCTGAAATGAAATCGGGTGTCCAGCTAATCAAACACTATGACATTCATTCTTATAATACCAGATATAATGATTATCTTAAGTTGTCGTTTGCTCGAACTAAAAGAAAACATAGCGACCCTGTTAGATTAGCAATGGAAGTATATAACTCATTACCAACTGAGTTTAAAAAAAGGTTGAAGTCTTTCCAATATTTAAGAAGCTACTTAGGGAACACACTGTTGAGGTTTGGAGAATCTGAGAAGTCATGTTTTGCGATCCTGATTAAATTTAATTTATATTGTTTTTTATTTAAAAAGCTTTAAGATTTTGAACATTAAATAACTTCCCTTACACCAGCAGCCTTGAGTTGCTGACTGGAAAGTTGCAAAATTTGATACAAGAGTAAAATTGTTGGAAAATTTTGAAATTAATACGAAAAGAGCTTCTTCTTCTTTTTAGGGTTTTGTACTAAAATACAAAACCCTATTGCAATCACGACCTGTGTCCGTCTGTCCGTCCGTCCGTCCGTCCGTCCGTCCGTCCGTCTGTATGTCACAGCACTTTTTCTCCGAAACCATAGAGGCTACAGCCATGAAACTTTGTGGAAAGGTCAGCAGTGGTGACCTCTTGAAAGTCCAATGGTGAAAAAATTTTTCAAAGGGGTTTAAGGGGGGTCTCCCCATATAGGGAGTTGACCCCTCAAAAAAAAAATTTCACCATTGGTAGTCGAGTAGGGTGTCATTGGAAAGGTCTCAATGAGATCTTTTCAAAACAGGTCTTAAAATTGCCTTATGAGTACCGAGGGGGGAAGGGGAAGGGGAAATGTACGAACTTTTCGCGTACCCCCCCCCCTCGCGATTGGACACCTTCCATCCGAAAAATCTGAAAAAAATTATGAATGTAGGCCTTAATGAGGACAACAACAACAAATACATGAGAAGTCGAAATTCACTCAACTTTGTTAGTAATAGTATGATTTATCGATTTTATGTTTTCTCGAATAAAATCTAAATGGTACCCTTAAATTCAATAAAATTTAGCAAAAAGATGACTATTTATAAGATTGATCTTTTCTGAAAGTTTCATAAAGATCGAATAGTATTTAACGAAGTTATAGCGATTTGAATTTTCCCGTATTACTATGGAACAATGTGCCCTGTATTACTATGGAAACATATGGCTATGGAGCCATATGCGCTTTTTACCGACTTAGACACTACAGCTTTGCTAGGATTTGCATGAAAATTTCAGAAATGATAGATATCATGGGGATGACTACATACAATTGAAACAAGTCGAAGAGGCAGGAGAGAGCTCCTAGCAAAAGGGCTTTGTAGCCATTCTAGGATTCCTAAAAATAGGGCATGAATCGATGCTTACAGTACAAAGGAGTGGCCCCTGAAAAAAATTTCATGAAAGGTAGCCGATATGAGTATCAAATGAAAGTTCTCTATGAGAGCTTTTCAAAACAGTTCTTAAACTGACAGTTTTTGCTTCAGTGGGGGCACAGAGAGGGGGGGAAATACATGAAAAATGCGTTTTCTCCCTCGCGAATGGACACCCGTGATCTAAAAAAATCTAAAAAAATTATCAAGCGGAATATTTATGGGTATAATTTTAACAAATACCTCAGAATTAAAAAATTCTTTCAACTTAGTTAATAATAGTATGATCCTCGAACATGACGTGTTTTTTAATTTTATTCGTTGCTGATTACGGCATTTTGTAAGTTGAGTACAAAACCCTTCTGACATGAGCATAGGTCTGTCTACCCAACTTGTTTGTTCTTGTTTCTAGTTACTAATGTCACATATCCTCTAATTGGTTATATGTGTGTGCTATCCTACAATCCAATAGTTAGATTATGTGTCTTGATCATTGTTAATAATAACTTTACTAACAAAATTAAAAAATATATAAAAATGCAAAAAAAATAAAATTAATGATTAATTTGAATATTTCTGTTGTGAGTGTGGTTATGGTACCAATCCATATCCTTTCTCCTTTCGGAACATGATGAAAGAGGATATGAAAAAGATGAAATGAATAAGTGTATCACTGGTTCTTTCTGAAGAAGCTCAGTATCCAATCTGATTCCACTGTCCACTGTAAAACTGCGGAAACTACAATGGTAATGCTTTACGTTTGGCATTAGAGCCTAATAGGGTTTTTTAAACTAAGCTTAAACAAAACAAATTTAGAGATGCCTATTTAGGTTACCATGAGGTCAAAAAAAATAAAATTTTAAATAATTTTCATTGAATATTTTTTCCACTCTACACATCAAACAAAAACGTGAAATTTCTGAAATTGCTGTACTTAGGCATGCTTAATGGACCACCATAAAGCCCGCATATGGTATGCCTTACTTAAATGTGTCTCATTAGGGTACCATTAGGCCCGTATTAGGTACGCCTAATCTAGGCAGGCTGCACTGGTTTCGCATTAGGCCCTAATGCCCGTTCAAGCCTGCTTAAAGTAATTTCTAATGGCGTAGCTACAAGGATTAGAATTAATACGGATAAAGGTAATTCCAACTAGAAACTATTGAGGATAATTACAAGTTTTTTAGTATGTAAGGATGGTTTCAAGCTCTGTAATTTACTATGCTGAAGTAGATCACAAATAGTAGTTGAAAACGGGTTTGGGAATAGAAAATAAAAATCTTAGGTTAAAAGAAATATAGACAACTTTTTTTGTGTACAGTTATCTTATCACTTTCCTGCTAAATTTGAAACCTAGAACGGCATTTTTGATTCATTAATCTGATATCATAAGTTTTTAAGTTACTCAGATACTAATCAACTCCTGAGCATTCATCAATAATAGTATTGAAATAGAATCAGAACGTATCTCAGCTGGGTGGGCGGATGCACGGCCACACACACACATTCGATCAATATAATGAAATTCTCTAACAATCTCTAAACGAAGGCCCAATAAGGAGCTGTAGTGCTAAAGCAAAAAAAAAGTATTGACACAGCGATAACAAGTGTTTGCTAGTTATTTTATCGATCTGAAAATTTTTTACAATGAAATAGATAATTTAAATCAGTCAATAGTCAACCATTAATTTTGTCATTTTGCAACAGTTAATAGGCCGTCATTTTCAGTTTGAGCAATATGTATTTCTTTTTCCTTTTGTCGCTTCGTTAAGTTTTTTAATGAACTTTTTCATCGATTTTCAGGGAGCTTTTTGAGTGCATCGATCGACACAGAAATCCCTAAATTGGTGCCAATTTTTAATTTCTTAGCTTATTTAGCTTAATAAAAAGCCCATCCGAGTTAAAAATATTTTAAACATTCTTTGAAAAGCCTTGAAAATTGGAATCGAAACTGATTGATCGTTCTTCAAGACAGTTGACAGTATGGAATGCTTATCGAGGTTGAACATCACTTTCAATACGATATATTTTCAATAAGCTTAGTAACCGTGTTGATCGTCTGTGGGCCCTTCAACTGAAGCAAACGAGCGTAGAATCATGTTATGATATAGAATCCAATCAAAAATATTGTACGAGTAGTTGGTGTCACTACCCTTTTTCGCTCTGAGTTTTGTAGGCGTAGATATCAGATGTTCAAACTTCAACCAAAAATATTGACAAACTGCAACTAATAGACAATTTGAGTGCCATCATGTTCATGCAATGAGATACTTCAGTATATCTAAATGCCAAAACCCAACATGCTTTGTTTTGCAATCGATTGTTACTATCCCCACATTTTATGCCTCCTTCTAAAAAGGCCTGAATCTGATCAGATGAGTTAATTTTATGTTACTATCAGCTGTATACATTTTAGTAACCGTAAAATTCAATCCATGCTGTGCTATATTTAAGGTATTAAATTTATGATACTACATATATCTACGCCGATATTATATTCCTAAAATTAGCGAAATATATTCCTTTTGAAATACAAGCCAATTTGATTGCTCTAGCATAATCGCAAAAATTTCTAAGATGCAAATCATTAACGTTACTAGCAAGATTTTTCTACAATGTTGGTTTCAAATGCCTGATTCATCATATGAAGCCTGACGCATAGGTTTATTTTAAACGAACGGAGTACGAGGTGTGTTCAAAAAATATCGCGATTTTTTTTTTCAAAAATTATTTATTTATTCATGAATATCTATTTTGTCCCCTTCAAAGTAAACCCCATGAGATATTATACACTTGTGCCAACGGTTTTTCCAATCTTCGAAGCACTTCAAAAAATCATTTTTTTTAATCTTGTTCAGCTCCTCCTTCGATGCCATCTTTATCTCGTCAAGCGTAGCGTAACGTCGTCCTTTCATGGGTCTCTTCAGTTTAGGAAACAAGAGAAAGTCACAGGGGGCCAGATCTGGGGAATACGGTGGCTGCGGCATCATTAGTGTGTTGTTTTTGGCAAAAAGTCGCGCACAAGCAACGATGTGTGAGCAGGGGCGTTATCGGGGTGCAAAAGCCAATTTTTGTTCTCCCCCACAAATCCGGGCGTTTCTGGCGGATTGCTTCGCGCAAATTGCACATAACTTGCAGGTAATATTCCTTATTGACCGTTCTTACCTGTGGCAAGAACTCATGATGCACCACGCCCCTGCAATCGAAGAAAACTGTCAGCAAAACTTTCACATTCGACCGAACTTGGCGCGCTTTTTTCGGTCTTGGTTCATGCGGCAGCTTCCATTGAGATAATTGAGCTTTGGTTTCCACGTCATAACCATAAACCCACGATTCATCACCAGTTATGACTCTCTGGAGCAAATTTGGTTCGTCGCGGACAGAGTTTAACATCTCATTAGCAATGTTCATGCGTTGCTGTTTTTGGTCGCAATTGAGCAATTTTGGTACGAATTTCGCGGCGACCCGTCTCATGCCCAAATCGTTGATAAAAATCGAATGGCACGAGCCAATCGATATGTTTAGGTCCTCAGCGACTTCTCTAACGGTGATTACACGATTGGCCAATACCATTTTCTCCACTTCATTAATTTTTTCGTCTGTTGTTGAAGTGCTCGGGCGTCCGGCACGCTCTACGTCGTTCACATCTTCTCGGCCTTCTAAAAACATTTTGTACCACCGATAAACGTTGCTTCGGTCCAAGGTAGCTTCTCCGTATGCCACAGTCAACATTCGGAATGCATCCGCGCACTTAATTTCGTTTTTCACACAAAATTTGATACACGTTCTTTGATCCATTTTTTTGAATAAGTAAAAATCGAAGACGATTGAAAACACGTGCAAGTAAAGCAGCTATCACCAATAAAGTGAACATTCAAAATGGCCGAGCTTGTCGGCATAAGTGACAGACATGAGTACCAACATAACGCCACAAAAAAATCGAAATTCGAATATACGTAGACAAAAGGGATTTGTAATCGTTTTAAAGTTCAATACAATTTTTGTGATGATACAAATCGATAAGTTGAATTATGTATTTGTTGCATATATAAGAAATTGTTCAAATATTTCGAAAGGATCAACGGGTCCTTTGACAAAAATAAAACAAGCACCATCCCGAATGCTCAAGGTAATAAGAATCCTAACAACGACTTTGTCATAATTAAAAGTATAAGTGTATCTCATTCAAACTTCCTGGGCAGCCTCGATGCATTCTCTATAAATGGTAACCATTTTTCGCTAAAAAGTCAACTAGAATACTCGTAATACTATAATGAAAAAATTAATGCTTTCAGAGTTTTTCACTTAAAAATAACTGATTGCGTGGTGGGATAAAGTAATACAGGTACTATGTTAAAAAAAGTCATTTTGACAAAGAGGCCATTAATTCTGACCTACTCAAAAAGTTTTGCGATTGCAGCTTTCAAAGTTACCACGAGAATTCGCTGTGATATCAAAAACAGACTAACCATGTGGCATTAGTATCTGCATTTTGACATAAACCACGAATTCAAATACGCTTTATTCATTCAATCGTTACAAAATATCTTAAAAAGATTTAGCAAGTTTTAAACATTCAAGTACTTAAAGACTTAATGGCCCGGCCCGTATGATACTACAAAATTAAGCAATATTCAATCAAGAAAATTAGTCAAAAACAAACAAATGTTATCAAATGAAAATTACTGAATATTATCAATTAATTGGAAATTAGGAGAAAATCCAACCAACTCTATTAAAAACTACATATAAATAAAGAACGCAATGAAAGAGTGTACTGTGAGCTTACAACTAATATGTGTTAACTGAATTTAAATAAATAATGTTAAAATTCATAATAAATCAATATTACAATATTCCTAACCTGCATGTTGAACTTACCTCAAATTATTGAAACTAATGAGCTCAATCAAGTTACAATAGCAATTAATGTAGCAATAATGAGCTGAAAAACAATAATAACGAAAACCAAGAATAACTACGAATGATCATAAATGACCACGAACAATTAAGTAATTTTTTCCTTAAAAAGTCACTTGGTCTTACTTTATTGTGTGAGGCGACGTGTTCCGACTCTTTTGAGTCATCTTTAGTGTCAATTTAGTAATTGCTGCTTATTCACCAAGCCCTAGAGTGCTTTGTCTCAGCGCGACCAGCCTCAAAATAACTCGTAAATGAAACTAATTGAAACCGTTGATCCCATGTGTCCGGATTCGGAGGATTTTTTATCTTCTTATTTGTGGCGCGCCTATATATATATATATATATATATATATATATATATATATATATATATACATATATATATATATATATATATATATATATATATATATATATATATATATATATATATATATGTATATATATATATATATATATATATATATATATATATATATATATATATATATATATATATATATATATATATATTGATACAAGCCACAGGAAAGTGCGAAACACTTAATGTAAACATCTGAGAAGCCTTAAATGGACTCGCCACATGAATCGTATGGACGAACAACGGATACCCAAAAAGGTATTCAATGGAAGAACTGATGGGCATAAACCTGGGGTGAAACCAAGGAAACGCTGCTTCGACTTAGTCAATGAAAACAGTTCAGCGCTGCTCAGATTTTGAAATTGGCAGACGCGGTCGATGAACCAAGACAGTTGGAGACGCTTTTTGGAGAAAGCGAAGGAACGAGAGGAGCTATAGCGCTACGAAGAGGAAGTATATGTGATTTTATGTTGGGAAAAAACAATTATACATTTTTATTTGATTGTTGATGTCTACAAGTTTGACATTCTCATTCAAGTCATTTTCAAGCAAAAGTTCAATATCAAGATAATCATTTCATTTTTAATTCTTTACAAAGGCCACGTTGAAAGAAAAGTGCATTCAGATTCTCGGTTTGAGAACAATGTTATTATTTTAATTTTCTTCTAATTTATAGCATCATTCAAAACAGTTCTAATTACAGAGCACTATAGTTCATATCAACTAATACAATAGTAAGTGCATCAATATTCTCTACCTTAGATTCACATACCAAGATTAAACATGTATAAACTATCAATCCGAGACCAATAAATCGCCCATAATTGAAGAGTAGTTTATAGTATTCCCACTTTATTGCCATCGAAAATAAAATTTATAGTCACTAAACAAAACTGAATTCATCGCGCAAACATAAAAGCTACTTCCGAAATGTCAGGACTTACTTGTCTCTTCTTGATTCCAATTCATTCAAATTCATGACATCCCCAGTAACCAAATCTTCGTGAACTTGCCAATGTAAAGTACGTAATAAGAGTTGTTCCAAGTGGGAAGAAACTTTTCTCCGAGTCACTCCCCAATTTCAATAAGCCAGAAGGAAGGCGGCAGCACTTCATGAATTGGAAATGGAAAGAAAAACTATTTCCTTGATCCTTCCAGAACCGGGAACTTTGACAACTCCTAAGAAACAACCCGAAAAGACGTCGTGCCGCGAATATTTCACTTTTTCATGCTTTCATGGCCGGGAAGCAGCTCCTTTCCGTGTATTTGAAGCAAAAAATGCAAGCAAAAACCAAAAAATGCCCACCAGAGAGCTAAACATAAACGTGTCCACGTAGGATACGAAACTATGTGGCTCTTGAAAGTAAGAAGTTGTAGCTATAAATTTTATCCTCGACCTCTGACGTACTCTCTTCAGTCTTTTTCATTTCACGAGCATTTCATGCCTTCGATTTGTTCGCTGAAATCGAGGAATTCTCTCGAAGACGATACATTAAGTTGCGAAATCCAGAACGATTAGTGGTCAGGTCTAACAGCAGGCAATAATGTTGTTTCCAATAATCTCCCACACAATGGACGTTGACCATGACCACATCGTGCTTGGATAGACTTTTTGGTTTGACAAAACAATGGCAAGAGGAATTTTCACCACATTAAAAACCGAAACAAAAGGAATTTCCCTGAAATCTAAGCACAGTGGACAACGTCCTTCCGTCACTGTTGGTTGCAAACCGGCTTCGTCATAGCTGACGATTTTCTTTTAGCACTTAGTTCGGAAAAGGAACTAGTTGTTATATAAAACGGAAAACATGGCTTTAGGTTTGCATGATTACAGTTGTTGACGGCTAACAAAATAAAACCAGCAGAAAGTACGAAAAGGTTAAGATTAATAGTTTTTTGGGTCTATCATTCAATGATTGATGTATTTGAATTAATTTTTAATTGTTTTAAGACTACTAAATCTGAAGCGAAAGAATGAGTTTTGGAAATTTTATCTGAAAATTTGTATGTAAGCAGATCGCACGAAAATTACCATGCATAACCCAACATTAAAAAGCCATACCAGAAGAACGATTGATCGGAATAAGCTTTAACAATCGTTATTTTTCGTTGAAATATGCAAGTAGATTATTTCCTTTTGCTCTGTAATAATGAAGACGGTAAGATACATATTTCAACGTAGCGACTTCTAGTGAGCAAATGTCTGTTAGATAAAGATATCATAGAAAGTCTATTTGGAACGCATGCATCATATATTTCCCCTCTTACCATCTGTTTCACCGTACAGCGAAAGAATAAGATAATTATAAATTCAATTATAAATTGTGCAACAATCAACTTTTAGCTGTTGTTTCTTTTGTATTATATAATTTATTGGAAGCTACATTGACTCAGCTTATCTTGCGGGCACATTGCCACAACTTCAAGTCATTGTAAGGCGCACAGTGGCAATTTTATAGGAATAATTGTCCAGGAGATTGCTTCTTAGTTTTGATGCTGATTTCCGCACAATTTTTAAAGGTTCTTTCGAAATATCTAGCCTAAATATTATATCACCGATCCAATCCAATACCCCTGGGACAAGGCTGAGAAAACAATAGTTAGAGTGGCAAAATTTTATCCCCCTTATGACTCATTTCTGAATAACATTTTTCTAGAAATGCGCTGAGCTGACATTAAAGCCGATATGCAGGCGCGGTCAGCCATTTGTATCCTACTGGCCTGTAAACTTGTTGCACTTCGTTCTCATTTTCTTTAGATAGTTTAGTTTTTTCTCTTACTTTTACTTTATTAATTTTGGCACAGTCTTACAGAAGACGTAAATTCACAAGTTTTAAGCCTTCATCACCCACGATTTTTTTATGCTGACATATTTCCACTTTCCTCCTGACATTTGAATAGTATCTCAGTTAAATCCTCCTTTGAATAGGTAACATGATAAAAGGGCCTAATACCACACACAGTTTTTTAGAAATACGGTAAACTGGCACTATTACCGAGAATTAGTCGTGGTCAACTCTTTATATCCTGGAACAAGGCCGGTCAGCCGGCCTATAAGCATTCGTGAAATACTCGTATATGGAGCAGTGAAATTTTTTTTTAGTTTTCTTGTTTCTGCAGATAGTTTAATGATGTATGTGAATTTATACTACTAATTTATGTGTAGTTTTAGAAAGGCCAAGAATTCTTGAGTCTTAACCATTACTCCCCTAATGACAACATTTCTCCGTTCCGTCATTTGAATACATTTACATATCAGATGGAAATTCACTTCTAACATAATGCAACAAAAGGATGAACTTTCGAAGAAATTCTTCATTCTGACAATAACTGCAATAAATTAACCCCCCTTCGAAATCAAATAATATGATTACAAATATTTCTAATTTTGAAGAACTGAAGGTTTGCGGTATTAACTTTTTTGGGATGGTTTTGTACATTTCAATCGAATCAGGGTGGTTATGATTATAGGGAAAATTACACAATAGTGAAAAAGAAAAGAATAGAACAGCAATGATTTGGATAATGATGGTGACGATTGCAGTTGTAAATTTTAAGCATTTAATATTAAATTGCTTATGGAATTCTTTGTAGCTACATGAATGAGTTGCATATTTTTTTAAATATTTTTTTATGTTGGAAGAAGGTGGTTTCGACGTGTGTACTAATTCTCATTAGGCCATCACTCTTAGATACACACCGGTGATGGCGACCACCATGCTTAGAGGTGAGAGAGTTATTTTTAATTTACCTACTTATGCGAACTCAATATGCTTTTGTAACTACAAATTATGTTCAAGTTAATTCGAAAGACGAGATCGCTATATCCGTGCGACGTAATGAAAGCTTCAATGTAGAGCAAAATGATGGTATAGATTTAGATTAAATTGATGTGAAAAGCGTGAAATGATCCAATTAAAGTTTAGCTAAAATTTAATAGTAGTTGAAATAAAAAAATCCCCGTTGGCAGCACCAGTCGGAAAGGTAAATTTCTCGTTTGTAGCGTAAAGTTTCGAAAAAGAATTTGGCTTGCCTACAACTAAACTTCTTTCTGCAATATTTGTAGTACCACATGGGTATTTATTAACATTAAAAAAAATCTGGCTACGTTCGTTTTTAGAGACCTTTTATCGGGGCGCAAATATTTTGCCAATTAAATTGAGTTGCACGCGAATGGATTACATATTGAACATCGGCGGATCATAAATTCTTGTAAACATATAAATTCCGGTTTCGCCCTTCTCGCATTTGCTGTTTACGCAGTTCACAGTGGTAACCACACAAAGGCTTAAATAGCTTGAATAGTTAATTTGAAAAGATTTCCATAAAAGTTTAATCAGCACTTGCTTTGCCATTAATATATACATTTTCAATTTTTTTCTGAACTATGAGGGCCGTCATTTCGATTTTTATTGAAATCGGCTGCTAAAAATATTAAGCTGTAAATTTTCAACTGTTTTATTTGTCATTCGATTTGCATAATTAAATTAAATTAACTTGCCTTAATAACTTATAATTTCAAGTTTCAACGGAATCTGTTGAGAACCTTGGCTGCTAGAGGGCTACAGAAATAAAAAACATTGTATGCCACCCCCCTGTATGGGGAGACCCGCCTGTATGGGGAGGCCCCCCTTAAATACCTTAAAATATTTTCTTGCACTGCAAATTTCAAGAGGCACCACTTTTGACCTACGTAGAAAATTTCCTCATTCTAGCTCATGTGGTTTGCGAGAAAACTTGTTCTGACGCACGAACAAACGGGCGGACGGACGGACAGACAGACAAGTCGCGATTTTATAATTTTTTAGGGTATTGTTAAAAATATTTTACAATATCTTAAAACTGATCTGGTTTATAAGTTCTTTCAAGTAAAGTCATTTAGAAGGTTTCCATGAAAAATATTCATTATTTCAGTTGGCACTAAAATAGCGAATTGCGCTTGCCTTCAGACCTTTGGGGGCCGCCATTTTGAATGCATGCATTTGATTTTGGATTATTTTAAATCTTTGTATGCTAGGACCTCATTAATCAATTTACTATCTCGTTCAAATAGGAGTTTGACTCTAGACAGGGCGAAATAATTCAATTTTTAAAGAAAATGGCAGCTAAAAATATTAGGCTTTAAATTTTCGACTTTTTTATTTTCATTCAATTTTAATCATTTTCTGTAAAATACAAGAACATAGTACAGAGATTCATAATCTCAAGTTTCATCAAAATCCGTTGGAAAATGTGACCGCTAGAGGGCCACAAAAACATGAAAAAAACGCATATTTATACGGCCGCCATTTTGAAATTTGCTCATGCATGATCACCAAAATATCAAAGACTGTAGGTGTAAGTAATGTCTATCTTGAAACCAAGTTTCATACATGTCGGATCAAAATTGCGACTTTTAAAAGCCTTTGAAATTTAGACCTTCAACTGGCCGCCATTTTGTTTTTTGCAACCTGACCTCCAGTTTTTTTACGTAATTCTCTAGACACTAATAATTTCTATCAAACTTCCATGAAAATCTGTTGAAAGCTTTGACTACTATTACAACAACAAAATTTTGCACGTTTTTCGATCTTTGAGCGGCCGCCATTTTGTTTCTGCCGTACCGACTTTGGATTTTTTTTTGTGGTATTCATCACATACATCAATGAACCTTTGTACCAAATTTCATCCAAATCGGAGCTTTACTTTGGTCAGCACAGAAATCACGATTTTTCGTCTAAATTGGCCGCCATTTTGTTTTTGCCCGGCCGATATAGCTGGTTCACGAACTTAACCGAGGTAATTACCCAATACACCTTTCCTGAAAATTTGGTGAAAATCGAAGCAAAATTGCAACCTCTAGCGTGGTCACAAATTTCGTTATATCCCATATATATATATATATATATATATATATATATATATATATATATATATATATATATATATATATATATATATATATATATAATGCTCTCCGCAATAGGTAAATTTCTCTCGAGAAATTTACCTAAAATTGGATTGATTTTCCTCCATAAAATTCACCCAAAAACGCTAAAGAACACCGTCCATCAAATTATTCCGACAAATATTTAATAATTTTGCTTTTTTCTGCAGAATACAATTTTTGTTAAATTTATTGCATTTGTTTGTCAGAATGATAAATGGCGAGGTAAACCTTTCATTACATTATATAAAAACAATATTTTATCCAAAAATAGAGTTCCAATGCGGAGAGGTTTAATGTTGCCACTAAAAGAAAAGTCCTTTGTAAAAATGCACATCAATCGAAAATCCCGTTCGCAGCACCAATCGGAAAGGCAAATTTCTCGTAGGTACCCTTACTGTCACTAATTGTAATTTTTAAAAGCAAATAATCATTTTACTAGCCCTCCACTTAGAAAGTCAAACACTGTTTAAGGACCTGTAAAAGTAGCAGGAAAGTCCTCCTACCACAAGTGTATTGTGAAATATACGTAAATCAAACAACTTCTTCTGAATATCAAAACTTGGCTCACACTTATCTTCCATGAATTGAGCTCAGAAAAATAATATTTGGTTATTATCTGTTTTAATTTGTCACCTTTTTATTTTCAGTCTGTTGACCTCAATGTTGGAGTAGTCATGATTAAAACCCTTACACACCTGTAGTGTTTTTGGTACTTTGCAAACGTGCATTTACACAATAGCACGTGTAATTGTTGTAATTAATAAATTTCAATCGTCTATAACTTAGCTGTTTACGGCTTAACTTTTCTGAAAGTTTCAGAATGGGATTTATACCAGAAAATTAAGATAAAAAGCAGCAAATTTAACGGTCATCTTTCATTTGAAAGATGAAAATGTAAAATTTATAAAATGTGCTGTTATTAGCAGAGTTAATCGAAATTTAACTTCTTTGGTATTTGTTGGCCTTATACTCACAAAGACCTAATGTCATAATTTTTTTTCAGATTTTTCTGTCCAAAGATGTTGAGGGGGCATGACAAAAATTTTTCGTACATTTTTTCTTACCTTACACCCCTCCTTGCTCTCCCTCCTCTTGTCTAGGACGAGTTTTGATAAGTTCTCACCAAAACCTTTTATTTGATACCTATATTGGCTACCTTGAACACCTTAAAATACTTATTTTGCACTGTCATTTCTTAGAGGGCACCACTTTTGAACTAAGTAGAAAATTTCATCACTTTATTTTATGTGATTTGCGAGAAAACTTGCTGTGACGCATGGACGGACCGACGTACAGACAGGGCGGACAGATAAAGCGCGCCTTTGGTAGGGTATTGTAAAAATATTTCACAATAACCTAAATATGGTCTATTGTATAGGTTTTTCCAATAAAAAGTGTTATTTTGATATTAAAAGAAAAATGCCATTTTTCAATATAAAGGATCTGATGTTAACTTCATTATCACGGCAAAGGTATGCCGTTAATAGTGGAAAATAACATCAGGCACAACCCACGCTTACAAGACCATATCCTTTTCGTGAAATTTTCGATAACCAAATCCAATAAAAGGTGTTATTTTGAAATTAAAAGAAAAATACCATTTTTTAATATAAATGATCGGATGATTATTTCATTATAAAGAGGAAGGTATGCCGTTAATAGTGGAAAATAACATCAGGCGAATTGCCACCACGACCACGCTTACAGGACCATATCCTTTTCATGAAATTTTCCATAACCAAATCGCAAAGTGGCTGCCCTATGTCCTCGATCGCCTCACGAATTCCATCTTTGAGGTCTTGAATCGATGCTGGGCTGTTGGCGTATACTTTTTCTTTCACGTGGCCCCAAAGGAAGAATTCGCAAGGTGTTAAATCACAAGATCTATTCAAAATAACACCTCTTATTGGAAAACCCTCCAAGTTAAGCCCATGAAAACATTCCCATGAAAAATATTAATTAGTTTAGTATTTGTGCGTAGATACCTTCTGACCTCTGGCCCGCCATTTTGAATGTATGCATTTAATTTTCGATTTTTTTGAATGTTTATGTCTTTGCGACAAATAAATCATTGTGTGAAACCTCGTTCAAATTGGAGTTTCACTCTGGGCAGGGCAAAAGTATGAATTTCGAATGGAAATGGCAGCTAAAAATTTAGGTTTGATATATTTGACTTTTTCACTTTTCATCCGATTTGATAATTTTTTGCACAATACAATAACGTGGTACATTTATCCATAATCTCAAATTTCGTCAGAATCCAAAGAAAAATGTGGCGGCTACAGGGCCACAAAAATCTGCAAAAGTTGCATATCTAAGCGGCCGCCATTTTTTGGCTCGCTCATGATTTAATTATTTTCTATCTTGAAACTTAGTTTCATACACATTGGACCAACTTTTTGATATTTCGACCTTCAACTAGCCGCCATTTCATTTTTTGAGACTTCAACTCTATCTTTTTTAACATGCTCCTTTAGATATTTACAGGCTGTACCAAAACACTGAGTTTCATCAACATCGGTTGAAAGGTTTTGTAACAAATACAACAATAAATTTTTACACGTTTTTTGACATTTGGGTTATTTGAGGCAGTGTGACATTGGAGTTTTGTGATATTTATCACACAATTCAATGAACCTCTGTACCTAATATCATCCAAATCAGAGCGATTCTTTGGTCAGAACCAAAATCAAGATTTTTCGTCTAAAATGCTCACCATGATATTTTCGGTAGGGCGATTTAACTGGTCAATAACTTAACTGAAATATTTACCCAATACACCTAAAAATTTGGTGAAAATCGGAGCGAAATAGCAATCTGTAGCGTGATCGCAGATTTTGTTATATCCCTTTTATATATATATATATATATATATATATATATATATATATATATATATATATATATATATATATATATATATATATATATATATATATATATATATTTATACATATATATATATATATATATATATATATATACATATATATATATATATATATATATATATATATATATATATATATATATTTATTTATTTATTTATATATGTATGTATATATATATATATATATATATATATATATATATATATATACATATATCTATATATATATACATATATATATATATATATATATATATATATATATATATATTTATATATATACATATATATATATATATATATATATATATATATATATATATATATATAAATATATATATATATATATATATATATATATATATATATATATATATATATATATATATATAAATATATATATATATATATATATATATATATATATATATATATATATATATATATGTTTATATTTTATATAACTCCCAAGCCCGATTGAGAAAGGAGGAGGGAACCCTTGTCACCCCAACCCAAAGCTTCCATGATTCCTCATCCCAAACCCCCCAATTAAATGGTAGTAAATGATCTTGGGGTTCACTTTGGGTTTACTGGGACATTAAATGCCGAGGAATGCTAATAACTGTAATTACATCTACAGCTCTGCTACTAAATCCTACTTATACCTCCTTTGTGGGGACGTAAGATGGTGAAGGCAAATCTTTTGCGCCTGATAACGGAATGTTAGATCAGTCAATTACTCTGGCGCTGTTAAAGACCTTTTACAACAGGCCAGTCAATATCAATTAAAAATACTGGCAATCCAGGAAACGAACTGGACTGGAAACGACAATCAAGACATGAGATCGCACACAATATTTAAAAAATGGCAGCCTACTGGAAAACGAGAATTCGGAGTGGCCTTCATTGTGGATAGGGAGCTCAAATCGGACGTTATTGATTTTAAGGCAATAAACGAATGGTTGTGTGTGATCCGTTAAAAGCGAAATTCTTCAAAATCTGGCTGATCAATGTTCATGCCCCAACCGAAGAAACAAAGGAAACGTTCTAAAATCACCTGGAAAGACTGGTCCACTTATTGCCTACAAACGAAACAAAACTGATTCTGGGTAATTTCAGCGCTAAGGTTGGCAATGAGCTATCTCATCGGGAAACGACTGGACGATATTGCCTCCGCGATGAAACTAATGACAACGGCCAGCGCCTGATTGACTTTGTATGTAGCAGAAATCTAGTCATACGTTCGACTTGCTTCCCACATCGATGCATTCATAAAATGACCTGGCAATCACAGGATGGCAACACACAAAACCAGATCAACCATGTACTTATCCAACAACGTTGGGCCTCTAGTATACTTCACGTCCGTACATACCGAGGGGCCAATTTTAACTCAGACCACTACTTGATCAAATTAACCTATCGATGTCGTATGTCAAAGTCTTATTCAGCGAAGACCAGCCCGCTACAAAAATTTGACATCAAAAGGCACCAAATGGCGTCCATGGCAAACAATTTTACGGAGACTCTCAACAACTAGCTGGCTCCCATCTTATTAGACGCGTCGTTAAAGACGAGTGACGAGCTTTGGGTGGAAGTGAAAGCGGCTATTAAGACCGTGGCAGAATAGATAATCGGACATCAAGCTCGGCGCAAGTGGAATGATTGGCTCGATGATGAGCACCAGAATGCGATCGATAAAAAAAATCAGGGATACAAAGAATACGTAGGCAGGAACACCAGGACGAAGAGAAAACTCTATGGAAATCTCGGAAGAGTAGCGTTTCATGTAAATAGGATTCAGAAAAGAAACTACTATGACCACCAATTAAGAACTATAGATGTAAGTCCAGCAAACAACGACACAAAACAAGCATATACGGTAGCAAAAAGCCTGAAACGTAGCTAACAGCCAAAAACCAGGTTCTGTCGTGATGAAATCGGCAATATCGCTGATGAAACCAAGATCAAGGAAAGCTGAGCATCATATTTCAAGAACCTCCTTAATCCTCCGCACAGCTACAAAACATCGGAGTCTATGGATGTCTGCGGAGAGTTTC
>OZ017738.1:317089864-317092364 GCA_963969285.1 Odontomyia ornata | reverse complement strand
ACTTTTCATTTTTTCTTTGGAATTTGTTGGCTGTACGCTCATGTACTTATGGTTAATTTATGGGACTTTTAATTCTGCTGGATTATTTTATTTGATTGAGTTTTCCATACTATGAGAATCTATTTCAGTGCCTCTTATTTGGGAAATGCCGCAAGTTAGCAGCCCTTGAAAACACCATGAATTTTAGGTATATCAGACATGATTGTTGTTAAAAATGAGGAAATCGAAAAGATGTTTAAACACTCTTAAATTAATTGGCTCTTATGAAATTACAAAATTATTTGAAAATAGTCTAATTCAATACATTTTACAGTTATATATAACTATTCAGGCTAATCAAAATAAAATATAATTAATGAACAATACTTACGGATCTGAAGGCTTAAGCAATACACTGCCTGAGATGTCATTTCAAGATGTTAGTACCGCAGTTGCATTCAGAATTGAAAATTCTGAACTAGGAATTTGCGGTTTCGATTTCGTTGATTGGTGACGAACGCAATCCATTTCTCATGCCCATGAATATATCTGCAATTACAAATTGAATGATGACTCATTAGTTGATGTACTGTTTTGCAATTTTGGATGAGATAATTAAAGCTTTTGCTAGAAATTTTTCAAAAATTAATCAATACATTAATTGAAGCCCGTCTTAGAAGAACTTGGAAAGATTCGTAAAGGATATGTAAACAAAACAGTAATATCTCTTATAAAGTTCAATAATCAAGTATTGAAGTTATAGATAAGTCGGCCACGCAGGAGAGTGCTCCTCCAAAAAGGACTTTATAAACAACTCTTCTGGACATTCAAAAAATAGTTCAATTATACAGGAAAAGCATTTCTTTCATAAAAACAAAGTAGCCGCCACTGTTTTCGATCTTAAATAACTTTTATTAACACTCGGTCAGTCAAATATCTTCAAATAAAACTGTTTTCGTGAAATTTTTTTGAATATCTGAGGAATATTGTAGTTTCTAAGTAAATTTGAAATAAATATCTACCACACCACTGAACAGTTTTTAAATTTCAAGAAGTTTAAGGGGAACCATTTCATTTTTATGAGAAAACTAACAATTCATACTATTAATAAGAAAGTTGAGGTAATTTCGACTGCCGAAGTATTTTTAGCGCTTGTAGACTCACATTGCCCAAGATTATGCTTCCCCCTGAGCCTCCTAATTCATAAATTGACTATTTGATTTCATTCTAAATGTGCTAATCGAGATATTTTGTTTGACATCTTACCTCTTCATAAACTTTACAAATTTTTATACGAGGAATAACTGAACTGGGCTTTCCACAAAATTTGATGATTGTAAGAAAACTTGCTGTCACACATAGTCGGACAAACAAACAGATAGATATGATGCAGCATTTGTAATTTTTGTAAAATATCTTTCACAAAGCCCTTAAATATATATCAGGGTATATGTATCTATATATGTACCTAGACTGCCATACATGTATATCTCTATAGCGATGGCCGTTAGAACGAATATTTCTGTTATCGATTTTTTTTTACAAGTAACTCATTTGATATTTTAACGTTCTTTTTCCATAATATTAACCCATCTAATACATAGACTATATCCTTAGCTCATTTAAAACTGCTTACAAGTTGCTAATTGCGTTTAATTCTCGCATTACACGATATTTTAATTCAATACTTTATTTAATTAAATGATACGAAAAATTTTAGCTTATTAGCTCTTAAACACTTGATTTTTGCTAAAAAATTTCACATCTGACGCAATTTGTGCTACTGAGGATCTCAGCAGTATGACTTTAGAGCAGGACGCTCCACGTTTGATGCAATTGCAGAGGGGGTGAGCGCAGTCCAAAAGGCAGAGGCACATAGCCGCACCAGGCGACGGTTCGTTCTGCTGGTGCCACTCGGCGTCAGGAACACCTTCTGGATACGCTGAAAAGCTCTTTTCAAGCTCCAGAATAACTGATACGGCTTCTGAGGGACAACCTGAAGGACCGAAGCTACTAGGGCTATCGGGGGCTTATAGGGCTATCGGGGGAGGAAACGGTTGTGCGCGAGGAGAGACACTGCTCACTCAACAATCGGCAGCAGTCTTGGGTGAATCACACAAAGGGACGGTGGACTACACGCCTCATCTTGGATGACAGATAGTGGCTAAATCAAAGGCATGGTGAGACTGACTTCTATCTGACCCAGCTTTTGAATGGGTATGGGTATTTTCAATCATACCTGCACCAGATTGGTAAGTCATGGTTCTCCTAGTGCCAGCTTTGCCCAAGAGAGGAAGACAATACGTGCCACACATTTTTCGCATGTAAAAAATGGGGCAGGCTGCAATGGGACGCCTACAGGGGGAAGGGGGAGCTCACCATGTATAGTTTTGTCACGATAATGCTTGGATCGGTTGAAAAATGGAACCATGTAGCAGTCCTAAAAAATATCAGGGACTCACGGCAGCCGGGGACATCGGGGCTGTGCGATCGCTTGTCTAACAATTCCTCTTTCCCTTTT
>OZ017738.1:317012364-317087364 GCA_963969285.1 Odontomyia ornata | reverse complement strand
TATATATATATATATATATATATATATATATATATATATATATATATATATATATTTTGGCAAAAAAGTACCCGGAAACTGCAAATAACACGCAAAATATTTACCTAATTATTCATATATATTTATTTTGTCGCCTTCAAAGTAATCCACATCTGATGCACTACGCTACGCCAACGATTTTTTCGGTCCTCGTAACACTTTTCACAAGCACTTTTTGGGAAGGCCTTCAGCTCCTTCAGCGAGTTTTGTTTTACATTGTGACAAAAAAGTACCCGGAAATTGTAAATAACATGCAAAATATTTAACTATTCACCAAATCACACGGGGCCAAATCTGGCGAATACGGTGGTTGATCTATGGTAGTTATTGCGTTTTGGCTTTAAATTCGGTCACAATAAAAAAAATCACAAAATCACAATAATCGTAAACAAACTGGTTGACAGATCACGCTCATATTTGGCATAGTAATTAAGGACAGTCCTACCAACCACCTTTTTGAAATATCACTTCAGGCCTTGTTAATCTATTGGATAATATTTTTGAATCTTATTTCATTTAAATTGATTTCACTTTGAAACGCTTACCATTGCTTTCAGTTATGGCCAACGTGTAGGACATTTGAATATTTGAATGCTTTTCTGCCGTTATTGAGCAGTTTTCCTCATTTGAACACTTTTGTGTATGTTTATAAGTTTCAATACCAAATTAGCTCTGTTTCGTAAATACATTTGTATAAATCGTAAATTTGTGATGGAACAATCAAAGCAAAATTAATCTACATCAGAATTTAACAAAATTACACAGAACTCGACTTCTTTTTTTTGTCTTTTTTCTAATGTTAAACAAAAGATATTTTTTGTACTTCGAAAAACTGTAGGTTGATACTTTATGCAAAAGTGGTTTTTTGTGGTTGAGATGTGAATACCATGTAAGCACTGAGTGTGGGGCTCCCTTTCTTGCGAGCGACTGGATTACCCATTCAACACTCCCTTGTCAACCTGAGAACCTAGCCTGGAACCGTTTGACATTTTACCTCGGGCCAGATTTCGTAAGATGCCTTCAAGCTGGACGATCCCTCCTTTACTGCAAGGGAGGGGGGAGTGGAAGACGAATTGACAGGTCCCAGCCCCAACTTCTGCAAGACCTTTTCATCTTTTAGAACTTCCCTAACATCATGTGCCAAATGCTTCCATTTGTCAACCGATCCAAGCATCACCGCGACTATAGTATCCAGGTTGACCTCTTCCATCTCCCTGTAGAGGTCTCATCGCAGGCTGGGCTCAATTGCTGTTTCATCATGAACAGCGTCAACACGGAAAGGATGGGCGGGGAAAAGTGCTCGCACTATCTCGTCCATCTCGTTGCAAGCAGTCATAATGATGCTCACAGTTGAGTTCACCACGTCTTAAGATGCAAATTCTTCTGTCCCCTGCAAAGCACCCTGCAGTGGAGCACCTGCTGTGAGTACCTCGATCAACCTCTCGATGTCCGTCCTTCCGAGCTTCTACCAAATTGTAGAAGTTCGGGAGCACGGACGTAAGGAGACAACATCACGGATTTCAAGCAGAATGCACTGATGATCACTGGCTGAGTATTGCTCTAATACTCTTGAACTGTGTATCCTCCGTACCAAGGGCTTCGAGGAGAGTTCCGTATCCAGTATGGTTCCTTCACAGCCAATACGTCGGAGAATCGGTATATTTCCGGTGTTTATTACCGTTAGCGCCGTGCTGGCCGCCATTTATTGGATTCTTTTTCCCCACGGATCTGTTTAAGATATCACCCATTCGATAGCTTTCACGTTGAAGTCCCCCCCGGATCATCAAAGTTTTGATTTCGCCTTGACTAGAGCTTCCTGAAAAGCCCGAAATTTTAATGATGCGAAGAACTACCCAAGATCCGGTCTTGGATCAGCATCCTTGCAAGGGATACCGTGTGACTCCTTTCTACACTCATTTGTTGTTTGTCCCATTTCACCGCATTTGCAACAAAGGGGACTCCTATCGGATGCCTTGATACTTGGATACCTTAAGTTTGGATTAAAAATAGCTTAATTTGAAAAATTTTGGCGAAGGAAATGTATTAAGGGTCACTTCCTTACTTTGGAAGGTATCCTTGAAAACTTTTTTGACCCACCTTCACTCAAAAATTTTTTTAACTGCACGAGTAGCAGATACTTACAAGATAATTTGAACTCAAATGCAATACATTAGGCTATAACTTAAGTTTGTACATTGACGAGGTTTATACTCAGTCACTGATCAATGTCACCTGGACGTCATATATTTGAAAATACCCCACACGGAGAAGCGGATGTGAGTCGGGCGGTATGCAGTTCTGTGTATAGGCTAAAATTAACTGGAATAGACAGTTTTATTCCTCGATTGTACGAAAACTCTCTGTCGCACTACCTCCATTAGTTTATCATTTGTGAAAGTTCTATCAATGTGCCAATAAAGACATTTAATTGTTCAAAAGTTTGTAAGAAGAATTTCCAAATTATTATCTTATATTTCAGATGCTTGCAACTTATCAAAATAGAAATAATTGGATTATTATAATGTATTAAACTTAAAGCTACAATTGGAAAAAAAGAGAAAGAATATGTCAGAAAACTTTATGTTTGTATTCATCTCAAAAATAAATAGACCAGCAGACATACAAAAAGAATAAATCACTATAACCGATAAAATATATTTTAAATAGATTCTGTTTTATTTTCACGTCCTGCACCACCCATTATATATTTCTTCCAACATTCAATAGCTTCATCTATATTCTCATAGTACAAAGAGAATTATCCAAAAAGGGAAGCATACTATAAAGAATATATATGCTGAAAGTTTGAATTTAACTCAAAATGTAGCTTCTTTAAGAATCTCAATAGAAATATTCATTATCAAAAAGTCAAAAAATAAGATTAGATATTCAATCAATGGAAGACCGTTCTATTTTCCAAATAAAAAAATTTACATAAGTTATTAGTAACGAAATATTTGCTACGGTCAAAAAAATAAAATAATATTAAACAGTTGATTAATTAATCCACTGACAAAATATAGTGTAAAAAACGAGAACTAATTGAATTTTGTATATTAATTAAAACACCATGAACGAACATTTAAATAAAAATCGAATAAGCTGGAAATAAAAAAAAAACTAGAATAAGAACACATTGTTGATGTTAAATTTCAAAAAAAAATTAACTGTTATGTAACAATTTTAGTGTAATTTAAATTTAATTTTTACAAAAATCATCTTAATGGCGAGGGTGTAATCAAAATATTCGCAATGTAAACCATTAGAATGAATAGATAAATGAACATCATGTGATGCCATTAAACGCCAGCTGATGATAAGACTGATTCTTGCGCTATCATATGATTTTCATTCCAGCAGTTTAAAGTATTGCCGTATGTCAGCAATATAATTCTTAAGTATGATTTGTAAGCAATAAGTTTATGTTACATTTTATATGAACAGTTAGTTTAAAAGAATACATACGCGGAATGAGTTGAAATAGAGGTTATTCTAAATCACACTCGTTAGTCTTTTATTTCAAACTCTGATTTTACTTTCACTGAAGGTGTTGAATGTCAGTGATATGAAACTAGAAAGGAAAAATAGCTAAAGATATAATCATCTTAAAATAGAGTTTTTGTTCCTTAAACTTCGAAGGCGTTCCACGCTAGTTTTCAGAAACCATCTAAAATAAATGAATTTACAATAAATTAAACTCAGTTTACTAAAATCCTAAATACAGACACAATTAATGTGGTTGATTTCATTTCAAAAGTTTTGACATTGTACCCTTTATATTTTCAGCATTGATTGACAACATTGTCCTGTAAAACTAGCTCCACTTAAAGTATTTATGTCTTCAATCCTGCTATCAAATGCGTAGAAACATACATATAACCAGAGGCAGTATGACTAAGTCGGTAAGTAGATCCTTCTTTAAACAAAGCAATTGAAACTAGAAAACAAACCAATGCAAAAGAAAGAAAGTGAAATTTCTTTGCTTATAGGAGAGATATGCCAGATTCATGGCAACATCTTGAGCCCCTGCAGCGAGATAATCGCCGAAGGAGGATTCAGGCGGAGGAGATTCATTCTTGCTTTGTCAAGTGATGCTCAGCGCTATGACATCCAAGTTGATCTAAAAAGATATTTCTTTTGAGAGCGTTCGAGTAATGGGGTCAGTTGTATACTCTTTTATTTATGAAGTGGCGAAAGTGAGCACCGTCATTATTTTATTACTAAGTCATCATTGTATTCGAGAAGTGAGTATAACTGGATGAAGTAAATTAAGATAATATTGTGCATAAAAAGTTAAAAATGATTTAACTGATATCCTTTTTCAGGGAATTTATACGTATACACTCTATAGGAGATTCGAAAATTATTCGAAAAAATTACGAGTCCTACTTATTTATCCCTCTCTAAATGGTTTGATTCTTGAGATTCATAAGCGGAGTTTTTTGGTGATTGAAGGTATCTTATGTTGATTTGTAGAAAGGGTAAGTGAAGTAAAAATATATTCGTGGAGAAATCGGTGTGAAATTCTGTTTCTCTGCTTTGTCTATGTTGGAGTATGATAGCTTTTTACACCACTTTGAGGACTTATCCTATGATTTATTGCATTCAAATGCCTTATCCTTAAGATCTTACATGTTTCTAGGGTTTTGTTAAAATAATTTTACAACACCTACTAGTTTCGCGTCCTGCCTGTCCGTCTGTCCGTCCGTCCGTCCGTGTGTCACAGCAGTTTTTCTCGGAAACTACTTAAGCTAGAAACATCAAATTTTGTATGTAGGTGTAAAGTGGTGTTCTCTTCAAAGTTCAACTACAAAAAAATTTTATAATGTATTTAAGGGGGGTCTCCCCGTATAGGGGAGTGACCCCCCGAAAAAAAAATTCATTGAAAGTAGCCGATATGGGTATCAAATGAAAGGTCTTGATGAGAACTTTTCAAAACAGGTCTTATTTTGGCAAAGTTCGCTTCGAGGGGCGCACAGGGAGGGGAAATACACGAAAAATTTGTGTCCCCCCCCCCCCTCGCGATTGGACACCTGTAATCCGAAAAATCTGAAAAAAATCAGGAATGTAGGCCTTGGTGAGGACAACAACAACAAATACGTGAGAAGTCACAATTCACTCAACTTTGTTAGTAATAGTATGATTTAGCGATTTTATGTTTTCTTGAATAAAATCTTAACGGTATCCTTAAATTCAATGATGACTATTTATAAGATTGATCTTCTCTGAAAGTTTCATTAAGATTCAATCATGTTTAGCGAAGTTATAGCGGTTTGAATTTTTCTGTATTACTATGGAACAATACGCGCTGCATTTATTACTATGGCAACATATGGCTATGGAACAACATGCGCTTTTTACCGACTCAGACACTACAGTTTTGCTAGGATTTGCGTGAAAATTTCAGGAAGGATAGGTGTCATGCATATCTTTGAGAATCTGTTCAGCTATTAGTATCAGTAATCGTAAAACAAAATGGTGGCTGTTTTCAATGCGAAGATTGAATAATTTTGAGTTATCTTTTCCCAACTTCAACGTTTAAGTTGCATGCTTTGAACACTTGATTCAATTTAATGAATGACTGAAGGTGAGTACCTATAATTAATACTCATAAGTGAAACAAGTCAAGGAGGCGGGAGAGAGCTCCTGGCAAATGGGCTTTGTAACCACTCTATGATTCGACAAAATTGAGAGTGGCCCCTGAAAAAAAAATTCATCAAACGTAGCCGATATGAGTATGAAATGAAAGTTTTCATGGGAGCTTTTCAAAACAGTTGTCAAACTGTCAGTTTTTGCTTCAGTGGGGGCACAGGGGGGAAATACATGAAAAATGTGTTTCCTCCGTCGCGAATGGACATCTGAAATAATTATCAAGGGAGATATTTATGAGTATAACAATAACTAAAACCTCAGAAGTCGAAACTCGTTCAACTTTGATAATAATAGTATGATCTTCAAATATCATATTTTCTCCAATAAAATCGTCTTTGACATGTTTCTTGGTTTCATTCGATCTGGTGACTGCATTTTGTAAATTGAATACAAAACCCTTCTGACATGAGCGTAGGTCTGTTTACCCAACTTGTTTTTTTGAGTAACGAAGTATGAGTTCCAAATTTTTATCCGTGAGCGTATTCCAGCTCGTAGCATGAGCTGAGGCCGGGCATACATATTTGCATGTTTGCCTCATCCTCTTCTATGCACTGCTGTTAAATATGATCTCCAGGATTTTCTATTATAGTAGGAATAATACTAGGGTTGGATTAATTTCAATTTAAACTAAACATATATTAAAATTAACAAAAACTTTATTCGGACCTAAACATTGTACATTACCTATGTACATGCCTAATTTTTTAGTTTCCACGCAGGAGGAAATGCTAGCTGACAGGAATACTCTTGGAGGCTAGCATTCTTTGGGGAGTTCCGCCCCGCGTACCCGAGGAAATTCCCACAGGGAATCCCGAGGATATGGGGGGTGCCATGAGGCTCCTTCCTGGGATGACAGGTAACGACCCCGACTGGAACTGGGCTACAATTTGGACAACGAACTGGAATTCATGCTTTGGGCTGGCGGATGTGATGGTTCGGACCTAGTTACTTTACATGGTAGCAACGAAGTGATATTTATATGTGAACGGCTCCAATTCAACTATCATACCGTCTCCGTCCCGGTAAAACCTTGGCAGGCCTCAGAGTACGTACGAAGTTCGCACCATTGGGTTGGTGTAGGTTCAGTTGAAACGATTAGCGCTGGTCTGGCTCTGAGCACTTGTCCCTATAAGGGGGTGTTCCAACCCTCGCATGGCTTCTCTGCTGTGCAAAGATAACCATGGGACCAAAAATGCGACTACACAAACGAACGGAGATAGCGGAGCGGAGCAAACAAAATCAATTAACAAAGATGAAAAAAACTCAAAATAGAATCCAAAAATAACAGTAACGACGACGCAACCAGCGATAGCAGCCACAATGCTAACAGCACATCGGGATTGGTACTAACGACAATTAATAAAAAGACAGTGATGACGGACGAAAAACGGAGATTAACAGACAGTCTGGTCCAGATTGAGATTCCTGCGGTGTTCGGGCACAGAAAAAAATGATGCGAACACCAGAGCGTCTTATGAAAGAAAAGCGGGAAACTCTGCAGGACGCACCAGATGTCCGAGCGATGGAGGAAAATCTAAAAAACATAGAGAACTCGATGGTCACTGCTGGCATCGCTACCGAAGCGATTGAAGCAAGTGTCGTAAGTCCGGAATCAGTAAACGGCAGGAAAAGTAACGAAAGACCAGGCAATTAAAGCGACGACGTGTGATTTCATCACCGACTTCGAAAAGGTGGCGGAAGTGCTGTATTCGGGAACAGAAGCCGATAACCTTTCCCGAGGACGATGGTGACAAAGTACATTTGCCGCCCAGCGACATGAAGAAGAAAGGCTTTTCCGAAAAGCGGGAGTTGTTCTAAAAAGAATACAATCTGCACGCGACTCGGCTAAAATCACCAAAGCGGTAACGATTGGGCTCCTTGAACTTGCAGAGCTCCTAGACCGCATAGGGCATTATTGGAGGAGCTAGTTCAAGGCCGAAGAGATCCAGAAGGCCGAAGAAGAGCAAAAAGCAAAAGAAGCGCTGGGGCCGGAATCTAGAGGGCACCATTAAAAATTAATAAAAGAATGGCGTCCAGCCCAATCAAAGGAGATCAGGATAAAAGAAGGAAGGAAGAGGCACTTGATGGGCGTGGAACACCAGATCACGGATTCCAGACAGTGCAGGAGCAAAGAAAGCCGCTAAGAAATTTCTTTAAAACGTTCCAGGAAGTAAAATTCGCATGGGCGCTCAAGAAGAAAAAAGGCCCGATGCAAAACTGGAGGGAAAGAAGCCCCGACAAAAACCCCGGCAGCAGGCACTGCTCGTAAAACCCCAAGATGGTCGATCCTACGTAGAGGAGCTGCAGGACATCAGGGGAAACGTACGGCTTGAAGACACTAACACTGCCATTAAAGCAGTACGACCAACGCGGTCGGGCCACATACTGGTCGAATTTGGAGTAGAGGCCAAGAATAAGAAAGCATTCTGCGACTCAGTAACGAAAGCCCTCGGCAAAAGCGCAACTACAGCCTTGCTTGAGCCAATAGCAATGATCGAAATAAGAGACATTGACTACGTCACAGATCTGACCGAGGTAGAAGACGCCATCAAAAAGGAGTTCCCTAACGTGGGTGGGATCAAAGCGAGGCTGACACCAGAAAACCATAGGGGACAACGCATGGTCATGATTGACTTGATCGAAAAGGACGCCGAACAATTTCTGAATCAGGGCAAAGTACGAATAAGGTTTGTTGTCTGTAGGATACGGCGAAGAACAACGCCTCTTCAATGTTTCAAGTGCCTTGGCTATGGCAACACCACACAAGTTTGCAAAAGGACCCGATAGTTCTCAATGTTGCAAATGCGGTGAAATGGGACATAAAAGAAAAGAGGGTACGAAGAAGGAACACTGTATTCTTTGCAAGGATGCTGATCCAAGACATGATTTTGGATACGTTCTGGGATCAGGGAAATGCCGGGTTTTCCAGGAAGCCCTAGCCAAGGCAAAATTCAAACTTCGATGACCCGCAGCCTGCAGCTAAACCTACACCGCAGTTTAGCCGCCCAAAATCTGCTTGGGCAGTTTGCAAGGGTCATGAACTTTTAGCTATTGAGTGAGCAACATAATGATAAAAGGTCGGCATCATGGTATCCTGATGAAACTGGAACCACCGCCATCTGAGTTCGAAATAGTGATTTCGAGGCGGAGAGCTGTGGTCGTGGGGATGGTTTTGTGTGGGTTCAGCGCTGAGGGACCACCTTCTTTAGTGCGTACCTAACACCGAACTAATCGATATCATCTTTCCAAGCCAAGCTTCACGCTTTGGAGGGCGCTGTCTTGAACGGAGACGGAAACGCGCTCGTTGGGGGAGACTTCAACGTGAAAGCAATCGAATGGGGCATGCCGCAAACAGATCCGCGGGGAAAACAAATCCTAGAAATGGCGACCAGGACGGCGCTCGTTGTACTAAACTCCGGAAATGCGCCAAATTTCCACCGTATTGGCTGTGAAGGAACCATACTGGACATGACATCTGCCTCGAGGTCCTTAGTACGGAAGATACACAACTGGAGAGTATTAGAAGATTACTCAGCCAGTGATCATCAGTACACTCTGCATGAGATAAATGATATTGTCTCCCAACGTCCGTGCTCTACAACTGGATGGAACATCAGACGGATGGACGTCGAGAGGTTTGTCAAGGTTTTCACAGCAGGTGCGCCACTGCAGGAAGATCCTGAGGGGATGGAAGAACTGGTAGCTTAAGACGTGGTAAACTCAATTATGAGCCTCATCACGACTGCTTCCAAAGCTTCTATGCCCCATCGAAAGCCCCGGCATGACAAGCCTCCAGTGTACTGGTGGACAACTGAAATCACTGAAAAACGAAGGGAGTGTCACAAGCTTCGGCGTGAGGCTCAACGGGCACGGAACCATGACGGGGCTAGCAACCGAGCAGCAGCGTATAAGTCGGTCAGGAAATGCCTTCGCAAATTGATCAACAACAGCAAGGCTTGTAGCTGGCGAGATCTAGTGGACAACGTGAGCAAGGGTCCGTGGGGCCTTGGCTACATGCCAGTTATGCGGAAGCTTGATCCCCTACGGAAGCCTTGAATACATGATGCGGAAAAGATGGACGCGATAGCGCGGGCACTCATTCCCGCCCATCCTGTTCGTGTTGACGCTATCCATGGTGAAACAGCAGTCGAGTGTCCTCTCTTCACACAGCCGGAACTGGAAGAGGCAGTCCTTTCGCTGAAAGCGAAGAAGGCTCCAGTTCCAGATGGTGTTCCAGCTGAGGTGTTGTGGCTTGCCTATCACAATTATCCTGACTTGCTGCTCAGCACATTCAACGCTTGCCTATGGGACGGGGTTTCCCGGGTACGAAGGAAGTTGGCAAGGCTCGTGCTGATCAGCAAGGGGAAGGGAAATCCCGAATCGCCATATGCATACCGCCCGTTATGCATGCTAGACACAGCTGGGAAAGTGCTAGAGAAACTCATTAAGGGAAGACTCAATGACGCGATTCGTGCTGCTGGGGACTTATCTCCTCGGTAGTACGGCTTTAGAGCAGGACGTTCTACCATTGATGCGATTGCAGAAGTAGAGAGTGCGGTCCTAAAGGCAGAGGCACATAGTCGCATCAAGGGACGGATCGTCCTGTTGGTGACACTTGACGTCAGGAACACCTTCAACTTCGCTAGATGGGTGGATAATCTGAATACGCTGGAAAACCCTTTTTAAGTTCCAGAATATCTAATGCGGCTTTCGAGGCACTAGTTAAAAGACCGAAGCCTGCTCTAAGACACGACACAGGGCCTACGAAGGATGGAAATTACATCGGGTGTTGCCCAGAGATCTATCCCTGGTTCGAACCTGTGGAACGTGCCTTATGACGGGGTACGGAGACTTGAGATGCCAGATGAGTCGTGCTTGATTGGCTATGCAGATGATGTTGCAAGGCTAGGTATGCTAATGCGCCGAGTGAGAGACTGGATGACTGCTCGCGGGCTCAGTTTAGCACTGGACAAAACCGAAGTGGTCATTTTCACAAAAAAGAGAATCCCCAGAGTAAGATCAGTATTGGCGACTTATGAATCGAGTCGAAGCCGTCGGTGAAATACTTGGAGCTACTGACTGACTCGAAGATGAGTTTCTCGGGACCAATCAGGGCAACGGCTGAGAAAGCTGCTTCGGAAATATCGGCTCTGAGTCGACTTATGGCCAACATAGGGGGGCCCAGCCCATCAACGCCTCTTGATGAGTGCTATAGGGTCAGTGCTACCGTACTGAGCAGAAGTATGGGGCGACGCTCTCAGCAAGGAGGTATACCAAAAACGTTTGGCACAGGTACAGAGAGTAGGAGCACTGAGAATTGCATGTTCGTATCCTAGAGTCTCTGATTCGGCGGTGAGCGTTATTGCAGGCGTGATACATGGTACCCTCCTTGCTAGAGAGCACCGCGCTATTTACCTGTGCCGTAACGAGGATGCGAGGGAAATTATTGTCCGCGAGGAGTACGTACGAAGTTCGCACCATTGGGTTGGTGTAGGTTCAGTTGAAACGATTAGCGCTGGTCTGGCTCTGAGCACTTGTCCCTATAAGGGGGTGTTCCAACCCTCGCATGGCTTCTCTGCTGTGCAAAGATAACCATGGGACCAAAAATGCGACTACACAAACGAACGGAGATAGCGGAGCGGAGCAAACAAAATCAATTAACAAAGATGAAAAAAACTCAAAATAGAATCCAAAAATAACAGTAACGACGACGCAACCAGCGATAGCAGCCACAATGCTAACAGCACATCGGGATTGGTACTAACGACAATTAATAAAAAGACAGTGATGACGGACGAAAAACGGAGATTAACAGACAGTCTGGTCCAGATTGAGATTCCTGCGGTGTTCGGGCACAGAAAAAAATGATGCGAACACCAGAGCGTCTTATGAAAGAAAAGCGGGAAACTCTGCAGGACGCACCAGATGTCCGAGCGATGGAGGAAAATCTAAAAAACATAGAGAACTCGATGGTCACTGCTGGCATCGCTACCGAAGCGATTGAAGCAAGTGTCGTAAGTCCGGAATCAGTAAACGGCAGGAAAAGTAACGAAAGACCAGGCAATTAAAGCGACGACGTGTGATTTCATCACCGACTTCGAAAAGGTGGCGGAAGTGCTGTATTCGGGAACAGAAGCCGATAACCTTTCCCGAGGACGATGGTGGCAAAGTACATTTGCCGCCCAGCGACATGAAGAAGAAAGGCTTTTCCGAAAAGCGGGAGTTGTTCTAAAAAGAATACAATCTGCACGCGACTCGGCTAAAATCACCAAAGCGGTAACGATTGGGCTCCTTGAACTTGCAGAGCTCCTAGACCGCATAGGGCATCATTGGAGGAGCTAGTTCAAGGCCGAAGAGATCCAGAAGGCCGAAGAAGAGCAAAAAGCAAAAGAAGCGCTGGGGCCGGAATCTAGAGGGCACCATTAAAAATTAATAAAAGAATGGCGTCCAGCCCAATCAAAGGAGATCAGGATAAAAGAAGGAAGGAAGAGGCACTTGATGGGCGTGGAACACCAGATCACGGATTCCAGACAGTGCAGGAGCAAAGAAAGCCGCTAAGAAATTTCTTTAAAACGTTCCAGGAAGTAAAATTCGCATGGGCGCTCAAGAAGAAAAAAGGCCCGATGCAAAACTGGAGGGAAAGAAGCCCCGACAAAAACCCCGGCAGCAGGCACTGCTCGTAAAACCCCAAGATGGTCGATCCTACGTAGAGGAGCTGCAGGACATCAGGGGAAACGTACGGCTTGAAGACACTAACACTGCCATTAAAGCAGTACGACCAACGCGGTCGGGCCACATACTGGTCGAATTTGGAGTAGAGGCCAAGAATAAGAAAGCATTCTGCGACTCAGTAACGAAAGCCCTCGGCAAAAGCGCAACTACAGCCTTGCTTGAGCCAATAGCAATGATCGAAATAAGAGACATTGACTACGTCACAGATCTGACCGAGGTAGAAGACGCCATCAAAAAGGAGTTCCCTAACGTGGGTGGGATCAAAGCGAGGCTGACACCAGAAAACCATAGGGGACAACGCATGGTCATGATTGACTTGATCGAAAAGGACGCCGAACAATTTCTGAATCAGGGCAAAGTACGAATAAGGTTTGTTGTCTGTAGGATACGGCGAAGAACAACGCCTCTTCAATGTTTCAAGTGCCTTGGCTATGGCAACACCACACAAGTTTGCAAAAGGACCCGATAGTTCTCAATGTTGCAAATGCGGTGAAATGGGACATAAAAGAAAAGAGGGTACGAAGAAGGAACACTGTATTCTTTGCAAGGATGCTGATCCAAGACATGATTTTGGATACGTTCTGGGATCAGGGAAATGCCGGGTTTTCCAGGAAGCCCTAGCCAAGGCAAAATTCAAACTTCGATGACCCGCAGCCTGCAGCTAAACCTACACCGCAGTTTAGCCGCCCAAAATCTGCTTGGGCAGTTTGCAAGGGTCATGAACTTTTAGCTATTGAGTGAGCAACATAATGATAAAAGGTCGGCATCATGGTATCCTGATGAAACTGGAACCACCGCCATCTGAGTTCGAAATAGTGATTTCGAGGCGGAGAGCTGTGGTCGTGGGGATGGTTTTGTGTGGGTTCAGCGCTGAGGGACCACCTTCTTTAGTGCGTACCTAACACCGAACTAATCGATATCATCTTTCCAAGCCAAGCTTCACGCTTTGGAGGGCGCTGTCTTGAACGGAGACGGAAACGCGCTCGTTGGGGGAGACTTCAACGTGAAAGCAATCGAATGGGGCATGCCGCAAACAGATCCGCGGGGAAAACAAATCCTAGAAATGGCGACCAGGACGGCGCTCGTTGTACTAAACTCCGGAAATGCGCCAAATTTCCACCGTATTGGCTGTGAAGGAACCATACTGGACATGACATCTGCCTCGAGGTCCTTAGTACGGAAGATACACAACTGGAGAGTATTAGAAGATTACTCAGCCAGTGATCATCAGTACACTCTGCATGAGATAAATGATATTGTCTCCCAACGTCCGTGCTCTACAACTGGATGGAACATCAGACGGATGGACGTCGAGAGGTTTGTTAAGGTTTTCACAGCAGGTGCGCCACTGCAGGAAGATCCTGAGGGGATGGAAGAACTGGTAGCTTAAGACGTGGTAAACTCAATTATGAGCCTCATCACGACTGCTTCCAAAGCTTCTATGCCCCATCGAAAGCCCCGGCATGACAAGCCTCCAGTGTACTGGTGGACAACTGAAATCACTGAAAAACGAAGGGAGTGTCACAAGCTTCGGCGTGAGGCTCAACGGGCACGGAACCATTACGGGGCTAGCAACCGAGCAGCAGCGTATAAGTCGGTCAGGAAATGCCTTCGCAAATTGATCAACAACAGCAAGGCTTGTAGCTAGCGAGATCTAGTGGACAACGTGAGCAAGGGTCCGTGGGGCCTTGGCTACATGCCAGTTATGCGGAAGCTTGATCCCCTACGGAAGCCTTGAATACATGATGCGGAAAAGATGGACGCGATAGCGCGGGCACTCATTCCCGCCCATCCTGTTCGTGTTGACGCTATCCATGGTGAAACAGCAGTCGAGTGTCCTCTCTTCACACAGCCGGAACTGGAAGAGGCAGTCCTTTCGCTGAAAGCGAAGAAGGCTCCAGTTCCAGATGGTGTTCCAGCTGAGGTGTTGTGGCTTGCCTATCACAATTATCCTGACTTGCTGCTCAGCACATTCAACGCTTGCCTATGGGACGGGGTTTCCCGGGTACGAAGGAAGTTGGCAAGGCTCGTGCTGATCAGCAAGGGGAAGGGAAATCCCGAATCGCCATATGCATACCGCCCGTTATGCATGCTAGACACAGCTGGGAAAGTGCTAGAGAAACTCATTAAGGGAAGACTCAATGACGCGATTCGTGCTGCTGGGGACTTATCTCCTCGGTAGTACGGCTTTAGAGCAGGACGTTCTACCATTGATGCGATTGCAGAAGTAGAGAGTGCGGTCCTAAAGGCAGAGGCACATAGTCGCATCAAGGGACGGATCGTCCTGTTGGTGACACTTGACGTCAGGAACACCTTCAACTTCGCTAGATGGGTGGATAATCTGAATACGCTGGAAAACCCTTTTTAAGTTCCAGAATATCTAATGCGGCTTTCGAGGCACTAGTTAAAAGACCGAAGCCTGCTCTAAGACACGACACAGGGCCTACGAAGGATGGAAATTACATCGGGTGTTGCCCAGAGATCTATCCCTGGTTCGAACCTGTGGAACGTGCCTTATGACGGGGTACGGAGACTTGAGATGCCAGATGAGTCGTGCTTGATTGGCTATGCAGATGATGTTGCAAGGCTAGGTATGCTAATGCGCCGAGTGAGAGACTGGATGACTGCTCGCGGGCTCAGTTTAGCACTGGACAAAACCGAAGTGGTCATTTTCACAAAAAAGAGAATCCCCAGAGTAAGATCAGTATTGGCGACTTATGAATCGAGTCGAAGCCGTCGGTGAAATACTTGGAGCTACTGACTGACTCGAAGATGAGTTTCTCGGGACCAATCAGGGCAACGGCTGAGAAAGCTGCTTCGGAAATATCGGCTCTGAGTCGACTTATGGCCAACGTAGGGGGGCCCAGCCCATCAACGCCTCTTGATGAGTGCTATAGGGTCAGTGCTACCGTCCTGAGCAGAAGTATGGGGCGACGCTCTCAGCAAGGAGGTATACCAAAAACGTTTGGCACAGGTACAGAGAGTAGGAGCACTGAGAATTGCATGTTCGTATCCTAGAGTCTCTGATTCGGCGGTGAGCGTTATTGCAGGCGTGATACATGGTACCCTCCTTGCTAGAGAGCACCGCGCTATTTACCTGTGCCGTAACGAGGATGCGAGGGAAATTATTGTCCGCGAGGAGAGACGGCGCTCGCTCAACGATTGGCAGCATTCTTGGTAGAATTGCACGAGGGAAGGTGGACTGCGCGCTTCATCCTGGATGTGAGACCGTGGCAAAATCGAAGGCATGGTGAGACTGACTTCTGCTTGACCCAGCTTTTGAGTGGGCATGGGTGTTTACAGTCTTACCTGCACAAGATTGGTAAGTCACGGTCACTCGATTGTCGGTTTTACCCAGGAGAGGAGGGCAATACCTGCCACACATTTTTTGCGTGTACAAAATGGGTCACGCTGTGAAGGGAACTCTGCAGGGAGACCTTCTTTTCTTTTATTCAAACAGAAATTTGCTGTAGCACCTTCTCTCTCCAAACGATGGCCCAGGCAAATTGAAAAAAAAAATGCACAAAACTTTAATCGGTTGATTGACTAAAAAATACCTTTTTACGACTTCCACTAAATTATTCTCACACTATCACCAGCTGACGTGCGGTCCTGTAATCAACTGGCTGTACCACTTGACTGAATCCGCAAGCCTTTATTCTCCCCAACATCCACTGCCGTTCAGAATTAACATAGTCGAAGTTCATTACACTTCAATCCCGTTTCCTCTGTAAATCTTTCAAACCGTCGGTTAATGCAATATTTTGAATTGCATACATGGTAATTTGCATATTACTTTGATAATGCTTAACTGTATGCAAATCTTCAAACACTCAGAAATATTTACATTTGAGAAACTAAAAAGATTAATGCCCCTGGGAAAATTGGAGCCCTCGATCTAAGTAAAACCCACCGAGTCCACCCACACTATGCAACCGTTGATGTTGAGAAGGTACAAAAAATATTCACACCATATGCTGACACTCCCTTGGTCCATCAGAGAGCGTTCGATCAAGTTCCAATTGATGCCAAGCGATAAAGTGTTTGCATCAATCTATTATAATGGGTGATTTTACGATTGCAATGAATAAATATATATCAGAGCGGGACAACAATATTGGCATACCCATAATTTTTACATTAAACCACGAATAATTCATGGATAAATGAAAGAATTCATTCTTTTTGTAAACAAAACTATTTTTTCTTGCAAGAACTTACAGTATTTATAAAAGAGTTGAGTAGACAGAACTACGCTCATGTATTACCTCAAGAAAATTTTAACGAGATCTACAACAAATACATAGTTTAAAAGAAAAACCATTTTTACACTCTTCTAACTTGCTGTCATTTTGTTGCAATATCACTAACAACTATTGACTGAATGAAATCTTAAAGAAATTTTTATTATTCATTTCATCTGAAGATTAGAAGGTCCAATTAAAAGTTTTGTGTCTAGTTCGAAAGAAAGCACGAATGGTAAAAATATGGTACACTGTTTTTGTTGTACTTAAATTTAAACTTAAAGGCTTTATTATAAATTCACGGGGAAAAAGTTGTATTTACAAATTCTACTATTATTAACAAAGTTGAATTCATTGCAACTTCTAAGGTATAAGTTATTGTTGTAATCATTACAACCTACCATCATGATTTTGCCATCTTTAAAATGTATGTTTTCGTAAGTTAATAGCCCGTAAATTCAAAAAAAATTTAAAGCGGGGTCCCCCCTTATACTGTAGTAGTCTTTAAAATTTTTTCTTAATCAAAGGTAGTCGAATGGGATATCAAAAACTTATTTTATGCATGATTGGGTCCAAAGGGAGGCAAAATGTACGAAAATTTTGTGTACCACCCTCGCGACTGGGCAATTTTGAGTCGATAAATCAAGGAGGGCAATGAAAGAGACGAAATACGCCGAAGAATGCAGCTCGCGAATAGAATAATTTATTCTGCTCTGACGGTCTTAAAGACCAGCTGCATACACAGGAAAACAAAGGTCCAAGTATACAAATCTGTGATAAGACCTGTGATATGCTATGGGTGTAAAACATGGACCCTAACCCAAGCATCCGCAAATATATTGAACGCCTTTGAGCGACCGGTCCTGATGCGAATAATCGGAGCGAAGCTAGGGGACGACCAATGGCGAATTCGATACAACCATGAGCTGTATGAAATTTTCGACGACCCGGAGGTCTCAACGATTGTAAAACTGCGGAAGCTGCAATGGGCTCGACACATGAATCGCATGGACGAACAACGGATACCCAAAAAGGTATTCGTTGGGAGAACTGAAGGCCGGAGACCAGTGAGGAAACCGAAGAAACGCTAGCCTGACTCAGTCGACGTAGACAGTTCATCGCTGCTCGAATTTCGAAATTGGAGGACGTGGTCAATGGACCGAAACAGTTGGAGGCGCTGTTTGCAGGAAACGAAGGCCCGAGAGAGGCTGTAGTGCTAAGAAGAAGAAGGTCTGTGTGAGTAGAATGGCAACAAGTGCCTTAGCAATCAAAATCCACTCAACTTTGTTAAAAATAGTATGATTTGTAAATTTTACGTTTTCCCCCATAAAATCAAAACGGCACTATAAAACTTCTTAAAATTTACAGTTATGCAGACTGATAGAAAATGCTTATGCTCACAAATTTTTATGGGATCTGATTATAACCAAGGGAGATATAGCCATTTTAATTGTATGGAATTATCACATATTTCAAACCAATTTGGGAACTCTTATTTTCGTCAGATTTTCTTGCCAATTTAAGAAACTGTGGCTCATTTGAGTATATTTACTCGGCCGCGCATTCAGAAGAATTGTTTAAGCTGGAACAAAATGATGGCTGTTATGTGTTTACGAAAGAAACTTTGTATAAATTTGAACGATTTCTTGTGCAAGTATTGGATAAATAATTCGAGTCATCGGTTCCTACTATCAGAAATTTTTTGCGAGCCAAAGCCTCTCCAGTAGGAGCTCCCTCTTACCTACTCAACATGTTAATATAAAATTTGAAAAAAATTCCTGCCTGGAAGAAATATATTCTCTACTTAATGTTTCATTTTATGTAGAAAACTTATTAAAGTCTTTCTCTACATTCAGTTTTGCTGTTTATATTGGATTTTTTTTCTTTTTAGATCAAATTTCAAACGTAAAACTGAAATCGGAGCCAGAAACTGAAAACCAACATGTGAAAAGTTGTTCAGCGTTCGTAACAACCCACTCAATTCATTCATGCAATCATACATATGTATATGCATTTCAAACTACCCTGAATTGGTAAAGAAAAGAATGCAAATTTCTTTTTCTATAATCGAATAAAAAAATCCAAGTCCGACAACCTTCGAAGGACTTGGAGATAAAATTCAGGAAACAGCTCGGCGTGTGACAGAGCTGTAGTTTTTCTTTTCTGCCGGATTTCTTTTTTGGCAAGGAAGGAGCTCTATCGGCAAAATTTGCACGAAATTATAAATTTTATCTACTCCTTGAATTTATACATATGCATGACAGCCCGAGTCCTCAGACCGACAGTATCCGGAGCTTCATGCAGAGATGATGCGAGGGAGATAAGGAAATTGCTTGTAGAAGATGTATTTTGGAAATGTTTCGAGAATTCTGTCAGATATGCAATAAGATATCGCGTTTATTCCAATTGCATGGTTTCGAAATTGTTGGTAATTTTTTGGTTTTGGTTTTAATGTCGTTCACTTTTTTTCAAATATTCGCGTTCAAGATCTTGAGAAAGTAGCATTTGTATTAGAGCACAATTAATCAAAATGCAGTGTGAAAAGACTTCCGTTAAAAAAGATATATAAATACGAGCCTTAGTCATCTAAAATAAATTTTCTACTTTGAAATAAGAAGTTGGTTAATACTAAAATTGTAAAATCAGTTTACAGATTTTAACCGATTTCCATAAGAAATGAGGTGGTCAGTTCGAACATATGCTTTTCATTCGCTTTTTATGCATGTTTGCTCATAACTCTTGAACGAGAATAGGTAAAAGGATTCTGTAGTCGCCAAACTGTTGAAGTTGCTTGTCATTGAATCTCACATGGAGGAAATTTAAATTAAGCGCCGGTAAAGAATGAAATCCGTTAGGTAATGTTCAATTTTCTGACTTTGGTATTGGATTCTCTTCCCCTGGAATCAATTTGTGGATAGATTCCACTTATTTGGATTGCATGTGAAAGACAACATTGTATTGTATGTATGTATAATTATTGTTGTTTTTTCATGTTTTTCACAGTTAATTTATTTATATTAACAACAAGCATTAATCAATGATATATTGATCATTTTGTTGGATGACCTTTTACAATTTTTCGGTAAATTGAAAAATTTCACGTTCGATCGGAAACAAAAGTTTTCCCATTCAAATGGTTTTGAAGAGAGCGAAACAAATGATAGTCTGATGGTGCTAAGTAAGGGCTATAGGGTGGATGTGGCATCAGTCCCAATTGAGCTCCATTAATTTTTGACGGGTTATCAAAGGGGTGTGAGTCTGGCGTTATCATGGCGGAACATTACGCCTTTCCGATTGTCTAGTTCAGGGCGTTTTTTCTTGATTTCTTCATTCAATTTCGATAGTTGACGACAGTTGACACTCGAATAAATAGTTTGGTTTCTTGGAAGCAGCTCAAAGTAGACTATACAGTTGTAATCCCACCATACAGAGAGCATAGTCTTCTTTTGGTGAATATTGGCTTTGAATGTCGATTGTGGGGCTCGTCTTGCTTGGTTCATGATCGTTTTCGGACTAGGTTATGTTATCCATTTCTCATTATCTGTTATGATTCAATTTATAAATGGGTCATTTTGGTTACGAATCAGCAAAGAGTTGCATATGTGAATGCGTTTGGTAGGGTAGATTTCCTTTAACTCGTGAACGGCCCAAACATCCATTTGTTTACGTAACCGAGCTGTTGAAGTGCAAGTTAATGGTTGAATTTTGTATGTGGAGCTTCTTCGCTATCCCTTGAATTTTCATACACGTATGCCGGTTAGTTTCGATAAACGCCTTTATTTTGTCGTTATCACTAATGGTACACATTAAAATTTTCAGAACAAAAGCGAGCAAACCAACGCTGACACTGGCGTTCAGTAAGGCAGTCCTCACCATAAACCTCAAACAATGTCTTCTGAGCCTGCATAATATTTTTGCCGTTTAGGAAGTAAAACAAAAAAATATTCCGATAATGCTCTCCTTGATTGCCCATTTTCTAGTTTATTTTTAGCCAACTTCTTATTTACTAATGACGCTTAGTTTTTGACTGAAGATAGTCAATAGTCTTATCTTTAAAATAGTATACAATAATATAAGCCACGCAATCACTACCACCTGCAATATGTAGTTACATAATCGTTCATGCAGTTCACGTCATCTACGAGTATTATCGAACAACCCAATAATATATCAGATTTTTAAAGTAATTTAATCATGGACTACACAAATATTAAGGCAAATATACGGGAAAAATAGTCGAAAAAAATTTTTTCTATTCTTTGCATCAAACTAGTCGTTAATTTTAAACGAAAATAGAGAGTTGAATTCTCTTTTCACAAAACAGATAGCATTTCTTTTTGATAAAGTTTGATGCAAATACCGGTTGTTGACCGCATTCTCTTATTCATTCAACTGAAGTTCATTAATATCAAGTTCTGAATCGCTTCGGGCCATTCTTTTTTGAAATATTTAACTATTTGACCTTCCTCAAGCTGACAGTTATTGCTAATTGTAAATTTTCGCTTTTATTTTTGTTACCGAAAAAATTATAACTTTTAAATAAATTTTAAATTTTTTCCATTGCATTTTATTTTTATAACAAAAACTTAATTTTCCTCTCTCTCTAGTAAATTCAGTTTTTCCCCATAGTATGCACTTATTCTTCACACAGCCGGAACTGGTCAAGGCAGTCCTTTTGCTGAAAGCGAGGTAGGCTCCAGGTCCAGATGGTGTTCCGGCTGAGGTAATGCAGCTTGCCTATCACCATTGTCCTGACTTGCTGCTCAGCACATACAGCGCTTGCCTACGGGACAGGGTTTTCCCGGTACGATGGAAGTTAGCGAGGCTCGTACTCATCAGCAAGAAGAAGGGAAATCCCGAATCGCCGTGTGCATACCGCCCGTTATGCATGCTAGACACGACTGGGAAAGTGCTAGCGAAACTCATCAAGAGAAGACTCACTGATGTGATTCGTGCTACTGGGGACCTAGCTCCACGGCAGTATGGCTTTAGAGCAGGATTTCCTACCAATGATTCGATTGAAGAGGTGGTAAGCGCGGTCCGGAAGGCAGAGGCATATAGTCGCACCAAGCGACCGATCGTCCTATTTGTGACACTCGACGTCAGGAATGCTTTCAACTCCACTAGATGGGTGGATATTCTGGATACGCTGGAAAACCCTATTCAAGTTCCAGAAGATCTAATGCGGCTTTTGAGAGACTACTTGAAGGACCGAAGCCAGCTCTTAGACACAACACAGGGCCAATGAAGGATGGGAATTGCATCGGGTGTTGCCCAGGGATCTATCCTAGGTCCAGACCTGTGGGACGTGTCTTACGATGGGCTACTAAGACTGGAGATGCCAGATGAGCCGCGCTTGATCGGCAATGCAGATGATGTTGTGGCCCTGGTCGCTGCACGTACCATTGAGCAAGTGCAACTAAGACTAGGTATGCTAATGCGCCGAGTGAGGGACTGTATGACTGCTCTTGGGCTCAGTTTAGCACTGGACAAAACCGAAGTGGTCATCTTGCCAAAAAAGAGAGTACCTATAGTAAAGATGATCAGTATTGGAGACTTACGGATCGAATCGAAGTCATCGGTGATGTACCTGGGGCTACTGACCGACTCGAAGATGAGTTTCTCTGGACAAATAGGGCAACGGCTGAGAAGGTTGCTTCGGGAGTATCGGCTCTGAGTCGACTTATGACCAACGTAGGGGGACCCAGCCCATCAAGAAGATGCCTCTTGATGAGTGCTATAGGCTCAGTGCTACTATACGGAGCAGAAGTATAGGGCAACGCTCTCAGCAAGGAGGTATACTGAAAACGTTTGGCCCAGGTACAGAGAATGGGAGCGCTGAGAATTGCATCTTCGTATCCAACAGTCTCTGATTCGGCGGTGGGAGTTGTTGCAGGCATGATACCTGCTGCCCTCTTGTCTAGAGAGCACCGCGCTATTTA
Organism: Odontomyia ornata; assembly: GCA_963969285.1. Taxonomy (NCBI): domain Eukaryota; kingdom Metazoa; phylum Arthropoda; class Insecta; order Diptera; family Stratiomyidae; genus Odontomyia; species Odontomyia ornata. The sequence continues at coordinate 317,064,755 of OZ017738.1, read as the reverse complement.
CCTGCGCCGAAACTAGGATGCGAGGAAGATGGTCGTCCGCGCGCTCGCTCAACGATTGGCAGCATTCTTGGGTGAATTGCACGAAGGGAAGGTGGACTAAGCACCTCATCCCGGATGTGAGACCGTGGCTAAATCGAAGGCATGGTGAGCCTGACTTCTATCTCATGCCGCTTTTGAGCAGGCATGTGTGTTTTCAGTTTTACCTGCACAAGATTGGTAAATCACGGTCCCCCGATTGTTGGTATTGCCCAGGAGAGTAAAACAATGCCTGCCACACATTTTTTGCGAGCACAAAATGAATCAGGCTGCGAAGGAACCTCTACAGGGAGACGGGAGAGCTTGCCACATTATGTTCAGACAGTCCTAAAAGATAAAAGGGACTCACTGCAGCCGGGGGGCGTTGGGGATGGGGTATCGCTTTTCTAGCACACTTCCTCTTCCCCTCTCCCATCCCGCTAAAAGAGGGGTGCCCCAGCTTGAGACTTGGCCGGAAGTAATGTGTCAAACGGTTCCAGGCTAGGTTCTCAGGTTGAAAAAAAATGCACTTATTGTTCCCATTCATTTATTCTAATGGGACAACAATCATCACGTAATCAATACCATTTAATTCCTTTATAATGCTGGTAGCTGCTCAAGCGCAAAATAATTTGCTCATTAAAATGCTATTGATGCAAGCATTTTATCGCATGGCATAAATTGGTACTTAATCATTCAATCTCTAGTGGGCGGAGGGAATGCCAGCAAATGCAACTACTCACCTACATCAGCGGTTGCGTAGTGTAGGTGGTAGCACGCTAGACTGCCAAATTGGGGTTCACTGAGACCATGAGTTAGAGCTCAGTTGCGGGCCAAATTTTTTTAATTTTTGTTAAATGGCAGCATTTCTGAGCAGATGATGATTTGTACATAGATATGAGGGCACTGTTTATCATTAAATTATGTTTAACTCAGCTGGCGTGTAACTGGAAATTTTGCTTTGAACGAGGATGAAAGATTAAATGGGAGGAGTATGTTTCGAGTATGTTGAACTCGAACAAGTTCAGTAGTAATGGAAAGTGGCAGCAACAGATTTTTGAGAGCAAAGAGTTGATCAGATCGAAGGTGAGTCATTTTTGAGACTGCAGAGAGTCGGATGGTAGCTAAGGTCTTGGCAGGACGTGAAAATAATGAAAAAGCATTGGAAAATTGTTCTTTTTTGGTACTAGCATATTTGGTTAGTTTTTGTGATATTTTCGCGGACAATGAATTCAAACAATAGTTAACAAATAATTTGTTTGAAAATATTTTAAGGAATGAAAGATATAAAGTATAGTGAATTGACTTGTGCTTATAATGACGGGTAATGTGAACATAAATTATGCTAATGGTATAATATGTCCATGATAGAATAATTGTGCATTAATTTATTGTTCTCGTAAATTAATGCAAAAAAACGAAAATCAGTATACAATGGCACCACTCCTTTTTTCCAGTCATCGAGTTCTCGGGAAACTTAAGAAAGTAGGTAAGCACCATATTTTTTGTCATTTCCATGATTTCTGTTTTTGTTTTTTGATTTAAATTTGTATACATAGTTTACTCAAATGAATCATCATTTATCTTTGAAACCATTAATCTACCCTAGGTTTTATACAGTTTTTCATTGAATTTTTATGTTTTTGATATTCTAAATATGAAATATAATGGCCATATGTGAAGGAATCCCTTCGTTTTTTTTTGTCTCTCATGATGCATCTTCCTGATCTTTTCCTTCCTCTTTCGTGTAAGTCTTTTGTGGTAAAGTGGCCCAGCACAAGAAGAATATGCCCCGAAAGACCCACGACACAACTGAGCGCGTGTCAATTCGACAACGGAAAACAACAATTGCTGTTAGAAAAAGTGTATTTTCACCACATTAGGGTTGATTTTCCCCCGTCACTATTCAATATATGTATGTGTGTGCTTCTTTCTTCTAAATGCATATAAAAGATCAAATAGTTATTAATTATGTCAACATTTCATGGGTATCCAGATAGATTCTTTATATCAGATTTGTATTCTATGTATGCTGCATATGAAACCTATGTAATGTACTGTACTTAACCCTTTTGTCTCTTTCAAGATTTTCTCAAAATGTTTGCTGTTGGTGATGGGGTTATTGTTTCCAATCCTTCAGACTTACAACATGTTTTAAGTTATGGGTTTTTCAATAAAGATATGTTAAATGTATTCAATAATATGGACTGCAGTTTAAATATTATTATACCATCGCTTATGTTTGTATTTTGATGAAAAATGTGGAAAGATCATGCATGAAAAGATAATTATCATTCAACATTTAATATACTCGTAGTATTTCATCATTTACGAGTATATGGTTAAAACTTAGGATGCATTTAAACCCTTCTTGAGAAATTTTTCACAATCTTGTGTTTCAATAATTATCATGATGTATGAGTTGCATGCGATCTAAGGTGATGATGAGCATAAATTAAAATTATCGCTTATTTCGCGTTGAGATTCACCATTTTTAAAATAATGAATTACTGATTCTCTTTGCTCAACTATTGCCCTACAACCAATTATAAATATGACACAATTTATCCAATTTTCAGCTATAGCGATTAAATTATATTTCAAGAATAAAATTAGAAGCACACAAAACTCAATACAGCGAAAATATTCTCTTGTCAGCGTACACGTTTGATACTAGAAGAAAAAGAACTAACGACATCAAATCATCATCATCAAAGTAAAAACGCGAACACAGAATGTACGCGTTTTTGCTTTGTTCTTATTAAGAGGACATTTGAAACAATTTATTCGTACTTTCTTTATGCTCCGGATTTTAGAAATATTAATTTTAAAGACTGCATCAAAAGATTTGTAAAATTACATTGTTTTACATCAGGACAACAATATGGTTGATTTTTATTGAAGTACATCAAATAAGCTGTGAGACACTGTACAGAATCTCTCAGTTGTGGAAGAAAAAATTATATGTGATTTTCGTGTTTTTAAATTTGCTGCCATTTTGTTTGCACTTTATTGAACTCGCAAATTGAGCAATTACAATAGCGTATCAATGTTATAAGCTATTTCTGAAATCTTTTTGAAAATCCGAACATATCTGCAGTCTTCAGGCCGCTTAGAAACGCCTATCTCCCCAGTATCACATATTGTTGCAGCGATAGTTGTTAAATTTTCAATCGGCAATAACTTCATTGTTTGAACGCTGATTGCTATGAAACTTGCAGGATACATACACATATTATTAAAACAGCAGTATATGAAGGGCCTCCTTTAGATTTTATGGACGAGAATTCATAATTCACAAAGCATACTATTACCAACCAAAATATGTTCAATTGCAAGTGAGGATACACATTTTTCAAATATTTTGACTGGTTTTGCTCCCTCTAGCACCATGACCGTTCTTTAAATGCTTGATTTTGAAAATTTACGTCAAGACCTTTCATATCAAATCCATGTCAGCTACCTTTCGTTAAAAAATGTTCAAGGGGTCATTCCAATAACAACGGCCTTAGACAATGTTTTATCCTTAAATTTTGGAGAGTTTGCTATATTTGGTCTATGTATAAAGTTTCATAACCATATCTGCTGTGTTTCTGAGAAAAATGGCTGTGACGCACGGGCGGACAGATGAACGGACAAACCAACATCAAAATGCAATAAAATTATTGAAATAAGATTTTTAGAATCAGTGCCAAATCAGTTTTCTCGTTTTGAATAAATGTGGATGATAACTAAGTATTTATTAATTAGCCGTAACTAAAACACGCAAAAACTGATTTAGCACCGATTCCAAAAATTTTACTTCATCCGTTTTAGGGCGTTTTGAAGTCGGTTTTTTAGGGTTTTGTACTAAAATACAAAACCCTTTTGCAATCACGACCTGTGTCCGTCTGTCCGTCCGTCCGTCTGTATGTCATAGCACTTTTTCTCCGAAACTATAGAGGCTACAGCCATGAAACTTTGTGAAAAGGTCAGCAGTGGTGACTTCTTGAAAGTTCAAGGGTCAAAAATTTTTTCAAAGGGGTTCAAGGGGGGTCTCCCCATATAGGCAGGTGACCCCTCAAAAAAAATGTTCACCATTGGTAGTCGAGTAGGGTGTCATTGGAAAGGTCTCAATGAGATCTTTTCAAAATAAGTCCTAAAATTGCCTTATGAGTACCGAGGGGGGCAGGGGAAGGGGAAATGTACGAACTTTTCGCGTACCCCCCTCGCGATTGGACACCTTCCATCCGAAAAATCTGAAAAAAATCATGAATGTAGACCTTTATGAGTACAGCAACAACAAATACATGAGAAGTCGAAATTCACTCAACTTTGTTAGTAATAGTATGATTTATTGATTTTATGTTTTCTTGAATAAAATCTAAACGGTACCTTTAAATCAATAAAATTTAGCAAACAGATGACTATTTATAAGATTGATCTAATCTGAAAGTTTCATAAGGATCGAATAGTATTTAACGAAGTCATAGCAATTTGAATTTTCCTGTATTACTATGGAACAATGTGCCCTGTATTACTATGGAAACATATGGCTATGGAGCCGTATGCGCTTTTTTCCGACTTAGACACTATAGCTTTGCTAAGATTTGCATGAAAATTTCAGGAATGATAGGTATCATGAAGATGAGTACATACAATTGAAACAAGTCGAATAGGCAGGAGAGAGCTCCTAGCAAAAGGGCTTTGTGATCATTCTAAGATTCGAAAACACAGGCCATGAATCGATGATTACAGTACAGAGGAGTGGCCCCTGAAAAAAAATTTCATGAAAGGTAGCCGATATGAGTATCAACTGAAAGTTTCCTCCCTCGCAAATGGACACCCACGATCTAAAAAACCTGAAAAAATTATCAAAGGAGATATTTATGGGTATAACTATAACAAATAAATCAGAAGTCAAAATTCTTTCAACTTTGCTAATAATAGTATGATCCTCTAACATGACATGTTTCTTGATTTTATTCGTTACTGATTATTGCATTTTGTAAGTAGAGTACAAAACCCTTGTGACATGAGCATAGGTCTGTCTACCCAACTTGTTTTAATTTCCTGAAAGGTATTTTATTTCATGATTTTTTAAATAGGTTGCTCATGACATTTTGTTTTGTATGCTAAATTAGGTAAGTGTGCAAGTATTCAGAAATCCTTAGTTATATTTTTAACAAACACATTAATCCCCAACACTTAACTGGCAAATTGCCTTCAAGAAATTCAATTAAAAACAAGTTGGTTAGACAGAATTACTCTCATATCAGAAGAGTTTTGTACTTAACATACTATATGCCGACAGCTAGAATGATTTAATTCAAAAAAAACTTTTATGACATACACAACAGATATATACTTGCTTTAAAGGAACTCCCCTTTAACCAGCCAAGAATTTGTTCCAATATTGCTAACATCATCGGCTGACCTGAATCTTAAATGTATTTTTGTTCTTCATCTTATCTGAAAATGTGGGAAGAATCCAATCAAAAGTGTACTGTATAGCTCGACAAAAAGCCCATGTAGTAGAAAAATCGTATATGATTGTTGTAATCGGAGGAAAATTTCATAAATTTCCCCTTACCCTACCCCGTCTGTGCTGGTAAGGTAATTTTATGACCTGTTTTGAAAAGATCTTATTGAGAGCTTTTCAATGATACCCTACTAAACTACCAATGTTTTTTTTGGAGGCTCAGCTCCCTATACTTAAAACTCTCCGAAAAAAAAATTTCACCCCAAATCATTTAAGAAGGCACAACTTCTAAACTTTCCACAAAATTTCACGGCGGTAACCAATACAGTTTCGGAGAAAAACTGCTGTGACATAGAGAAGGACGGACGGATACAGCTCGTGATTTCAATAGGTTTTTGTATTTAAGTACAAACCCCAATAAACTTTAGTTAAAAACCACATTTAAATCTGGCTTATGAAAACCTTTGATGAAATCATTTTCACTGATCAAAACTCAAAGAAGACTAATATGCATAAAATGTATGGGATTCAAAAAATAACAGAGACTGTCTCGAAAAACTATTTAAATTAAAAAGACTAACAGCACCTGCCTTCAAATTAAGTACAACACATTAATAAATAAATGAATTAATTTCTAGAGTAGCAATAGGAATCAGGAAAAAAATGAATTAATCAAGAATCGAAAATTTAGAACCACATAGGCAAAACTGTCTTAAAATTTCAATAAAACTTGTCGTAATTTTCTTAAAATATCTGTGTTATGATTACTCAAGGCTATCTACGATTCTCAAATCATTTAAAACAATAAGACACAGGCAGTTAATTAACACACAAGCAAATGTAACGCTCGTTTTTTTTCCAAACAGTAGGTTGCCATGCAAAAACTGTTAAAACATGAAAAGAGTATAAACAACGATATCCTGCAATCTTTTTCTTTACTGTTCACTTCATGGAAAGTTTCGATCATATTTCACATCGGTTGGAGCAATCAGTAAACTACAGGCAAATACTTGGTTTTGATCAATATTATCGTCCATAAAAATACTCTCTAATCATGATTTAGTGTAAAATCCAAACGATTACCCTATAAACTACAACGACATGTGAAATTAGATAGGATTAATTTCAAACCCCGATAATATTTTAATGGCCATGTTCACTGCTAAGCCACCGAAACTCATGGCCCATCGCCAGATAAATGACTATACTTTCACTAACAAAAACGCAAATGTAACCCACACTAAATTTAATATTTACTCAAAATCCAATGAACAGAGAGTGTTCAACAATATTGGCAATGCCCCTATATGCTTCCAATTCATAATAACTACAACATTCTAATAACAAGTTAACCTAATCGATGTAATCCCTAATAATCACGCGTTATCCTCACTCTCAAACTCATGCCAGTCGGGAAACGATTATTAAAATTAAATTATCGACTTTTCAATTAATAACTAAATTGAACAGAAATTTAAACGACTCGCACGATTATAGAGCTTCGAGGATTGACATATTATTCCCATCGTGCAGTAGTTAAGGACTCAATCAAACAACCGGGATACGTGTAACATACGTTTCAAATATGGTATCAAATGGAAATACAAAATCCATTCATCTCATTATCGTCGACGTTTTGAGTTATTTGATGAATACTTATGAAGGAGTTGGATACGATTTATTATTCCACTCCCTTCAAGTATTAAAGGATGAACTGTTGAAATTGAAACAACTGCTTTATATTTTAGCGACATTTACATCAATTTACATAAAAATATAGCCATAGCAATGATAAAACCTCATTCTTTAATTCTTATGAAAATGCCGAGAGATGTTGAAAAATCTCCGTTGGCACCAACAGTTGGAAAGATAGAATTTTTGATTGCAATAAACAGCTTTTGCCTGCTAAGCATTTTCTTCGCCGATAATATTTAGCGTTTTACTTCATTACATTTCTAACGCCTCAATATATTGGATATTCTAAAAAGCATTGCACCGTTTTTTGTCATTTTTCGATTGAATATCTCTTTTGTTTGAAATGGATTCTATTTAAGTACATATTGTCAATTATTATCTATGACCTTTTGCCATTTTTTTGGGTAGAGCCATTGTTCCATCTGTATAGAACTTCTGCGGTTTATCGCCGAAAAACTTGGCCAAGTGATTTTCACAGTCTCTTTTTGAAGTGAATTTCTTTCCATTAAGAAAGTTTTGCAGAGACCGAAACAAATGATAGTTTGATGGTGCAAGTTCTGGACTACACGGTGGATGCATCACAACTTCCCAGCCAAGCTCTGTCAATTTTTGCCGGGTCATCACAGATGTGTGTGGTCTGGCATTGTCATGATGGAAACCAATGCAATTTCTACTGATCAATTCTGGTCGGTTTTTTGAATTGATTGCTGTTGTCTGGTTCATTACTGTACAGAACCGAATTGAGTGTTTGGCCAGGTTCTTGCAGCTCATGATAAACAATACCCTTCCAACCCCACCATACACACAGCATAACCTTATTTGGTGTTAATCCTAGCTTTGAAGTCGTCTGTGATGATTCACCTATTTTGACCATGATTTTTTCGAATCAAATTCTCGTCTCTGATTTCGGTGCGTTTTATTAGTATTTCGCAAATGGAAATTTGGTCGATCAAATTATTTTGTGTTAATTCATGCGGCACCCAAACGTCGAGCTTCTTTGTGTATCTAGCCTTGCGCAGATGGTTCAAAACTGTTTGGTGATGGATATTCAGTTCCTTAGCAATGTCGTGGCTACTTATGTGTCGGTCTTCTTCAATTTTTTGTAAGATTTCATCGACTTTTTCAGTGATTGCTCGACCTGTGCGAGTTGCATCTTTGACATCAAAATTTCCAGAACAAAGTGAGCGAACCATCTCTTGGCTGTGGCTTTTGATAAAGCATCTTGACCGTAGACAGCAAAAATTTTTTCACGAGCCTGCAATGCACTCCCTCCTTGATCGTAGTGTTATTGTAAAATATAACGATTTTTTCCAGAAATTTTACTCATTTTAAATTAATTCAAGTTTTGACACGATTGACGAAATACAAAATTGTAAATATGAAAGTTGTAGACTGGAATGTCACCTTTCAAACACATGTATCTCAACAGCGAAGCTCATGACACAGTCGAGGAAAAATACCTCAAATACACAAAATATCAGACTTGGTGAATACTGTCTCGAAAATATTGGCGAATTTGTGTATTTAAGCGCCAAAATAACGAAAACCAGTAATGAAAGAGATGAAATGCACCGAAGAATAGAGCTCGTAAATCAAATAATTTATTCAGTTTTGACGATCTTGAAGACCAGCTGCATACACAGGAAAACAAAGCTCTAAGTATACAAATCTGTGATAAGACCTGTGTTGTGCTATGGGTATGAAACATGGACCCTAACCCAAGCATCCGCAAATATATTGAACGCCTTTCAACGAGGGGTTCTTAACCAACAAATGGGACGCAGACACCCTAAATCTTGAAGCTCTTTTGCGAAACATGCCTTATTAGAGATAAGAACGTAATTATCGTACTAAAAGTTTTAGTTAAGCCCGTTCGATTCATATTCTGTAGGAGAGCCTTTATTAAAAGAATGTTTTTTAAAGATGACATGAATTGATTTGAAATATGTTCATTTAAAGCATCATGGATGCCAATGTTAGTATTGACCAACATCCACCCACTGGTGATAGCATACTTAAAGATTTTTCACTTGTGAATGTGCGGTAGTAACATGACCCGCAAAATAGAGCCATCAACGCTCTTATCATAATTGGACAACGCGCAAGTAGCACAATAGCTAAAGCATTGAATGCAGAGGATGAAATATATTTGCAACTTCGAAGGTGTTTCTAAGTTTGCCTTTATCGTTTGGATATTTATGATGACTCCATGACACACCAAGTATTACAGCAGTTGCACCACTCAAGCCAGCCAATCGTACAAAGTGTATACTAATGCCAAAAAAATTCCAAAATGGTATGGCGCTTGAAACTTTTAGTGACGATAGGAAGGCCCGTGATGAGACTGCTATTCAATGGAGACAGTAAATACTGAACGCTGTTACCATATGTCTTGCCGGAACTCCATCCGTTTTTCCTCAAACTAACCTCCACGCTCTTACGAACGTAGTCTCTCCTCCTTCATAAAAAAACCCCGAACTTGAACTCCAACCCCCAAGTCAAAACAATCTTCGACCCATAAGTGATCAGGAGATGTTCAAATCATGGTGTCAGCTACCTCTCACTAAACTCGATGGCCACCATACTACCACCAGCGTTTTGGCCAAAGCCGTCTGGTGATTGATGCTCCGCAGTGGCGAGGGCGGTGCAAGATACTTCCAAATGTCCCCATTACTAAAAACAATTCCTTAGGGTGAATCGCGTGCCTTTTGGAGGATATAAAGTAAAAAATGGCCTCCAGTTAACTTTGTTGTTGCTAATATTTATAAACTATTAAGCTTCACAAAAAATTATTTGACAGGTATCTAGCTTTGCTAGAAGATCTAGCGGCCAATCAATCGACATGTTCGTTATTCTTCGGTTGTTCTTCAATAGAATCCCAGTTTTTGGCACGAAAATTAAATCAGTTTTTCTTCATCCTAGTTATTTAAGTTAATGTCTCGTTAGAATTCTTAAACATTTTTTTGGAACTTCGATTGGCTCTTCAGGGACAATCCTTACGTTCTATATGACATTCAAGTGTCGCTCGTTAAAACCAATAGTTTCATGAGACTCGGCAATATGAGGAGTGATTGGTAACATACAACAACGTATTTGGAGGTATCTGCCTTTGTCCGAGTCAGGTTCTTCTCTCCATTGATAAATCTAGTATCCCACCTTAACGGTTAGAGTTAATTCCAGATCTGAAAAGAGCCAAAGACACAATGATATGACATCCGATTCCATTTCTCATTTGAGTATACATTTGTATATTTCCTGTATTGGATGTTTTTAATATATGTACATATCAGTATATCAAGGACACTAAAATGCTAGATGAAAATTGGTAAGCAACGAAAGACTTACAGTGCACAGAAATCGATAAAATCATAAACTGAATTTAAGCACCTGATTTGTACTCTGTAGTCCTGACACACATACCCTTTATGTAAGCTTTTGCAAATGAATACCCACCAACAACATGTAGGAGTGTATTTAAATTCGAAACCAAGAAAATTTCACCATAAGGCAATTTTTCACCAATATACATTGGACGATTAATTTTTCTCGTAATTTATATTCATTTTCGTGGATTCAACTAGATACATACAAACAACATATTCACATGAGTACATACATAGGTCAATCCGATACTTGCTGCCACAGAAGTTCAACATATTACCATTATACAATAGTGCTCATATAAAAATTGTGCTGAGAAGTGAAGCTTTTTATCAGTTATTCGACGAGTTTATATTTTCACGTGTTGTACGATTCGAGGCGGTCATCAATCGAAAGGATAAAAATTCGATCGTAAAATCAGTTTCGCGCAGCCTTTCGTTGTATAAACAAAGTCCAGATAATTCCATGCAATTTACACTGTGACAGCAAATTCATAAAATACCTTTAGCTTTGGGGAAATTAAAAAACAGCTTTTAAATGTGTCGGATGAAATGCAGGAATGAAAAAATTCAACACGAGGAGGATTTGTCCGCAGAAGTTTATAGCAGTTTAATGAGTATAAACAAAATGAATTCATTTTATTGTGGTTAGTGAGGGGCAAGTATTAAACATTGAGATTTTTGCTTCCTGATCACTAAGCTACAGTTGTCATGGTTAATCTCGTGGGTGCCGTTGATTTATGGGCTTATGTATGTGGAATTATTGATGTTGAAAGTATTCCCCTAAAAATTGAGATGTTAAAGAATGTGCGAAGCTGGTTGGGCGCAGGAGTAGCTGCGCTTTCGCTTTACCGAGAACTTTATTAAATTCACTTAGTGAAACCTAGATCTTTTGCATCACCCCTCTCTTTTTGTAGAAATCAATGAAAGTAGACTTGACAGGTTTTTGGACGGACTATAAGCCGGTACAGTTTGATACGGACTGATTTCAAATCAGAACGTAGAACGTATCGCAGCTGGATTGACAGACACGCGGCCAAAGTATGGTAGTAACCATATCACCTTCTCAAGTGCCAATACATTCGATATTGATAATGAGATACTCTAACTATCTCTAAGCGATGGTCCGAAGGAGGCTGTAGTGCGAAAGCAAAATAAGACTCCACAAAAACATTCTAGCACTGTTAAAGTTTTCATGTGTTAAAGCCACCTCAATCGTTCTATTTAGGAGTCACTGACCGAGACCGTGCGTTAATTGTCGTACATATATGTACATAAATTTCGAGCCTACATATAATTGCCAATAGCACATTATTGTCGTATGATTAGATTGTGTAATACTGTCCATTATGATGAAGATTTTGAGAATACCTCGTGTTCCTACCCCATTATTCAATAGCGTGATGATTTTTTCTTTCGTTTTGCTCACAGGGTTATTCATTGTCTCATTCCTTCTTTGATATGAAAATTTGATACCAATGGAAAGTTTAAGACTGTTCCTTGATTGCTTGGAGTTCCCGAGAATAACGAATACATTGGCGTTTAATATAAGAGTTATTGATTTAATTTGTTAGTAACCTACCCTTTCATATTCATTATTTACTCATAAATTCCAAATATTAGCACAAAAGATCTTGAAAAAAAACGCAATATTTCAGTGCGATTTCGTATGAAATTTAGTCTGGAGTTTACGGCGCCTCAAGTTTTTGATCGAGAACATGAATTGTTTCCACCATGAATAATGAAATAGATCAGTGCTCTTAATTTTTCTCCATAAACGGTACATTTTAGTCAATCATTTCTACCCGAAATAACCAATAAATTGATTCTGAATGCAGCATAAATGCTAAAATATAAGATGATTTAGAGCAATATGGATGAAATTTCAGAATTGCTTTTATGTTCCACATGCCTCCCTTGCTTATTGATAAAATAATTAGAAGATCCTTCTCACATTCTTAGATGAAGATTTTTTACGTAGGACTCCTGAGAAATAATGAGGAAATAATAAGGACTGTAAATTATAGAGCTAACCGCCACTTGAAGATTGATTCATTACTTTCTAGATAATATTATGTCTTATAAGCCCAGAAATCTAGAATCAGTGATTTCCATACTAAAGACCGCCGGCAACCGCGACTTAAAAAGACAATAATTTTCCTTCTAAAACTGATCATAACTTTGAAGGTTAAATGCATAGCCAAGTATTCATTTAACTATAGGGTATCCGTTTTTCATCTGTTAATCGATTAATCTCTGTTTTTCGTCAGACTAGCATTGTATTCGTTGTCGTTGTTACCGCTCCCGATGTGCTGTGAACATCGCAGCTGCTGCCATTGGTTGCGTCGTCATTGTTGACATTTTTAGTTGCTTTTTTAACCTATTTTTCGGTTTTCAAGTTGAAATTGCTCCAGTTTGATTGGGTCCCCTTCAGAGCCGCCATCTCCGTTCGTGTATGCAGTCGCCTTTTTAGTCCTATGGTTATCTTTGCAGAGCAGGGAGACAATGTGACGGTTGGCAAAAGCTCTTATGGGGGCAAGTATTGTACTCAGAGGCCAGCGCTAATTTTCATCCTACATTTTTCCTACATATTGGAGCAAAATGAACAATATGTAGGATTAAAAACATTTTTCATTGTAGGCTCTCACCAGAAAAATAAAGTGGTACATTGTAATTTTTTTTTTTTTTTTTTTGTAATCCGAATGAACAAAAAACTGTGAGTGAAATTTTCAGGCAATTCATTCCGAGTGGCTTTCCATTCCATGTAATCTATGAATTCATTTACTGAGCCGCATAATCGTCAGATACCAAAAGGCTATTTAAGTATATAAGCACATGAACGTGACCAAAAAGAAAATTAGATCCGATTGAATGCTTTGGAGGATCGCATTTTAAGAGTGAATAAGGTTTTGAGAGATCTCAATTCGACATTTTGAATCATATATGGAGGTTACTATTCAATTTTAACCCGTTAAAGATTCATTGCGGACGATTCAAGGCTTAATGTTTCCTAACAAGTCTCATTTCAGTGTTGATTAGATGTGAAAATCATTTTGTATGCTTAAAATTTTTACTCGAGTTGATCCACTAAAAATTGGCTAGAAGTTTCAACTCGGATGGTCAAGAGTTCATACTTTCAGCGATCAGAGGGCTTAGGGAGAAAATTAGTAGGCGTGTGATACTCATTGACCCGTTTTTATGCTCATACATGATGATTTATTTTGCATAACAGGTGGTCGTATGGAGTGTGAAATGAGGGATCTTCCAAGAGCTCGTCAACTCTTGAGATCGTAAACATACGTTTCCCGCATTGATAGGGAGAGAAAATGTCTGAAAATTTATGCTCCCCGCAACTGATCACCTTTGGTAAAAAAACCTGATAAATCATGAACGTATGTATATCTCTGTGAATATGAAAATGATAAATATCTAAGAAACATAAAACGCATCGGCTACAAAACACTGCAGCGCATTATTTGAAATAGAGCATTCTTTTAAGTTTTTACTTTGTTGTTGTCTAACAAGCAATAACATGGATTTACGATAATTCATGTTTTACCTTTGTTCCTTCTTTTGAGATGATCTACTATTGATCTGGACCACGTACCTGAAAGATAAGAAAATAAACATGATAGAACTTCTATACCCATATTGATGTTCGTTTCAAAATAAACACATTTTAATGGAAAAAACTAGCTCCACCGTAGACGTTCCTAAGCCCGTTTGAGAACGTTCCTAAGCCCGTTTGAATGGAGGTTGGGTGGAAAACCTTAAAATGTTTTGAAACCTGCAGAAGGCCTCAGAATGGATTTGATTCACGGCAACAACCTTAGAAAGGGAAACCGGACTATGGCATTGGATCCAGGAATGTAATATCACTCACACTGTTACGCGCCTTTTACAACAGGCCAGTCGATATAAATTAAAAATACTGGCAATCCAAGAAACGAACTGGACTGGAAATGATATTCAAGATATGAGATCGCACACAATATTCAAAAGTGGGAAGCCTATTGGAAAACGAAAATTTGGAGTAGCCTTTATTGTGAATAGGGAGTTCTAATCGCACGTTATATATTTTAAGGCAGTCAATCAACGGTTGAGTGCGATCCGTTAAAAGCAAAACTCTTCAAAATCTGGCTGATCAATGTTCACGCCCAGGCCGAAGAAAAGGACGAAGAAACGAAGGAAACATTCTACAATCACATGGAAAAACTGGTCGACTCATTGCCTACAAATGACGCAGAAATAATTATCGGTGATTTCAACGGTAAGGACGGCAATGAGCTATCTCATCGGGGCACGGCTGGAGGATATAGCCTCCACGAAGCAGCTAATGAAAACGGCCAGCGCTTGATTGACTTTGCATGTAGTAGAAATCTAGTCATACGTTCGACTTGCTTCTCACATCGACGCATGCATAAAATTACTTTGAGTATCACCGGATACAGATAACAGATCGACCATATTCTGATCCAACAACGTTGGGCCTCGAGCATATTTGACGTCCGTACATACCAAAGAGCTAATTGTTACTCAGATCATTACCTGATCAAATTAGTCTATCGATGTCGTATGTCAAGTGTATATTCGCCGAAGACCAGCCCGCTAAGAAAATTCGACATCGAAAGGCTCCAAACGGCGTCTGTGGTGAAAAATTTCACGGGAACCCTCGACAACCAGTTGACTCCCATCTTATCAGACGCATCGCTAAAAGCAAGCAACGAGCTCTGGATGGAAGTGAAAATGACTATTGAGACCGTGGCAGAACAGCCAATTGGACTTCAAGTCCGGCGAAAGAAAAAGGATTGGTTCGGTGACGAGTGCCAGAATGCTTTAGGCAAAAAAATCAGGTGTACAAAGATTCTGTAGGTAGAAAAACCAAGACGAAAAGAGAACTCTATGAGAATTTCAGAAGAATCGCGAATACAATAATTAGGAATAAGAAAAGAAAATACTCTGACTACCAATTGAGAAGTATCAATGTAACTAGAGCTTGCAATAAAACAAGGCAAGCATACAAAATAGTGGAAAGCCTGAACCGTGGTTATCAGTCCAAAACCACGCTCTGTTGTGAGGACAGCAGCAATATCATCGCTTATGAAACCAAGATCAAGGAAAGATGGGTATCATACTATATTTCAAGAACCTTCACAATCCCCCACACAGCTCCAGGACATCGAAGCCTATAGATGTCTGCGGAGAGCTTCCATTGGCATCACCAACTCTGGATAAGTTTGTTCCATCATCAAAGCCCAAAAAAATAATAAAGCGCTGGACACCGATGAAATTCCAGTAGAGCTCATCAAATATGGTGGCAGCAGTGTTCATCAAGCTATTCACAAAGTCATCCAGCACATCTGGCAACAAGAACATATGCCGAAAGAGTAGAGTCAATCAGTTATATTCCCTATCCACAAAAAAGATGACAAGCTACAGTGCGAAAATTATCGAGGCATATCACTCCTTTGTACGGCGTACAAAATATTTTCAAAAATCTTAGAAAATAAAATCGGATCATACGCCAAAAGTATTATTGGGAAGTATTGAGGTGAATTCAGAGCAGGTAGATCGACAATAACCCAATTCTTCACTGTCAAGCAGATACTTGAAAGATGCTGGGAGTTCAACATAGACCTGCACCAAATTTTTGTTGCCTTTAAGCAAGCATACGATAGTATTGATCGTAACCTACTGTACCAAATAATGCTTTGCTTTGGCATCCCAGCCAAATTAGTCCATCTTACCAAATTAACAATGACAACGACAATCTCCGAAGCTCGCATCAATAACCAACTCATCGATGCCTTTGAAATAAATATCGGACTAAAGCAGGGAGATGCGCTGGCCCCATTGCTATTCAATTTGGCTCTGGAGTACGTCATAAGGAAGCTACCTGTCGATACACGAAGTACATTGCTATACAAGTCGGGTCAAGTAGGAACGTATGTAGATGACATCAGCATTTTGTCACGGTCACTAACAACTGCCAAAGAGCTCTTCCTGAAACTCGACAGCGAAGCTACAAATCAATGAGAATAAAACAAAGCTCATGACATAGTCGAGGAAAAATTTACTCTAATTCACAAAATATCACACTTGGTAGATACAGTATCGAAAATATGAGCGAATTTGTATTTTAGGCGCCAAAGCTATGAGAGCCGGTTATGAAAGAGACGAAATACGCCGAAGAATTCAGGTCACAAATAAACTGTTTTATTCAATTTTGACGATTTTGAAGACCAGCTGCATACACAGGAAAACAAAGCTTCAATTATACAAATCTGTGATAAGACCTGTGTTATGCGGCAATGAGCTATCTCATCGGGGCACGGCTGGAGGATATAGCCTCCACGAAGTAGCTAATGAGAACGGCCAGCGCTTGATTGACTTTGCATGTAGTAGAAATCTAGTCATACGTTCGACTTGCTTCTCACATCGACGCATGCATAAAATTACTTTGAGTATCACCGGATACAGATAACAGATCGACCATATTCTGATCCAACAACGTTGGGCCTCGAGCATATTTGACGTCCGTACATACCAAAGAGCTAATTGTTACTCAGATCATTACCTGATCAAATTAGTCTATCGATGTCGTATGTCAAGGGTATATTCGCCGAAGACCAGCCCGCTAAGAAAATTCGACATCGAAAGGCTCCAAACGGCGTCTGTGGTGAAAAATTTCACGGGAACCCTCGACAACCAGTTGACTCCCATCTTATCAGACGCATCGCTAAAAGCAAGCAACGAGCTCTGGATGGAAGAGAAAATGACTATTGAGACCGTGGCAGAACAGCCAATTGGACTTCAAGTCCGGCGAAAGAAAAAGGATTGGTTCGGTGACGAGTGCCAGAATGCTTTAGGCAAAAAAATCAGGTGTACAAAGATTCTGTAGATAGAAAAACCAAGACGAAAAGAGAACTCTATGAGAATATCAGAAGAATCGCGAATACAATAATTAGGAATAAGAAAAGAAAATACTCTGACTACCAATTGAGAAGTATCAATGTAACTCTAGCTTGCAATAAAACAAGGCAAGCATACAAAATAGTGGAAAGCCTGAACCGTGGTTATCAGTCCAAAACCACGCTCTGTTGTGAGGACAGCAGCAATATCATCGCTTATGAAACCAAGATCAAGGAAAGATGGGTATCATACTATATTTCAAAAACCTTCACAATCCCCCACACAGCTCCAGGACATCGAAGCCTATAGATGTCTGCGGAGAGCTTCCATTGGCATCACCAACTCTGGATAAGTTTGCTCCATCATCAAAGCCCAAAAAAATAATAAAGCGCTGGACACCGATGAAATTCCAGTAGAGCTCATCAAATATGGTGGCAGCAGTGTTCATCAAGCTATTCACAAAGTCATCCAGCACATCTGGCAACAAGAACATATGCCGAAAGAGTAGAGTCAATCAGTTATATTCCCTATCCACAAAAAAGATGACAAGCTACAGTGCGAAAATTATCGAGGCATATCACTCCTTTGTACGGCGTACAAAATATTTTCAAAAATCTTAGAAAATAAAATCGGATCATACGCCAAAAGTATTATTGGGAAGTATTGAGGTGAATTCAGAGCAGGTAGATCGACAATAACCCAATTCTTCACTGTCAAGCAGATACTTGAAAGATGCTGGGAGTTCAACATAGACCTGCACCAAATTTTTGTTGCCTTTAAGCAAGCATACGATAGTATTGATCGTAACCTACTGTACCAAATAATGCTTTGCTTTGGCATCCCAGCCAAATTAGTCCATCTTACCAAATTAACAATGACAACGACAATCTCCGAAGCTCGCATCAATAACCAACTCATCGATGCCTTTGAAATAAATATCGGACTAAAGCAGGGAGATGCGCTGGCCCCATTGCTATTCAATTTGGCTCTGGAGTACGTCATAAGGAAGCTACCTGTCGATACACGAAGTACATTGCTATACAAGTCGGGTCAAGTAGGAACGTATGTAAATGACATCAGCATTTTGTCACGGTCACTAACAACTGCCAAAGAGCTCTTCCTGAAACTCGACAGCGAAGCTACAAATCAATGAGAATAAAACAAAGCTCATGACATAGTCGAGGAAAAATTTACTCTAATTCACAAAATATCACACTTGGTAGATACAGTATCGAAAATATGATCGAATTTGTATTTTAGGCGCCAAAGCTATGAGAGCCGGTTATGAAAGAGACGAAATACGCCGAAGAATTCAGGTCACAAATAAACTGTTTTATTCAATTTTGACGATTTTGAAGACCAGCTGCATACACAGGAAAACAAAGCTTCAATTATACAAATCTGTGATAAGACCTGTGTTATGCTAGGGGTGTGAAACATGGACCCTAACCCAAGCATCCGCAAATATATTGAACGCCTTAGAGCGACGGGTCCTTGAGCAAATAACTGGAGCAAAGCTAGGCAAATTCGATACAACCATGAACTGTATGAAATTTTTGACGAACCAGAGGTGTCAACGATTGTAAGACTGCTGAAGCTGCAATGGGCTTGACACATAATCGTATGGACGGTCAATGCATACCCAAAAAGTTGTTCGTTGGGAGAACTGAAGGCCGGAGATCAGTGGGGAAACTGACGAAACGCTGGTCTGACTCGGTCGATGAAGACAGTTCATCGCTTCTCAGATTTCAAAATTAGGGGACGCGGTCAATGGACCGAGACAGTTGGAGGCGTTATTTGTAGGAAACGAAGGCCAGAGTGGGGCTGTAGTGCTACGCAAAAGTAGAATGAAAAATTTAGTGTTTGAATTTAAAGAAGCGTGAGTTAATTTATTGGAATTTATCCTGCATAGAAAAGATAGTATTTTTGTATTTACATTGATGGTTTTACAGGAGTTTGATACTCTTGCTATTTTGAAAAGTGTTGACAATCAAGCAAGGGAAATTTAAAGAAAAATAAAAAAAAACTTTTTTCAACTGAACTTTAATCTAGAGTAACTAGAACAAGATTTTATTAAACTCTTATAGTCATTCACCCATACATTTATTTGTAGCAATAAACTATTGTCAATATTTTTAAAAGTTGTGATCATAAGGTTTTGTGGAAAGATCCTTTATAAGGTTGAGAGATCGTAATTTATTTATTTCTATATAACAGACAAAAAATCCAATAACAAAATAGATAAAATAATAGTACAGCAAAAGGTATTAAATAATAGCACAGCATGCAAAAATAAAAATAAAAGTAATAAAAAATGCAAAAACTAGGAGAAAATAAATAAGAAAAATTACTGAGAGCTGAGAAGAAGACAGTTGATAAATCTTTTATAAACTAAATACGAAAGGGGAATGGCCCAAGCTGAATGTAATCATGGTTACGAGGTAATCTGAACATGGATGAGTGAAAATACACCAAACTACGTAAAAATGGAACATCAACGATATTCGACGATATTGTAGAACGCATAACGCGCCTCACAGGAACCTGGTTGACAAGGCAAGTATCGAGCAAACCACAGCAAAGCCTGTAAAGGAAACATTCATCAAGGTAGAGTCGACGCATTTCCAGTGAAGGAATATTGAGGATAGTCAAGCATGATTCATAAAAAAAGGTAGGGAATCTGGAATTTCAAGAAGGCGATCCTCGTAAATCTTTTTTGTACAGCTTCTAGCGTGAACTTCAAACACTTCAAATAGGGCGACCAAACTGGCGAACAGTACTCAAGAATAGGACGAACCAAACTAGAATATAATTTAACACAAGATAAAGGATCGGAAAAAATATAGGAATTTCTTAAGATTAAGCCAGAAATGCGAGAGGCTTTAGAAGTAATTTCAGAAATATGAATATTGAACTTTAATTTAGAGTCGAAACTGACACCCAAGTCCCTGAAGTGTGTCACCGTACATAGGTAGGAATTATTTAGCGTAAATTGAAAGCTAATAGGTCAAGGGTTATTAGAAATGAAAGATGGATGCACTTAGAAACATTTAGTGCAAGTTGGTTATAAGAACTCTAAGATGAAATGGCATTCAAATCATCTCGAAGCAAAGCACAGTCATCGATTGACGATCGAAAACTGTGACATCATCTGCATAAAGAAGGCAGGAGGAGTTAATGACAACGGATGGTAAGTCATTTATACACAGAGTGAACAATAGTGGTCCCAGAATGGATCCTTGAGGAACACCAGAAGACGGAAGGAAGGGAGTAGAAAGACCGCCTTGAAAAGATACCTGACTGACACGATTGGATAAGTAAGATGATAACCAGTGGAGCAAATAATCTGGAACGTTAAGAAATTTAAGTTTGCTAAGCAAAATATTGTAATTTACTGAGTCGAAGGCTTTAGAGGAATCCAAATACAAGGTTTCGACTTGTAAACGGTTCTCCATGGCTTTTGAAGTAACGGTCATGAATTCGAACAAATTCGTTAAGGTCGATCGCCCTTTGATAAAACCATGTTGTTGAGGAACGAACAACTCATGAGTAACTGAAGAAAGGTACAAGTGCACGATTTTCTCCAGTAGTTTGGAGAAACAGGGTAATAAGGAGATAGGCCGATAATTGGCAACGTCTGAGGTACTAACTTTTCTAAAAATAGAATTAATATAGGATCTTTTCCAACACGAAGGAAAAGAGCCTGAAGAAAAGCTAGAATTGAAGAGAAAGGAAAGGGGGATACAAATAGAAGAAGCTAATGATTTCACAAAATGATTAGGAATACCATCGGGACCTGAACTAACAGAGTCATCAAGTTCTAAAATAAGATTCATAACATCTTCTGGGTAGCAAGTAAAAGGAAATGAAGGTAGCGTGGGTACGATTGTGAACGAAGGGTTATTGCTGGGAGTAGCATTAAAAGTAGAAGAAAACTGAGTTCTAAAAAGTTCACTATTCTCGAGAGGTGAAGTTGCTAAGCGGCCGTTCAAATTAAGCGAGGATGGGAAACTAGAAGAGGATTTAAGAGTGCGTATATATTTCGAAAAAGGTTTTGAATAATTTGAGTTTAAAGAGCCTTCAATACTATGAAAATAAGAAGTTTTAGCGATCTGCATCTTTTTCTTAGCTACCGATCTCAGATTATAAAAAGCTGTACGTGACTCAGGAGATCTGTCACGTGAAAAACGTTGATGAGATCAATCTTTAGCTTGCAAGACTCGCCTCACATCGAGAGTTAACCAGGGACAGTCAAAAGATTTACTTATACTGACAAGTGGAGTCGTGTTAGAAATAGCAGCGTTTAAGAAATCATAGAAATTGTTACAACAAGTATTCGAGTCAAGACCGCAGAAGAAGGAGGACCAATCAACAGAGCGAATTGTTTCTGAAAGTTGCTCATAATTACTTTTATAAAAGTTATAGTGCTGACGCTCTTTCCGACGATAATGGACAGAAGCAGTATAGGAAATTTCAAACCGTGAGGGGGGATGATGGGGATCAGGAGAGAGATAAGGAAAAAGAACTGGAAGTGAGCATAACAACGATTGCTCCATACTACAAAAGAATAAGTCAAGAATATGATTATTAATGTTAAGAAAATTATTAAATTGAGCCAGGGAACATATGGGCATAAAAGAACAAATTAAAGACCAAATTTGAGATGAGTCAGAATCAACCTGATCGTTATTCCATGAGAAAGATATACTAATCTTGTGCAGATAAGGGCGAAAACGTCCATTTCTACTCAAGAGCTACGTCAAGTAGAAGTCAGTATCACCGTGCCTTCGATTAAGCCGGCGTTCAGAAATCAAGCATGCAGTCCATCTCCTCTTTGTGACACCCACCCAGGACGTCGCAACGAAAATTAAAAAATTAACCACGTTTACGCTTATAATTATGCAAAAAGAATTAAACTGACTAGTGAGCATGTTTTTCACAAGTGAAAGCATTTAATTAAGTAAAAGTTAAAAATTGCAAGCAACATTCGAGACAAACTGAAACCGAAACTGAATTACACATCAATATACGAGATCAGAGGCATATATAGACTAGGTACGGTATATAGGAAGGAAAACGCGGAAACTAACGCTAAGATACAAAGAGCACTTACGATCTTTCTTATACATCAACGCAGACTCCAATTATGCGGAACATCTTTAAAACCAAGAACACGAGCCTGACGCTATAACAAACTATGACGTTGTTACACAAACAAAAAAAGGACCCAGGCTTGACATACTAGAAAGACTTTAAATATATAAACATAGAAAGACAGACAGTAAAATTATCAACGAACAACTTATTATGAATTCCAAAGCAATTTTCTTAGTACAAAACCACACCCTCCGATGGAAACGGAAGCGAGGCAAAGCAGAACAAACATGCATCCAAAAATTCAAACGACAAAAACCTAATAACTAGCTAAGGCCTTCTTGCTTAACCCATCCTAAACCTAGATCAAGTCATTCCCTTCCACTTATCCCTTCTTCGACTGAACTACCCACTAAACACCTCCACTAGCAGCCTGAGGACCTAACCTGGAACCGTTTGACACATAATTTCGGGACAAGTCTAGTTTTGCTATGCCATGAGGTGCCTTCAAGCTGAGGGATCCCTCTTCTAGTGGGAAGGAGTAAGGAACAGGAATTGCTAGATAAGCGTTTCTTTTGGGACTGCCCGAACACAATGTGCCACGACTACACGATTCGGAGTGAGCTGTTCCGTCTCCGTGTAGAGGCCTTGTCGCAGCCTGTCCCATTTTTCGAACGCAAAAAATGTGTGGCGGGCATCGTCTCTTATGCAGGTATGACTGAAAATACTCATACCTACTCAAAATCTGGGTCAGTCTCATCATGACTTCGATTTAACCACGTTCTCAGATCTGAAATAAGCTGCGCAGGCCATAATTCACGCAAGACTACTGCCAACCGTTCAGTGAGCGCTGTCTCTCCTTGCGGGCAACCGTCTCTCTTGCCACTTATCGCTTAAACAATGAAGATAGCTCAAAGGAGGCTAAACACGTCACCTCGCTTAAAAATCAAGGAGCAACGGCTTTTCAAGAAGAAAAAATAGGTAAAAATTGCTATTTAGTTTGAGCACTCGTTATTTTAGCCGCTTTGTTGAAAGCAGCCAGCAAAAGAAATCAAGCCATTTGCAGCGGATTACATAATTAAATTAGTTTGTCGGATTAGCGAGACTAATGTGTAATTAGTTAAAAGACTAAAAACACTTCTCGAAACTGGACGCATATGAGCCAATAAATATAAAGAAGGTGTCTGAGGACAAATGACTTAATTGAGATGCAGGTAATTGTGTATATAAACTAATCGACTAAGGATTAAGTAAATAAAACTTTGCCAAAAGAAACAATGTAAACATTATAATTTCTTACCAGTATCTACTGAAGAAGAAGCTTCTTCGGACAAAAATATATAAAATATATTTTTGTCCGAAGAACATGACTTTTAATTAGTTTATTATAAGTAAAAATTCTTCTGTTCGTAATTATTCTTGTACCATTTGCAGTAGTTTCCAGCCTACGTCGCTGTTAAATGTATTCTAATGAGAATTTTACATAGTCGAAAATTGCTTTTATTAATGTCGATCATAACTAATTATGAAATCTTGTTTGATGAGCTGTGAAAGTATATTTTCACTAGGTTTCCGCTTGACTATCTACTTTTCTGTGGCAGCTTGAATGCACCGGACTCACTGTAACTTAGCGCACCCTTACTTCCTTAATATTCTTTGTCACAAACCAGTTGCATGCCTAAAATTAACTGTCACTTTCCTGATCTTCACCATATGATTTTTTTTCTCATTTAACAAAATGTCAATATTTAAAATGATTTATATGTCCTACTTAACCTGTTTGTTGGAAAAAAAGTTCTTTGTCCCTGTCTTCAAATGCTCTCGACTCTATAGGTTTTTTTCCCCCCTGAGCTTTCTTTTTTTTAAATTTTATTATTTTCTAAACCAATTAAAAGTTGAATTGATACATATCTATTATCGAAGTGAACAGATGCAGCCCAGCTGCTAGAAAGAGCCAGAAGAAAGTTTAAGCTAAGTGGTTCTGTTGAAGCGCGCAATGAGCATTGCATTTCGTCGCAAAAGCTAACACAAAACCAGCTTTATACAACTATTTATATTCTATTGACCAATTTTTATCCACTAGTCAACCTAAATAATAACACTATGACTTTTTTGGCTGGGAGGTAAATGTCATTCCCACACTAGATTGGGCGTGCGAGCGACAGGACTACCCACTAAACACCTCCTCTGCCAACCTGAAAACTTAGCCTACAACCCTTTGACAAATTACTTGAGGCCATGTTTCGTTTTGTTGCGCTGTGATGCGCCTTGAAGCAGGGGAAACTAGTATGCCACATGGTTCCATTTGTCAACCGATCGAAGCGTTATCACGAATAAATTATCCGAGGTAAGCCCTCCTGTTTCTTTGTAGAGCTCCTGTCGCTGCCTCTTCCATCTTTTGCAGTCGGTGGAACGTGACTTATCAACCTTGTATAGCTAAGACTGAAAACACACATCCCAATCAAAAGCTGAGTCAGATAGAATCATTTCACCTTCTCTTCACGCAATTCATTAAAGGCTGTTGCCAATCTTTGAGTAAGCGCTGTCTTTCCTCGCTGGCAGTTGTCTCCCTCGCG
The DNA here is from genome assembly GCA_963969285.1 of Odontomyia ornata. Lineage (NCBI taxonomy): Eukaryota > Metazoa > Arthropoda > Insecta > Diptera > Stratiomyidae > Odontomyia > Odontomyia ornata. The sequence goes on along the minus strand of OZ017738.1, from coordinate 317,039,622 downwards.
TCCACGTTTCGACGCAGAAAGATAGCACGGTGCTCTATAGCAAGAAAGATAACAGGTATCACACCTGCAATAAATCTCACCACCGAATCAGAGATTGTCGGATCTGAAGATGCAACTCTCAGTGCTCCTCTTCCATGTAGCTCTACCGCCAAACCTTTTATTTATTTATTTTATTTTGTTGGTGGATTTGGTTCCCCTACGTTGGCCATACAACGACTCTGAGCCGATATGCCCGATTTGCTCAAAAAAACTCATGTTTGAGTCGGTCAGTAGCCCCAGGTACTTTACCGCTGGCTTCGATTCGACTAGTATGTCTCCAATACTGACCATCCTTATTCTTGGGGCTCTCTTCTTTGTCTCAATGACCACTTTTATCAGAGCATATAGACTAACAAATAAGTTCATCAGCTGATCGGCCAGATTTAAAAAGAGGGAAAATATTTGAATGAAATAAGCGATAAACTTGCACAAGATAGAGAGCGCATTTATCATCATTTGTTTCCATTTGAGATAAAACACGAAAGCACTATCTACTTGGGACTAAGTTTTCATGCGGCAAATCGATTTGCTTTTGTGTTTGCATGCACTTACACTTAATGAAAGGGAAATCTTTTCCCCATCTGATCAAAATGAAAGCTCGTCGTCTTGCATTCCATTCAAGCACCTAGGCAGGGAAATATTTCTCGATTTTCCTCCATAATCCCATGAAAGCATTTGCGGACGTTTATACATACTCAAATCGATCTTTGAAGGTTGAAGACCGTTAGGCTGGGAATTTGTTCTATGTGAACTTGCTTGTAAGTTCATGCGCTCCGCTTTGGTTTTCTCCAGCGCTAGCATGAGCCCGCGAGAAGTCATCCAATCTCTCACTCGGCAAATTAGCACACCTAGCCTAAGTTGTGTGTTCTATTAAAATCGTGACCTGTCTGTTCACCCATCCTTGCATTATAGTAAGCTTTCTTGCAAATCATGTAAGCTAGGAAGGGGGAAGAGGGCTAGAGGAGTCCCCTTAGAATAATTTGGTTTACCGAAAGCACCCAATACGGGTATCAAATAAACGTATTGATGAGAACTTTTCAAAACAAGTTTTTATATATCCGTTCATGTTTCAATGAGATTCAAAGTTAAAAGATTAGGAATTTGTTTACTTCCTCAAGCTAGCTGTCGATGGAAGGAATTGTACGTGTATTTCATTTGGCTGTTCTAAATAGTGTAGGTATACAGTGGACATGCAAGGTGAATTTAAAGCATGCAAGGAATGTGATTTTTACTTTTTTCATGTGAAACGTGGTATATATTATGCCATACAAGTATTTGATTTTGCCCAAGTAGACTGATCGCTCACGAGGGTTTGCCACATGCTGACTACAGCAAATGCAAATTTTACCTGCAATGCTTACGTTGGTGTTGATTGTAACCATATTTAGTTCATCGAAATTAACGTATGAAATCTACATATGAGTCAAGTTTTCATATTCAGAAGGCATTTTTGAGTTATCTACTAATTGGTCTATAGGAGCGCTCTCCTGCTACTTTGACCTGTTCTCCCCTCATTTGTTAACTTTGGTATGACCTTTAACTGATATCCAAAAGACCAGTCTAGACGTAGCCGTAAACAGATTTGAGATACATTTCGATACGTTCGCTTGGTGAACCTTATCTCAGAAATACGCGATCTAACATTACCTCCATGTTGATTTCCTATACGATACACATTTTTTTATACACTTTTAAAAGGAATAAAAATGTCAACAAAAAGTTCATCTGTAAATCTGAAAATATCATTAGTTTTTTGAGTATTTGCAAGTAAACAATAATTTAAAAAAATACAAATCATGAAAATACATATACCGTTAATACAACCCCATACTTATGAAGCATAAACAGTATTTCCTCATTTTATTTATTTCCCACCAGAAACGTATTTCAGCAAACACAGTCCAATGTGTGACAAAGTTAAACTATTCAATTTATTTCCTTTTCGTAGAAAAGAATAACCTTGACCTCAATTATTCAGTATGACTTGCAAGTATTTCATACATAATTGTGCCGCCACGGTGCTATGTGTGTAAGATAAAACATACAAAAGCTTGCAATCTTTAGCAGAGGCATCAGACACTAAGGCCATGAATGCTGACGGCAATAACACCCGGAAGACTGTGATTGAGATGGACAGGATAATGGGAAAGGTAACACAGCTCATGCATGTGTACCATTGCGTGCAATGATGATGATTCTGATGTCAGCGGTTTCAAACTATGGATTTGAAACAACATTAAGGAATTGAATAGAGAAAACCCAAAAACCTTCAATTTATTCTTTATTGGATCAAATAGAGATATATTTTGTTTCGATTACTTTTTAGTGCCGAAAACTGAAAATAAATACGCATCTTTCTGTTAAGGATGAAAATTACGGAAATAAAACTTTTGTGCTTACTACAATCGTTATTAATATGATAGTCAGCATATCATTCAAAGGCACCTGCCTCCGTATCGAACATTTCAAAGCGGTTCTTGTGAATATCAAAGCACTATACGGTGAATGGTCGTATATGATAGACCTTTATCGTGGACTCTCCAACACTAGTTTTTGCTAATATATTTACTGAAAGTTATGGATAAAAGTTCAACGTAAAATAAAAGGTGTAGTTTAGGCTAACTATGCGTTGGGATTGTCATTTTGGACCGGCGAATAGCATATTTTAGACCAAGTTTTAGAACAAGGCGCCAATAGGGCAAATATTAGGCGCAAATGGCTCCAATCATATAGTTTTCATGCTGGTTGTAACTTAGCAGGCCTCGGAATACGATCAAAGCTCGGACCATTCAGTTAAAGTTGTATGATCGGTTTAGAGAACTCGAAATAACCGCTGGGCTTATCTTGAGTACAGATTCCCACAAACTTTGCGGTTGAACTCTACCATATCCTCCCAGCATTGCAGAGATAATCATGGATTCAATAACCTGACTACACGGCTACAATCGTAGATAGCGATTCCGTAAGAGAACCCAGCCATAAGCTCTACCAACGAAGAAAACGAACGCAACTGACTAAATCAGTTCTATGTAACGACAATAGATATAACTTAAAGAATATTAATGGTGCAACCATCGATAACAATACAAAAGAGCTTGTCATATTTAAAAGCAGTGGGAAAATATTGCGCTCATATATACGACAGTAAACAGGCACAAAATTGACGAAGCGTAGACAGAAAATCAAAGTACGATCTCCTTACCTATGTGAAGATATCGCAGCCGCTGGAACGTTGCCAGTTCCTGACTGAAAAACGGGTATAGGAGCTAGAAGAACTTCTTGACAGGGTCTACCGCTCGGACGGTTAAACATTTATGGACTCTGCTAACGTCCCGTTCCCCAAGTTTAAATAAAGCCGCAGACAACCCACTGGAAAAAAAACTTGAAAAAATTGCAATACCAGTTTATAGAAACGAATTTCTTCCTGTTCTCTCTAAGGTGGTCGAAAGACTTATAAAAAAGTCGAGAAAATAGCCCACGCAGCAAAAAAATGGCAAAGAGTATGACTGAAAGAAAGATAAACTAAAGCAAAAAGTAAATGTAAGACGTATAGGGGCGCGTTACTTGTTAAGCCAACAGACGAACAGTCATATTCAAAAGCATTATGCGATATTTGCACAGAAATTAAGCAGAATAGGGTGGAGAATGCTATTAAGTCAGTTCAGTGATCTCAATCATTAGCAATAAAAGCAAGGAAGAATTTGTTCTGCATGGGACCTAACCGAAGCCTGCTCTGCTTCAAATGTGGAGCAACTTGCAAATATGTTTTAACAACGTATGTTATATTCTCTGCAAAGCTTAAAAAATTCTGAGCCATCCTACGTTCTTGAAAGGGGGGGGGGGGGGGTTCGAATGCCCAGCATCTGCTGCAGCAGTTTGCAATTGAGTGAAAGGCTGATCTATTATTTCACCATCATCGTCACTTTGACGAAACGGACTCGAACTTTTAATTGAAGATGATGAGTGCAAGTAATAAATTAAACATTTATACGGATAAACGCGTGCGAACTCGCTCCGGCCCAGATGATGAATGACAAGTTGCCCATTACGAAGTCCGGATGTGCATTTGCTCTCTGTCCCTATCTGCCCCATTTTTATGCCTCAACGACAACCGTACCACTACAACCGTACCACAATAGGCCACCGTATACTGGTGGCTTAAGTGATTTACTTCAAAACATAGATATAGAGAGTACTGGATCCGCAACCGGTCGTGAGAGCCGAAGCAATTGGCAACCTTCGCTAAAGTTGTGTGAAGTTGAGGTTTGAGGTGATATGCTTTTAATTTAGCACTCTATTCACGGCGAAACACGTTCACATTTAAAAAGTTTTTAATCTTAAAGATCGCGCGTACGTAATCGGAACTTTAATTCACTGTTTTAATTAAAAATTTACGAAATTTCCATCCGCTTTGACACATTAGTTTTTCCCGCGTGTTTCACGCTCTTTTCGATTTTCTTTTGCTTTGAAGTTCGAGTTTTCCGTGAGAGTCGTTTGTTGTTTGTACTCAAACTGTTTTCCGAATGATAACGAAGGCGCGATCGTGTGCACGTGAAATGAAATTTCGTTGGTGTGCGCGGGTGTCAGTGGGGGAGAAAGAAAAACCTGTCTGAAAAAAAGGGGAAGGAGAAGCAGAGGGAATCATATAGTTTCGAGAGCGTAAGTTATTTATAACTTATTTATGTGGCAAATTTGCTTCTCACATGGACGAGTACACAGATTCTCGTTGCTCGTCCATTTGTTTATATGTCTTTGCTGCAAAATGAAGCGAGTAACAAAGACTTCAACACCTTGTCCCATAATCGACAAAACGGAACGACACCTACAATCAGAGTGCGATATACACATACGTCAGTATTCTCTAGATCTGCCTTAAGCAAGTTATTTTTGTGTTCTCCAACTTAAAGAGCAACATTTTTCAGAGTTTGTTTGAATGTAAATATTTTGTCTACTTTCTCAGCTTGATTCTAACATTTCAGCCAGAGGGTATAGAGTAGAGAGGTTCCCCTATAGATTTTGCAATGTGGTTCATCTCCTTTCTTGTGTGCATTTATGGCTTTTTGCCACTTATCTGGCATCGCTTCTTAGACCAAGGTATAAACAATTGCTCATGGATTGTCTTTAAGGTGCTAATTGTAACTACATCCAGCAACCACGCAGGTCTTCCATCGGTTCCTAGGGCTATATTGGATTTCAATTGGTTCTGGCCTGCCGAACTATGCCTAAAACTGCTTTGGAAAAAAAATGTTGAAGTAGTGTTTACTTCATACGGAATTTGCAGATTTATTTCTAGAACAAAGTAAATAAATCGTTCAAACAACTTTGCGGTAATCGAAGTAAATTCAGTTTACCATTTGAAAACTACTTATTTACAGGACTAATAATTAAGTATCGTGAAATCAAATAAAGCAGATAACTATTTCTATGAAATAAACTACATTTGACGTAATATCTTCCATTTTTTTACACAAAGTTAAATTTTTCATGGAAAGTAGGGGAGAATTAACGAAAATTGTTAAATTACATCCTCAAGCCTATTGCAGTAAGTTAATAATCAATAATTAATAAGAATGAAACAAAGAACTTGACGAAAAATAGCTCAAATACCCAAAATATTGCACTGAGTACAGTATCGAAAATTTGGGCGAATTTATGTATTTAGGCGTCAAAATAACTAGAACGGGTAGTGAAAGAGATGAAATACGCCAAGGAATACAGCTCGCAAATGAAACATTTTATTCAGTTTTAACGATCTTGAAGACTAGCTGCATACACAGGAAAACAAAGCTCCAAGTATAAACATCTGTGTGCCTATGCTAGGCAATGGGTGTGAAACATTAACCCTAGCCTAATCATCTGGAAATATATTGAACGCTTTCAAAAAACAGGTCCTGAGGCAAAAAATTCAGGTTGAGAAAGCAATTGATGCAAAATTTAATTCATTGTAGTACTATCCTCGAGACAGCCAATGAGTTAGTAGTGTGTAGATGTCTTTCCATTTTGTAGTTGCTCGAAGTGGAACGCCAGTCTCTCCGTCATCAGTTTTGACCCAATTATGATGTCCCCATTCGTATTCTTATATATGTTGCTAAGTCGATTGAAGCCTTGTTTCCTTTGCTTCAATAGTTTGTATGTCATAGTCATAGTTGTTAAGGCTCCATTTATGCTGTTATTTAAATATTTTCATTTATTACATTTTAACAATTGTTTAATAAGTCCCGAGACTAACCCAGAGATGGTGCCGCAGTGCCATAGAGTGCGACCCTTTACATGAAACGTGTAAAAATTTCACGTCGATCGAATCACACACACACCAGAGTTATCGAGGTTAGAGTAAAGTCACTTTGTAATTTGTTTGAAAAATGGAAAAAAGCGAGTTTTGCGTGTTGATAAAACATTGTTTTTTAATGGGTAAAAACACGGTAGAAGCCCAGCAATGGCATGAAAAACATTACCTGGACTCCTCTCCATCGAGACCAACGATTTGTCGTTGTTATGATGAGTTTAAACGTGGTCGTACGGATACAAACGATGCGGAACGTTCGGATAGGCCATTGGAAGCCGTTACACAGGACAATGTGAGTGAACTGTTATAAATTGTAATGCAAAATCGCAAAGTGAAGGTCCGTGAGATTGCAGAAACGACACAGATATCATCTGGAAGCGTATTTACAATCCTTCATGAAAAATTGAGCATGAAAAAGGTTTTCTCTAAGTGGGTGCCGCGGTTGCTTTCAGTGGAACAAAAACAGCAATGAGTCGACAATGACAAAATTGAACGAATTATGTTTTAATTTGCTTCCCCACCCCCCGTATTCACCAGATTTAGATGATTTTTGAAAAAAAAAAATGTTGTTCTTGTTGTTAGTCTCGGGACTTATTGAACGATGTGTTATTAATGTATTGGGTACCTTTACTAACTTTACGTAAGCATCCTTCTTGATTCTTTTTGATCCTTTTACGTAAAGATTATAAGAAGAATTTCCTCCATTCAGCATGCTTGTTACTCTCCAGGATGGTTAGATGTTACTACCTCCTTTTTGGCTGTTATTCACTACAATTCACTGCGCCTGTAAAAATGGTATGGACATTGATGATATACATAGTATCAGGCGCGGAGGCACCGCAGTCGCAGATATTATGATATGGCAGGAGGATACCTGACCCGAGATGGCATACTGAGGCGCTCCGTCTTGTTGTATGGTTTGCCGGAACACTCCCTGCTCGTGTTGGACCATCTGACAGGAAGCAAAGAATGGGGAGGATCAAATCGAAATCATAACTGAACTGGCTTATAGTCTGTCCGAAGAATCACTCGAACTAAATCTCGTTGATGTCAACGAAACTCGAACCAGAGACCTTCGGTACAACATTGTAATAGAATTTGTATGCCAAGTAATTAGGAAAATACCTTTTTCGTGCTTTTTGGGAAAAAAGTATTTTCGTTCCACGTTATTTATTTGAGGAGGTCATAAAACCAAATGAGACATAGGTACGTTAAATTAAAATAAGATCTTGTTAATTTACAGCTTTCCAATTGCCGTTTTTCAGGGTTTAGTACTAAAATACAAAACCCTATTGAAATCACGACCTGGGTCTGTCTGTCCGTCCGTCTATATTTCACAGTAGTTTTGCTCCGTAACTATAGAAGCTACAACTATGAAACTTTGTAGAAAGGACAGAAGTGGCGCTTTTTTGAAAGTTTTGGGGTTAAACAATTTTTCAGTGAGTCTAAGGGGTCTTCCCATATACGGAGGTGACCCTTCAAAATAAATTTTCGCCATTAATAGTCAAAAAGGATATCATTGGAAAGTTCTGAATGAAATCTTTTCAAAACAGGTCTTAAAACTTCCTTAACAGTACCAAGAGAGACAGGAGAAAGGGAAATGCACAAAATTTTCGCGTAGCCCCCACGCACACTTTTTTAAGGAAAAATGTAAAATCTACAAATCATTCTATTATTAACAGAGTTAAGTGATGCCTTTTTACCCATAAAGACCTACCATCGTGATATGTTTCAAAGGTGTCTAATGGCGGGACGACACAGATATTGTTCGTACATTTTGCCCTTTTTAGATTCAGAAAGAGCTAAGACCTTTAATATGATACCCTACTAGACTGCATTTGATGAAAAATTTGTTCAGGGCCACTTCGTTGTGGGGGGGGAGCCCCCTTAAAAATTTTTTAAATATTTGATAAGACCTAAGCTTTTGAGAGACTACAACTTCTGACCTTTTCATAAAGTTTGAGGATAGACGGACCGACGTACAGATGAAAAGACGGATGGACAAGCGGACAGACAGGATGAGAAATTAGCAGGTTTTCGTGAAATTTCTTTCCCAAAGCCGTAAAAATAATGGAGGTATATCCAATAAAACAGAACTTAGAGGTTGTAATTTGTTGAACTTTGGTAGTAATAGAAGGATTTACCATTTTGGACAGTAATTTAATTGAATTAAATCATTCTACGAATTAGCATTTAATCTTATACAAAAGAGCGCTTGGATTTTTTTTACAAAGGTCGAATCCAGTTTCATTAGGAGAGAAACTAACTAAAGGAAATTGGAAAACAATTATTTTACAAAGGGAAAAAATTCTGAAAAGTAAATGCAGTTAAGATTTTAAATATGTATACGGTTTTAAAATGTTTGTACAACAATGGTTAAGATGCTTTTTTACTTTTACTTCATTGCAAAGTGAGATTATATACGTAAAGATGCGGTTTTCACACTATTTTCACAGCAAAGCTAATTCCGTTTCCAGAAAAGATATGTACTTGGCTTCAACTGTCTTGCTCAGAATCAACATAAAATTACATTTTGGCTTTGCTCTGGTTTTATAAGTTTTGGCATGAACAGCGGGTCTTGGATCGATACGAATTAGAATGGCAGTTGGCCCTTCTGTAAATTCGCAAGTCCATAATAATCTGATCGAATTTATTGAAGTGAACCGTCCCGGGACGGTTTAACCCTTTTACGGATATTTTGATACTGGAAATTACTGAGAGTTATTACCATATTTTTAATGCATGCAAAGAAAGTAAGCTGTCAGTCATTTTTGTTACAGCTATCCCAATGGCTGGCCGGTATTTTCACAATATAAAGGGTGGTCCAACCAAAACGCACGATGCTAATTGTCAATAAAACAAAAAGTTTTCAGAGAATTATGTTAATATTTTTTATTATAAAAGAAGGGTCTATGACAATTATGTGTGGAACAAAATATCACCCAAATGCTCGTCGCAGCACGGTGGCATACTTCTTTCCAATGATCCATATTTTGAATGACTCTGAGACATAATTGAGGTTCAATGTCGTTAATGTGCTGAATTATATCATCTTCTAGCTCTTGAATTGTTCTCGGGTTATTGACGTACACTTTTTCCTTGAAATATCCCTAGAGAATGAAGTCCAACGATGTGGCGGCCAATCAACATCGTCCCAACGTGAGATAACACGGCCATTGAATTTCTCGCGCAAAAGAGTCATTGTTTCGTTAGCTGTGTGGGAAGTGGCACCATCTTGTTGGAACCACATATTGTCCAGGTCCATAACCTCAATTTCTGGCCTCAAGAAGTCCGTTATCATTTCGCAACGACGACGAGTCGAGGTTGATGGCTCTTCTGCCACACTATCGCGAACAGCAGCAATGTTTTCCGCTGAACGAACTGTGCAAGTATGCACGGGTGATTTTACATTGCCTACAGACCCGATTTGCTGAAATTTGGGACGATTCTCCTGGTTTTAGACACATTTGGTCGATTATGCCGAGCAAAATAATCACGAAGTGCACGAAATGCATTTTGATTTGAACGCCCATTTTCGTAAAAGGCTTCAACAACCTTAACGCGCTGCTCAATTGTGTATCTCTCCATGGTTGGATTTGTCAAACACTGAAACAAAGAAATGTCACATTAAGTTGGACGAAAACCCTGAAGTTAAGTTGTGACTCACAATTAACATCGTGCGTTATGATTGGACCACCTTTTATTACCTCTTTTACCACGTTTGTCTTGAAGTCTCCCAACGTAATTTTCACATCGATTCATGGTAGAAAATCATACAACCTTTTCAAGGGGTTGTCAAAATCATCTTGACTACCTCATCTTTTTCTTGCATGAACGCATAAGCCATACGTTAGAAAAACTTTATTCGCAGTCTTTAATTTACTCGTTTGAAATCAATTATTTACATCTTTATCTTTTCATCCACAATGAAAGCTAATTTAAATTTGTGACTTCCAGGTTGCTTTACACTTTTAACAATGAGATGAGCAGCTTTGCTTTCTAGAAAGCGAAGATATTTGATTTCAGTGCCTATTTCTGAAAGCCTTAAGCTCATCTAGTAGATGTTTAGCAAATTCCAGGTCTCATTTACCTTGGCGATGTTTGGTTTGAGTGGTCATTCCCGACGATCCAATTCCATCATCTAAGAAGTACTAAACTCCTCAATACAGTGGTGGACTAAAGTTTTCAGAGGCCCGGGGCGGAAAATCTATATGAGGGCCCCCATCCAAAAAAAAGTTAATGTAGTTTTACAGTACATTTCGGAAAAAGGAATAATGTTGATACTAAAATTTTTGTTTTTATAATTAATATATACTATATATATATATATATATATATATATATATATATATATATATATATATATATATATATATATATATATATATATATATATATATTTTATTTTTATTTTTTTCTATAGAGTCGGTTAATTTTTTCTCCTATTTCTTAACTAACGTATAATATGTTGAAATTTTATTCTTTGTTTTTGATCGATATGATTTTATTCTTAGTTTTTGATCGATATAATTGTAATATTGTTTAAATTTAGAGTGCCAAGAGGGCCATTAGGCTTTCTGATTTTATAATAATTTTTTTTTTGTGTTTTTATATGATTTGTAATGATTTACAAAATCAAGTAACTTGAATTTAAATTAAAGATGAAACAACAAACAATATTGTACATCGTTTTTATTTTCTGCTAGTAGTTATTTAACATGTTTTCTTGCCTTCATTCCACTAAAGTCTTCAATAATTTCAGTGAAATAAATATCCTTTGAAACTCTTCTTTCAATTGAAAGCATGAAAAGATTGACCAGTCACTCTTGATGTATCGTAGATCAACGGTAACTTTTAATTACTTTGAGTTTGGGAAAACTTCTCTCGCATGATGCAATTGAGATGCAAATGGTCAAGAAGTACTGAAGTCTAACCAATGTACTGGGTAGAGATTCACTGAAGTCCCATTTTATTATAAATTGTAGGATTTCTTGGGCTGTCCAGCTAGCAGCAATGTCCACACTCGTGTTGGTGGTAAGAAGATGCCTACGATATCGCTTTATTTCTTGCAGCACCTGCTCTTTATCGAACTCATCGTAATTGTGTAGCAGATTGTCCGCTGCTACAGCCAGAGCATCGTCAGAAGCATGAACCTTGTTTCAACAATTTTGAATATTGTACTGATATCATTCATTGCCACATATCTTTGGCACAATTCTTTTATGAATCGATTGATGCATTTGAACATTGATCGACGTACTTCCTATTTAATTGTCAAAGCAGCATCAAGAGCTAGTTAACCCGGCATTATTTTCCTTACCCTCCTTCTTCCTCTTCGCTCGATGTCAATACCCATAGTCTAACTTTTTTTGTGCCAAATGTAACAGCATAGTCTACAATCAGGATTCATTCTGTCACCAAATAGTTGTTCAGGGCTTTTAGTTTAGTGAGTCATTTATCCAAAGTCATTTTAGGAGACTGTAGGTATTGTTGCAAAATAAGCCCTTATAAAATCATATGAATTGTGATATTGCTAGCTCTGAGACTATGATTTCAGTTTAAAATTTAAAAACTACTGCATTACCGTCTAAACTTCTGCAAAAGATGGCGAAACCAAAGATTGTTGCCGACATAAAAAGACAATATCCAATGAGTTGGTTAAAAGGAATTATTTTAAAATATTCCTCATATTTTACTATCTTGAAATTCGCCTTCAATTTTAAAACCAAATTACGGTACAACCTTGATATACGAACATATCTCAACTTGGTCTCATCTCATCATCAATCATGGTATAAAGAATACATCAGGTATGCTCGCTCGCGATAGTTGTGCCACCATTTCTAGGTATTCTACGATATTGAGTAGGTAAACTGTGATATATTCGTATTTTAAAGTCGATTTTTAACTTATTTGGAAGTAAGAGGAATAAGAATCAAAAATGCATACTTTTTACTTTCATTCAAATCCGTCGAGAAACTCAACGGTTAGTGAAGCACAAAGTTAAAAAATATTTTCCGAATATGATCCAAGTGACGTCGCTTGGAGCGCTTTTTTGCATCAGCGTGTCATTCTTTCTGCCATTATCATAAATAAAGTAAAATTAAAATATAAGTGAGAGCAAGTACATACAACAAAGGAGCAGGTAATGTATAAAACGCAAGAAATGTAAGAAGATACTTACTTACTAGAAAACTACAAGATATACATATTATTAAGACCTATTTACTGATAAAGATATAACATGACTTTGTTTGGACACACGATACACAAAAATACGATAACTATTAAAAATTTGCACTTCTTAGACACCAAAACTAAAATCAAAAATATATTACGTATGTAGGAACACGGTTGTCAAAGTAGAACCGTCGCCTTCGTTATGTAATAGCCAGACTGGCAAAATTCGAAATCTAGAACGTTCAGGTTAACATGCGCCGATACGTTAGCTGTATTTGGCCGTTTTTAGACATGCAGTGAAAAAGAAGCATCAAACAGGTTATATAGATAATCATTTCATTTTGAAACTTTATGTAATTTCTTTCGAAAAATTTACCGCGCACAAGATTCGTTAAAGTAATAAGCAAAATCAGTTGATTCGATCTCGCTCTTTTTTATCATTTCGACGTTGCCTGCACGGCATCTTATGATCAAATGAGCCTTTTAACACATGCACATACATATAAGATGTGTATCGTACACAAAAATATACTGGGGGTATCAAGCCGACATTTAAAACTAAAAGCATCAGCGTCAAACATGCTACACGCGGATAGTTTTAACGTCGTGTCTGAAGTCGCTCAATGGAATGTTACTTGTACTTCACTCACCTGTGCAAAAGAAAACAAAAAACGTGATGACGTGGATTGTCCAGGTCGTCAGCGGATATTTTGATCAAGTGTTCGTACGGCCATACCTCAAATTGTATGTTCTTGGAAAGGATTCTGCATTCTGGAACAATTTGACTGGTTTAATGTTTGAATGATTCCTAGCAGGAAATTCGAGCCAATTTGCAGCAAACAAATATTTATAGTCCAAATTTTACGTTTCGGAACGCATAAAATCCATTCAAGTCATAGGAATCGAACCTAGCTGAACGACGGAATGAAGTTTATTGTTTGAAAGACTGGTATTCCCCGAGTTTTGGTCGCTATAAGCATAAAAATATTATTACCGCGTCAAAATTTCAAATGACTCCAATGTTGATCTTGATGTCTACACTTTATGAAAAAAGAAGATGCTTTCATAAATCTAAAATGGCTGTGGCTGTATTTGCTCATTATTTATAAAATATTCAAATAATAATAAACTGTAACCTTTTGCAAAGGATCGTATAAAAATTGAAAAAGTGCCAAGTTAATGACGGTGAACCGAATTTACTGTGGGATGTAGTAATGTAGAGGCCTATAGCAGTTGATGGACATCGGCGGAAAATAGAAACTATAAAGAAAAGTGGATTGGCAGTGGAAGAAATTCCAATTTTACACCAGCCATTCAAATTTAAAAATTGTAAACAACCGGTCTAAGCTGTTTTCCATATGTATCTATGAGGCCCGAAACTTTGCACTGCCTCTTAATAAGTTACTGAACATATTTTCAATTTTGTTTAGAATATGATTTAAATAACTCCTCAAGATTTGGAGGCCCCCTAGGACCGGAGGCCCGGGCGGACCGCATCTGCCGCCCCAACTCCCTAGTCCACCAGTGCCTAAATCGTTTTTTTTCAGATCGAGTTTATAACATGTTGCCATCAATCAACTTGAAAGGCTGACCTAATTAGTTTTTACATTTGAAGGCGTGGAAAAGGATCCTTCACTTTCTTTCATAAGCAGCAGTCATTATATAAAATATTACGAAAGTTTCAGTAGGTGGGTGGTCGAAGACAGAATTCGAATTTGTTTCAGCGGGAATTTCTCGTGTTTTAGATTACTTTGTCAGAAGCCAGCTACCAAACTAACTAAACGGACGTGCATTTATTGGGTATAATTTCGTGATGAAATTTTGAAGCTATTGCTTGGTTTAAAATTGATTTAGATCATAAATATTAACTCACTCAAAATTACCACCTCAGCTTAAATTCCTGAAATTTAACAATTTTTCTTCTACAAGATGACGATACATGCCACAAAGCTGGCGAATTAAATTTCTCGTCAAGTTGTTTCCCAATATACTTGGCTCCCCGAGATTTAGCAATTTGATACCAGCAATGCTCTAGTAACAATTGAAGCAGTCAAAATCAATATAAAAGCAGCAATTCGCAAAAAATGGTCACACTAATCCAAATGCAATAAAAATTTCTGGAAAAAAATTTAAGTTATCAGCCGTTATATAAAAGTAAATTGTCAACTGAATGCATAAGTATTTCAGAAATTGAAAATAATTTTTTAACCCCTATTTTATCGTTCAACTGTTAAAAAAGTTTCGATGCGCTGCAATCAAATCTGTATAAAGACAACATATCCTTTGAACCATTCTATTTCGCGTGCCGTCAAACACCATTGCCACTTAACTTAAGAGCGAAATGATCCTCAAGCCGAAGCGTAAGAGTAGCTAATAAGTCGTTTGAACAGTTTCACTTTGTGCATAAATGAGTGTTATTTTCTGAACTAGATATTCCAACTTTCAGTTCCTGTGCTCATCTTGTGCCACCTTACCCGTTTGCAAGTACTTTCTACTTCACTAGGAAGTACTAAGCGTGTTCCAATGCTAATAATATTTGCCTTCCCTTCGGGTTTGGAGTGGAAGCTTTTCGCATACTATGGAATAGGGTGGATTACGGAGATGGAAAGAAAATGCGTGGAGATATGTTGACGAAGATGGTATGAACAAAAGAAGAAGGAAACAAGGATGGTAAGTAGTTGAAAGAAACGCTCTCTTTATGCTTCTGCCATGCCTTGAAAGGAAAGGTGCGTCGTGTGAAAATCTTCACTTTCGTTAGCTCCATAAATATCAGGAAATATTGTCGGTTCATACACATACTCTTCGAATAGAGCGACGGCAGTTTCCAATATTTTCAGTGTTACATCAAGAAAGGTATGAGGTAAGGTAGCTCATTGAACAAGCACGTCTCATTGCTTTTAAATCCAATAATTTCCACTTCACGCATAACAGGCTGAAAAATTCACGTTAATTTAAGGTGAGCCCAGAACAGAAAAAATCACAATACTCGAAATGAATTTCCTATCCATTATACACCTGAACAACAAAATTAGCAGAGTTCCAGTATTCTTGAAAATGTCATCTGCAGTCGCTTACTTACAGTAGCAATATAAGATAATTGTGAGGTTTTAAAACGTGTACTATTTATAAATCCTTAAGCTCCACACAAAATTCAGATTATCTTTGTAAAAACAAAGAAACATTTTATGTTCAAGTTAAATAATTTTAAAGGAAACTTTTGTATAAATTGGAAATAGAATTTCTAGAAAATGCAATACAATTTACCAATTCATAGCGTATATGGTGAAACTGCTTTTAGTTTTCGATTCCCGAAAGATTATCTAGTCTAGCGTTTACTGTATAATCAAATGGCACTCTTGGGATATTATCTTCCAGTTTTGATTATAAAAAAAATAATTCAAAGTGGAATGAGATCTTCAATGATCGAAGAATATTACAACAATATTTCATAGCATAGTGGAAGAAGTAATTTGGTTTAGATCACTTTTCATTCATGTGTATGACATGTCCTTGAATCTAGTTTCATTCATGCAGGTATGCTGGTCTCTGAGGTTCATTGCACTCAGGCATTATCGACCGTACTTTTTTTGTAGTTAGAAGGTGAAGCCTATTTACTAGACAACCCACTAAACACCTCCCCTGTCAAGCTGAGAACCTAATCTGGAACCACTTGACGCACCATTTTAAGCTAAGATTCGCCTTGCTATGCCTTGGGGCGCCATAAAGTTGGGGGACCCCTCCTCTAGCGGAAGAGGAGGGAGAAAGAGGGATTGCTTGAAAATTAATATTTCAGCCCCGACGTCCCCAGCTGCTGTGAGTGTTTTTTACCTTTTAGGATTGCCTGAGCAATGTGCAACATCGTTCCATTTGGATGGATGCATGGACCGTACTTGGATGCGCATAATAAGGTATTGCACAATCTGTTGCTTTTGCTTTTGAACATCGTGACCAAAACAAGTCATTATTAAGATGTCAAAAGATGATACACTCCAGGACAAAAGGAATCCAGTAACTAGCCTTCTTTGACAATAAAATCAATCTCAAAGATGATTATAGCAAAAATTTGATGACTTTTAAGTATTTGGGCTGTACAAAGTTTCAACAATGTTTTCAATATGGTAACTGATGATATCACATTACCAATAAAGATGTTAGTTTAATGATCCACTTCGTATTTGAAAAAAACTTTCGGTTGGAAATCCGATATTTTAAGGGCTGCAAAATATGAAATATAGTACGGTCAGCTGCAATAAAATCACACTAATATGTAGAATAACATGCAAACTCTAAATTTATTCAACTCGACGCTCCAGTGCGCTACGAAAACCGGGCACCTAGGTCTTATTTGAAATGTCAATGTAAACACACAGGCAAGTAAAAACAAAGGAATTGTATTGGCTGTGCCCCATCTTAGTGGCACAAGGTAGAATATACGTAAAGTGTTACTTAAATTATGAACAGACAAATCTTAAGAAGTCTAACTTTTCTTGGCTAACTAATCAGCCATAAAATCATGTCTAGCAAGTGGACCAAAACTGACCTGGAAACCGCAACATTATGTTAATGCTTCAACATACTGTAAAAATTAAAAAGGTCGAGGTTACATAGGGAAACTCGGAGGAGAGATATCAAATGGCCTTGCTAGGAGAGAATCTGAATTTGTAAACTTAAAAATCAACTGTGATAAAAGAAAAACCAGTACGTTACATCTCTATGACTCTTACTAACTACTATACCGAACTAAACAACATTAACAGAAAAGCAAGTAACAGTGGATACAAATAACGTGATATTCAAGACCTGAGAACGCACATAATATTCAAAAGTAGGAAGCCTGCTGGAAAGCGAGAATTCGGAGTGACCTTTATAGTGGATAGGAAGTTCAAATTGCACATTACTGATTTTAAGGCAAACAATGAACGGTCGTGAGCATTCCGTATGAAAGCGAAATTCTTCAAAATTTAGCTAATAAATGTATACGCCCCGGCCGAAGAAAATAACAGAAAACGAAGGACATGTTCTACAATCACCTGAAAAGGCTAGTCGACACAAAGCCTACAAGCAACATAAAAATAATTCTGAGAGATTTCAACGCTAAGGTTGCCAATGAGCTTTTTCATCGGGGAACAACTGAAGGGTACAGCCTCCATGACGAAAAACGACGAGCGCCTGATTTGCGTGTACCAGAAATCTAGTCATACGTTCGACTTGGTTTTCACATCAACGCATGCATAAAATGACCTGGGTATCGATGAATGGCAACACACATAGAACGACCAACAGTGGATTTCGTTAACACACTTAGTCAAAGAGATAAAAATACAAACTATCAAACTACACACAATACAAATTGCAAACAGCATTCAAAATTAACAACAACATTGGAAACAAACTGTAACTATAACTGAATGATACATCGATATGTGGCATGCATAAACTGACATGCAAGGACTGCGATATGGTGTATATATAGGAGGGACAACCGGCAAAAACGGAAGCGAGAATAACCCTAAGGACAAAAACGTAATACCCCTCTACCTGGCCTATCGTTCCCTGTCACACATCCTTTAGACATTGAAGGTGACTCAAAGGGGACAGCTCACTTAAAAAAGTAAGGCCGGACGGTTTTTCAAGAAAAAGGAGAATTGGCCTGCGGATATAAAATAAACAAAACAATTGACTAAAAAAATAGCCTGAATGACTACCGCTACTTCCTTAGCTCTTCCATTCATTTATTCATCTATAAACATAAGAAGAGGATCAAACCTAACAAAAAAATACACGTTCTACTTTTAGCCTCTAATACACCCAGAAATACAAGGTTATATTTTCAATAACCAAAATCCTGTCCGAAACTCGATAAACATCATCTCAAAACTTTAAATACACTGACTCAACATGTTCAAGAAAAAAGACATCTCGGCGTTATAACGGACAGTACACTGAAACTCAACAGTCATGCTTATTCAATGGATTCAAAAGCAAATAAGCTGCTTGGTTTCGTAATGCGAACATGTAATAAATTTACTAATCAACGGTAATTTATGTCACTTTATAACACCGTGAAGCCTAAAAAACAGCCTAAACAGATATGTGCTTTAGAACGAAACCTGATATCAGTATACAAATCTAGTATAATCTACATAGTAGTAAAAAATAATGACAACAAATGATAAATTTATCTGATTTCTAGCTAGATTTTTCGAATATTCCCATGCAAAGTGGTTCAATAAGCACCAATATTAGTAAACCCGCCTCAAGATGAGTAAAGATTGCCGAAAAACCAATCTAATTTATTTGATGCTGAAAAATTTCATTTTTCCTGGCAATTTATCTTGGTATTGATACTAGTTTTATACTTATGTTCAGAACTTGGTATACTAATTTTTACGTAGAATACTAGGTTCGTATACCATATGTCGATCTAGGCTTTTAATGAGGCCGATATTTGAGTAGAACTCACACATATGGTCACCAATTCGTTGTAGCTATAATGATAAGCTCGAACCTGCTCAGCATGGACTCACCAGAAACCGTTTCAAGAAATTCTGCGACCCGTATGAAGAATATGGTATGAGATTGAAGAGGCTTGGGTATGGTGTGTTTACAAAACTGTTGTTCACAGTATGAGGCAGACATTGTTTAATGTCGTTAAGCAAAATATGAACTGTGATGTATTGAATAAAATTCAGTTCAATTTTAACTCAAGGAACTTGCATTATGTTCAATTATCTGATCTAGGTACTCGAAGGGCCAATATGGGCTCAAGGGCACCCGTTTATTGTTTACGTAAGAATTTCGAATCGTCCTTTTCGGACATTGACTTGTTGCAAGAGCCTAGAACTCTTAAGAGACAAATCAAGAATTGCTTTCAAAAATTATTTTGATAAAATTTTGTTCATTTTTAGGTTTTTGTAAAATAATTGTACAAAACCCTACTAAAACGCGACTTGTCTGTCCGTCTGTCCGTCTGTCCGTGTGTCACAGCAGTTTTTCTCGCAAAGTACTTAAGCCAGAAACATCAAATTTTAGACGTAGGTATAAAGTGGTGCCCTCTTGAAAGTTCAATTATAAAAAAATTTTATGAGGTATTTAAGGGGCGTATCCCCACATAGGGGAGTGGCCCCCGAAAAAAAATTTCATCAAAGGTAGTCAATATGGGTATCATATGAAAGGTCTTATTGAGAACTTACAAAACCCTACTAAAACGCGACCTGTCTGTCCGTCTGTCTGTGTGTCACAGCAGTTTTTCTCGCAAAGTACTTAAGCTAGAAACACCAAATTTTACATGTAGGTATAAACTGGTGCCCTCTTGAAAGTTCAATTATAAAAAAAAATGTATGAGGTATTTAAGGGGCGTATCCCCACATAGGGGAGTGGCCCCCGAAAAAAAAATTTCATCAAAGGTAGTCAATATGGGTAACATATGAAAGGTCTTAATGAGAACTTTTCAAAACAAAACTTAACTTAAACTGACATTTTTTGCTTCAAGGGGCGCACACGAAGGGGAAATACACGACAAATGTGTATCCCACCTTCGCGATTGGACATCAGTGGTCCGAAAAATCTGAAAAAATCGTAGAGGTAGATGTTTATGAGTAAAACAACAACAAATACCTTAAATGTCGAAATCTTCGAATTTCATATTTTCCCCAATAAAATCGTATAGGTACCCTTAAACTCAACAAATATTTAAGAAGTTAGGAACTAATACTCTGCAAGTTTGATGAAAATCGAATCATATTCGCGGAAGTTATGGCCATTTGAAATTTCTGCAATTACAACAACAATAACACACGGTTTTGATATTTTATGGACCTCCCATCGGTTCAGACACTGCAATTTTGATTTGATCTACTTAAAATTTCCAGATAAGATTTATAACAATAAAAATTGTTTTGAGTTGAGTGATTTTTGTTAGTTTGGAACAAAATGGCGACCGTTGAAAATGGAGAAACAATGGATTTTCTTTTAAACGTGCACATCTTTTTGACATGTTTTTTGACTTTATTTGTTGCTGGTAACCGTATTTCAGAGAGATTGGGTACAAAACTCTTCTGACATGAGCGTAGGCCTGTCTACCCAATTTGTTTATTGTTCATTTTTTTGCTATGGAATTGTTTTTTTTTTTGAGTATTGTGTCGATTTCAAATTATACTTTAACGAGATTTTTATTTCAAAGAACAAATTTATGTAATAACTTAAGTTAAATTTTGATTACTGATCGAAAAAGCCAATGTAAACGTCGATTTCGATTTAACCTGTAAGACTCTTAGAAACGATCCTTATATCGGTTTGTATAAGCATGGATGTAAAGAATAATGAATCAACCTTAAATTGATGTAGCTTTATAATTGATAATCTTCTCTTTAAGTTCAACAGTTAATGTTGACTTCTATGTAAATATGTATTGCACATTTGAAATCACTAAAATATAATCAAGTAGTCTATGTAGTAAAGTCATCGCAGCACTCATCCCATCTGCCGAAGGTTCCAAGTTCGAGACTCATTGGCGATAACGAGATATGTTTCAAGTGATTCTTTGGACGGACTATAAGTCCGTTTAATTATGATATGTACAAGTTTAAAAGCAGAACATATCGCAGCTGGGTGGACGGACACATGACGTGGTACTGCCCATATCTCCTTTCCCGCTGCCAGTGCATTTGATCAAGATAATGAGACACTCTCACTATTTCTAAGCAAAGGCCTGAGGCGGCCTGCATTGCCAAAGCAAAAACATGCAATCAAAATTGACATAAATGCATAATTTTTACATTTACTGTTTCAAAATTTACAGTGAGTAAATTTTGTGGAAAATAAATTTTCTTTCAAAATAAAGAATCCCATTAACTGTTATATTTGTCACAGATACAGTTGATCTCTGATGGAAAAGATTTACAGTACATTCATATAGTATTCTTACAAATTAGTTGTTTAATAATGCCCGATATCCGTAGCTTTGAGCAGTTTACACAATTAAGCTGTCAAAGTGAAAGTTAAAAGCGCTTTATTCAATATTAATTGCTAAAAACTTTCAAAGAACAAAAAGCAAATTCAAAACAATTAAATACGAGAACTTAATGGCCCGAATAGCTCTCTAAATTTATGCATTATTAATCAATAACATTTTATCAATAAACAATATCAAATTCAGTTTAGACATAATTATTATTTTACTTTTTATGGAATTGTTTGCAGCTACATAAATGAGTTGCATATTTTGAATAATATTTTTTCTGAAATATTACTAGAGAAGAAAAATGTTAGAAGAAGGTGGTTTCGACGTGTGTACTAATTCTCCTCAGGCCATCACTCTTAGATACACACCGGTGATGGCGACCACCATGCTCAGAGGTGAGGGAGTTAATTTTCAATGTAGAGCAAATTTGTCGTATAGATTTACATTAAGTTGATGTGAAAAGGGTGAAATGATCCAATTAAAAAAAGTTTAGCTAATACAAGTACTTACAAGAGAAATTTACCTTGAATATAACTTGCAGATACAAAAACATATTGAGTTTGCATAAGTAGAAAGATTAAAATTAACTCCCTCACCCCTGAGCATGGTGGTCGCCATCACCGGGGTGTATCTAAGAGTGATGGCCTGAGGAGAATTAGTACACACGTCGAAACCACCTTCTTCTAACATTTTTCTTCTCTAGTAATTTTTCAGAAAAATTATTATTCAAAATATGCAACTCATTTATGTAGCTGCAAACAATTCCATAAAAAGTAAATTAAAAAGCGATCGGATCCATCCGAAAGAGTGACCGATATCCGCGCGACGTTAGAAAAGCTTCAACGTAGAGCAAATTTGTCGAATAGATTTACATTAAGTTGATGTGAAAAGGGTGAAATGATCCAATTAAAAAATGTTTAGCTAATATAATTAATATATATCTTGCAATTCAATTACAAACAGAAGAAAACCCAACCAATACTATTCAAAAATTGATTATAATATTAACGTAACAGAACAGTAAGCTTTTATCGTACAACTAAAGTGTTATAACCTAGCAGTTTCGAAACCCTTAGAAGAGTCTCGGAAGGGGTTGCAATCACGGTAACGACCTTTTGTTCTCTTTTTTTGTGGTAGGGAGGTGAATGCTATTTATGCACAGAGTGCGGGACTTCCATGGTCGCGACAAGGCGACTGGACTACCCGCTAAACACCTCCCCTGTCAACCTGAGAGCCCAGCTTGGAACCGTATGACACATTACTTCGGGCCAGGTCTCGTTTTGTTACGCCGTGGGGCGCCTTCAAGCTGGTGAGTCCCTTTCCTAGCGAGTGGAGAGAGGGAAAGAGGAAGTGCCAGAGGTGCGATCCCCCAGCCCCAGTGCCCCCGGCTGCTGTGAGTCCCTTTTATATTTTAGGACTGCCCGAGCATAATGTGCCACCTGGTTCCATTTGTCAACCGATTCGAGCAACACTGCAACTATATTATCTGGGGTGAGCTCTCCCGTCTCCCTGTAGAGTTCCCTTCGCAGCCTGACCCATTTTCTACACGCAAAAAATGTGTGGCAGGCATCGTCCTCCTCTCCTGGGCAAAACCAACAATCGGAGGACTGTGACTTACCGATCTTGTGCAGGTAAGACTGAAAACACCCATGCTCGCTCAAAAGCTGGGTCAGATAGAAGTCAGTCTCACCATGCCTTCGATTTAGCCACGGTCTCACTTCCGGAATGACGCGCACAGTCCACCTTCCCTTCGTGCAATTCACCCAAGACTGCTGCCAATCGTTGAGCGAGCGCTGTCTCTTCTCGCAAACAACCATCTCCCTCGCATCCTCGTTTCGGCGCAGGTAAGTAGCGTGGCGCTCTCTAGCAAGGAGGGCGACAGGTATCACGACTGCAACAACTATCACCACCGAATCATAGACTGTTGGATACGAAGATGCAATTCTCAGTGCTCCTCTTTTCTGTACCTGTGCCAAACGTTTTTGGTATACCTCCTTGCGGAGAGGGTCGCACCATCCTCTGCTCCGTACAGTAGCACTGACCCTACAGCACTCATAAAGAGGCGTTTACTTGATGGGCTGGGTCCCCCTACGTTGCCCATAAGTCGACTTAGAGCCGATGTTCCCGAAGAAACCTTCTCAGCTGTTGCCCTGATTTGCTCAGAAAAACTCATCTTCGAGTCGATCGGTAGCCCCAGGTACTTCGCCGCTGACTTCGATTCGATTTGGAAGTCGCCAATTCTGATCATCCTTACTTTAGGGATTCTCTTTTTTGTCAAGATGACCACTTCGGTTTTCTCCAGTGCTAAACTGAGCCCACGAGCAGTCATCCAGTCCCTCATTTGGCGCATTAGCATACCTAGCCTATGTTGCGCTTGTTCAACGGTGCGCCCGGCGACCAGAGCCGCAACATCATCTGCACAGCCGACCAAGCGCGACTCATCTGGCATCTCAAGTCTCAGTAGCCCGTCGTAAGACACGTTCCACAGGTCCGGACCAAGGATAGATCCCAGGGCAACACCCGATGTAATTGCCATCCTTCGTTGGTCCTGTGTCGGGTCTTAGAGCAGGCTTCGGTCCTTTAGATAGTTCCTTAAAAGCCACATTAGATATTCTGGAACTTGAAAAGAGTTTTCCAGCGTATCCAGAATATCCACCCTTCTAGCCGAGTTGAAGGCATTCCTGACGTCGAGTGTCACCGACAGGACAATCCATCGCTTGGTGCGACTTTATCCCTCTGACTTTTGGACCGCGTTCACCACCTCTGCAATTGCATCAATCGTAGCACGTCCTGCTCTAAAGCCGTACTGCCGAGGAAATAGGTCCCCAGCAGCACGAATCGCTTCAGTAAGTCTTCCCTTGATGAGTTTCTCTAGCACTTTCCCAGCCGTGTTTAGCGTGCGTAACGGGCGGTATGCAGACGACGATTCGGGATTTCCCTTCCCTTTGCTGATGGGCATGAGCCTCGCCACCTTCCATCGTTCCGGGAAAACCCCGTCCCGTACGCAAGCGTTGAATATGCTGAGCAGCAAGTCAGGACAATGGTGATAGACGAGCCGCAACACCTCAGCTGAAACACCAACTGCATCGGCAACGACCTTGCAAACGGAAAAAGGACTATAGAATTGAATACTGGAAAATCAGAACCATGGCGCTGTTAAGGACCTTCCACAACAGGCCAGTCAATATAAATTAAAGATACTGGCAATCCAGGATACAAATTGAACTGGAAATGGTATTCAAGACATGAGATCGTACACAATAGAGAGAAAAGCCCACCAGAAAACGAGAATTCGGAGTGGCCTTTGTTGTGGATGGGGAGTTCGAAACGCATGTTGTTCATTTTAAGCTAGTTAATAAACAGTTGTGTGCGATCTGTATAAAAGCGAAACTCTTTAAAATTTTGATGGTAACTGTACACGCTCCGGCCGAAGAAAAATGGGAAAGACTTATCAGCTTATTGCCTACAAATAACACAAAAATAGCATTGGATGCATGAGATTCCTCATCGGGGAACAACTGGAGGATATCGCCTTCACGATGAAACATATGACAGCGAGCGCCTGATTGACTTTGCATGTAGCAGAAATCTAGTCATACGTTCGACTTGCTCCCTACATCGACGCATACTTAAAAATACTTGAGTATCACCAGATGGCAACACAGAAAGCCAGATCGATCATGTCCTGATCCAACAACGTTGGGCCACGAGCATACTTGACGTTTCATATACAGAGAAGCCAATTGTAACTCAGATCATTACTTGATCAAATTAACCTATCGATGTCGTATGTCAAAGGCATATTCGGCGAAGACAAGCTTGCTACGAAAATTTGCCATCGAAACGCTTCAAGCGGCGTCTGTGGTGAAGTATGTTACGGAGACCCTTGGCAACCAGATGGCTCCCATCTTATTAGCCGCATCGTGAAAGGTAACAAAGGGCTCTAGATGGAACAGAACACACAATCGGATATCAAGCCCGACGCAAAATGATTGGTTCGATGATGAGTGCCAGTATGAATTGGACAAAAAATATCAGGCGTACAAAGAATATTCATGACCAGAAAGAAGAGAGAGCTTTATGAAAATCTCAGAAGAGTAGCGTATAAGATAATTAGAAGGAAGAAAAGAAAATACTATGACGACCAATCGAGAAGCATCGATGTAGTCAGTCAAGCGAGCAACAACTATAGACAGCCAAAAACCACGCCCTATCATGATGACATCGGCAAGGTCATCGCTGATGAAACAAAATTAAGGAGAGATGGGCATCATATTTCAAGAAGCTCCTTAATCCTCTGTAAAGCTCAAGAACATCGGAGCCTGTAGATGTTTCCGAAGAGCTTCCATTAGCCCCACCAACCTTGAATGAAGTTTCTTTCACCATCAAAGCCCAAAAGAATATTAACGCCCCGGGTATCGACGAGATTCCAGTGGAACTCATCAAATATGGTGCCAGCAGTGTTCATAAAGCTATTCACTAAGTCATCCGGCACATTTGGTAACAATAACATGTGCCGGAAGAATGGAGCCAATCAATTACGAGTATATTCTTTATCAACAAAAAAAGCGACCAGCTAGAGTGCGAAAATTATCAAGGCATATCACTGCTTTGTACGGGGTACAAAATATTTTCAAAGATCCTAGAAACTAAAATCGGATCATACACCAACAGTCTAATTGGGGAGTATCAGGTGGTTTTAGAGCAAGTAGATTGACAATAGACCAATTGTTCACACCCAAACAGATAATTGAAAAATACTGCGAGTACACCACATTTTCGTTGACTTTAAGCAAGCATAGGACATTATTGATCCTAACGAACTGTACCAAATAATGCTTTGCTTAGGCATCCCAACCAAATTAGTCCGCCTTACCAAAATGACAATGACGTCGATGACCTCCGAAGTCTACATTAACAACCAAATCACGATGTATTGGAATAAAACAACGAGAAGGTCTAGTCCCATTGCTATTTAATTTGGCTCTCGAATACGTAATAGAAAAGCTACCCTATAATATACGAGGTACAATACTATACTCGCACAAGTCGAGCTAAGTAGTAGCGTATGCGGACGACATCAAAATTTTGTCACGGTCATTAAAAAGTGCCAAACAACTCTTCCTGAAACCCGACAGCGTAACAAAACTAGTCGGGCTACAAATCAATGAGAATAAAACTAAGCTCATGATACAGTCGAAGAAAAATATCTCAAATATACAACATATCACACTTGGCGAATACAATATCGAAAATGTGGGCGAGTTCATATGCTTAGACCCTAAGATAAGGAGAATAGGTAATGAAAGAAACGAAATACGCCGAAGAATACCGCTCGTAAACCAAATATTTTATTCAATTTTGACGATCTTGAAGACCAGCTACATACACAGTAAAAAAAAGCCCCAAGTATACAAATCGGTGATTAGACCTGTGTTAAGCTATGGGTATGTAATATGGACCCTACAACAAGCATCCACAAATATATAGAGCGCCTTTGAGCGACTGTTCTTAAGGCGAACGATCGGGCGAAGCTAGACGGGGACCAATAATGAATTCAATACAAGAAATTATTGATATCAACGGTTGTAAGAGCGCGGAACGTCCAATGGGACAGGGGCAGTTGGAGGCGCTATTTGCAGGGAGCGACGGCCCGAGTGAAGCTGAAGTGCTACGAATATATACAATATATATGAGTATATAAATATATATATATATATATATATATATATATATATATATATATATATATATATATATAGAGAGAGAGATAGAGACATATATATGGATA
>OZ017738.1:316982364-317007364 GCA_963969285.1 Odontomyia ornata | reverse complement strand
GAGTAAAGTCGACATCCGAACGGATCAAAGACCATTGGTTTGGTTGAATAATTTAAAAGAACCTAACAGTAAACTTCAAAGGTGGAAAACTATATTAAACGAATATAATCATAACATTGAGTATGTCAAAGGAAAAGATAATAAATTGCAGATTTCCTCAGTTGAATAAATGTTGAAAATAATGAAATGAATATCAACACAGCAAAAGAAGCAATGGAAATTGAAAGCGATATTGCAACAATACACTCTGGAAATGAAGATCAAAATGACTATATTCCTATCAAAGAAGGAAAAGTGAATATTTATAAAACTCAAATAATAATAACAAATAAAAAGCAAACAAAATTAGAACAATAAACAAAAGAAGAAAAATTTATATCGATGCAAACGATATAAAAATGAAAATCTTATAAAAGATATTCAATGGCGATATATACCTGAAAAAGGAACCGTTGGAATTTTCAGTGAACTAAATAGTCATGAATAGAACAAAGTTCAATTGGCAATCATGGCACTATACTCAAATAATGAAAATTTGAAATTTATCAAGTGTACACAACATGGCTTCGATTTATTAAATGAAAATCAATGTTTTGAAAAAATCAAAGAAATACACAAAGGAGGAAACTATCGTGGTATAATTGAGAACTACAAAGAAATAAAAAATAAGTTTAACTTTCATTACTAAGTATATTAATAATTCCGAACCATGCAATCTTGCAAAGTATGACCGAAAACCTGTAAAACCAGAATTTCATCCAACAGAAACGCCAAATGATATTAATCAAATTGTACATATCGATATATTCGTCATTGGTAAGAAACAATTCTTTACCGCTATTGATCGATTTTCGAAACATTTGTACATAAAGGAAGTAACAGATAAAAATGCAATAACATTCATTACCCTAATTCAAGAAAGGAATGCTATCCTGGATAAACCAAGAAAAATGATTGCAGATAACGAATTTAATGTGGTCAACATTAGAGATTTTCTTCGAAAAGAAAAAATAGAAGCTCATTTTTGCTCTCCAAAAGCACATACAGGCAATTTCGACATGAATAAATTTCATAATACCCTATTAGAAAATATTAGAGTATTAACAGTTACAAATCCTGAAATGAATATTGCAGACAAAACATTAAAAGCTACAGAGTATTACAATACCTCTATTCATTGAAGTACAAACTGTAAACCCATTGAAGTACTTCAAGGTCGTAATGACAAAAATAGGATTCATGATCTTTTACAACAAAAGAAAAAGAAATGGATCTCATATCACAACAAAAGTAGTGAGAAACCACAAGATATTAATGAATAGACAATTTTCATTAAAAATTATGTTAATGAAAGCCATAAACATGAACCTAAATATCGAAAAGTCGATATTATGAAAAATAAATACAATGAGGTGATTTCAGTTAAAAACAACAAACGTGGAACGAAAATCCACCCAACCAGGATTAAACGAATAGAAAAAACATTATGGGGAACAGAATAAAAAATCAGATGATGAAATTTCGGAGGAACAAAAGAATTTAATAAACAGAGCTTTGCATGAAGGATAACCGCAAGAAACGTTAATATCAATTAAGATTAATTAAAGATTATAAATTAATTTATCATAAAATTGACCTTAACCAGTATGAACAAGCATTGAGAGATATTTCAGGAAAAATCGAACCAAATCCTTATATTATAAAAACAATTAAAGGAGAACTGAACTTACTTCATTTTGATCATATTAATTTGCCTGAAAGCGATTCTATCATAGATTTTCTCCAAACAAAACAAAAATTATCTAAAGAAGGACAACTTACCCAAACATTAAATCCTCTTAGTGAGACATGTAACTCAGCATTAGGAAAACAGGCCGGTTACATAGAAATTTGTAAAAATATTAGAAACAAGTTGGGTAAACAGACCTACGCTCATGTCAGAAGGGTTTTGTATTCAATTTACAAAATGCAGTCACCAGATCGAATCAAATCAAGAAACATGTCAAAGACGATTTTATTGGAGATAATATGAAATGCCAAGATCATAATATTTTTAACAAAGTTCAATGAATTTCGACTTTTGAGGTTTTTGGTATTGTTATACTCATAAATATCTCCCTTGATAATCATTTCAGATGTCCATCCGCGACGGAGGAAACACATTTTTCATGTATTTCCCCTTGTGCCCCCACTCAAGCAAAAACTGACAGTTTAACAACTGTTTTGAAAAGCTCCCATGAAAACTATCATTTTATACTCATACCGGCTACGTTTGATGAATTTTTTTTCAGGGGCCACTCTCCTGTGCTGAAATCATCGATTAATGGCCAATTTTTTCGAATCCTAGAATGGTTACAAAACCCTTTTGCTAGGAGCTCTCTCCCACCTCCTTGACTTATTTCACTTATGAGCATTAATTGTAGGTACTCATCTTCAGTCATTCATTAAATTGAATCAAGTGTTCAAAGCATGCACCTTAAACGTTGAAGTTGGGAAAAAATAACTCCAAATTATTCAATCTTCGCATTTAAAACAGCCACTATCTTGTTTTACGATTACTGACACTACTAGCTGAACCGATTCTCAAAGATATACATGACACCTATCATTCCTGAAATTTTCATGCAAATCCTAGCAAAACTGTAGTGTCTGAGTCGATAAAAAGCGCATGTTGTTCCATAGCCATATGTTGCCATAGTAATACATGCAGCGCATATTGTTCCATAGTAATACAGGAAAATTCAAACCGCTATCAATCTTATAAATAGACATCTATGTACTGAATTTCATTGAATTTAAGGGTACCGTTAAGATTTTATTCAAGAAAACATAAAATCGATAAATCATACTATTACTAACAAAGTTGAGTGAATTGCGACTTCTCACGTATTTGTTGTTGTTGTACGCACCAAGGCCTACATTCCTGATTTTTTTCAGATTTTTCGGATCACAGGTGTCCAATCGCGAGGGGGGACACAAATTTTTCGTGTATTTCCCCTCCCTGTGCGCCCTTCGAAGCAAATTTTGCCAAACTAAGACCTTTTTTGTGAAGTTCTCATTAAGACCTTTCATTAGATTCCCATATCGCCTACCTTCAATGAAATTTTTTTTTCGGGGGGTCACTCTTCTATATGGGGAGGCCCCCCTTAAATACCTTATAAAATTTTTTTATAGTTGAACTTTGAAGAGATCACCACTTCACACCTACACACAAAATTTGATGTTTCTAGCTTAAGTAGTTTCCGAGAAAAACTGCTGTGACACACGGACGGACGGACGGACGGACAGACGGACGGACGGACGGACAGACGGACAGACGGACAGACTGGTCGCGAAACTAGTAGGGTTTTGTAAAATTATTTTACAAAACCCTAAAAAGCGAGGTCTTATAAATCCAATTGGCAAAATTTATAAATGGCTTTATGGAACTATGGACAACGATGATTATAATGATATAATGAATCGTCTAAACATAATAGATTCAAATAATCATAATTTAATTGAGTCAATGAATAAACGAATTCAAATAAATAATGTCTTCCAAAACAACCTGGATAAAATCACAAACAACATAAACAACACCTATAACGCTTTTCAGACAATTGATAACAAATTAAATCAAATAAACAACATTTTTTTGGAAGTTCAGATGAATCATAATCTTGATCTGATAAAAGATGAATTGGAAAAAATTATTGATAATGTAAACAATGCTAAATCTGGAACAATGTCAAGGTCAATTCTAACATGTGACGAAATAAATGCATATCTTTCGTTTGAAGAATTAAAAGAATTTACACTAAATGTTTTGATACAAGATGCAACTATTGTATTCGTGGTTAATATACCTATACTTACACAGTCTTTACTATCATACTATGTAAGAAAAATACCAAATGTAAAAAAGCAATCATTAAATAGTAGTAAATATTATGAATTTGTAAAGAATACGAAACATTTGAAAAATGAACTAAAATGTATAAATATTAATTGTATAACTAAAACAAATAATGAAACAACAATAGAAGAAATCTAAAAGGGCTTAATATTGTTAATTAACGTCAAAACAACAATTAAACAATCATGTAATGAAAAAACATATGGATTAAAAGGAAACTATGTGATTCGATTTGTAAATTGTGAAATTCATATTATAAATAACATTTTCACAAATGATGTGAAAGAATTTTCACAAATTTTAGTATTGGAACCAATTATGAATGTATCTAATTACAAAATTGATTTAAGCTTTGAAGACATCAAACTTGAAAATTTTAAAAATTTAGAAAGAATTAACGAGATTAAATATGCTCATAAAGTAAATATAATTGGAACAGGATCGGCATTACTAATAATTATCGTTGTGATAGTAATAATTGCTCTATACCTATATCTTCAAAAAAAGAAATAATTTATCAAAATTAATATAACGGAAGATATTGAATTACAAAAACATTATCATGTTGAGGACAACATTGAGCTTAAGGAGGGAGGAGTTACACATAATACCAAATCTCTGCATCAGCATATTACCACACAATTCACTAACCCTTTATCATAATCTTCTATGACTCATGTATTGATCATCCATGACTCATATCCTGTCATCCAGTAACTTGATCTATCTAATATAAACATCTCGTTATTGCAATATCAAATTTCGCTTACTTGCATTGCTGACATCAGCATATCAAAGTCCAATTCTTAGCTTGAATCAAAGTAACAAAGAGAATGCTTCATCAGCATTCTTATCATTATAAAAGCAGCCCTTTAAGAATTAGTAAATCAGTTGAAGTTGAGTATTCGAATAAGTTGTAGTTGAGTATTATCGAGATGAAGTATTGAATCTAAGTTCAAGTAAAGTACCCATTACAGTTGTAGTCAAGTTCAAAGTTAAGAAGTGTTTGTTGTTGTAACTTCAAAAAGTGTTAATTATATAAAATAATTAAAAGTGAAAACCAAAGTGTTTTTATTAAAGGGCTTCCGTGGAAGAAATCTCCAACATATATATTTTTAACAATTGTAACGTTGAATAACGTAACTCGTGCGACAACCGGTCGACACGATATCGTGAGTTCGCAACGCCACTACGACCAAAGGGCGTTTTTGCGCGAGCAATGAATGGGCGAATTGCAAGGTAGGGGTGTTCAAGAAGAAAAAAAATTTTTTTTTTAAATACCTCCATTCCCTACCACTCTCTCCATCACTCTTTCTTCGTCGCACAACGCTCGTGCGATCTGTATTCACATTACGTCAATTGGTCCTTTGTGCCACCCAGACAATGTTTAACACATCGGTATAAGGGGGCACACAATATAATCTGAACTAGTCCTTTTCATGAACATCTAGTCAAAAAAAAATCATGATCAGCTCTCAGAGATAAAAAAAATTCAATATAATACGACGCATTCAAAAAAAAACTCTGAGTAACTGTCACTTCAGTATCTCGCCGATAGGGTCAAAAAAGAACGCCCTAAGATACTGGGCTCATAAAAGCAGGATTACAGGTCCACGCTTCAATCAGTGGTCATTAAATGCTCCCTTAGTCTTTTCTTAAATATCATAAGTGAGTTTGCTTCCTTTACAATCTCTAGTAGATTGTTATATATACGCAGAGCATCATTCGTTGCATCGTTCTTTAGACGATCCGTTCTGGCAAAAGGTATTACGAATTGATCTGCATTCCTCGCATTATATGGGTTGGTCTGTGATACCTTAATTAATAGCGCTCGTTCCAGTCCATTTGTTTTTGAATTTCTGTAGATAAACTTAGCTTTCTCCATAATAATAATTTGACTAAAGGTTAATGATTTTGATTAAGCATTGGCAGCTTCGGAATATTTTTATACGCTTTGGTCAGCAGCCTGGATATACTGTTTAAATGTTGCTTTGCTGATTGACTCCAAATAAGTACTCCATAATGCAATTTCGCCAGGACAAACGCATTTAGAACAAGTTTCTTGATGTGCATTGGAAAATCCTCATATCTTCTTAACAATCCTATTATTGGGGCTAATTGCCTCCTAAAGCTATTTATGTGTGGTAACCAGGTCATACGATGGTCTATGATAAGACCAAGATATTTCATTTCTAGCACTCTTTGCAATTTTTCGCCATTAATATTTAGGTCGACATCTATGTCTCCTTTGTTCTTTTGCTTAAAAACAATATATTTTGTCTTTGAAGTGTTCAATTCTAGTTTGTTTCCAATTAACCACTGATGGAATTTTCCTAGATCTTCGTTGATAGTGTTCTCAATGGCAATTTTGTCTCGTCCTGAATAAAGTAGAACTGTGTCATCAGCATATAATGTGTGATATACCGTCAGCCCACATCTATTTAGATTATTTGTGTATAGCAGGAACAAAGTTGGGCCCAGTATTGAACCTTGGGGAGCTCCTGTTTCCGAAGGTGCATGATCGCTCAGGACATTGTTGATTAAAGTTCTCTGCGATCTTCCCTCCAAGTAACTCTTAAACAACTGCTTAGGACTACCCTGAATACCGTACGATTCAAGTTTACGAAGCAAGAGGTCATGATCAACTGTATCAAATGCTTTTTTCAAATCCACAAAAATTGCGATGACATAATCACCTCTGTCAAGTCCTAGATTGGTGAAACGTGTGACAGAATGTAGGGCATCCAAAGTACTCTTGTTCTTTTGAAAACCAAACTGATGTTGGCTTATGATAGAGTTTTCAACTAAGAATGATGTTAATCGGTTGTTTAGTATTTTTTCCAATATCTTACTAAATCCCGTCAGCAGCGCAATCGGGCGATAGTTATTCGGGTCAAGATGATCACCACCCATATATATAGGAACTATTTTTGCAAGTTTTTCTTCTACCGGAAAAGTCCCATTCCTATATGCTCGTTTATAAAATTTGCCATAATCTGGGCTATGTCCTCCTTTATTATACTAATCTCATTCATCAATATGCTATCAATGCCTGGCGCCGTATTCTTTTTCAATTCATTGATTACATTTAAGACTTCCCTTTTATTTGTTTGATGAATGTGAAGGATGGAATTTATTGCGATATTTGTATTATTTACATTGCCTGCTGAACTGGCAACGATTTCTTTAGTGATTCTTCCACCAATTGTTGAAAAAAAGTTATTCAATGAGTTCGCCGCGTCACGTGGACACGATGTGTTAGAGGGCCCATCAAGATTCAGTTGAAAGTTTTGTGATATACCCTGGGTTGAAGAGTTATCCTTTACCTCATTTATTATTTTCCATATTTCGCGGGAGTTGTCAGCCGCTGTTTCCATTCTTCTTGAGAAATATAAGAATTTAGCCTCTTTCACCAGTCGTTTCGATTATTTTTTCGCTTGCACATACGCAAACTTGAAAGCCTGGTTTCCACTGTTCTTCCTGTAGTCCATGTATGCCTTCCTTTTTTTAATACTTGCATCAATTACTTTTTTCGTTATCCAAGTCCGTTGTCGACACCTGATTTTTTTCTCAATAGTAGAACTTTGCTTAGCAGATATCATGATATTTTTGAGTTCAATAATACTATTTGGTTTCCGCTTTTCCAGTAACTCTCGTATGTTTGATTTAAAGAGCTCCTTTTAAAGAAATCTGAACGTTTTGTAGGTCAGCTTCTGTTTGCTCAGGGTTTGGTCTTGAATAGCAATTTTTAACACACGATGATCCAGTTCCGGCCAGTCCTCAAATATGTATGTCATGCTTTCAGCGACTTTTAAATCATTGGTTACTATATGATCCAGACAGGTATTTGACACTGGGCGAGTAATTTGGTTGTTGTTTATGATTACCGTTCCATTCGTTTCTAGCGTATCCTTATAAATCCGTGTTTCTGGTGATTCCGTTAGTACATCAATGTTTGTGTCCGCTACTGCGATTAAATTTTTTTCAGTTGAGAATAATGTATCTAGTACTGTGCAAAAATCTTGCGCATTCATACGAATGGGATTGTAGTACGTCCCTAATTTTATTTTTTTACCTGCATGGCGTACTTCAATTATTATGACGTTATACTTATCAGGCGTCACTCTCTTGGTAATGAAATTGATTGTATTTTTTACGTACATTGCTGTACCTCCACCTGTTCCAGGTCTGCAGAAGAATACCGCATTATATCCTTCAATATTGTAAAACCGTGCTTCTTCTGGGTAAATCCAGATTTCATTGAGAATAATCAAATCTATGTCAGGATTTTGCTGCAGGTAAATCTGAATATCATTTAGGTTATGTCTTAAGCTTCTTATATTAGCATACATAAGTGTTAAATATGTTCCACTTGATTGATTAGAACGATTATCAATCATATAAGTTGTAATCGGTGCTCCTCCTGGCGATCAATATTCTGCGTTGAAACTCCGGACACTCTACAGAGTCAGCTCTGTGAGAATGACCAGCATTATTATTGTTACCAATACAGTTCAATCACTTCTCAATCGGGCTTTTGCAGTCCTTTAGGTCATGCTTTCCTCCACATTGTACACATATTTGCTCCCCTTCACATTTTGATGTTTTGTGGTTGTATTTTTGACACTTATAATACCTCGTTACGTTGAAGCCCTCCTTCACAAAATACGATCCATAATCTACATTAATGTATCTATTCGCAAGCCTCTTATACATGCTCCCGTTTACCTGGATGATGTGCAACCACCTTCCATTTCTTGTCCGCTTAGCATGTACAAGTTCCATAGAATCACGCTCCTATATATTGGGATTTAATAACTGGATCTCATTTCTTAATTCATTATTTGCGTATTGTTTTTCTAGTCCATTGATGACAAGTCTAGGCTGTCGCAATCTAATCTCAGCAACATCATACTCCTCTTTCATTGCATCCATTGCTTTATTAAAAAGCGAAGTAGCATTTTCATTTGTCGATGTTTTGATAATCGCCCCACCATTACGAATAGGCCTCATTAGCTGTAGAGGAATTTTACATTTTAATGGCCTGATCCTCGACTTAAAATCAATCAGTGTTTTTTCTGATGAAGAGTGATTTCTAGGCTTTATTATAATCCCTTTTTGCGATATTGTATTTGATCGATGCACTGATGGAGGAGAAGTAGAATTTTTAATAATTTCGGTGTATGAGGGCTTGCTCGCAGACGTAGATTTATCTATTAATAAGGTGACATTTGAGCTCATCTCTTCGACTTGGCTTTGCAAATTTTTCATTTGTTGGAAGAGTTGGTCTTCTTTAGATTTACGGTGCTGAGCTCTACATAATAGCCCGATATCTCTCCTCCGACATTTTGATACACCTCAAATGAAACCTCTTGAGGCAGAAGCCATCACACCCCATAGCCGAGTGGATATCCTCCACGGGTTTTCTACACTTCCCACACTTATCATTGGCTGGTTTAGTAGCCATTATATTTTTAACTTTTTTAATTATTTGGTTTTTATAAAATTTTTTATTATCCTTGTTTTATTTGATATAGTTAGTGAAAAACGTAGAAATCCGTACTTGCAAAGAAAAAATAATTTAAAATATTAAAATAAAAATTTAAAATGAAATTCAAAAATTTTTTAGAATAAATTTAGCTACACGGGAATCTCACTCCTAGACTAAAGCAAGAATTCCCGGTTCCGTTAATTTTCGTTCGCCTAAGTAAAAATTGAATCAATGAAATTGATGACTTGAAAGATCGCTACTTATCTCGAAAACTTGATAGAGCGACACTAGTAACCACTTCACTTATTTCACACAGCTGATTATAATTTATGACAGAATTTATAACTTCACTTAAGTCCAGAAATTCAAAGAGCTGAAACTGACACTTCTTTGTTTTGACACTTCGAAATTGTTTTCGTGTATATATTCTTTTTACGGTAAGTTTTTAGGGCGGAAACGAACTCGTGGCTTACAATTAGAAGTGTGGAAGTGACCTGCAGTCCGCCCCGACGAGCACGGCTAACACAAAAACAAGTAATCGTCGACTAATGTCATCTTCGTGGTTTGTCCAGTTCGTGCATGATTTGAAAAACAAATTGCAAGTGATTTTGTAATGTTTTTGCATGCCTAGAATTGAGGTTATTTGCACCACTAAGTAAAGAGGAAGTCATGGAACGTTAACTCGCCACCATATTCGCTGCGTTCATTTACGGGTCATGTAGATGAGAAGAATTTCGTGGGTGGGCGTGTAGTAGTGAAGATAGTTCAATGTTTATTTATTACAAAGGGCTTTCAAAACCGGTGTTTAGTAAAAAAAATCGAAGTCGGACAAAGAGTGTCCGATATAGAGCGATCAAATGATCTTAATGAATTCGTTTTGGCAGTATGCTGGCCTAAAAAGTACAATGTTGTCTTAGCTGCTAATAGTCACGGTCTTACAAACATTTTAGAACTAGTTTATGAAGGAATCAATTTCCTTAAAGGTGTTCCTTCCGAACGTTGATAAAAACGTAGAAAGTGCTGTTTGTGTAGTAAGAATTTGTCTACTAATAGTTAAACAGTTAAGCAAATCTTCATAATTTTAATGAAAGCATAATCTTAAAGTAATATGCTTTCAATTGAAATACCCATTCTCTCAGTAGGGAACATTTTGAAAAAAAAACACCAAACCGGCACATCTAGTGTAGAGAATTTGCAAGATTTGCCAAATAAATTACATAGTTAAATTTAAATAGACTATAGCCAAACACAAGTCATTTATAACTTAAGCTGAGTTAAAAAAACATTATTCTCGATTATTGAACGTTTTTAACCGACTTCCAAAAAAAAGAAGGTTATCAATTCATCGCGTATATTTTGTTTCTGCTTTTTTTTGTATGTTCACGCACAACTTTTAAACGGAGATAGATAGAAGAGTCCTGTTTTTGGCAAATGATACGACTTTCTTCCAGTTAGGTCCCGTTTAAAGGATAAGAAATTCAAGCAACGGTAAAGGGCTCTTACCGTTAAAACTAAAAAAATTCTGACTTTCACCCCGATTTTTCAGCATAATTGATCGACGCATGTAAGGATTTTGATGGTAGAGGTTTCAAATGAAGGACAACATATTGATCTAAAATGTATCGTAACAGGATTGAAATCCTTCTAAGGGCTCTGTAGATATTAACAGTTAAATACGATACATTGATGTCGAGAAATTGAATTTGAATGATATTTCGTACGAAAAGTGCCAATTAGTTGGCACTCTGCAAGGATTTGTTGGAGATACCGAGTCCTTTGGTGACGAATGATAAAAATGATCAGTATCCTTAATTTTCTGCATAAATGGTAAATTTTAAGTCCATCATTTCTACCGGAAACAACCAATAAATGAATTCTAAATGTGGCATAAATACAATTCAACAATAGTTAAAGGGAACATTTCAGGATGCTTTTCTCTTCCGCATTCATCCTTTGCTTACCAATGAGCTTGGTATAGGATCCTTCTTACATCCTCAGACGTAAACGTTACATGTAGGATTATAAAATTCCCCGAAGAAATAATAAGGATTGAATGATTGCAAATTATAGAGTCTCGTTACTTTCCAGTTAACATTATATGTATCATACATTACAACAGAAATCTAAAATTAGTGATTTCCACACTAAAAACCGGCGAAAATCGTAGCCTTAAAAAGAGATACGTTTCCTGCTATAACTGATCATAACTGTACAGATGAAGATGAAAATGCATAGCCGAGTTTTCATTGAACTATATGGTATGATTTTCTTGAAACTTTCATGAAAATTAGGTGCCATAGTTAACTGAAAACGAAGGCGATGGGTATCGAATAAACGAGAACGAATGATGCGGTTATGGATATTTTTAAGTAAATTTCATGAGATTGATTGCGGAGTGAGCTTTATGTTTGCATATATAAATACATATGTCTATACATATATATATATATATATATATATATATATATATATATATATATATATATATATATATATATATATATATATATGTATATATATATATATATATATATATATATATATATATGTATAATATACATATAATATATATATATATATATATATATATATATGTATAATATACATATAATATATATATATATATATATATATATATATATATATATATATATATATATATATATATATATATATATATATATATATATATATATATATATATATATATATAAATATATATATATATATATATATATATATATATATATATATATATATATATATATATGTGTGTATAAATATATATGGCTTTATATGTGTATGTGTGTGATTGGTTGTATGTGTGAGTCTACATAGGATATAACAAAATTTGTACCTAGGGGTCACAGCTTTGCTTCGATTTTCGCCTAATTTTCAGCAATATTTCTGTTCTGGCCAAAGTATAGCTCCAGTTTTTACGAAAACTAGTACAAAAATTTATTCAATTGTGCGATAAAGCTCACAATAAAAAATCCAGAGTCGAACAATTTGAAACGAAATGGCAGCCACTCAAAGGTCGAAAAAAGTTGAACGATAAAAAAGCACTTCAGGGTCAGGTCAGAATATAAAAATGGCAACTAGGCAAAGTTCAAAATACGAAAATTTCTCAAAGCTTCAATTCATATTGGATTATTATGAAATCTAAAATCAAGGTAGACTTTGATGAGATCACGGATTAAATGTACCAGAGTTAAATTCGATTCCTATGAACGCTGCAGATTTTAGCCGTAGTGGTTTTTGCATTGCAGTAAAAAACTATATTTTAATATACGAGAATATGATACAATGTATTCAAGAAACTGAGTTTTGAATGGTTTGAAATGAAAAAATTCGCCACTAAAAAGGGTGAAATAAAAAACTTTTAGAAAAAAAAGAAAACCGACTTCGGACTGCCCTAAAAAGGATGAAATAAATTTTATGGAAGTGGTGCCACATGAATGTCCCCATTTCAACATAAATACTTCCAACATATGCACCATCACAAAAAAATCGGGGAAAAAATGATATGGCACCGCTTCCATAAAATTTATTTCATCCTTTTTAGGGCATTCCGAAGTCGGGGTTTTTTTTCCTAAAAGGTTTTTATTTAATATCACGGGCGGATATTCTGGAAGCACTGGAAAACTCTTTTCAAGTTCCAGAATATCTGATGCGGATTTTGAAGAACTACCTGACAGACCGGAGCCTGCTCTATGAGACGAAGGAGGGTCGGCGGAGGATGGAAGTTACATCGGGTGTTGCACAAGGCTCCATCCTTGGCCCAGACCTGTGGAACATCACGTACGACGGGCTACTGAGAATCGAGCTGCCGGATGAGTCGCGCTTGATCGGCTATGCAGTCGATGTCGCGGCGCTAGTTGCGGGACGCACTGTTGAACAAGCGCAACTCAGACTGGGTATGCTAATGCGCCGAGTGAGGGACTGGATGACTGCTCGCGGGTTCAGCCTAGCTTTGGAGAAAACCGAAGTAGTCATCTTGACAAAGAAGAGAATCCCTAGGGTAAGGATGATCAACATTGGGGAAGCACTCGTTGAGACTAAACTAGCAGTGAAGTACCTGGGCATTTTGATCGACTCAAAGATGCGTTTCCCCGAGCAAATCAGGGCAATAGCTGACAAGGCTGCAGCGAGTGTTTCGGCTCTCAGCCGGCTAATGGCCAACATAGGGGGTCCCACCTCATCAAAAAGGAGACTTCTGATGAGTGCAGTACAATCTGTGCTGTTGTACGGATCGGAGATATGGCGTGAGGCTCTCAACAAGGAGCTGTATCGAAGGCGCTTGGCACAGGTGCAGCGACGGGGAGCGCTGCGGATTGCATCTGTATATCGGACTGTCTCAGAGTCGGCAGTGCTGGTCATCGCAGGAGTGATACCCATTGCCCTCCTTGCCAAGGAGACTGACTTCTATCTAACTCAGCTACTGAGTGGACATGGATACTTTCGGTCTTACCTGCACAAGATTGGTAAGTCACGGTCTCCTGACTGCATATTCTGTGCTGGAGAGGTCGATGAAGCCTACCACACATTTTTTGTATGCAAGAGGTGGGAAAGGCAGCGCGGTGACCTCATTGAAGAAATGGGAGATCTCTCTCCGGATGAACTCACTGGAGAGATGCTCACATCCGTTGACAAATGGAACTGTGTGGCACATTACGCTCGGGCAGTCCTTAAGATAAAAAGGAAAATATATGAGCGCCTGGAGGCGTCCAGGGCGGAGGGGTCTCTTTTCTAGAAATCCCTCTCCCTTCCCCTCCTTCCGTTGGAAAAGGGATCCCTGTAGCCCGGTGGCGCCTAAATGCGTAGAGAAATGAGGCTTAGCCCGAAGTAATGTGTCAAACGGTTCCAGGCTAGGTTCTCAGATTGACAGGGGAGGTGTTTAGTGGGTAGTCCAAGGGTATCCTCCATGGGAGTCCCACACTGCCAGACTCGGCGGGCGTAAATGCCTTCACCTCCCTACCACAAAAAAAAATATCATGATATCTTTTCTATTTAAATTAGATGGTTTTAAATTGAAATTTTATATTTGTCCTAACATACCTATTTAATTATTTGTAATACCATCGAATAAGATCTATATTAAAGTCTTCTATTTATTATTTGAAGCAGTGGTCTACTTCAACGGTAATCATCTCCACTTTCCTGCTTTAAATGTGCCACTCAAGTAGAAGGCTTTCCATTATGATTTGGTTAACGTTTAATGCACGATAATTGTTTATTGGCCTCTCTAGACGATCTTTTGACTATATAGTAGGCTCATTGATTTTCTACTTACAGGGCGCAAAAATTGTTTTAAAGAATTCAACACAGTATAGACATGTAAAGAAAGGAAGCTAGGCGTTTAACTCAAAATTTAGGAGAAAATCGAACCACGTAGCTTTGAAGCTTTTCTATGGTTAATTTACTCACCGTCCATTTACACTGGTCATTTAGTTTCCATTTAAAACAAGTTTTTACATGGGATTTTGTCGAGTACAATCAACGAGTGTAATCTTAAGTATCAACGAGTGTAACTTTGGATATTTGAAGTTATATTTTTATATTCTTGTACCCAATAGCCATGTATCTAGAGTTTACTAAAAGAAGCAATTTTTTTCGAGAGTATAATTGACGGTACATAGTTCCGATTTGGTTCGTTCAGGAGAAAAGTAAAACTAAATATGATCATGCCTGATGGGGCTGAGATCTTGTGCTTTATAACCATTCACTTGCAGTGAGAGTTAATAGACTTCTCAATTTGATATAAACTTCTCCCTATCTTTGACTTGTCTTTGAAATTCGAAAGCTAGCCTAAAAAAAACGTCTGCAAGTGTGTTATACAATTGAATCCCTTTGAACCATTTGTATGAAGTATTTTCTAAACAAAAGCGACCCAGTTAAATGCTTCTATTTTTAAAGCGACGTGAAAGACGGAAGAATATATGAGCTGCTTTAGTTAATCACCAGGTTTCGAAGTTTTTTGTATTAGCTAAGTATAAAGCCAAAATCATGCATAGCGGAAACTAAGAAATATGGACGAAATCCATGGATGTTATTCTATCCGACTTGAGATTTGTTAAAAAGAGGCAGTCAGCATTAATCGCCAAATATATATCTTCCAGACTAGTTCTTTGTAGATTGAATGATGTATCGAGATTAACAATTATCTTTGCTCAAAATTGACACAACCATACATTTTTTTATATTTTCAAAAGTGTAATTATTTCTGCAAAATTGAAACAAGATTCGTCATATCCAGACATAATCGTAGAATTGATCCTACATTAAAATTTGGTTTGAATGAATAATTAAATGTACATATGCTTTTAACTTGAATTATTGCCTCTTCAAAAGATCAAAACAAGAATAAAATGAGCAACATTTTTAGCAATTCAACACTGTAAATATTTACACTTACGAAATCTCAATTAAAATAAAAATTACAATTATTAGCGCAAGCGTGAGATACTGAAAGCTTAATTTAATGTTTGAAGAAAACAAAAATCAATTTCATAGTTGGTTTGAATATCGTGTGGAAAAGAATGAATAATATATTTGGCAAAATAACTTATTTAAGATTTTTATTTCAATTTCCAAATCAAAATCCTATTTAATCTATTACGTCTAACTCACTGATAGTAGCTTAAAGAACATTTGATTTACAAATAGTATTAATTATGTGATGTAATTATATTTTTTTGATTAGAATGTATCAGAATTACGATGAGATATTATAAATATAAAAAAAATTTTTTTTACTCCATCGAGGCTCTTGATGAAAAGAATATTAATTATTGTAAAATGAGAATTTGAATAATATGAATTGCTAAACTAACGACGACTTTCCTTTCCAGCAAAACCTTCTTTTTTCAGCAGGACTGGCAGCGAGCGGTAAGTATGCCATTACAAGGGTAGGGTCTTAGAAATCCGCGTGTTCGCCCATAAATTCCATAAGGAAAAATATTCCCATGAATCTAATTAACTAGCACATATTCCCATAGTTAACATTCCCAACATCATCAGATTCTACATTTCAGATACAGGGTTATCCATTTTACGCTTGGGAAAGTAAAGCTAAAGAAAACACATAAAATATTCAGATGGAAACTAAATTTTTTATTCAATATAAAGATTGAACCTGGCCATTATACGTGAAATACAACATCATTCAAATGTCTTCCGCGGGTCCTTTTACAGGCCTCAATCCTTTTGAGGTAATTTTCAATGACTTTTCGGCACATTTCCGGCAATATCTCATCCATAACTTCACGAATATTGGTTTTCAATTGCTCAAGATTTTGAGGATTGTTTGCGTAAACACAATCTTTTGCATAGCCCCCGATGAAAAGAAATCAGAAGGTGTTAGGTCGCAGAATCTTGCGGGCCAATTGCATCACTCAATCTCGAAATTACGCGTACTGGAAATTTCTCTTGCAAAAGTGCTCGATTAGCCTGTGTTGTGTGGCTCCGTCCTGTTGGAACCGCATGTTCTCCAGATCATAATCTTCAATTTCCCTCCAAAAATAATCGGTTAACATCCGTCCATAGCGGTCAGAATTGACTGTAATGGCTCTTCCTTGATCGTTATCAAAAAAATACGGGCCAATAACACCACCTGACCATAATGCACCCCAAACGGTCACTTTTTCCGGATGCAAAGGCCTTCCTGCGATCATCTGAGGATTTTGAGAGCCCCATATGCGGCAATTCTGTTTAT
The DNA here is from genome assembly GCA_963969285.1 of Odontomyia ornata. Taxonomy (NCBI): domain Eukaryota; kingdom Metazoa; phylum Arthropoda; class Insecta; order Diptera; family Stratiomyidae; genus Odontomyia; species Odontomyia ornata. Next base: position 316,990,261 of record OZ017738.1, on the reverse strand, counting down.
TTACGTAACCACTGAGTGAAAAATGAGCCTCATCGCTAAAAAAATTTTGTTCGAAGAATCGTTTCAATGGCTTGTTGTTCAATCACCCAATTCGCATACATTCTGCGTTGTGTATGGTCTTGAGGCTTAAGTTCTTGAGTGAGTTGGATTTCGTACGGATGGAGATGGAAATGCAAATGCAAAATGTTGATACAGCAGAATCACCATTTTTTTAATAAAATTTAATAATTTTAACGCGTTCTTTCGCTATTAAACGATCCATATTTCTAAATGACAAACCTTCAACTAAAAATAACACGCTTTGAATGACATTTAATTTTAACAAATGTCAAATGGCAGGGTTATACTTTCCCAACCACGAAATGGATAGCCCTGTATTTAACATTCCCAACATCATAAGATTCATCTACAAATTACAAATACCAGACAGTAAGAAGATATGTCCAGTGTTAATTTTCACCTGGAAAAATTTGCCCTACGGATCATTATCATGCGTCAGCATAACGATTTTTCTCACTGAATTTTTTCCCACATTAGAATGTATAAAAAAAATCAATTAGGAAAATTAAGTCAGTCATTTCAATTGACTCAAGAGAATTGTTTTATTTCATCCAGGAGGCGTCAGAAAATTGGTCCGTCGAGACGGATATCAGAAGCTGATGTTAGAAGCAGATACCATAAGCAGGTCAAGAAGCAGATAAAGAAGCCAGAGGTTCAACATTAGCCAAGGATGATCTCAGCATTAGAGCAATCCAGAGGCTCATCGAGAACTTCAAAAAGGATAGCACGAGGCGTTACAGTTTTGCTTATTTCAATGAAAGGCTTCAAAAGCTATAATGACTTTGGAGCAAGTGCGAAGCTAGTCATCCGCTGGTATGCCAGGAGACGAAGATTGACAAGGAACGCACGCAGTATATTGAGCAGTTTGAGGCGCTGGAAAACAAAGCTCTAGACTATGAGACGCTATTCTTAGAGAAGATGAAAGATCTTCAAACTTTATTGCAAAAAGGTGGGTTTTAACTTGCGGCAGTCGAGCGCAAATCACATGAAACTTTTGGAAAACTTCCCTCTTGCTGATCGGGCAACCCAAGTAACCTTAAGCTTTGATTTATCAAACACTATAAACACTCTGGGCCTTTACTGGCACCCTGCAACCGATACGTTTTCTTTTAAAATTAAAACAGAGGATGAGCCATGCACCAAACGAGACGTTCTGTCTGAGATCTCAAACTGGTTCGATCCAATTGGATGGTTATCATAATAGGAACAATGGCAATGCAAAGGCTGTGGAAAACAGAATGTAGTTGGGATGAGCCACTCGATAAGGAGACAATCAACTACTGGCTCACGGTGCCTCGACAGCTGCATGGACTCAGCCAATTAAGGATCCCTCGGTGGATAGGGTACAGTCCATCCGCTAAAATTTAACTTCATGGATTTTGCGACGCATCACTACTGGCATTCGCTTGAGCCATAAACATATGTTAAGAATCAGTAACGAATCATCACCCAGCAACATTGAGTCGATACCTACGTTAGAGCTTTGTGGAGCAGTATTTCTTACCAATATCATGGAGCAAGTCTTTGCAGCACACCGATGGGAACAAGTCCCAGTTAAATATTGGTCGGATTCACAAACTGTTTTGGCATGGCTAGAGAAACCTGCATGTACTTGGAATATTTTTGTGGCTAACAGAGTTAGCATGACACAACAGAAGACATGGCCGTCAAACTGGAACCATGTTGCATAACAAGAAAGCCCCGCCGATCTTGCGACGCGAGGTTTGAATCCAGCCGAATTTATGGATAGTTCCTTATGGTGGAATGGACCATCATGGTTAAAGGAACGTTAGATAAAACTAAACAAAAGTACGGTACCTAAACAGCAAATTCAAGGCGTGAAGTTGCACTCATAGTAACAAAGGCGTCAGATGAACCTGAGATATTATCACGTTACTCAAATTTCAATAAGCTGAATCGGATAATAGCCCATTGCAACCGTTTTGTTAACAATTGTCGTACACCTACAGACAAAAAAATAGGCAGTTTTTTCATTATAGAACTCAAACAGGCACATAAGAGAAGAGACTCAGCATCTCAAGAATAAAAAACCCATACCTAAATCGAGTAACATGCGATCACTAACTCCTGGTCTAGACTCTGAGGGCATCCTCAGGGTGAGCGGAAGACACTACACTTTGCATTAGTAGGACAGACTACAAAACATCCAGCTATCCATCAAATCCATTCGAAAATAATGGCGTTGACAATGCTGGCCCGATAACAATTAAATGGAATGCAGGAAGAGGTGCGAAAACCACCAAAGCGTATGTAGTCATCTTCGTTTGCATGGCAGCAAAGGCTTTCCACTTGGAGTTAGCTTCAGACTTATCAGCAGATACGTGCATTGCAGCTATTCGACGATTTATTGCAAGACGAGAAGACCGCCGCAGACTCTACAGTGATTGTGGTACTAACTTTGTTGGTGCCAATAGGAAGCTTCGAGGTGAATCCGAAAAAAACGATACACACAAGCATGGAGTTACTAGCTCGAGAAGGTCTAGAATGGAAGCTCAGACCTCCCGGAAGTCCACATTTTGGTGGACTCTAGGAAGCTGGTGTCAAATCGATGAAGCGTCATCTCTTTAAAGTCATTGGTAAACAGCTGCTGACCATTGAAGAGCTTACACACTTCCTAAATTCTATACCATTAACCGAGATAAGCGGCGATCCTTCAGACAACGCCGCCTTAACACCAGGGCATTTTTTGACTGGTGGCAACTTATTTAAGATCAAGAGTGATCCGGAAGAAGCAAACCTAACGTTATTGAAAGGATGGAAACTAGTGCAGGCGGTGAAAAATATGTTTTGGTTTAGATGTTCAAGAAAGTACCTTCAAAGACCAAAATGGCTCAAACTACAAGAAAATCCAAAAGTTGGTGACCTGGTTTTGGTGAAACAGGATCATTTTCCGTCATTACAATGGTCATTAGCAAGAATACTAGCCACTCATCCAGGCAGGATGGAGTCGTAAGGGTTGTTACGTTAAAAATAAACAGAAATGTGACGAAACGTCCCATAACAAAGATTTGTCAACTACCGTTCAGCAGCCAAACAGAGAAGTCGTCAACTGACAAAAACCCTTAGACAACTCGTGCGTCAACAAACAACATAACCTTAACAAAAAAATGAAAAACCACTTCCATTTACACGACAATGAACACGATGCACAACAAACGAAGCAAGGGAGAATCCACTTTGAAAAAGGGGACCTTTTCAAGACTGCTCCTCGCAACGTTGCTGACATTATGTACCTTGGTGACACCAACTCACGGCACAGCCAATGTGACACGCTTAGAAGGAGGGTTATTCATCGAGCATATTGGCACCGCAAACTTAATGCGTGGTTCATTACAACTTAACATAAAGATTCCGATGTCAAACTTAGACCGAGATGGTCAAACGTTAGAGATGGTCAACAATGGAATTAAAAACCTCTGCACCTTGGGAAACAGGATAACAAGAAAATACAATGCATAAGTCTAGCAAGCCACTTGAATAATTACACTGAAGAAACAATTCAGAAAATTGAAACTCTGAAATTCATCACGAATCGCGTTAAGCGTGGACTGCTTAGGGAGAGCTGACAGCAGTATTTGGAGCCAACGATCAAGTGATAGCCGATGTCAACAACTTGGCAGAAAATCAAGAAAAAGTACAGCAATTGCTTACTTATTAAGGTAGAATCACCCTTCAAGCAACGAAAATCCTCCATAGAACATCAAGTAGAATGAAAATGCAAATTAACCACTTTTCAGAACAGCTTGAGGAAGGATTGAAACGGTTAAACCAGTTTCAAGAGGATTCTGACCACAATGCTATGGATATACAGCTCCTAGGAACGTACCACCAAGCAATGAATTTCGCTCAAGAAGTGCAAAGTAAATACAACCGTATTCTAACTGCTCTTTATACAAGAGCTGGAATTTGGGAATGCATCCAGTAAGCAGAACTTGAGACTGACATTCAGAGAGCACATGCTCTGCTATCTCCTCAACTGGATTTACTGCACATAATAATAGCAGATATAACAGCCTTTCGCAATGAAGAATATATTGACATGCGAGGACATCTACCTTTTGTCGACAAAAGTCCACTCGACTTAATAAAAGCCACTTTCATTCCCCAACATCAAAGTGGGAAACAAACCTTGAGTTTACCATCAACAATAATATTCTTGGAGTTAATTACAAGGATCAAATATACTTTGAGACATTGAAAGCAGATATTTTCAACGCCCAAAAAATCAGCAGCGATAAATCCCTTCTATCATCATCCACCCTAATTGATCTACGTACTAGATCTAACCGCATTATCAAGAAAATCTACAAGGAGTATACAATGGACAACTGCTCCACACATGGATTACTGTGGAAGTTCTTGTGGTAAAACAATTACTATCACGGAACCTTTGGCTGTTTGTGGCACCAGAACCCACCCATGCCCAAACAATCTGCAAGGAATCAAGGACAAACATCATGCTAAATGGTACGGGGTTGCTTCAATTAGCCGAAGATTGTTCCATTCACATGAAGGAGTTTATTCTCTCGGCCCAAAAGGTGATGCAAAGTCATCAATTCCTACAATACAACACACCCTTACTACCAGTTCCGATCAGTTTGAAGCATTTTAAAAAAATCAATTATACTTCAGCCATTCAAACCGTTTGAAACAATCGCTACCGAGCAGGAAAAGTTATTATCCGAAGCAACAGAAACTACATAGAAGAAAGTTCAGTATCATGGAATCACGGCAATAACAGCAATATTGACTTCATGCATCCTAGTCCTAGTCGCAGTTGTTCTAATTCGATGTAAAACGTGCCACCGGAAACAACGTAACCAAAACAGTAGACAAGCATCATCAACATGTATGAGGAACATCAAGTTTAAGAGCCGGGTTGGCTATTTGTGGGCGGCAATGTTTGCATATAAATTCCATAAAGAAAAATATTCTCATGAATATAATTAACTAACATATATTCCCATAGTTTACATTCCCAACATCATCAGATTCTACATCTCATACATTTAAGATTCACAACATCATCAGATTCATCTACAAATTACAAATACCAGACAGTAAGAAGATATGTCCAGTGTTAATTTTCACCTGGAAAAATTTGTCCCACGGATCATTTTCATCCGTCAGCATAACGATTTTTCTCACAGAACTTTTTCCCACATTAGAATGTATAAAAAAAGCAATTAGGAAAATTAAATCAGTCATTTCAATTAACTCAAGAGAATTGTTTTATTTCATCGAGGAACATCGTGGATGGCCAGTTTCACGTCGCGCTCGGTACGAGGTACCACAATTTGCATTGCGGTTTTCATTAGAGCTGATTTTTTCAAGTTCGAGTTAGAGTAAGATATTTTTTGGTACTGCGTCGGTGATATTCAGGAACGCGGAGTTATATAAATATTTTTGTTGTTGTGTGGATGTATGAAAGAAATACGGAATAAAGTAAGGATAGGTTTCTTTTCCGTATGTTAGTGTTTTCGACTTGTTAGTAAATCGGGCATGTGAACTGGTGGCTGGATTTTTGTATTCCGGACGCGCTCGCGCAAGACCCGCGACCGAACTCCTCTCCGAACTAGCTATCCAGCAGCCACCTCGGAGTAGACTAAGGGTGTCCGGACGTGTTGACCTGAAGGGTACAGTCCGTTGTCACGTTTCAAGACTTCACGTCTAGAACCGATGAGAGGTCGGCTCAGATTTCGTTCGAGTGATTTTAAACGAAAATCATTACAATGCCTTCCTAATTCAAGGAGGCAAAGCTAAATAGACGCCATTGGAAGGCTTTTATCCTTTTATTCAAGTAAATGTTATTATTACCTTCAACGATTATATTAGCACTCAGTTTGTACCCCTTCAGATTAAACACGTTTATAGTATTTTGATGCACCTAAAAAAATTGAATACTATTGTTTTGCACTTTCGATGAGATATAAACTGCGTCTGTGAAATGTGATTTCAAATATTAGAAAACTTGGCAATGGGAAAATTTTTATGTCAAACGAAGATAGCAATAAATTAATCTTTTATGCTTTGAAACAGTTAATAATATTTAAAATTATACTAGATGTTGATATCAAATGTCTCGTTATTCTTATTAATCTTAAAAATTTAATCGATGGATACGAGCGGTGGTGACTTGGTTGAGAGACCCAGACTTGGGAATTTTATCCAATCTAGCTTTTGTAAGGCTCAGTAAAATATGTTACCTGTTTGGGATCAATCCATGCTTGGAAATCCTTGATCGACTTGCAGAATCCTTTGTATTTTCCGAACTCTTCAAAAAAACTGGACGCAAATTTATCCTGCTGTATAATTAGCTCATATTGTTAAATATTATTATCACATTTACTTTGCTCGAAACCGTGGCATAACGACACACTCCTATTTATTCCTAGGAAAATCAACAAGCATGACATGCATCAACCTAAGATTACAGATCTGGTAATTAATTATAGCTCTCTTTAATTAAATTACTCTATTCGAAAGTCTTTTGTACTAATTACATCCGTTCAATTATGTATGCTATCGATTAAAATCGAACACCGTCAGCCAACTCCATGCATCACCTTGCTTTGACCTACATAAGGAAGTGCTACCAGTACTTGCACAAATGAATAATTACCACCCTTTACCATTGACACTTCCGGCCGCTCTTCAATATAAAAGGAAATCAAAACTTGTCAAAGTCATATCGATAAACTGCACCAGTGTTTGATTCGCCGAAAAATAAAAGTGAAATATGAGGTCAAGGCTGCACGAAAAGTGAAGGATCAATTTTATATCAATATGTTTAAGGTAATGAGAAAAGTCCTTTACTACATAAATCATTAGTGATAAAGAATGCCGTACTTGTTCCTAAAAATCATTAACACAACCTCAGCGATTTGTAGGACAGGAGGCATTTACTGAGCCTTAGATACAGATATAAGGGCACTTGCATATCTCGACTAGCTACCTATTCCTCATTATAACTCATAACGTTAAAATAGAAATAAAATCACTTCAACTCTCACAAAAAGCAGAAGTGACTTCCTAGATGATTTTATCCTATCCTCGTGCCGATTCCGGGCAATCCCTCTATTGGCCAACCAATTTCCGCTCCAGTAAACATACCAAGGCCTTTAATTCGCTTACCATCATTAATCTTTGTAAATTTTAACTAATGTTGTTTGCATGACAAAAGAAAAACGAATTGAAATAGTCAAACCGGCCGGAACCGAGTCGAGCATGCTTTTGGTTGTAGTTGTATGGTGTTAAATCGACCAAAATGGGATTAAATTTCAACTATATCACCATTCGACATTTTGTGTGACGTTTTTGTGGGAATTCGCATCGCCTAAATCTATTCGAGTTCGGATTGTGTTCGTTCCACTACCTCAACGCTGTGCTTTTCTAAACAGCCACTTTACAATAATCTCCCCCACAGGCGCCAACCTGGAAATTATCAAGCTACGAATTTCCTTGCTTCGTACTACAGTGGTATGCCCAAGTATTAGTAAAAGAAAATAAAAGTTGGATTACGATAACAATCAAAAATATTTCGTACTTCAAGAGCTAAAATTTTGGAAATATTTCTATCGTCGGCTAAAAATGGTACATTTATTGTTCCCACTCCGAAACCATTTGAAAAACTATGGTTTCTTATTAATTAACCATCATTGCTCGTGACTCTATAATGGTTTCGGAAGAGTTTTTAAAATGTTAGTGGTTGTGCAGCTGGCCCAGTGGGCTGAACGTCTATAGAAACAATGGTGCGAATCACAGAAGATGGAAAGCTTCCAAAGTGAATGGCCAATTTAGATTGTCATCAAGAAAT
>OZ017738.1:316874864-316974864 GCA_963969285.1 Odontomyia ornata | reverse complement strand
TTCTTATGCGGAAATCGTCTGGTTAACGATTCCAATCCAATTAATATCATGATTGTTTTCCGGTGTGACAAATTCTTAAAGTTCAAGTGCCGTAATTGAATCGCTTATAAATAAGGGTGATTAGTTCACAAAAAAGTGCTGCTTTAAGTTCTATGGCACAACAAAAAGAAGAAAAAAAAAACAAATATAACGAGGCAGAATTAGAGGATCAAATTTGGTTTACTATTCCTATAAGGTGCATTGCAATAAAAAATTTGTTGGTGACACCATCTGTAAATGTAAATGCGTTAGAAAGTTACATCTCTTCCTGGCTTTCAGTGAAAGTTTGATGACATTCGGTTCAGTGGAAGCGAAGTTATTGCATCTAAAGTGACAGTATGTTTGTGTCATCGGTACGAAAATGAGTTTCAAACAAAGAGCTAATATCAAATTTTGTTTTAAAATCGGTAAAACGTTTACCGAAACATTTGAATTGACGAAAAAAGTTTATTGCGGTTCATGAGTGATTTACACGTTTCAGAGATGGTAGTGAGGACGTAAATGACGATGAACTCACGGGCCACCCAAAATCAGTGATCACCGAAAACTCCTTCGAAATTGTGCGTGAATTGTCTTGTAACGACAATGAGTCTATCTGAGGCTAACTTTCGCCAAATTAAGCACCACTTTGGGCAGGAGGGTAAAAGTTAACCCCACAAATCAAGCAGCATCGCAATGGATAGCCAAGGCATTGATACTTGAGGGGTGATAAACGCCGCTGGAAGGCTTTAAGCTATTAAAGATCCAAAAACATATGTATAAGATGCTGAAGTGACATCGTTTTAGCTAAAGAAAATCAAAAATAAAGAAATGACCCTGATTTTGAAAGTGACAGGTTTCATTAAGGTTTTATCAGTTACAGTAAAGTAACGGAACATCAAAACAGGAAACGAATGAGCGTGGTCCAAATCAATATGTATAACAGCATAACGCCACAACAGGAAATATGCAACCTTAGGGTTTCAATAACACCTAGCCTATTATACCACAAATAGGTATCCTTGGAAGTGAGAGCTTCAAAAAGACCACAGTTGTCCATAAAAATGCTAAAAAAGTGGATTAGAATAGAATTTCGGCGCAACTTAACAAATAAAAGTACTAACTCTGTGAATTACTGACACAGTTGCAAAAAATCAGAAGAAAAATATATGACGAAAGTGTTACCTAACAGCTACACCAAAGTGTGCTCCACCACAATCATCGAACAAGAAGAATATGCTTGAGAAACTGGAACTCAGAATGGGCTACTCATTGAGTAATTAAATAATACTGGAGTGGACAGGCACGTGACCATGTGGTCGCAACAACCCCTGCGGCCACTTTTCCTACTGCTACACTCTTGTTTACAACCTAAGAGAGAGCCAAATTGCACAAGTAAACATGGCTGCTGCTCAATGAAAACAAATTTTCATACATTCCTAAAAATTTGTTTTCTATTTGGAAAAACCTTCACCATTATGAGGAAAACATCAACATATTAACTACTTATCTGTGAAAGGAAACACCTACAGATCCTTTTCGACTATAATTTTTGCACGAAGGCACTACATATTTTACTTTGATATTGTAAAGTAATTTCGCAGTGTCACACGTTAAAGTTATTCAGATCACAAAGCACAATAGAATGTTTAAACACTTGGAATGAATTCAGATCGCGAACACTTTTCACAGTTTTAATATGGGATAAAATTCGTGACGAAGCTTGCAATTTGTCATTTTGGCGTTCAATTTGCATCAGTCAACTTGTCTGACAGATCCAATTCAGTGAGCTTCTGCAACAAGAAAGTGAGCGGCAAGAGGGAGAGGTAATGATAGACAGATCCTTTGGAGGAGAGCATAAGCCGGTCGCATGTTCTCCTATCCGTTTTATATAAGCTTAGCCCATCCAGTTCTTATTCATCTGAGGGGCTACTAATAACACAAAAATTTCATTCCGACTGGTTTTTCGATTTCTACAGAAGTTTGTTGGTAAGCTACAGAATTTTTGGTAAAGTTAAATTTAGACGTTTGTCGAATTTCAAAGTTTCAAGTCTTTGTTTTATCTGTGATGCTATTTATGTGTTTATCTTTGCTCTTGTTTTTCTATTTCTATTGAAATAACAATAATTTAATTTTCAATTACATGCATAAAATTATTTTGTGCCAAAAATAATTTTAGATTTCTTATCTTTTAGGACTAACTGATATTTTGATTCAAATTATTTTAACCTTTTGCATCGTTTTGCACTTACTCGTCAATTAGATAGCTCTAAGCTTTAATTTAAAAAATTGAGTCTAGGACCATTTTTATGATACATTAGAGGAAAAAGAAGTTATAAGTATCGCTCTCTTATATCAGAGATCCTTGAAAAGATATTAAAAATATTTAAAATTAAATTGAAAAATGTTACTCGTCTAAAACTGAAATCATTGTCATCACGGCTACGGAGATAAATAGAAGAAATCCAGTAGCATGTGGAAATACGATTCAAAGTAACTTCGTTTTCCCAAATACATTTCCGAATATTGCATGTCCTCATATTTCCTCGCATCAGTTTTCCTTCCAAAATCTACCATATAATTATAACAACCCCAACACGGAAAGCAACATTTCTTAGCTACCAAAAAACAGAGGGCAGAAGGACTCACTTGTAAAATAGCTGATCCTGGAATGAGTTTGGAGTGGCGAATATACTCGTAGTATGGGAAGGCAGCATGCCTCAAGCAATTCTATCTCTCGCAATCGCTAAATTACCTTGTTATTGGCAATAACAATTGCCGGTCCTGGTAGTGTTCGCATTGATTACTGTTCGTTTTTATGTTGTGTTGTCCTGGAACTAATGCGTTCACCTTTTCTAGCTCGATACCATGAAACTTGTTGCGGACTCGGTAATTGAAACCACAAAAATGATGTTGTGGTCCGTTTCAAATTATTCTTCACTTTACACAGTTCGTAAGTTCACTCTACGGAAAATGTTATACTTGTATTTACGTATGAATAATCAGAACGTAAATGTATGCTGATGTGCTGTTCGATATGTTAACATAACATACATACGTATTAAGGCTTATGTGTGTAGCTCTTGCTTTTCCCGGGGTTACGGATAGGATGTAGATAAAGCAAGGCAAGTGGTGTCCACTGTGAGGTATTGTGAATGAATTTCTAAAAAGTACACGTCAAAAACAGATAAAATACTAAATTTAATATTGATGGTGGGGGAGGACATATTTCGTGACCAGACAATGACCAAACTTCGGCACAACATATTGTTTATGCATTCCTCACAAACTTTATGAGGTGGAAGAATCGTGACAGAATTAATTTACTCAAAATCTACTTTGGGACGAAAGTGATTATTTATTCATGAGCTTGTGGGGATCAGAAAAAGTAAGCCACTTGTTGGCACCCACATCATCGATTTTTTGGCATTTGGGACTTTAAAGGCGAACCATGGGGAATAATGAAAACAGAATACATACAATTGAATTTATTTATTTGGATCTGGTATAATCACATTGGACAGTATCCTTAGACTTCGAAAGTGAAGACTCGTATATTTGGAAAGAAGTATTGGTCTTTGCATACTATTGGAGTTCCTGTATAATGCAAAGAATAAAACGCAGCAACATACTGACTATTATTTGAGATATGTTTTAACAACTTGTTTTCTCTACGCGTAAGAGTTATGCATTTCAATTGGTTTTGGTATAGATTATTGTTACGGGTCGGGGCCAACCTGAACAGGTCCCGCAACGTGCTGTAAACGTAAAGAACAGAAGCGAATGCCTCACTTAAGCCCACGCAGGCGGGGCGTCGAGCGTCTGTTACCATCACTCCTCTACCATGCCATTACAAATCACACCTCCTAAGCAACATTTGAAATGTTCAAATAAAGGAAGGTTTATCATGGGCATTTCTAAAAAGGAAAGAATATGGATCTGCGAGTTTGTTGTTCCTCCAACAAGTAGTTTAGATATCCCATTTTCGCTCGTTTTACATGTATTAAAGTTTTTAATGGGTGTTAGAGAAAGAGATAGCATATGTGTTCTCGCGTCATTCCATTTCTTAGTCTGTTAGTCAGTCGGTCTGCATTCTGCAACTTGACTGCATCTAAGTTTTCATATCCATTGAAATAGCCGTTATGTTTTTGTAAAACGCTTGTTTTTTACTACACCAATCCAACAGAGTATGGCCCCAGTGCAGTAGTGAAATCTTAGAAGAAATTGTACAGTGCAATTGTTCGAATTATAAACACTGTATCGCGAATTGAAACTATGAGTGACGATAAAATACCGTTCCTCACAAAATCGTCTTATGATCGATGGGTATTTGAGGTGTCTTAAATTGTATGGACTGTTGAATATCGCAGGCGGGACTCAAAAGGTGCCAGAAGAAGGCAAACTGGAGGATTGAGAAGCATGGCACAAAAAAAATACGACGTATTTTGACCGCCTGTTTTTGTAATGACGATCATCCGCCGATTCGAGACTGTGTTACTACGAATCAAGTCTGTTGTAAAATAAAATTACTCTACAAACAAAAAACCGAATCGAACAAATACATCCTGAATCAATCGTTTCACAGCTTAAAATTCGAAGAATCACAGTCAGTTGGCGAATTCTCCTCGGAGATTACAGTCTTGAAACAACGACTAAAATTGGTTGGTGAAAAGCTGACGGACTCCGCAATGGTCGGAAAATTGCTAACGGAGTAACGATCGAAGTTTGCCGCATTTCGAGGTTCGTACCTGATTCTGGTGCAGCTGTTGTTAATTAAAAGAATGACGATTTAAACAGAATTACATGAATCTGGAGAAGCATTAGTGATAACATGTGACAAATCCGAAAAGCTGAAAAGCGAAAACAAAAGTAGCCGTCACAATTCTAAAAATTTTGATTGCTTTTACTGTCACAAAATCGGTCATTTTCGGAGTCAGGGTCATGAGCTTAAAGCCGACAAGAAAAGAGATAAGATAACAATGAAACCCAACAGTGGTAGTGTATCTGTCTGTGGCCAAAAATTTCACGGAAACCCTTGACAATAAGCTGGGTCCCATCTTATCAGACGCATCATTAAAGGCAAGCAACGAGCTCTGGATGAAAGTGAAAGCGGCTAATAAGACCGTGTCAAAACAGATGATCGGACATCAAGCCCGGCGCAAGAGAAATGATTCGGTCGATGATGAGGGCCAGTATGCGCTAGATAAAAAAAATCAGGCGTACAAAGAGTACGTTGGTGGGAAAACCAGGACAAAGAGGGAATACTTTGAAAATTTGAGAAGAGTAGCGAATAATATAACCAGAATTAAGAAAAGAAAATACTATCACGACCAATTGAGAAGCATCGATGTAAGTCTAGCGAGCAACAACAAAAGACAAGCATACAAAGTAGTTAAAAGCCTGAAATGTGATTATCAGCCTGTCGTCAGGACATCGACAATATCATCGCTGATCGAACGAAGATTTAGGGAAGATGGGCATCAAATTTCAAGAACCTTCCTAATTCTCCGCGCAGCCCTAGAACATCGGAGTCTATATATGTTTGTGGAGAGCTTACGGCATCGATGAGATTCCAGTGGAGCTCATCAAATATAGTGGCAGCAGTGTTCATAAAGCTATTCAAAAAGACATTCAGCACATTTGGCAACAAGAACAAATGCCGAACGAGTGGAGCCAATCAATTATATTCTCTATCCCGTGACAAGTTACAGTGCGAAAATTATAGAGGAATATCACTACCTCGTACGGCATGTACAATATTTTCAAAGACCATAGAAAATAAAATCAGATCATACGCAAACAGTATTATTGAGGAGTATCAAAGTGGTTTAGAGCAGGTAGATCGACAATAGACGAATTGTTCACAGTCAAGCAGGTACTTAAAAAATGCTGGGAGTTCAACATAGACGTGCACCATATTTTCAATAACTTTAAGCAAGCATATGAAAGTTTAGATCGTAACGTACTGTACCAAATAATTCTTCGCTTTGGCATCCCAGTCAAATTAGTCCATCTTACCAAAATGACAATGACGTCGACAACCTCCCAAGTCCGCATCAATAATCAACTCACCGGTGCCTTTGACACAAATATCGGACCACAGCATGAAGATGGGCTGGCCCCATTTCTGTTTAATTTGGCTCCGGAGTACGTCATAAGGAAACTACCAGTCGGTACATGAGAAACATTGCTAAATAAGTCGAGCAAAGTAGTAGCCTATGCAGACGAAATAAACATTTTGTCAGGCCGTTAGCAGCTACTAAAGAACTCTTCCTGAAACTCGACAGCGAAGCAAAACTAGTAAGGCTACAAATCAATGAAAATAAAACAAAGCTCATGACGCAGCCAAAGAAAAATACAACAAATACACAATATATCACACTTAGTATATACAGTATCGAAAAGGTGGGCGAATTTGTGTATTTAAGCGCCAACATAACGAGAGCCGGTTATGAAAAAGACGAAAAACGCCGGAGAATACAGCTCTCAAATCAAATAATGTATTCAGTTTTGACGATCTTGAAGACCAGCTGCGTACACAGGAAAACAAAGCTCCAAGTATACAAATCTTAAATGTGTTATGCTATGTGTGTCAAACGTGGACCTTAACCCAAGCATTCGCAAATATATTGAACGCCTTTGAACGACGGGTCCTGAGGCGAATAATCGAAGCAAAGCTAAATGGGGACCAATGGCGAATTCGATACAACCATGAGCTGTATGAAATTTTTGACGAACTGGAGGTCTCAAGGATTGTAAGACGGCGTAAGTTGCAATGTGCTCGACACATGAATTGCATGGACGAACAATGGATACCCAAAAAGGAATTCGCTGGGAGAACTCAAGGCCGGAGACCAGTGGGGAAACCAAGAAAACGCTGGTCTGACTCGGTCGACGAAGACAGTTCATCGTTGCTTGGATTTCGAAATTGGACGACGCAGTCAATGGACCAAGATAGTTGGAGGTGATATTTGCAGGAAGCGTTGAAAAAAACATACTGGAGTGCCAAGAGGTGCCTAGGGTGTAAGGATATATTTTCTAGCAATCCTTTCCACGCTGCTAGAGAAGAGATTTCTGTAATTCGAAGACGCCTTTAGGCGAAAAAAAAACGTGGCCTAGCCTGAAATAATATGTTGAACCATTTCAAACTAGGTTCTCAGATTTACGGGAAGGTATTTACTGGGTAGTCCACAAGCATTAGTCACTTGGAAATCTCAGACTCAGAGCGTAAACTGCCTTCACCTCTCTACGACAAAAAATATTATTGGATTCAGAAGCCTGGCCCCCAGTTCGACAGACTTTAAAGATTCGGGAGAAATGTTTGTACGAGGAATAAGCTCAAACCAAACTATGACAACCGAAAAACTAGCCCAAAGACTATTGGATAAACCTTAGCATTGATATCTGGAAATATTAGATCACGACTACAATAATAGCAATAATTAAATTAAAGTTCCCAAGTCGACTTTTATTTGTTTTTCGAACGGTCAAATATTGTTTCCAAATTTTGTCAGATAATTTATAAAAAGCACATAACCTGAACTCACATTGAAAGGCTTTATTTGAATTTATAATCGACACACCTTTGTTTGCATTCAATGCACATAAAATTATTACGTGGCATATTTGGTTAACATTATCTAACATAACGCATTAGTAAAAACATAAAACTAGTATTTAAAGTCAATTCAATCTTATGTAAATATATGAACTCAATATAGGCAGGACCTTGTGTTTTTAATGGTAAATATTTATAAATATTTCTTATAAATGGCTGAATTACATATATGACCAGGATACAAAATCAGACATCATTAACTTTGTAATTTACCTTGAATCGCAGGGCTTTAAAATTTGACCTGAAATTAGAAAAAAACATTATTTTTAGTGTTTCTGACTTAATTTAAGTAATGATAAATTAATATTTAAGTAATTTAAGTAATAATAAATACATTTTAAATCTTAAAAATGGAATTAGATACGAAACTCTGTATTTAAGTACGACGAAACGTTTTATAAATTTTTGGTTGGTACTAAGCGCATGAGGATAAAGTGGAACTTGTTCGCAATCACAAGCAAAAACGTATCTCTTAGGACAAATAGAATCAGACCGGAAAAATAAAAAATATTGTTACATGTACAAATAATTCTGCGAGCTACTGTCGCAATTGTTTTCACAACAATGAAGAACACGAATTCACTCGAAACCACGAGAACCCAACAAGCATGATCAACATCTGCAAGTGACGTCACTCCATTCATGAATTCGCTCGAATCTACCTGGTACCTCTCGGTAGAACATTCGCCAATAAACGAGAAATGGGTGAATAGGTAGAGACCCTATATAAAGGCGAGCTGAATGAATGAGGGGATCATCATTCATTCAACCGCGACAAGAAGTGCGAAAGAAAAGTGTGTTTCGTAATAGTGAAGTGATTTAGAAGACAATTGCGATAATAAATTTATGGACAAGTGTTAGAATCTTAATAGTGAAAATTAAAATTAGTGAAAGTGTTAACCGATTATTGTGCATTTTATTAAATAAACTCTTTTAACTCAAATTAAAAGACATTGCGTTTTCACTTTCCCGGAACGTTAAAATTATAGGCCGCGAACCAATAACACGCGACAGTGGTGTCGAGAAGTGAGATTAAAATTTTGGAAGTGAAAACGTTTAAACAATTTTAAAGTGCACAATTGTGAAAATTAACGTGGAAAAATAGCCGAAACAATAAAAATGCCAGGAAATTTACACCTAAAAATTAATCAATTGAGCATATCGGAGCTCAAAGAGGAGTTGGAACAAAGAAATCTGGCTACACAAGGTACAAAGACCATACTGATTGCACGCTTGCGTGATGCGATCGAGTCGGAAGGCGGGAATCTGGATTCGGGTGAGCTCTCAGCTGCAGAAAGAGGCGCAAAAGGTGGTGAAGCCGAAACACCAAAACCAAAGGAACCAGAAAATGCGCTGATGCAAATGTTGATGCTGATGCAGCAAGAGCAGCGACAACAGTCATCCAATTTAACTGCGAAGCTTAATGAACAATCAGCGCAGCTAAATGAACAGACATCCAGTTTAGCTGTGAAGCTAAATGAACAATCAGCGCAGCTAAATGAACAGACATCCAGTTTAGCTGTGAAGCTAAATGAACAATCAGCGAAGCTAGACCAACAAGCGCTCGAAATCAAGGCAGACATCGCACAAAAGCTGGTAAAACAGTCAACCGAAATAAAAGCGGAGCTCAGTAGTCTCAACAACCAAATTAAATTGCGCGAGGAGAAGGTATACCAGGCCGAGGAGAGAATCAACCTTGAGATCAGCCAGGTCAACCATGAGATGGAAAAAGTGAAAAAGGACTTGGAAGCAGCGAAGGCAGGAGTAATCGCCTCACCAGCCCCAATTACAACCGCAGCGCAAAGCTCATCTAGAAATGTGCAAGCACCAATATTCGATGGGCAAACGGTCTGGACTATTTACAAAACCCAGTTCGAAGCAGCCGCTCGCATAAATCACTGGAATGAGCAGGAACGAGCAACTGCATTGATTCTTGCTCTAAGAAGCCCAGCTGCCGAGCTGTTGCAGACGATCCCCGTTGAATCGCACTCAAACTCGAATGCTATAATGAATGCGCTCGACATGCGTTATGGAGATGATCATCTAAAGCAGATTTATCGGTCACAGCTAAGGCATCGGGTGCAGAAGTCTGGTGAAACCCTACAGCAGCTAGCCCAAGACATTGAGCGACTAGCACTTTTGGCTTATCCAGCCTACGACCCAGAACATCGAGATGATGCAGCGACAGAAGCATTCATCAGCGCACTAAAGGACCCGGAATTGCAACAAGCCGTGCGTTTAGCTCAAAAGCAAACGGTTAAGGACGCACTGGCTTATAGTCTGAACTTTGAGGCAGCGAAAAATGTGACTCGTACCACTGCCCGGGTTCGTGAGGTAGTGACAGACGAATGCAGGTGTGAGCGCGTGGAAATTGAGCGAGATCCGCATGTAAATGGTGCGCCTAGATGCTGGAATTGCGGAGAGAAGGGGCACCTGCAAAGAGACTGCAAGAAGCGAAGAAAACCGAGCTATTGTCTAGGGTGTGCAGCTAGGAGGAGATCCAGACCAAGTCAGGAGCCCAGAATGGAAGCCCTTCAAACAGAGGGGTCGGGAAACATGTAAGAGCCAACTTCGTGGGGCAGAGGTTGGCTAGGAGGATCGACGTCCCCAGCACCACCATCATCGTGTCAAGACTACATCGTGGAGAAGCGGACTTATGCCTTCCGGGTCAAGTTGACGGAGAACACTGCACCATAACAATCGACACTGGTGCAACCCGATCGATTATCCGACCAACCTAGTTAGACAGCAACAACTTCACAACGGCAGAATTTTCTCACTACGGACAGCTACGGGAGAAACTGCACCTGTTCATGGAGAGGTCAACCTCCAGATACAGTTGGGAGACCTTGTGTTCCGACATAATTTTCTGGTCGCGAACATTATGGATGACTGCATTCTCGGAATGGATTTTCTGCGACCACATGGAATCACGTTGGATTTGGGCAAACGTGTATTGAAATGGCAGAATGTAGAAGTACTGATGGAGGATCCCAGCGTCCAAATTCCCAAGATGAATGTAGTGGTATGTACTGACACGGATGTACCAAATTCTTCCGAAAGCATTGTATGGGCCAAGCTTGATGGTGATTCTGGAGACCACCGATCTTATCTGATAGAGCCAACGAAGAAGTCCGCATTACGCAGTTTGATTGTAGGACGATGCCTTGTAAGATCTTTAAGGAACGGATATGTGCCGGTTAGAGTCCTTAACACCGCAGACTCAACTACGAGCATCAAAGCGGGAGAAGTCATCGGCAGCTGCCAGCCTGTTTCCACCATCACCTCTTTGGAAGCTACTCACGACCATCATTGCAAAAGGAGGCAAGACACAGACAAAGCCCGGGAATCCACGTCTGCAATATTGAAGCAGGTCAAATTGCCAGTGCAGCTATTCAAACGAGCCTCTCATCTGGTCACCAAGTACAGTGACATCTTCTCAACAAGCCCGGATGACCAAGGCCGAACGAGTATGGTAACTCACGTCATAGATACACAGGGAGCCAAGCCGATTCGACAAGCACCGAGACGTCTCCCTATAGCCAAACAAGGAGAAGTGAGCGCGCTGATCTCGGACATGGAAAAACAAGGCGTTATTGAACCTTCTGTCAGTCCATGGGCCGCGCCTGTAGTTCTAGTCAAGAAAAAGGATGGTAGCACTCGCTTTTGTGTCGACTATAGGCAGCTTAACGACGTCACTAAGAAAGATAGTTACCCACTCCCACGCATCGATGACATCATGGACACTTTAGCCGACGCAAAATGGTTTTCTACACTCGATCTCAAGAGTGGCTACTGGCAGGTAGAAATTGACAAGAAGGACCGAGAGAAGACCGCATTTTCAGTTGGGACCGGATTGTGGCAATTTGTTGTGATGCCGTTCGGGCTTTGCAATGCTCCAGCCACTTTCGAACGCTTGATGGAATATGTGCTACGTGGTCTAACCTGGAAAACCTGCTTGGTATACCTAGATGACATCATCGTCATCGGTAGAACGTTCGAAGAGCATGTGCGGAACTTAGAAGAGGTTTTCTCCCGATTGCGACTGGCTAATTTGAAACTTAGTCCCGAGAAGTGTACTCTTTTCGCAGATGAAGTAAAATACCTGGGACACCTCGTATCAGCAGAAGGGGTCAAAACAGACCCTGAGAAAATTGAAGCCGTGAAAAGCTGGCCAACACCAAACAACAAGCGCCAACTACGAAGTTTTCTGGGTCTGGCGACCTACTATCGAAGGTTCGTCAAAGACTTTGCCAAAATAGCTAAGTGTCTCCATCAGCTAACCGAGAAAAATCGTCCGTATGTCTGGAATGAACAATGCCAGACAGCCTTTGAGACCCTGAAGGAAAAGCTGTGTGAATCACCCGTGTTGGCGTATCCGAAACCCGGAAAAATGTTTGTGGTTGACACCGATGCAAGCAACGGCGGTATTGGAGCTGTACTCTCCCAGCAGATCAATGGCGAAGAAAGAGTCCTCTCTTCTTACAGTCGAGTTCTCTCAAAAAGTGAGAGGAATTACTGCGTGACCAGGAAGGAGCTATTGGCTATAATAGAGGCCACCAAGCAGTTCCACAAGTATCTATATGGCCAGAAATTTGTTCTTCGAACGGACCATGCATCACTGAGATGGTTGCTCAACTTCAAAAACCCCGAGGGACAAGTTGCGAGATGGATCGAAAGATTGCAGTCATACGACTACGAAATTGTTCATCGGAAGGGCGGAGTTCATGGAAATGCTGACGCCCTATCCCGCCGTCCATGTCCAGCTAACTGCAAGCATTGCCGATGGATTGAGGAAAAGGAACCGCTCGTTGATCTGCGATTGATAATGGCGGAATTCGATGAAGGTTGGTCATAGGAGGAGATTCGAAACGCCCAGTTAGCCGATGAAGACATCGGACCATTGCTCGTATGGAAGGAGACGACTGGGCGACCTGAGTGGAAAGACGTTTCAATGCATGGCGCAACCCTGAAAAGCTATTGGGCACAATGGAACTCCCTTCAGGTGGAGGGTGGCGTACTCAAGCGAAAATGGGAAACGGTGGATGGCAGCTCCTATAGGATGCAAACTATACTTCCCAAAAGCCGAATCCACGATGTGGTTAAGGAAATGCATGAAGGATCCTCGGGAGGCCACCTTGGTGTTAACAAGACCTTAGCGAAATTGCGGGAACGGTTCTACTGGCTCCACGCTCGAGAAGACATGGAGGACTGGTGTCGCAGATGCACAATTTGCGCTTCCGTCAAAGGCCCAAAGCGACGACTGAGAGGACAAATGCAAACCTATAACGTAGGCGTGCCATTCGAAAGGATTGCTGTTGACATCGCAGGACCCTTTCCTGAATCCGATTGGGGAAATCGATATACGCTGGTTGTAGCCGATTATTTCAGCAAGTGGCCCGAGGTCTACCCCATTCCCAACCAGGAAGCAACTACCGTAGCTGAACAGCTAGTGTTAAATTGGGTCAGTAGGTACGGCGTACCTTGCGAATTACATTCGGATCAAGGCCGAAACTTTGAGTCACTAGTTTTTGGCGAAATGTGCGAGCTGCTCGGAATACGGAAAACGAGGACAACACCGCTGCATCCCCAATCCGATGAAATGGTCGAACGTTTCAACGGCACGCTCAATAAACACCTTGCCAAGATGGTTGACGAGAACCAAAGGGACTGGGACCGACATATCCCACTATTTTTGATGGCGTAAAGAGCTGCCGAACATGCATCGACGGGCCAAGCCCCAGCCAAAGTCAATTTTTGGAAAGACTATTCGTCTGCCAGCTGATATAAAGTTTGGAACACCCCCCGAGAAACCCCAAACGATCTCGGAGTATGCAAGTGATCTAAGACAACGGTTGAACCAGATACATCGGACAGTGCGAAATCACCTCGAATCGGCTACTGACCGCATGAAGACCAGGTATGATCTAAAGGCTAATTCTACTGGCTTCCAGCAAGATGACTTGGTGTGGCTATATAACCCGCAACGGCGAAAGGGTAGGTCTCCAAAGTTGCAACATAACTGGGAGGGACCATACCGAGTCACAAAGCGAATCAACGACGTCGTATATCGCATACAGGAACACCGTAAACCGAGAGCCAAAATGAAAATCGTGCATCTAGACCCTCTTGCTCCATATTACATCCAGGGAGAATTGACAACAACTGGCGACACATCTTTTCGGGGCGAAAAGAACTGAGGTGGGGGCAGTGTTACATGTACAAATAATTCTGCGAGCTACTGTCGCAATTGTTTTCACAACAATGAAGAACACGAATTCACTCGAAACCACGAGAACCCAACAAGCATGATCAACATCTGCAAGTGACGTCACTCCATTCATGAATTCGCTCGAATCTACCAGGTACCTCTCGGTAGAACATTCGCCAATAAACGAGAAATGGGTGAATAGGTAGAGACCCTATATAAAGGCGAGCTGAATGAATGGGGGGATCATCATTCATTCAACCGCGACAAGAAGTGCGAAAGAAAAGTGTGTTTCGTAATAGTGAAGTGATTTAGAAGACAATTGCGATAATAAATTTATGGACAAGTGTTAGAATCTTAATAGTGAAAATTAAAATTAGTGAAAGTGTTAACCGATTATTGTGCATTTTATTAAATAAACTCTTTTAACTCAAATTAAAAGACATTGCGTTTTCACTTTCCCGGAACGTTAAAATTATAGGCCGCGAACCAATAACACGCGACAATATAAAGCGTTCAGTACACGGCAAATGGAAAGTGTGTTACAAAAATAAAAATCTGTGTAATCGCTGCACGCATCGGTCTATGATTTTCCTCAAATGTGTTGAATTAACAAGAACAAGCGTGTTTGGTGTGTTATTATGATATATTTTATATCTTGAAAACAAAACACACTTTTCAAACTCTAGTAAAATAACACATCTTCTTCGTAGCACAACAGCCCCTCTCAAGCCTTGGCTTCCTGCAAATAGCACCTCCAACTGTCTGGGTCCATCGACCGTGTCCTCCAATTTCAAAATCCCAGCAGAAATGAACTGTCTTCGTCGACCGAGTCAGACAAGCGTTTCCTTGGTTTCTCCACTGGTCTCCACCCTTCATTTCTCGCAACGAATACGTTTTTAGGTATCCATTGTTCATCGATAAGGTTTACGTGGCCAGCCCATTGCAACTTCCGCAGTATTACAATCGTTGAGACATTCGGCTCGTAAACATTTTATAAAGCATAAAATTGTATCGAATTTGCCAGGTGGTCAATCCATCCACGTGGCCAGCCCATTGCAACTTCTGAAGTCCTACAATCGTTGACATCCAGCTTGTAAAAATTTTATGCTACTCATGGTTTTTCGAATTCGCCAATGGACCCCGTATACCTTCGCTCCGATTATTCACCTCGGGAACCGACGCTCCAAGGTGTTCAATACGCTTGCAGATGCTTGGGTTAGGGTACATGTTTCACACTCATAGCATAACACAGGTCTTATCACAGATTTGTATACTTGGAGCTTTGATTTTCAGTGTATGCATGTGGTCATCAAGATCGTCAAAACTAGGTCAAATATTTTATTCACGAGCTAGATTCTTCAGCGTATTTCATCTCTTTCATTTCGGTTCTCATTATTTTGGCGCGTAGACACAAATTCACTTTAATTTTTGACACTGGATTCACCAAGTGTGACATTTTTTGTATTTGAGGTATTTTTCTTGACTGTGTCATGAATTTTGTTTTATTTTCATTGATTTGTAGACCTACTAGTTACGCTTCAATGTCGAGTTTCAGGAAGACTTCTTTAGCAGTTGTTAATGACCGTGTCAAAACGTTGATATCGTCTGCAGCGGCTACCACTTGGCCCGACTTATAGAGTAATGCACCTCGTGTATCGACAGGTAGCTTTCTCATGACGTATCCCAGAGCCAAATTGAATAGCAATGGGGCCAGCCTATCTTCCTGCTTTAGTCCGCTATTCGTATCAAAGGTATCGGCGTGTTATTTATCAATGCGGGTTTGAGAGGTCGGCGACGTTGTTGTCATTTTGGTAAGATGAACTAATTTGGATGTGATACCAAAGAAAAGCATTATTTAGTACAGTATGTTACGATCAATACTGTCGTATGCTTGCTTAAACTTAAACTCCCAGCATTTTTCAAGTACCTGTTTGACAGTGAACAATTGGTCTATTGTCGACCTGCCTGCTCTAAAATCATCTTAATACTCCCCAACAATACACTTGGTGTATGATCCGACTTTCTTTTTCAGGATCTTTGAAAATATTGTGTAGTGATATGCCTCTATGGTTTTCGCGCTGCAGCTTGTCACCTTTTTTAAATAGGGAATAGCATTGATTAGCTCCATGCTTCCGGCATATGTTTTTGTTGCCAAATGTGATGGATAACTTTGTGAATAGCTTTCTGAACACCACCACCACTATATTTAATGACCTCCACTGGAATCTCATCAATTTATTATTCTTTTGGGCTTAAAAAGTGGAACTTCACAAACATCTATAGGGTTCGGTGCTTTGGAGCTGTGCGGAGGATTAAGGAGGCTCTTGTAATATGATGCCCTTCTTTCCTTGATCCTGTTTTCATCACGACAGAGCGTGGTCGTAGGCTGATAATCTACCTCATGTGCTTGACTTGTGTTGCTGCTCGCTAAACTTACATCTATACTTCTCCATTGGTCGTCATAGTATTTTCTTTTTTTCATAAGTTTAATTATCTTATTCACTACTCTTCTGAGATTTTCATAATGTTTTCTCTTCGCCGTGGTTTTTCTACTTAAGTGTTCTTTGTATGCCTGATTCTTTTTGCCTAACGCATTCTGGCACTCAGCATCGACCCAATCATTTCTCTTGCACCGAGCTTGATGTCCGGTTGTCTGTTCTGCCACGGTCTTAATAGCCGTTTACCCTTCCATTCCAAAGCTCGTAGCTTGTTTTCAGCAAAACGTCTGATTGAATGGAAGCTAGCTTGTTGTTAAGAGTCTCAGAGAAATTTTTCACCACAGGCGCCGTTTGGAACCTTTCAATTGCAATGAGTGGACTAGTCTTTCCAGGTGATTGTAGAACGTTTCCTTCATTTTTCATCCTTTCTTCATTCCGGGCATGTACGTTTATCAGCCAGATTTTTAAGAATTTCGCTTTATATGGATCGCACATAACCGTTCATTGTCTCATGTCTTGAATATCATTTGTAGTCCAGTTCGTTTAGTGGATTACCAGCATGCTTCATTGTAAAAGGTCCTTAACAGCACCAGGGTAGTTGCATGATCTGACATTCCAGGATCCAACGCCGTAATCCTTTTTTCGTTTGCGAGGTCATAATGAATTTAATTTTCAGGAAAACGTGCTAAAGTCATACACGTAACACAATTTTCCACATTTCAGGGTATAAAACACGTCATAAACGTGTTATATTATAAACTGTGTTAAAGCCCATTGAAATAATGACTGAAACGATAGATAGATAGTCCCCATCACTGGTGTGTATCTAAGAGTGATGGCCTGAGGAGAATTAGTGCACACGTCGAAACCACCTTCTTCTAACATTTTTCTTCTCTAATAATTTTTCAGAGAAATTATTATTCAAAATATGCAACTCATTTATATGTAGCTGCAAACAATTCCATAAAAAGTAATTTACGATAGATTTAAAGTCAATTACGAATAGAGAACAAATAATACGTACAAAATAATTCTACGAATACAACCAACTTAATTTTAAATTTAAAGGTTCCAACTGTGTAATAAGTTATGGATGTAATAATTAGTAGTATATACCAACGATGAAATAAAATTTGTTGAAAGCTATGATTATTGTAAGAAATTAAAAATCAAAGAACTAAAATTATTTATTTATTTTTTCTTATTTTCTTGGTAAGCCGTCCGAAAAGTCCCGATGACCTGCGAATATCAAATAACCATTAATTGATTAAGTTCCTGCGAATATCAAATAACCATTAAGATAAAGTATATTTGGAAAAAGGCTGATCTTTATTATTCATCACGTGGGAAAATAAAGACTTTTTTTTTTGATAGAACCAAAACCCCAAAAATCAAAATCCTCTGGCAGCACGTCAACACTCTGGTTAAAAATTCACCTATAAATTTTTGTTATGATTTGTCGTCAAAATATTAGCGAACGATAAAATTGTTATCATCGCGAAGTTCAGAAGTCAAAAACTGCAACTGTTATCGCATTTATTCTAATTTGTGGTCGTAATAACTGTTCGAATAGAAAAATTGTCTGTAAATCTACTGTTGAACGTTTCTATGCTGGTGAGACAACTTGTCGGTCGATGTACTAAAAATATCATAGTCGTAAGGTTTTGAGTTGAAATTGAGCCACATCCGTCGATTTTACACCGTTTATCGGAAATAGGAATCTTTCAGTCCACATTGTGGTAAGTTTTGGGTACAAAGATTGATCTACACAATTACAAAACTCAACTAACTAAAGAATTAAAGCTTCTGCATAAATTGAAGCCCAAAACTTCCTCCGGGAGGCTCAGCAGAATTTGGAAGAAGTTATTGAATTCTATTAAAACTTCGTCTTCAGCCATGAATTTTGGCCGGCAATGAATGGTCTTCACATCATTATGTTGCAATCCTGAGACGATTTGAAAACTATAAAGGGTGGTACAACCATAATGCACGATGTTAATTGTGAGTCACATCTTAACGTTAAGTTTTTCGCTCAACTTAATTTGACATTTCTTTGTTTCAGTGTTTGATAAATTTAATCATGGAGAGGGACACAATTGAGCAGCGCGTTAAGGTTGTTGAAGCCTTTTACGAAAATGGGCGTTCAAATTAAAATGCATTTCATGCACTTCGTGATTTTTTTGGTCAGCATAATCGACCGAATGTGTCCACAATCGGCAAACTGGGTTCGTAGAAAACGTGAAATCACCTGTGCATGCTCGCTCAGTTTGTTCTGCGGAAACATTGCTGCTGTTTGCGATAGTGTGGCAGAAGAGCCGTCAACCTCGACTCGTCGTCGTGCCCAACAATTGAACATCTCACAAACATCACTGATGCGAAATTTGAATGAAGATCATCATCTTCAGCGACGAGGCACACTTTCACCTCAGTAGATTCGTTAACAAGCAGAATTGCTGCATTTCTGCTAATGAGAATCCACGAGTGATAGTTGAAAAGCCGATGCATCCACAAAGAGTGACTGTTTGGTGCGGTTTATGGGCTGGCGGCGTCTTCGGGCCGTTCTTCTTCGAAAATGAGGACGGCCAAGCAGTTACCGTGAATTGTGTTCGCTATTGCGAGATGATAACGGACTTTTTGTGCCAGAAATTGGTTATGAACTTAGACGATATATGGTTCCTGGGATACTTGGATGGTGCCACTTGCCACACAGCCAACAAAACAATGGCTCCTTTGGGCGAGAAATTCAATGGCCCAGTTATCTCACGCTGTGGTAATGTTAATTGGCCGCCACGATCATATGATTTGACACCGTTGGACTTTTTCTCTGGGCATATTTAAAAGAAAAAGTGTACGTCAATAAGCGAAGAGCAATTCAAGAGCTAAAAGATAAGATGATTCAGCGCATTAACGACATTGAACCCCAATTATGACTCAGAGTCATTGAAAATATGGACCATCGGATAGAAGTATGCCACCGTAGCTGTGGCGAGCAATTGAAAAATATTTTGGACGACTCGTGTGCCTTTCCGCGGGTTTCGGGATGTCCTGGTACAATATCGGGCCTCTCTGGAGAATAATTTAATCCTGGTCCAATACCAGGATCAACTTGATAAAGCACTAAAATCTCGCAGCACTAAATCTTGGTTTATCACCAAGACTTAACACTTCACTCCGTGTTTCGATTATTAGTGTTGGTAAATTCTGGTTCAATACCAGAATCTAGATTGTAACACAAAATATTCAAAGATTTGCTTAAGTTCTGGCCCAATACCAGAACTTGAAATGCTCAGATATTTAATCAAAATGCTCCGCTTCGAAACTAGTTAACAGAAAGATTTATTTAACCTTAATTTCATGCTTATTTACAATTGTTTTTTTGTCTATGATGCATGAGAACTGAATTCGCGAATTCCGTTCCCATGCATCATATCATATTAAATAGCGAATTCCATTTCCATACATTAGATCATATTCACCTGAAACCGTCTGACAAAAATTGCTGACATTGCGTCTAAACAATTTCAGGTGAGATGTACGTGGGATTTTTGTATGAAAATTCTTGTACTCTACTGAGGTGTCAGTTTTTGATGCACGAAACTGAACATGTTCCCCGCCTTGAACCTGGGGTTCAAACCTGAAGTCCCCCAGGAATCGGTAAGGTTTTGATGGACACTCGGTTTCGATGCTGGAAACTCTTTCGGCACAGATGAAACATTAAAGCAGCGACCATTGCAAGATTGATGTAGGCAATGCTGTAGTGATGGATAGATTAGCAGGGTGACTGAGAATGTTCGATTCATTGCGCTGCAATTGCTGCACCCGATTGCGTAGATATGTTATGTTCCTGGTAGTAAAGTTGTTGAATCTTTCTGTCGGGATAAATTTCGTTTCCGGGCCAATCGGTGCAAGGTCCATTGAGAGTTGGTTGATACCGGAAATCATGCATCTACAGGTAATACGCCGGAATAGAAATTGCTGGCGTGCAATATTACAGCTCAATTGTAGATAGTGCATCCGTTTGTCACGTTGAGCTTGCCAGTTCCACTCAACCATATAGTTTTGAACAATGGTACCGCAAACGATGTGAAAATCACTTGGTTCGTTCATCACATATATCCAATAGTTTGGGCGCTGCGGCTGAATCTAAGAAGGAATGGCTGTAGTGTGAGCGACACGACAAGGAGCAGCAGGAGTTGATTGTGTGAGAATTGCGATCTCGCAATTCGTTACATCGGGTCCCTTCTGCAATACGGGATGCATTTGCTTGCAAATATAGTGAGCTGGTTCGAACATGAAGCACTGAGAAAACTCAGTACTTGCAACGAGGTAAAACAAATCGCGGGCCAGGTTGACTAAGAGGTAGTTGGTTGTTGGAATTACTTCAATGAAGCCTTCTTTAGTGCTTATAGGAATTGAATGTAATTGCAATACTTCGTATGAGTCCTGGGATACTAAGGGAAGTGTGAGCCGGAATAAGGTTTTGTTAGTTAGTATTCGGTCTTCGACGGTCAGCAGGCTGTTGATTTTTGGAAAGTTGTCATATTGTCCTTCATGATGGTTAACTGCTTTAGCAGTCGACTTGGGGGAAGCAGCTTGGTATTGATCTTTCCATGATAACCATCAATCACAACGTCCAGGGGAGTAGTTTGGGTGCTTTCGTAGGCCGTCATCTTTACCAGTATATGAAGAAATCCATGACCTGAATTTGCTACTCATTGTAGGTGAGTCGGGCTATTGCCTCTAATGATCTGTTGAGGTTGAGGTTTAGATCATCGATTTGATTGGCGATAGCTTCGTGAGACCGTTGCATTACTTCGGTAGTAGCGTCCAGCATGCTCGTTTGATTGCGGATAAGTGCCAGTAGCTGATGTTCATTGTTTCCAATATCGGGTATATTTTCGTCCATTTTCTGGGCATAAGCCGAGTCAAGCACTCCAAACAAGGAATGCGCGATATTGCCGATCAGATCAACAGCTCCTCGTTTGCTATGCGGAGAGTGTTTGTCTTGAAGAAGTTCGTTTCGCTCCTGAATGCTTCTGAACGCTTCATCCAGTTGAGATAATGTTGAGGCGCATACCCGAGATGTCTTTTTCTCTCTCTTTTCGAACAAGTTGAGTGAGACCATGGGCTATGATGCTTGGTTACTTCCAGTACGTGGAGAGGTTGAAAAAGATTACGAGATTCCACTCGTTGAAACTGAGTTGACCTTCAACGGCTCGCTCGAAATACAGTCCGTGGTGGTTCGGTAGAGATCTTGTAGTCACTCATGCCAAAGCCTGCATCGAATAGGCTGTTAAGAAGAAAACCAACAGTACGTTGAACATCATAGCAGCGATCGTCTTGCGCGGCCGTTTAGAGGTTGATGGCCCTGACTGATCAGTCCGATCGTCATCTTCCGGCATCCTACAGTGTTGGCATTCCTGGGATATATGCTGCTGCGTTGGCTGATGTTGCCTTGAAATTGGTTGCTCTTCGGCTTCTTCTGTCTCAATTGGGAGTGGTGCTAGGTTAGTTACCACCTGGCGTAGTACTCCGGAACTTGTCTTTACGTCTACCACACGCACTCTTCCATCTTGGCCCTTTACAACGCTCATAATACGCCTTAGTGGCCAGTGCAGCACAGGGGTATTGGCTTCTTTTAACACCACCATGGTCCTAATCCGCAGGTTCTCTTTTGCATTTTTCCACTTGGAGCGATGTTGGAGCTGGGAAAGATATTCGTTTGTCCATCGGTGCCAGAATTGGCTTTTGATCTCGAGTAGCTGCTTCCACTGTTGATGCAAGGTGGGGTACTTTGGTGGTACTATCGGATCAGCAATGCTTGTTACCGGTTCGCCGACGAGAAAATGTCTGGGAGTTAAGGCATTTAAGTCATTGGGGTCAGAAGATAGCGGAGTTAAAGGTCGCAAATTCAAAATGGGATCAACTTCTACCACAGCTGTTGCGAGTTCGTCGTTGGTTGACGAAAGTTTTTGAAACGACGTAGGAAGAAGTTACTTTACAGATTTGATGACAGCCTCCCACAATCCACCAAAGTCTGGGGATCTTGGAGGAATGAAATTGAAATTGATTCCTTTGCTGGAGCAGAATCGCATAATCGACTCCGTTGCTGGCTGGAGCAGAATCGCATAATCGACTCCGTTGCTGTGCCTGGCACCCACACAATTTGTTGCATTATCACAATAGATGGTCCTGCAGTTGCTTCTTCGTCCTATAAAGCAGGTTAACGCCCCCTATGAATGCATCTGTAGTAAGATCACCCACCAATTCCAGGTGTACCGCGTTAGTGGCAAAGCACACGAATATGGCTAAATACGTGTTCTGTGGTGATTTGCCTCGTAATTTAAAGTGAACCCAAAATGGGCCGCAGAAGTCTACGCCCGAGGTGATGAATGGTCGAGCAGGTTGTGTGTGGCTCGGTGGCAAATTTCCCATGATTTGGGAGCTTAATTGTGGTTTAGCCTAACGAGAGATGACGCAATTAAAAACGATCCTTCGGGCGATAGTTTTACCTTTGATGGGCCAAAATCGTTGCTGTGTTATGGCGTGCAGTACTAAAGGTGCTACGTGGTTATTCTCGTTGTGGATTTGTGTCATAATTAGTTTGGTAATGTAATGACCATGCAGTAGGATTGCAGGATGCTTTGCCTCATAGCTGAGGTGAGATTTTTCAAGCCACCTTCCGAAACGTATCACTCCATACTTATCTAGTCGTGGAGTTAGTGAAGCTATGTGGCTTTGCTGATCGACTTGGCCTTCCTTCTTCAGCTGCCGCAGATCTTCCTTAAACGCCTGTACTTTGCAGTGTTTAAGGATGGTATTTAATGCGGCATCCAACTCAGACACAGTGAGTTGAATGGACGATGGAGGTTTATTGATTTTGCGTACCGAATTAGTGAAACGGAGAACATATGCCACTATTCATTGCAGGTGATGAAACGAATTTTTATGGTCAATTGAGTCGATAGCATCCGAGAAATTTTTCGTTTTGATGAGAACTGCTGGCCTAGTTATGCGTTCGAGATCAGTTTCGAATTTTATCGATTGCTTAGGCCACGCATCTTGACGGCCATATAGAAAAATAGGACCATAGAACCAGGTGGAAGTCTATTTTAGTTAAGCAGGAGATAATCCTCGGCTGATCACGTCCGCGATATTCTGCTTTGAACGTAGGTAAAGCCGTACGAATGTTATCGCTATTGCGAGATGATAAATGACATCTTTTGGCTCCGTCGAACAAGATGGTCCTTTGCGCGAAAAATTCAATAGCCGTGTTATCTCACGTTGTGGCGATGTTAATTGGCCGGCACGATCATGTGGTTTGACACCGTTGGACTTCTTTTTCTGGGGATATTTAAAAGCAAAAGTATACGTCAATAAGCCAAGAGCAAGCACATTACCTCCACCATGTTTCATGGCGGCCTGCAAATTTTTAAGCATCTAGCCCAGTGCCTACCCTCCGCCAAACTTTTGCTGGACCATCGTGACCAAATATATTAGAGTAGCTTTCATCAGAATAAGTAACTCAATTCCAGAATAAAAGGTCATCATTTTCATGAGGAGAGCAAATTCTTTTCTTCTAAGCTTATTAGCTTCACTAATAAATGGCTTGAGCTCAGCCGTAGACGATCCCCATCCCGTTTGAGAAAGGAGGAGGAAACCCCTTGTTTCCCCAACCCACCGCTACCATGATTCCTCATCCCAAACCCCCCAATTAAATGATAATAAATGATCTCGGGGTCGCATATTAGGGTTACTGGTTCCCCAATAGTTTAATATTAAATGCCGAGAAATGCTAATAACTGTAAATGATAACGGAATCGAAGTAATAATCATACCGTCGGAATGGAGGTTGGGCCCGCCTCAGGAAAACACTAAAATGTTTTGAAACCTCCAGACGGGCCCCATAATGGATTGGACTCACGGCAATGATCTCGAAAACGAATAAAGGACTATGGCATTGGATCCTGGAATGTCAGATCACTCAATTACCGCGGCGCTGTTAAGGACCTTTTACAACAGGCCAGTCAATATAAATTAAAAATACTAGCAATCCAAGAAACGGACTGGACTAGAAACGACATTCAAGACATGGCACACACACAATATTCAAAAGTGGCAAGCCTACTGGAAAACGATAATTTGGAGTGGCCTTCATTGTGGATAAGGAGCTCAAATCGCACATCATTGATTTTAAGGCAATAAACGAATGGTTGTGTGCAATCCGTCTAAAAGCGAAATGCTTCAAAATCTGGTTGATTAATGTTCACGCCGTGACCGAAGAAGAGGACGAAAAAACAAAAGAAACGTTCTACAGTCACCTGGAAAGACTAGTCAACTCATTACCTACAAACAACACAAAAACAATTCTCGGTGATTTCAACGCTAAGGTTGGCAATGAGATATCTCATCGGGGAACGACTGGAGGATATAGCCTCCACGATGAAGTGAATGATAACGGCCAGGCCTGATTGACTTTGCATGCAGCAGAAATCTAGTCATCGACTCATTGATAAAATGACCTGGGTATCACCGGATGGCAGCACACAAAAAAAATCCGTTATGTTCTGATCCAATAACGTTGGGCTTCGAGTAAACTTCACGTCCGTGCATATCGAGGAGCCAATTGCAACTCAGATCATTACTTAATCAAATCAACTTATCGATGTCGTATATAAAAGGCATATTCGGCGAAGACCAGCCCGCTTCAACAATTTCACATCGAAAGGCTCTAAACGACTTCTATGGCCAAAAACTTTACGGAGACTCTTGACAATCAGCTGGCTCCCATTCAATCAGACGCATCGTTAAAGACAAGCAATGAGCTCTGGATGAAAAGCAGCTATTAAGACCGTGGCGAAAATGACGATTGGACACAAATATCGGACTTAACCAGGGAGATGGGCTGGCCCTAACGCTATTCAATTTGGCTCTGGAGTTAGTCAGAAGGAAGCTACCTGCCGATACACGAGGTACATTACAATATAAGTCAAGCAAAGTAGTAACCTCTGCGAACGACATCTACATTTCGTCACGGTCATTAACAACTGCCAAAGAACTCTTCCTGAAACTCGACAGTGAAGCAAAGTTAGTAGGGCTATAAACCAATGGAAATAAAACAAAGCTCATGATGCAGGCAAGGGAAGATACTTCAAATACACAATATACCACAATTGGCGAATACAATAACGAAAATGTTAGCAAATTCGTGTATTCAGGCGCCAAAGTAATAAAAACGGGTAATGAATAAGACGAAATGCGTCAAACAATACAACTTGCAAATAAAATAATTTATTTAATTTTGACGATCTTGAAGACCACCTGCATACACAGGAAAACAAAGCTCCAAGCATACAGTCCACGAAGACAGTTCATCGCTGCTCGGATTTCGGAATTGGAGGACGCGGTCAATGGACCGAGACAGTTGGAGGCGCTATTTGTGTGTAAAGAATGTCAGGTAGAAATTGTAATCAAGCATGGTTGTAACACTTGCAATAAAATAAGAGTAAGATTTGGATAAAACGAGAATGATTCGAAAGTTCATTAATTGTTTATGCTTGAAAATTTACCGATGAATTATTCCGCCTAGTATATATTGGCGAGTTCTCAATAAGCAGATATAATATCCTATGAATTTAAGCTCACAGGATCAAATGTTTCAATGGAGGTACTCATTTGCGAGGCATGTTGAGCTGAAATGAAGCCGTCTAGGTTTTGTTGGCTAAATAGCAAATACTAAACTATTCTTGGTTATTCATTTTTATTTTTGTTGCAATTTACTATTGCTACGTTGATTTTTAGTGCAATTTGTTTGTGTGCTTCATTTTAAATTCCTAGAGATAAATGTAACATACAGGTTAGAAATATTGTAGTTTTGCACTGTTGGGGATAGTCAAAGGATTTTGACAACATTTATTAGAATTAATTTGATACATATGAGTTGTAAGCTCAAGGTAAACTCTTTTGTTGTTTTCTTTAATTATATGTAATTTTTAATCTCATTAATTATCAATATTTAGTAAGTTTCATTTGATACCAAATGATATTGTTTTTTGACTAATTGATTGATTGAGTATTGTTTAAATTTAGAGTATCATGTGGCCATTAAGTTGTTGAGTACTTTAATGCTTTAAAACTTGCTTTACGTTTTTAGGGTTTTGTAAAATAATTTTACAAAACCCTTCTAAAATCGCGTCCTGTCTGTCCGTCCGTCCGTCCATCCGTGTGTCACAGCAGTTTTTCTCGGAAACTACTTGAGCTAGAAACATCAAATTTTGTATATAGGTGTAAAGTGGTGATCTCTTCAAAGTTCAACTACTAAAAAATTTTATAAGGTATTTAAGGGGGGTCTCCCCATGTAGGGGAGTGACCCCCCGAACAAAAAATTTCATTGAAAGTAGCCGATATAGGTATCAAATGAAAGGTCTTGATGAGAACTTATCAAAACAGGTCTTAGTTTGGCAAAGTTTGCTTCGAGGGGCGCACAGGGAGGGGTAATACACGAAAAATTTGTGTCCCCCCTCGCGATTGGACACCTGTGATCCGAAAAATCTGAAAAAAATCACGAATGTAGGCCTTGATGAGTACAACAACAACAAATACGTGAGAAGTCGCAATTCACTCAACTTTGTTAGTAATAGTATGATTTATCGATTTTATGTTTTCTTGAATAAAATCTTAACGGTATCCTTAAATTCAATGAAATTCAGTACACAGATGTCTATTTATAAGATTGAACAACCCTGCAAGTTTCATAAAGATTGAATCATATTTAGCGAAGTTATAGCGGTTTGAATTTTTCTGTATTACTATGGAACAATATGCGCTGCATGTATTACTATGGCAACATATGGCTATGGAACAACATGCGCTTTTTACCGACTCAGACACTACAGTTTTGCTAGGATTTGCATGAAAATTCCAGGAATGATAGGCGTCATGAATAACTTTGAGAATCAGTTCAGCTAGTGGTATCAGTAATCGTCAAACAAAATAGTGGCTGTTTTAAATGCGAAGATTGAATAACTTTAGAGTTATTTTTTCCCAACTTCAACGTTTAAGGTGCATGCTTTGAACACTTGATTCAATTTAATGAATGACTGAAGCTGATTACCTACAATTAATACTCATAAGTGAAACAAGTCAAGGAGGCGGGAGGGAGCTTCTAACAAAAGGGCTTTGTAACAACTCTAGGATTCGAAAAAATTGGCTATTAATCGATGATAACAGTTCAGGAGAGTGGCCCCTGAAAAAAAAATTCATCAAACGTAGCCGATATGAGTATGAAATGATAGCTTTCATGGGAACTTTTCAAAACAATTGTTAAGCTGTCAGTTTTTGCTTCAGTGGGGGCACAGGGGGGAAATACATGAAAAATGTGTTTCCTCCCTCGCGAATGGACATCTGAAATAATTATCAAGAGAGATATTTATGAGTAAAACAATAACAAAAACCTCTGAATTCGAAATTCTTTCAACCCTGTAATAATAGTATGGTCTTCGAATTTCATAGTTTCTCCAATAAAATCGTCATTGACATGCTTCTTGACTTTATTCAATCTGGCGACTGCATTTTGAAAATTGAATACAAAACCCTTCTGACATGAGCGTAGGTCTGTTTACCCAACTTGTTATATAATTTATTGCGATTGAATCAATAAAGTGCATTTGAATTTGTAAGGTAATGAAAATAACCCTTACTTAAATATGCTTGAATTGAGTAGAGTTGAGTTGCTGGCTTGATACGCTCGATGTATGCGTCAGGTACAATAAATGCTGCTGGGACTTTTTCATGAAATTGGATTATTCAGCCATCTGCAATCTCTTATATATTTTTTTCTGGCTCACGGATGTATGAAAGAAAATGATCTTTAAATCTGAATCCACCAAAAATTTTTACTATCAATGCCTTACCAACTTAAAATTAAAAACAAAATACATAACAATTCAAAAATTATATAATCAATTTTGATACTTTAGTTTGTATTTATCCTTCAAATCACGTATGACCTACAATTTACTGTTTTAACACTTAGTCTCATATTCTCACCAAATGAGGCAAAGTACTACTTACTCATGACATTATAATATGAATAACATACCATCTCTACACCTTTTCATCCTGATCAACGGTTTTAAGGGAAATTGTCCCAGGAAGTAAACATTGACCGTTAATTCCAGATACCCTTTCAAGTAATCCTACATGAGTGAAGTTCAATCAATCCTCTGATAAATATTCTAATGTAAATATTTGATTTTTCGATGCCCTGATCCAGATAGGAAGTCTTTTACTCGCAAAATGAAGTGAACGGTAACCGGTCAACTTCTCCTCATACGAGTATGTGTAGCTTGCTCTAAATTTTATGTATCCTTTTGAATACGAGTCGTGTGTATACTTTCATATGTGAGTGGATACGTGGGTGATCAAAATCGACTTATATAACATTTGTGAAAAGTTTACGTTCCTTACAGTAGCCTAAAAGGATTCGCATTTAAATACCTAAGCAAACGGATAATCCATTTGTGAATGAAATTTTTCAATGGATATTGATTTTATGGCTTTTAGGATTTTTGCATTTGCTCTAGCAGAATTCACACTCCAATTTAAAGCTTGTCTGCATGTTTAATATTAAAGGAGTATTCTGGTCTAGAGATATACATTTTGGGCGATTTGAATAGCTCGCTAATAAATAACAAAATTTTTTATTAAAAATTGTTTGTCTCATAAAATACATAAAAAGCGACCTGTCTGCTTATCCGCTCGTCCGTGTGTAACAGCGATTTTTCACGCAAACTGTAAACTAAAATGATGAAATTTTATATGTCAGTCAAAAATAGAGCCGTCATAAAATTTTCAAAGTAAAAAGATGTATGAGGTTTTCAAGGAGGATCTCCCCATAGAGGAGGGTGAACTCAAAAAGAAAGTTTAACAATGATACCAAATATGAGTATCAAAAGAAAGGTCTTGACGAAAATTTTTCAAAACTCTCAGTACTTGCACGGAGTGCGGAGAAATGTACGAAAAAGTTGTGCAGAAAGACAGGGCAGAACACCCTGAAAAAACCCATGGAAGGGCTTCATGAGTACTAGCCCACAAATTCCTCAGATCGTATTTTAACTAACTTCGTTGAGAATAGTACATTTTATTAACTTTTACGTGTTTCGTTATGAAATTAAAAGGAGACCCTTAAATTTGCTGAAAAATCGTATCAAGACTTCTTGCGTTCTGAAAATTTATAAAAATAAGCCATTAATAATAATAAGTGGATAACAGTTGAGCAAAGACATATAAATAAATGGACGAGCAACGAGAATCTGTGTACTCGTCCATGTGGGAAGCAAATTTACCAGATAAATCAGTTATAATTAACTTACGCTCTCGAAACTACATGATTCCCTCTGCTTCTCCTTCCCCTTTGTTTCGAGGCAGGTTTTTCATTCCTCTCTTCAGAAGAATCACTTCCCCCACTGACACCCGCACACACCGACAAAATATCATTTCACGTGCACACGATCGCGCCTTTGTTATCATTCGTAAAACAGTTTGAGTACAACACAACAAGTGACTCTCAGAGAAAACTCGAACGTCAAAGCAAAAGAAATTCGTAGAGGCGCGACAACGGCGAGAAAACTCATGTGTCAAAGCCGATTGAAAATTTGTAAGTTTTTAATAAAAACAGTGAACTAAAGTGCCGATTTCGTACACGCGATCTTCAAAATTAAAAACTTTTTAAACGTGAACGTGTTTCGGAGTGAATTAATTGCAAAAACAAAAGCATATCACTTCAAATCTCAACTTCACACACATATGGCGAAGGTTGCTAATTGCTTCGGCTCTCGCGACTGGTTGCGGATCCAGTACTCTCTATGTCTATGCAGTTGAGCTACAAGCAAACACGTGATACTGTAGAGATAACGACTGCATTTACGGCCTAGCCTACGATCAAAACACTACTATTGCGCAAAGTACGAACATGGCCTCTGTTACGGGAGTCGCAGTGCAAATATGACTCCGTTGTCCTTCATATGTGAAAAGGTGCGAATTGTAATCAAACCATCTGTGGGCGTGGCAGTCGTGTCATGCGTTAGTCGATGTGGATGTTTATCCATATAAAGAATTAAAGCATATAGCATAAGCTATCGACCGTACCAGCTCAGTAACCGTGAAACGGATTGGCTACGGGCGTGCGCTAGTCACAGAGAGATGGCGGTAAAAAAATGAACTTCGATCATGGACTTATTTCAATCATCTTCATTCTAGTTGTTCATTTTATTTGTTAAGGAATAAAGTCAGCATAGTTGTGCTATAAAAGAAAATCATACCAGTAGAAAAATCGAGAAGTATTTATCCATTCACTGGCTCAAGGTATGTCCCCGAGCTTATTCTATCCCAAGACACTTAGCCCGGGATAAGCGAATGAGAATAAGTTTAACTGCCTATTCAAGGCGTCAGCCCGAGTATTAGCGTCCCAAGGCAGTTTCGCCCGGGACCAGCAGTTTAACTTATGATTGATTGACTCATCTAACTAACTGCATACTCAAAGCGCCAGCCCGAGTATTAGCATCCTAAGAAATTACGCGCGGGGCCTGCAATTGGGTTATTAATTGATTGATTCATTAATATAACTGCGTACTCAAGGCGTCAGCCCAAGTATTCGTGTCCCGAAGCAGTTGCGTCCGTGGCCAACTTTAATTGATTGGTTGCTTTAAGTATGGTATTGATTAATATCATTCATTTCATTTCGTTTGAACAACATACATGATTAAAGCAAATAGAAATCACGAAAATTCGCTGCTCCATTAATACTTTGAATTTATACATATAAGACATAAGACCTTATTAACTAGTTCTGTAATAAATTAATTAGCTTACAAGAATTCATTCTTAAAATATCGTATTAACCATACACCAGATTGAAGCGCGGTAAAACAGCTAAATTTAGTTTCATTTGCATTGATCACTCACTTTACCGTATTTGGATTAAAATACTTATTGATGTATTAATTCGTCGCGAACGAAATCAACTCGCAATTTAGCCAAAGGAGGTGGAGGGCAAACTAACAAGGGTAAAAATCCTCATGCAAAGGATAATCCACCAAAGGATCTTTTCCTGAACATCGGATGACAAAAGCATTAATAGATTCAACAACGTGTAATTGTACAACATAATTAAACAATCAAAATAAATTAACGCATTGGACAAAAGCCTATCATTACTGATCTAGTTCAGATGTATGTAGTAATAGGTAAGTGCTATGCAGTGAGATCTATATCTCTCTATCTCCAGTAGCCTTCATGAACGTATAGGATACACATCATATCAAGCTCCCAGTTTGTTCCAGTATACATAGAGTAACCTGGTTATGTAACACCTCTCACAGTAATGTACCCGCAAATATTTTGCCTGTACGATATTGCCCGACCAAAATTTGGGTTATAGCTTAGTTTTGGCGAAAAAACCGGTTTCAGCCTAGTCTCGTTTTCGGCTGCTATCTGGTCAAAACTTAGTCCGAAATCAAAACTGACTTCACAGTTTTCGGGCTTCGGCCAGATATGTTCGATACACTAAACTGCGAGCGACGAAGTTTCCCCAGCAAATCAGAAAGTAGAGATTGCACCCGTGAATGCTACTTCCATTCATTAGGAAATTCATATGAAACTTAATAGAGCTTTGGGAAAAACTTCATCTATTTACTTCTCGTCGGTGAGAATGTGTGCGCGTTCCTCCTATTGAAAACTTTTTAAATGTCTTGCCCCATGCCCTTTTATCTGGTTGAAGGGATGTGTGCATTTATAGATTTCTCTCAAGGATTTGAGATTTCTTGTTATCAATCAATTTTATTGATTAGCAACAGATTTAATGACCAATATGTACCTTAGCAGAAATGTAAATCCTACTTGATACTCAAAGTTGCGGGTCCCAACAACTTTGAGCAAACTTTTCCATATGCTGCCGTTTGCAGCATCGTTTATCAAATGAAGTAAGAAAGATCATTTGATGTGCCGTGAGAGTGGGGTGAATGAATTTTTAATTACATAGGGTATGTTTGAAAGCTTTGTTGCGTGGAGTAGAAAGATGAACTAAACCATATGAAAATATCGTGCAAGTGTGTGTAAGATGGTGAGCGATGGTTTTTGGGTTCAATCTCCAGCATCTGCGCTTAATGCGCTCGCAGACTTACTTTGCTTGTTGTTTTCTTTGCTTTAGTTTCTTGGTGTAAAATTGCGAGTAAATGTAACATTATTTTGAATCAGGAAGTTTTATTTCGCCATTGATGTGCTAATTAGCTCATGATAGTTAATGAATCGTAATAACGATGGTAAATAATCGGTAAGTTATTGTAGGCCAAGTGATAGACGTTACCATTAGTAGTAATAGGCGTTACTATTAGAAAATGTTTGATGATTTTATTTTGAATATTAGTGAACGATACAGATTATAGATGCAGAGTATCGTAATTCAAATTAATATATGTGTTCACTGCAGGTAACTTAAATATTCATATGTATAAAATGAACAAAAATAATTTTATTAGCATGATTTTAAGTTCATTCGCTATAAGTAGGCATGAATAGTATTTATTAACCTAATTGACGATGTATTTTCTGTTTCAAATGTCATATCAAAATTGCCAATTCTTCGATTAATGCCGGTCAGATTCGTCAAAAGCTTTATGCAAACAGTGCAATAAACTATACTGTATAAGAACTTATCGAAATTACATTAAACAGTATGTAACAAATATTTAGAACGTAAATTGGAAATCAAAAACTCAAATAAGACGCTAAATTAAAAGGATGCGATTTAAAATACAGTTGCTGCGGCTAGAACTGAAAGTTGTAGCGGCAACAAATTGTGCTGACCACAATCCTTAGCATTGCGCAGGCGTAGGTTTCAAAAATATCAATGTGGCCAGATCATCATGAGATATCACGCAAAATTGATCAAGGTATTATTTTTTTTTTTTTTTTATGGTAGGGAGGTGAAGGCATTTATGCCCGCCGAGTCTGGCAGTGTGGGACTCCCATGGAGGATACCTTTGGACTACCCACTAAACACCTCCCCTGTCAATCTGAGAACCTAGCCTGGAACCGTTTGACACATTACTTCGGGCCAGGTCTCGTTTTGTTACGCCGTGGGGCGCCTTCAAGCTGGGGAGTCCCTTTCCTAGCGGGAGGGGAGAGGAGAAGAGGAATTGCCAGAAGAGCGATCCCCCAGCCCCAGTGCCTCCGGCTGCTGTGAGTCCCTTTTATATTTTAGGACTGCCCGAGCATAATGTGCCACCTGGTTCCATTTGTCAACCGATTCGAGCATCACCGCAACTATATTATCCGGGGTGAGCTCTCCCGTCTCCCTGTAGAGTTCCCTTCGCAGCCTGGCCCATTTGGTAGACGCAAAAAATGTGTAACAGGCATTGTCCTCCTCTCCTGTGCAAAACCGACAATCGGGAGACCGTGACTTGCCGATCTTGTGCAGGTAAGACTGAAAACACCCGTGCCCGCTCAAAAGCTGGGTCAGATAGAAGTCAGTCTCACCATGCCTTCGATTTAGCCACGGTCTCACATCCGGGATGAGGCGCGCAGTCCACCTTCCCTTCGTGCAATTCCTCCAAGACTGCTGCCAATCGTTGAGCGAGCGTTGTCTCTCCTCGCGGACAACGATCTCCCTCGCATCCTCGTTTCGGCGCAGGTAAATAGCGCGGCGCTCTCTAGCAAGGAGGGCGAGAGGTATCACGCCTGCAATCACTCTCACCGCCGAGTCGGAGACTGTTGGATACGAAGATGCAATTCTCAGTGCTCCTCTTCTCTGTACCTGTGCCAATCGTTTTCGGTATACCTCCTTGCTGAGAGCGTCGCGCCATACCTCTGCTCCATACATTAGAACTGACCCTACAGCACTCATCAAGAGGCGTCTTCTTGATGGGCTGGGTCCCCCCTACGTTGGCCATAAGTCGACTCAGGGCCGATATTCCCGAAGCAGCCTTCTCAGCCGTTGCCCTGATTTGCTCAGAGAAACGCATCTTCGAGTCGATCAGTAGCCCCAGGTACTTCACCGCTGGCTTCGATTCGATCTGTATATCTCCAATACTGATCATCCTTACTCTAGGGATTCTCTTTTTTGTCAAGATGACCACTTCGCTTTTCTCCAGTGCTAATCTGAGCCCGCGAGCAGTCATCCAGTCCCTCACTCGGCGCATTAGCATACCTAGCCTAAGTTGCGCTTGTTCAACGGTGCGTCCGGCGACCAGAGCCGCAACATCATCCGCATAGCCGACCAAGCGCGACTCATCTGGCATCTCAAGTCTCAGTAGCCCGTCGTAAGACACGTTCCACAGGTCCGGACCAAGGATAGATCCCTGGGCAACACCCGATGTAATTTCCATCCTTTGTTGGCCCTGTGTCGTGTCGTAGAACAGGCTTCGGTCCTTTAGGTAGTTCCTCAAAAGCCGCATTAGATATTCTGGAACTTGAAAAGAGTTTTCCAGCGTATCCAGAATATCCACCCATCTAGCGGAGTTGAAGGCATTCCTGACGTCGAGTGTCACCAACAGGACGATCCGTCGCTTGGTGCGACTACATGCCTCTGCCTTTTGGACCGCGTTCACCACCTCTGCAATCGCATCGATGGTAGAACGTCCTGCTCTAAAGCCGTACTGCCGAGGAAATAGGTCCCCAGCAGCACGAATCGCGTCAGTGAGTCTTCCCTTGATGAGTTTCTCTAGCACTTTCCCAGCCGTGTCTAGCATGCATAACGGGCGGTATGCAGACGGCGATTCGGGATTTCCCTTCCCCTTGCTGACCAGCACGAGCCTCGCCACCTTCCATCGTACCGGGAAAACCCCGTCCCGTAGGCAAGCGTTGAATGTGCTGAGCAGCAAGTCAGGACAATGGTGATAGACGAGCTGCAAAACCTCAGCTGGAACACCATCTGGACCTGGAGCCTTCCTCGCTTTCAGGGAGAGGACTGCCTTCTCCAGTTCCAGCTGTGTGAAGAGTGGGCACTCGACTGCTGTTTCACCATGGACAGCGTCAACACGGACGGGATGGGCGGGGAAGAGTCCCCGCACTATCGCGTCCATCTTTTCCGCGTCATGTATACAAGGCTTCCGTAGGGCACCAAGTTTCCCCATGACCAGCTTGTAGCCAAGGCCCCACGGATCCCTATTTACATGGTCCACGAGGTCTTGCCAGCATCGGGCCTTGCTCTTGTTAATAAGCCTGCGAAGATATTTCCTGCCGGACCTGTATGCTGCTAGCCCAGTGTCTGCCTCCTCCCGTGTTCGCGCCCGCTGGGCCTCTCGCCGAAGTTTGTGACACTCGCTTCTTTGTTCGGCGATCTCGTTTGACCACCAGTATACTGGAGGCTTACCATGTCGGGGTCTCCGGCGGGGCATGGAAGACTCGCAAGCAGCTATGATGGTACTCATAGTTGAGTTCACCAAGTCCTTGGCTGTAGGCCCTCCACTCCCTGGCGGAGCTCCCAGCAACGGTGCGCCTGCCGTAAGCGCGTCAGTGAACCTCTCAACGTCCATCCTCCCAGTCCTCTATCCGAGGATTGAAGTTTGGGCATATGCACGCAGAGTGGCACCGTCGTGAATCTCAACCGCTATATACTGGTGATCACTAGCCGAGTAGTCCTCTAGTACTCGCCAGTTGTGTACTCTAGGTACCAGGGACTCCGAAGCGAGTGTCACATCGGGTATGGTTCCTACGCAACCCCAGCGGCGGAAAGTAGGGGTGTTACCAGTATTTAGGACAAAAAGCGCTGTTCTGGCCGCCATGTCCAAGATTTGCTTTCCCCTTGGGTCGGATTGTGGCATACCCCATTCGATGGCTCTAACGTTGAAGTCTCCCCCGACCAGCATGTGGCCCTCTGTGTTCGAGACAGCGTCCTCCAGGGCATCGAGTTTGGTTCGAAAGGATCGCATTGCCTCGTTAGGCGTCAGATAAACACTGAAATATGTTATCCCTGAACACCGCACCCACACAAAACCATCCCCGCGTCCATGGCCCTGCACCTGAAGGCGGGCGCTGTCTCGAACCCAGATGGCCGAGGTACCAGTTTTGTCAGGGTACCACGCTTGCGAGTCCTTGTTATGATGTTGCTCGCTCAGCAACAGGAGGTCAGCTTTCTTATCCCTCGCAAACTGCTCAAGTAGGTCCTGGG
This sequence comes from Odontomyia ornata, assembly GCA_963969285.1. Lineage (NCBI taxonomy): Eukaryota > Metazoa > Arthropoda > Insecta > Diptera > Stratiomyidae > Odontomyia > Odontomyia ornata. Next base: position 316,938,412 of record OZ017738.1, on the reverse strand, counting down.
CGTTTGTGCTTCGGTGCAAATTGACCTGCAGGATACGGATCATTTGAGTATCGTTTTGGCTTTAGTTAGGGCCTCCTTGAAAACCCGGCATCTCCCTGTCCCCGGCTCATGTTTGAGGTCGCTGGGCGCTAGCTTAGCATCCTTGCAAAGAATGCATTTTGCCTCGTTCGTGCACTCCTTCCTTTTGTGCCCCGTTTCACCACATTTGTAGCACAGAGATCTCCTGTCGGGTCCCCTACAGCCATACGCGGTGTGTCCGTATTCGAGGCATCTGAAGCAGCGGATAGGGATCGCTCTTCTCCGTATCCTGTAGATCACCCAACCTATCTTAATTTTACCCTTCGCCAGGAGTTGCTGGGCGCCTTTATCAGCTAGTTCGACAATAGCCATGCGTTGCCCCCTTGTGTTTTCACGTGTCAATCTTGTCTTGACTTCACTTAAGCTGGGGAACTCCCTCCTAATGGCATCCTCTACTTCAGCTTTGTCCGTGACGCAGTCGAGGTCCCTGATTTCCAGGGTGGCCATTGGTTCGAGCGAGGCAACCGTTGCCGCATCTCCAAGAACCTTTTGAACCGCGTCACGGAATGCATCTTTGTTTGTGACCTCTGGCCCAAATTCCACCAGCAAGCCACCGGTCCGGGTTGGTCGAACTGCTTTGATGGCAGTTTTGATGTCGTCTGGCTTGACCGCTCCTTTAATTTCACGGAGGACATCTGCGTAGGTTCGGCCCTTAGTGGGTTTAATAAGCAGTGCCTCTCGCAAGGGTTTGCGCCGCGGTTTGCTTTTTGTTTTCTGCGGTATATCGGGGGGTTCTTTGTTCTTTTCGTGGTTGAGCTCTTTGTCTGTTTTTTTCTAGGAGTAGCTTTTTGGCCGCTTTTTTCGCTGCCTTGTTTTGCACCACATGAAACTCCTCGCCTGGAGTGTCAGCTTCGTTTATGGTCTCGTCCTTCCTCCTTTTCTCACAGTCGCCTTCAATTGGGCTACCGGCCATTCTTTTGCTGCTACTAGGACCCACTGATGCCTCGAGGGAGAGCGTGTCTTTTTGGTGCTTTTCGGTTGCAAGCCACCTCCGCCTGCAGTGCGTTATGCGGCCAAAAAGCTCCTCCAGTTCAAGAATGCCATTCTTGACACTATTGCCTATGTTTTTCTGCACTTCGCAGGCAGCCCTCAGTTGTTTGACGATATTCCCCGCTTTCCAAGTAAGCCGCTCCTCTTCGGCGCGGTCAAGGGCGATTGTGTTATTTGGCGCCACCTTTTGGGAGAGGCCCCCGTTTCCTAGCCCTTTTGCTTCTATCGCTTGGGTCGCGTTTGAAGTGGCGTCGGCCAACGGCAAAACTTCTCCCTCCCCCAGTCTTACACTGGCCTCCGTTGGTGTCGCAGCTTGATCCGGATTGTGTACGTCTTGCACTGGGCGCTCCGGGGTGCGCATAGTCCTTCTACTGCGCCCAAAGGCCGCAATGATGCCAGGTTGCACAACGCACTCTGCCTTCTTTCGTTCGTTAGTCCGTCTGTGGTCTGTCTCCGATGATTTAACCTGTGATGTTGACTTTGACAGTGTTTCTGGGGTTTGCTGCCTCCCCCCGCAATCGGTGACTTGTTTAATCGGTGTTCTTGCCAACAGCGGTTTTTGCCTGAAAGGGTTCTCCGTGCTAGCGTCCTGTTTGCTTGTGGTTTCATTTGTTTGCTCCATTTTATTGGGTCCCCCCTCGGAGCTGCTATCTCCGTTCGTGTATGTAGTCGCCTTTTTGGTCCCATGGTTATCTTTGCAGAGCAGGGAGGCCATGCGAGGGTTGGCACAAGCCCTTATGGGGACAAGTGCTCAGAGCCAGACCAGCGCTAATCGGGAGTCCGTCTCAACCGAACCTACACCACCAACCCAATGGTGCGAACTTCGAACGTACTCCGAGGCCTGCCAAGGTTTTACCGGGACGGAGACGGTATGATAGTTGAATTGGAGCCGTTCACACACGAGTTTCACCTCGGCGCTACTGTGCAAAGCAACTAGGTCCAAACCATCACATCCGCCAGCCCAAAGCGTCAATTCCAGTTCGTTGTCCAAAGCGTAATCCAGATACAATAAGAGGGAACCTCACGGCACCCCCCATATCCTCGGGTCCGTGGGGGCGGCACTCCCCAAAGAATGCTAGCCTCCAAGAATGTTCTTGTCGACCGGCTTTCTCCCTGCGGGAATTTCCTCGGGTACGTGGGGGCGGAACTCCCCAAAGAATGCTAGCCTCCAAGAGTGGTCTTGTCGACCGGCATTCCCCCTGCGGAGTTTCCTCGGGTACGTGGGGGCAGAACTCCCCAAAGAATGCTAGCCTCCAAGAGAGCTCTTGTCGACCGGCATTCCCCATCAAGGTATTATGGACTTAGTAATTGTTGATATGCTTCAAGTAGAAACTGAGTTAATCATACAACTTACTTTCAAAGTAAAATATTTTAAAATATCTTTGATGCCACAGATATATGAAAATGTCCAAAAAGTCCACGATTTCATTGCCAAATGCGAATTGATCAGTTATACCTGTCTTAAATAGACAAAACTTTCTTGAATATGCTTGCTCCTCAGTCTCACTGGCCATTTTATTGGTGGGTCAAAATCCCTCAAGGTTATACTAGGTGCGCAATTATTTGAAAATGATCAATTCTTCTTCTTCTCCTTCTTCGTAGAACTACAGCCCCTCTCGGGCCTTCGCTTCCTCTAAATAGTGCCCCCAACTGTTTCGGTCTATTCACCGCTCGGATTTTGAAATCCGAGCAGCGATGAACTGTCTTCGTTGACCGATTCAGACCAGCGTTTCCTCTGTTTCCCCACTGGTCTTCAGCCTTCAGTTTTCCCAATGAATACCGTTTTGGGTATCCGTTGTTTGTCCATATGATTCATGTGGCCAGCCCATTGCAGCTATCGCAGTCTTACAATCGTTGAGACCTCCAGCTCGTCAAAAATTGCATACAGCTCATGGCTGTATCAAATTAACCATTGGTTCCCATCCAGCTTCTCGCTGATTATTCGCCTCAGGACCCATCGCTCAACAGCGTTCAATATAGTTGCAGATGCTTGGGTTAGGGTCCATGTTTCACTCCCATAGCATAACACAGATCTTATCACAGATTTGTATACTTGGAGCTTTGTTTTCCTGTGTATGCAGCTGATCTTCAAGACGAAAATAATCACACCAAATTGTAAATTGGAGAAAAACTATGAATAAACTATTTCTTCTCTTGCATGACACAAAATATAGTTTGTGCTATGCGTCACCAATATGAACCTTTAGGTTGCGTGTTGAACACATTACAATTGGTAGTCAAAGATGCATAGTTTTCAGAGGAAAAACGTTTAACAGTCACCAAAACTTACTGGCAAATAGTGGGGCATTTTAAACGAAACGAACCGACTTTTAGAAATTTGATTGAAAGTCAAAAGCAATGCGGATTACGAATACATTCTTTGATTCAAGATATTGAAATTGGTTGGAACAGTACCTAAAACATGTTAGAGAGTTTATGGGAACAAAAATTAGCCCTAAAATTTATATTGCTTAGGACATAGTCGTAATGCCACTTTTTCTCCTTTTGACTGAGAACTTATGAAGAATCTTACTGTTGTACTGAAATTTTCCTATAAAACTACACTTGATCTGTTATTTGATAATGCATGCCTACCCGTTTTGATTCCTTTGATATCATTATTAAATAGAAAGCTACAAACTTGAGACGAAAACGTTAGTGAAGTTATGAGAAACATTAAAACACAGTTGCATGAAACCATGAATTGTCAATTTGCATACGTCAAAGTAAATCCTGCTCTAATTACTTCAACATTATTCATTCTTAGATCCCAAATTTAAAAATACATATTTGAATTCTGTTGAAGTTGATATTGCCGCAATGGAAATAAAGAACCATTTGAAGACATGCGAGAACATTTTTAGCAAAGCCATGAGCGTAAGCTATTATTCTGCAGATACACAAACATCCAGTTCATCTAGAATGACATCTTATGATAAAGATGAATGACTTTGGGATACCCATAATAAATCTAGTTATCAACTGATAGAAAATTCTGGTGGGCATGATAGTAATCGCTCATCATAAGTTAAGCAAACTATTCAAGCCTGCATATCAGAGCCAAGGCAGAGCATATCTACTAACAAGCAATTTCACATAGAACAAATTTCGCATCTAACGGTAGTTAACGTAAAAACCGATTTGTGTATGTATTGCGTAAAATTAGAAATCGATTTGTGTATGTATTGAGTAAAATTTATTTTCCTCTCAAATTGTTAGAAAGGAAAGAAAGAAATACAAAATAATGTCTCTTATGTTATTTTACGTCCCTTTCTAATCGGAAAAACAGCTGGTGCAGTTGCTTGTTAGTATATATGCTCTGGCCAAGGTTACAAACAAGTTGGGTAAACAGACCTACGCTCATGTCAGAAGGGTTTTGTATTCAATTTACAAAATGCAGTCACCAGATTGAATAAAATCAAGAAGCATGTCAATGACGATTTTATTGGAGAAAATATGAAATTCGAAGATCATACTATTATTAACAAAGTTGAACGAATTTAGACTTCTGAGGTTTTTATTATTGTTATACTCATAAATATCTCCCTTGATAATTATTTCAGATGTCCATTCGCGAGGGAGGAAACACATTTTTCATGTATTTCCCCCCTGTGCCCCCCACTGAAGCAAAAACTGACCGTTTAAGAACTGTTTTGAAAAGCTTCTATAAAAACTTTCATTTCATACTCATATCGGCTACGTTTGATGAATTTTTTTTCAGGGGCCACTCTCCTGTACTGTTATCATCGATTAATGGCCAATTTTTTTGAATCCTAGAGTTGTTACAAAGCCCTTTTGCTAGGAGCTTTCTCCCGCCTCCTTGACACGTTTCACTTATGAGTATTAATTGTAGGTAATCATCTTCAGTCATTCATTAAATTGAATCAAGTGTTCAAAGCATGCACCTTAAACGTTGAAGTTGGAAAAAAATAACTCAAAATTATTCAATCTTCGCATTTAAAAGAGCCACTATTTTGTTTGACGATTACTGATACCAATAGCTCAACCGATTCTGAAAGATATTCATGACACCTATCATTCCTGAAATTTTCATGCAAATCCTAGCAAAACTGTAGTGTCTGAGTCGGTAAAAAGCGCATGTTGTTCCATAGCCATATGTTGCCATAGTCATACATGCAGCGCATATTGTTCCATAGTAGTACAGGAAAATTCAAACCGCTATAATTCAATCTTTATGAAACTTGCAGGGTAAATCAATCTTATAAATAGTCATCGGTGTACTGAATTTCATTGAATTTAAGGGTACCGTTAAGATTTTATTCAAAAAAACATAAAATCGATAAATCATACTATTACTAACAAAGTTGAGTGAATTGCGACTTCTCACGTATTTGTTGTTGTTGTACTCATCAAGGCCTACATTCCTGATTTTTTTCAGATTTTTCGGATCACAGGTGTCCAATCGCGAGGGTGGGACACAAATTTTTCGTGTATTTCCCCTCCCTGTGCGCCCCTCGAAGCGAACTTTGCCAAACTAAGACCTGTTTTCATCAAGACCTTTCATTTGATACCCATATCGGCTACCTTCAATGAAATTTTTTGTTCGGGGGGTCCCTCCCCTATATTGGGAGCCCCCCTTTAAATACCTTATACAATTTTTTTGTAGTTGAACTTAAAGAGAGCACCACTTTACACCTACATACAAAATTTGATGTTTCTAGCTTAAGTAGTTTTCGAGAAAAACTGCTGTGACACACGGACGGATGGACGGATGGACGGACAGACACGACGTGATTTTAGTAGGGTTTTGTAAAATTATTTTACAAAACCCTAAAAAGGGATATGTTTCTTAATGGAATTCTAGTCCATTTATGTTTTGAGAAAGTATTAAAGTTTTTTTTGGCTCCACCAATCAATGTTTCTAGAGAAACACTTTTTAGTGCTGCCGGTCAAGTTCATTTAAACAGAAGAAGCGATTTGCGAGGCAAAGACGTTGAAAAATTACTTTTTCTCAGTTATAACTCTAAATTATTTAATTACGCATATAATAACTATCAATCAATCAAAAGTATTAATAGTTGTAGCTCAATCAAACTCTTCGTAGTTTTTATTTTAGTTTGAGAGAAAAATCTTTTTATTTTGATACATTCGATTCTGGTATTATTTGCATCAACTTTTTAATTATTACACTTAATAAGTAGTTACTATAAATTTCGACTTTATTTTTTGAATGTTGGGAGGTAAATGCCATTTACGCGCTGAGTGTGGGGCTCCCATTCTCGCGAGTAACAGGACTACCCACTAAACACCTTACTGTCAACCTGAGAGCCTAGCCTGGAACCGTCTGACACATTACATTAGGCCAGGTCTCGCTTCGCTATGCTGTAAAACACCTTCAAGCAGGGGGGATCTCTCCCCTAGTATGAGGGGAGGGAGGAAGAGGAATTTCTAGATAGTCCGACATCGCTAGCGTCCCTGGCTACCATGAGTCCCTTTCATCTTTTAGGACTGCCCGAACACAATGTGTCACACCGTTCCATTTGTCAACTGACCCATGCATTACCACGACTTTACTATCCGGGGTGAACTCTCCTGTTTCCTTGTAGGGGTCCTGTCGGAGCCTGCCCTATTTGTGCATGCAAACAATTTCTTGGAGGCATCGTCTTCCTCTAATGGGCAAAATCTACAGTCGGGGGACCGTACTTACCAAGCTTGTTCAGGTAAGACTAAAAACACCCAAGAGTTGGGTCAAATAGAAGTCAGTTTTACTATTCGTTTGATTGAACAACGGTCTTAAATCAGGAAAGAGGTCCACAATCCATCTTCTCTTCAAGCTGTTCATCCAGCACTGCTGCCAATCGTTGAGGAAACGTTGCCTCTCCTAGCAGGCAACTGTCTCCCTCGTGTCTTCGTTAAACATGGACTCTTTGTATACTTCAAGCAGTCATACGACAGTGTCAACTAAAATACCCTGTACGAAATAATCCTTGAGTTTGGCGTCCCAACAAAAAAGTCTGCTGGCTCAAAGTCATCATGCTAAACACAGAGTCCCAGATCAAGGTAAACGGCGAATAAACGGGCAGATTTATAGAAGAATCAGGCTTCAAACAAGGGGATAGCTTTGTCCTAATGCTCTTTAATATTACCATGGAAAAACGTCATCAGTCGACACCAATGGTAGCATATGCTGATGTCGTCAATATTGTGGTACAATCAATCTCAGATGCCAAGGAAGCATTTCTAAGCTAGAATCTGAACCTGAACCTAACAAAACCTGATCTTTAGAGACTATAGCCTTGTTAGTGTGGATAATTTCATTTAACTTGGACCAGACCTGAATAGAAAAGGCGCCGGAAAGGACGAGATTTAAGGCAGCATAAACGTTCCAAATAAAGCCTTTTAATTACTCCCTACTGCCCATTGTAAAGTCCAGATTTGTGCACAGGCAAGATAAGCTTTATATTTACGAATCACTATTCAAACATATGTTGTTATATGGAAACAAAATATGAGCCCTGACGAGCGAATCTGAAAAACAGTAAACATATTTGAATCAAAAGCACCCCTGAGAATCTACAGTGAAGTTAAACAAGGAACATAGTGGACACTCCGTTGCAATGATGAGTTGTATGAACTATTGGATGAACCATCTGTTTCTACTTGCATGAAGTTACGCAAATTACAATGAGTGAGCCATAAACAAAAGAACATTGAAGGTAGAACATAAGGTAAACATCCAGTAGAAAGACCGAGGACTCAATGGGAACACATGATAGAAGCTGACTGCTGATCTCTGCTGGGAATGATTAACTGACGAAGGAGGTCGCAGAACTATAGTGATTGGAGACGATGAACAATGAACAAACTCTACTTCTTCGTAGCACTAAAGCTTCTCTTAGGATTTTGATTCCCGCAAAAAGCGCCTCAAAATGCCTCGGTCCGTCGAGCGCTTCCTCGAATTAAATAAAAAAAACCAACCAGCGATGAACTGTCTTCATCCACTGAGTGAAACCAGCGTTTCCTTATTGTCCCCGCTGGTCTTCGTCCTTCAGTTCTCGCAACAAATACCTTTTTAGGTATCCGTTGTTCATCCATACGGTTCACGTGGCCAACCAATTGCAGTTTCCGCAGTCTAACAATCGTTGAGACCTCCGGCTCGTCGAAAATTACGTACAACTCATAGTTGTATCGAATGAATAAACTCAAGCGAACGTCAATGATATCTACCCACAAATACATGTTTGTTTTAAAGACAAATGAAATCTTGAGGATATTTTTGTTATTCATTTTATCTGAAAATTTGGGGCAGTTCCAATCAAAGGTACAGTGTCTGGTTTGATGGAAAGCCCAAATGGTAGAAAAACCGTAGATTATTTGTGTCGCAATCGAAAAAATTCAAACTGCTATAAATTCTGTAAATTTCCATAATTGAAGCTCACAGAGTAAAAGGATTTTTTATCTGACTCCCTCAATATAAAACTTCAGTGGATTTAACCGTACGAATGCAAACTTACTAGAAAAAATGTTATATTTAAACTACAACTATTATATTAACAAAGTTGAGTAAATTTCAGCTTCCAAAGTATTTGTTATTGCTAAACCTATCATAATACATAACACAAATTTACTCAATATTCACATGTGAAATGGCCGCCATTTTGTCTTACGATTAGTGATATAACTTGTTGAAGGGATTCAAAAGTATATTCATGATCTTAAACCTTTCTGAGTTTTTCATGCAAATCCTAACAAGCTCATAATGTCTGAGTCGATTGAAAGCGCATATTGTTCCATAGTCATGCATTGTTGTTTTTGTAATATCGGAAAATTCTGCTCAACATAACTTCTTTAAATAATATTTGATCCTTCTGAAATTTACACAATAGAATAATCTTACAAATAACCATCTGGACATTAAATTCATTGGATTTAAGGGTACCCCAACGATTTTCTTCGAGGTTGCCAAACTGATACATTATACTATTACAAAGAGAGTTGAGTGAATTTTGACTTTTAAAGTATTTGCTCGTTATACTCATAAAGAATTGATTTCATATTCTTTTTAGATTTTCATGTCCAATCTGGAGCGGGACACCATTTTTTTGTTTTTGTTCTTCCCCTTCCTCTGATTACTCCGTTTTCGTTATTTTAATTTTACCAACAGATAAAACATCTCATTAAGATGTTTTATCTGATACCCTACCCGCCAATCTTCGGTGAAAAAAACTAATTCGGGTCCCTTCATCTACTCCGAGATGATCGCTTACAGGCTAGCTAGTTCGGAGAAAAGTTTACGCCACAGGTCCTACGCGAGCAGACTAAGTTTGAATACAATTTCTTACCTACAAAAAAGCTACAAAAATTTGTTCCAAAACTTCCCCGAGGAAAAGTTGCATCATTACTTTAAATCTGCCTTCGCGAGGCTTCCCATCACTTCACAACAACAAGTCAAATCCGCGCGCTCCCGACCTCAGTACCAACACGGTACCAGACATAAACCGCTCTAATTCTGATAAAAACACTCTACGCTATTAAAAACACCGAATACAAACTAAGGCACCGCGTTACCGAACCGATCAGTCGTGGATTGTTAATGCTCTACCCACTCAGCGACATACTTCCTTCCTACTTCTGCTTCCCACTGAAAAACTAATTACTGAAACGAAAGATATTGGTTACTTTAAGAATTCATTTTCATGTATTTACGGCTATAATATAATTTTGCGATTAAATATCAACTTAGCAATGCCAAATGAACAAAATTTTTCCTCTTTCAAAATATAAGATTCTTTATTACATGGACATGATTCCTTCACAACATGCACCTTTTTTAATTTTTTTAATTTTCAATTTGTATTGTACTACTAATCACTATTAGCAGGTTTGCAAATCCTTCGGTTGTTTTGCTCGAATCAAAGCCAATCCACATCACCTGATGGGTTTTCTCTCGATTCGAAAGCTTGCCACAACCTTGGTGCGTGTTGCTAAGTGAAGGCCTCTAGAAGCCTGAACGCGGTCATATTGATATGAGATCTCTTGTCATTGACTGGTAGCATCTTCAAGCGAATCAGCACTTGTAAGCGAAATAATTCATACTAAATCGTTACCGCAAAACCAGACAGGTAAACTTTCGAAATCTCCAAGAACCCTGGCACGACCTCAACTCCAACCGGCATTTCCAAATTCTTGAATTCTCGTTTTCGATTCGACTGCGATAGATGACAGATGACCTCCTGCCCGAGACACATGTTCCGAGCTTCGAGGATGGACCAATATAGTGGCCATACCTATGGATATAGAAGGGAAAATGATATGACCGAGTCCACTGGGTTTGATTGTCAGTTCACCTCCAATAATTTTTGATTTAACAATCAAACCGGGGTACGGAATTTGATTAAAGCCACGAGGAACAAAAAACAATATACTTCGTTTGTTTTATTTATTTTTTTTCTTAATTGCTTTTATTGAAAATACTTTGACGTTTTTTTCGACTATGAAGCTTACATTAACCAGGAATTTCGAAGCTTTTCAGAAGATTTGATAACCTAGCTCTTGAGAAAATTTACTGTAGCGCTCTGGCAGAAGCACTGACAGACAGGAACCGATTTCAATAGGATATTGTAAATTTTTTTCAAAACCCTAAAAAACGAAACCTAGTTCAAAGAAATGTATCAAACGGTCCCAGGCTACGTCTTCAGGTTGACAGGGGAGGGGTTTAGTGGGTAATCTGGAAGCCTTTCACGTCTGGGAGACCCACTTTCAGATGGAAATAGCCTTCACCTTTCAACGACAAAAACTAAACCGGGCTTAGTTTTTGGACAAAAAAGAACAAAACTAGATCTCGATAGACGACAAGTGTCCGCATGAGTTCTAAAGGAGAATAATGGTTTAATTTGCAAGGCGTGGGATAAGGTCAAGTTTACAATCTCGGTTGCCGTTTTATCAGTTTCCATTTTCAGAAATGATGTAAATTGGAAATTTTTTGCTCAATGGAGCTTTCATTTTACGTGGGTTATTTGTGGTGTTGTTCTGTGAACACTAAAGCTCCGTCAAAAGCATCTATTCCAGGGCAAAATATTTTGACTAAGTAGGAGTATGCTCCTGACAAAACGTACTTTTATTCAATCCATAAAGTATAAATTTTCATCTTAACCTATCCAGGATTAAACGCAACAAATAATTTATTGACTCGTATATTAAACGTCAAATTTAGGAAAAATACAGAAAAGCATAGAAGTTTACCATAGTGAATGTGGTGCTGTGGGTTAGGGCACACGCCGTTTGCGCAGCAGCTCCCAAGTTCAAAACTCGTTCGCGGCATCGAGTTTGAGCCTCTGATGCTACTGTAGGACAATCAGCCTACTCAGCTGTTATGGGTACTAATTTAAAAACAAGTTGAGTAAGCAGGAGAGTGCTCTTACCGGAGGGTATTTGTAACCACCCTAGGGATTTAAACAAGTTTTCTAATAGTGTGAATTGATGACTTGAATTATTCATCCAATACTTGGGTAAGAAATCGTTCAAATTTATGCAAAAAATGCGAAGTTTCTTTCATAAGCAAATTGTAGCTGCCATTTGAATCAAGCTTTAATTATTTTTCTGATTGCTCGGCCGATTGAACATATTCAAATTAAACACTATTATTCAGAATTTTATATGAATCGATAGAGTTGTAAAGTTTCATGAAGTTTAAAGGCACCATTTTGATTTCATGGGTGAAAATGTAAAATCTACAAACCATACTATTATTGACAAAGTTAAAAAAAAAATTTTGCAAAGGCCTAATTAGGTAATAATTACATGGTTGAGCGTGATATCGACCAGATCACCTTAAATTCCGTTACGGTCATGGAGTAAGATACCCTAACAATAACTCTCAACTCCAAGTTTCGGATTTGGACTGTTGTGCGATAGATTATTATTATCATAGAAGTTTACCAGTACCTTATTTGAAACACTGGCTTTTTTGATTCTGTTTTATTTGTATTACTGATATCATTGGTTGAAAAAACCCTTAAGAATATTTAGGATGATGATTCTTTCAGTAATTTTTGTGGAAAATCAAGTATTTATCGTATATCATAGCATATTTGCGTATAGTTGTCGTTATTATACAAGAAAATCAAAATAAATATAACCCCGTTAAATAGTTTGGAATTCCTTTGAAACTCGCAGGATATAAGTTTATGTATGTGTGAAAATATACAATCGACCATCAAAAACAAAAGAAGTCCGATTTTCTTGTTGTTTTGCTAAAGGCCTAGATCCATTATCTAGACATTTCATATCAAAAGAGATCCAATTTTTGAAAAAGGGTTTATCAATTTATTTTGTTCCTTTTGAAAACCCTGACAGATTATGCAGTTGTACTGCATGGCTTCAAAAGACCCCATCAAAATCATTCAAATAACAAATGTTAAATCAATTCCATTTAATTTAAGAAATTTCAAGACTTAAGGAATTCCTCCAACCATGGATCCAGCCCTTCAAAATCAATATCGCGTTTCAAAATAAGCGGGCTGATTATATTCAAATACAAATTTCAACAGCTTCATTAAATGAAGAACGCTTTAAAACCACTGCTGTTAATGTTGTTTTCATTCCTTTGCACAAAAAATAATAACAGCCATAACATTTTGAGTAGCGATTTGTAAAACATTTTTAAATCTCATCAATTCGTTCCCCCCTAAAAATTTTTTTCTGTTCTCTCATTAAATTGATAATTTATAGCATTCTCGCGCTACATTTGATGCAAAGTAAAATTTCTTTTTACTTTAACGCAAAATATTCGCTTAATAGCAATAAACTATCTTAAATGCATTGTTTTACGCCACTTGTACCGTACGATGATATCGTAAATTTTCTTATAGCTTCCTCCCTACACACATCTCGTCTGTATCTTCGTGGGATTTTTGGCTTGGCCCACATATTAGTAGGTATATCTACGTACATACGAGTATATGCATCCATGAAATGGTTGTGCTGTTTCCGTGATTCAATGAAATAAACTGAAATCAACGAGTACAAATCATGCATGCTAGCGATATTTATATAAAAAATAATTCTAGAAACAAAAAGCAATTTGTTTGGTAGATATTTTGGATAAATAACTTCGAGAAGAGCATAGAAAGCTATTAGGAAAAATAGAATCATTACTTTGGCGAATTTTGCTGTTAAAAATACAATTGAAACTTATTTTCCAAGGTGCCAGTATTCGGCGGGACTCAAATTCAATTCGGAATAAAATATTATTTGTTTGAAATTTTTTAATAGGTCTTCATCACATATTGTATCGTGTATCAAGGAATTTCGCAAAAAAAACCGAAATTGAAACCAGTCTGTCCATCTAACCATTGTTCAGCGTAAGTTTTCAACGTAACGAAAATAGGTTCAGGATACGACCAGGCTACGACACACGACTGTCGTATTGAGAGCTTTTTAGCCGCAAGTTAGACTTGGAAATGATCCTTAGGCATGCGCAGAACTGATTTGTAAGTATATCTTGCTAGGAATGATGCGTGCGAGTATAAAAAATATATGCGACCTGAAAGTTATCAGACCCAATAACCGATTTTCAGGAAAAATAGCAAATACTTGTGACAATCGACCTGGCAAGAAAAGCCACAAAGTCACAGAGTGCGCGCTAAAATTTAATAATTTGTAGAATGCGATCGTGCTGCGACTGTCCAAGTCAAAGTCAAAAGCGCTTTATTCAATACTAATCGGTATAAATTTTCAAAGAATATAAAGCAAATTCCAAACGATAAACATACTAAAACTTAATGGCTCTTTAAATTTATACATTATCATTAAACACATTTCATCAAACAAAACTATAGAAAATTCATATTAATTAATAGTATTACATATTATGTAATTCAATTGGAAAAAGGAGAAAAAAACCAACCAACACTATCCTAAATTATATATAATTTAAACACAACAGTGATTTTTGATCCTACACCAAATATATTTTAACTTAATTCTAATGAAATTAAATCAAAAACTTGATCTTATACTTAAAAAATTCTATCACAATATTCCTAACCTACGCGCTTAACCTTATCTCTAAACCTAATATAATAAACACCACATATGTATACCTAAACTATCCTTAACTTTTAACACAAATAAACAACAACACTAAATGTAGCAATAATGAGCTGAAATTCAAAAACAAAGTAACGCATAACATCAAAACTGTCTTAGCATCAAATTTTATGTCAAACTCATGAAAACGGCCACGGAAAGTCTTCAAATGATTCAAGAGGCTTACGGTGAGGATGCTCTGTCCAGAACTCGTGTTTCAGTGGCACAGAAATTTCCGGGAGGGCCGCGATGACGTCAATGACAAACAGCGCGTCGGTCCTCCATCAACGAGTCACACGAACACGAATGTGCAAAAAGTGCGTGATGTGTTGAACAGTGATCGTCGTCTGAGCATTCGGGCTATCGCAGATGACGTTGGAATTGATAAGATGACCGTTCACAACATTATTAAGAACGATCTGGGCATGAGGAAGATCTGCGCGAAGCTGGTACCCAAACACCTGACTGATGAGCAAAAGGAGCGTCGTGTTGCTGTCGCTTCGGAAATCCTTGATCGACTGCAAACCGAACCAGAGTTCTTACAGCCCGGATATGGCACCAGCGGACTTCTTTCTGTTCCCCAAGATCAAGAGACACCTTAAGGGGACGCGGGACAGGACTCTGGAAACCGTTCAACGTGCTACGATGAGGGCTCTAGACAGCATCGAGGTTGCTGACTTCCAGGGAGCGTTCGGGGATCGGAAAATCCGGTATCAGCGTGTTATCGACTCCAATGGGGACTACTATGAAGATTTCTAAAGAAAAATTCTACATATTTTGCCAATAAAAAATTTCCTGATGTCAGTCCGGTTACTTATTATACAGCCCTGTAGTCAAGTTTGATGGTAATGTCGCATTAGTCGAATGGTTTGACTCAAACCTATTCTTCTGGCATCAAATGCTTTAAACGCTAAGCCAATTGGTTCATGTCGCAGATGGTCCTAATCAAAGAGAAATACTCAGATGTACCGTGACAAAATATTATTGCAGAGAAGAATTTGCACATGGAGTAACTAGATTTGATGTGCTGGATGATTCGCCTCGAACCAACAGAACTGTAAAAGTGATTTAAAATTTCATTGGTTTAGCCTCACTGAATGCACGAATCTTATACAGACAAAATAAAATGGCTCTACTTAAAAGCAAAAAGGAGATACTTCACTACTTAGAATCCAAAACAATTATGGCTAGAGTTTTCCTGTTCATTGATAAAGGCTTAAGCGAATGTTCTTCAGAGTCATCAGCCCTTCAGTCAGATGCTAAGAGAAGAAGAGCCTCTAACAAGTCCATTAAAAACTGACGACATAAACATTTCAGATTTGGCGGGCAGGAATTCAGTTCGATGTAAATAACGGGAGTGTGATAAAAAACGAGATTTTGCTGCAACATCTGCATAAAAAATTGCTTTAAAATTGAGCAATCAGAGTTACGATATTAGCAACTTTTTACTTTTGCAGGAATATATTTTTATCAGTTTATATATTTGAGATTGCTGTATTTTTTCCAAATACAGTCTGTTAAGTAAGAGCGTTTCCAGCATAGCTTGCGATCGGCAATTGATATCGACTTCAAATTTTTTTTGATCGGTAGAGAAAAGTCTTTGGGGCTTTGAAAAAAAATTTCAGTCGAAGTCAATCTTCCGTCGGGAAAACACTAAAATCCCGATGAGTGCCATCTACGCAAAGCGCTTCGAGGTCGTGTTCCTTTGCACGCACCCTAAAGGACCAAAAATTAACTATGTAGTGGCAGCTAAATATATTAAAAAGTCTGTATCGTTTGTCAAGAAGTGCGTTCAACGATTTAAAGAGTCAAAAACCGTCGATGGCCTTCCAAATCGTGGCTCGGTAGGAAAAGTGGCCAAAAAGGACAAAAACAAATCGTGGCTTTGTTTTCGCGCAATCCTGGCTTGTCCTTACATCAAGGATAAGCGAAACTGAAGCAAAAAGGTCTCGAGCTATCACACGTCGCCATTCGGGAACATCTATGCGCAAAGAATATAAAATGGCGGAGTACCGATAATGATCCCAAACACCGGAGCCGGCTGTGTACTGAATGGAAACGGGAAAAATGCATTGTGACACTTGATTGGCCTTTGCAATCGCTTGATGCAAATCCTATCGAAAACGTCTGGGCCTACATCAAGCAGAACCTCCGTGGAAAACGTGTTTATAGTTTGAAACAACTTTCTCGACAAATTCGACTCATTTGGAAGGCGCTTCCTTTCGAATACGCCGAAAATTTAGTGGAAAGTATGCCTCGGAGATGCCAAGCAATAATTGATGCTGGTGGTGATTAAACACACTATTAAACTGAAAGCGCGTTACCTCAGAATGTATTTAATTTTTCAAGGCTGGTGTTTAAATTCAACTTTTTATTCTTAACACGGTGCCTAATGTTTCCTATTTAAAGTGCCATTTGAAATGATTTTCATGTAATAATATTAAGAGTTAGTGAAAAATATGCCATTTGGTCGTCAAAATATAATTGAATGTGGAAACGATAGACAGGCTGTCGATTGAAATAGGCGTTGATTATTGCTGATTAAGACTGAATATCCATTTAGATGGACTCAAATTGTTTTAAGGTATTTAAACCCTTAAAAGTGGAATCTACAAAACTAATTAAAAAATTAACGTACTTGCGAGCTGAGATCTTACGAGAATATTCCAACAATCAAATCAACTTTTCCAATAACATTAAATTAGATAACTGAACATACATACAAATGTTTTCATAACTAAAATATAATAAATTCATCTGTTTCAATACAATCGTTGAATACTAAATCAATACGAACAAACCCACAGAACAGAAATGGGCCAATTATTCATCATCAGAATATATCGCCAGAAAGTTGTTATGCCAATAGTAATTTTCGGTTAATGCCATCAAAGCAATTACGCCTAACGAACGAAATCGTCAACAATCTGGAAGACATTTCTTCTTTCTACTCCAGCCAGGCAGCCGTTCGAATCGTAACCTAGCCCAAATACAACTGAAATGATGTGCAGAAAAACCATTTGTATACTTCAGCTAACAGGCACGTGCCATGACAATAAAATCAATCCTTGAACCGACATGGCCGTAAAAGCAGGATTTCCATCATTGCTTACTATTATCTACATTTTTTAATTCGAAAAAGAGATGTAGTAAGTGAACTCTTTCATTTCATCGACACACAAAACAAACAATTATCCCTGAACAATGTTATAATTTTAGTGTGTTGATAACAGATAGTTTCTATCTGACTTCTATAGTAAAATGACATGGTTGAAATCCGCTAGCTTTATTGATCGGAACTTATTAATCATGCCAGCAATAGTCGAAGCCTTAATAGGCTATTTGAAGATATTGGTAGCTGGATGTTGATTACCATATTATTTAAAATTTATGATGACTAGTAGGTATGTATCTATATATGATTTCAATAAATCGATTATGAGGCATACTGTGTGACTAGTGGCACCGTCTTGTTGAAACCACATACCGTTGATGTCAAGTTTATCCAACATAACACGATCGCGCTCTCCATTGACGGTAACATGACGGTCGTTTTCATCAACGAAAAAATACGGCCCAATCATACGTCCGGCATGAAAACCGCACCAAACACTAACTTTTTGCAGATGCAATGGTGTCTCAAGAAGCACATATGGTTTTTTTTGCTCACCACTAACGCATGTTTTGCTTATTAACAAAGCCATTAAGCCAGAATCGAGCTTCATCGCTGAAGATGATTTTTCGATACTCTGGTTGGTGGTGAAAGTGGAACCTCTTGCTGTGCTTCTGGAGTATTCACAGCTTCAGTCTTTGTTGGGGGCACTGAAAATAGCCTGGAAATATTGCAGCCATTTGTTTTTAATTTCGACAGGGTTGCCCATTTTGCTCCTTGTGCACTTTTGTAAAGACTTGTTTGTGGATTAAAGCCGTCTATTAACTGTTTAACAGAGGCATACGCCAATCTGTCTTTATGTAAGGTCATATTTTAGTTTATCTGTTGAATCAGTCATTTCTCATTTTGGCACATTTTTTCAGCTTGTCATCGAAGGGTATAGTATTATTCTTCTTTGGCCCAAGTTGGTCACCGGATGTATTCTTTGTGTGCCTGGTTCCTTCTTTTTAATTGCTTCCTTGCATTCTTTGTCGTTCCAGTAATTTTTGCTTTTCTTCAGCTGGTGCCCCAATACCTCTCCGGCTGCTTCTGTTACCGCATCTCTTACTGTCTTCCACATGGCTTTGATATCCTCATTACTTTCTTCCGCCTGTAGGAATATGTTGGTGCAATTTTGCGGCACGAACATGTAAGTGGACGTTACTGAGCTATTATTTAGCTTGTGTATTTGGTACCTTGGAGTAACTGATGCTCCCTATTTATAGCTCTTGGAGATGCGGCATTGGAGCTTGATCCTAATAAGGTATTGGTCTGAATCACAGACAGCGCCGTGGAACGAGCACGTGTCAAGAATGCTGTTGGCGGCTTGTTGTTGTATAAGAACATGGTCGATCTGGTTGAATGTGCGAACATCTAGGGATTCCTATGTTCTCTTATGGATGTATCGATATGGAACTTACTTTGAGGCAACCAGGCATTGTCCGTTGTCACTAATTTCTGCATGGAGGCTGTGTCCTCCGGTTATTCCTCTATGCACTGTTTCTCGATCGATTTTTGCATTGAAGTCACTCAGAACAGTTTTTATGTCGTTTGATGGCAATACATCGACAGTGTGTTCCAGAGTACTGCAAAATTTGTCCATGATTGTCTCCTCCTTGTCTTTTGTAGGCGTGAGAATTGACCAGCCAGACATAAAAAAATTTGGTCTTGATATGAATCGCACAGATCTCAAGGCTTCTTTGCGATTTTGCACTTTTAAACATAGTGCGCGTTCACATATCAAATAAGTCTTCCCCATGCTATCTGGTGTCTTGCACTGCAAGATTACTGATTCTGCATTTCTTTATTTCATCCAGAAGTTGTCCTGGCCCATTCAATGATCTTACATTCCAGCTTCCAAAAGAAGTGTCCTTCGTACGTGTGATGGTCGGTGTCGTTTATCCAATCCGATGCTCTTTTCCTGATTCCATGACAAGCAAATACTAAAAGGAGTATTGTCAGTGATTCGACTTAGTCGGTTTTTGGTCCACAAGTGGTATTTGATTTCCCATATTCTAGCCAGCTAGTGGGCTCAGGCACTCTTTATCCGCCAGCTGAGAAATTTTGATTTTAAAGGGTCAAAACAGGCAAAAACCCCGAACTGCATCAGTTTCTATACCTCGACATTTTTTCTATTGAAGCGATGCTTCTTATGAGACATTCTGGGTGAACGCGAAAAAAGCGTTCAAGCTGATTACTGATGAGGGCAGATGATGGCTGACGATGGTACATAACAGCTGATAATGGGTGGGTGATGCCGGTTAAGGGTGGAGTATTACTCTTAATGACTAATGAGTGCAAATTACGGTAGCTAATGGTGATTGACGGGTGAAGAGAATAGATGATTACTGATGAGGGCAGGTGCTTGCTGGGAATGTTGGATAGGTAGGCATAAAGGTAGACACTAAGTGATGAAGGTGTATTAATGCAGGTGACTGCTGGAAGTGAGGAATGATCGTGGATAATGGTGACGTGCATGGATGATAACGGGTGATTGCTGATGAAAGCAAATGATGATGATACGAATGATAACTGATGAGAGCCGGATGGTGACTGAAGGATGGCTGATGATGGTGGTTGTTGACTGGCAGCATATGGCGGCTAATGGCAGGTGGCGAATGATGGCGGATAATGGCAGTGACAGTAGACGATTGCAAGTCATGGATGATGATGTTATCTGGTGTGGGGCATATTGCAGATGCTGGTTGGTAGCACACATAGTTTTCAATAGCCATTTACTTTGCGATTACTTCAAACAAGTCCAAGGATAGAGCCTAATGGTGACTGGCATTAGCTTAAGGTCCGGTTCTTCCCCACGATCACTTATTTGTGGCTTGCTCACGGGTCAGTAACACAGACAATCTTTTATGTGAGCTGTGCGGAGGAAGTCGTAGACAAATCATCTATAAAAATCATAACATCAAGCTAAATATTAGTCACACATAATCATAAATATAATCATGGATTTGTTGTATTTCATCAATTGAATATAAACCAACAAATTGATAACTGCTCCTCACTCAATAACTACCAAACACCTCCCGAACAGCAATACTTGATTCAATTCAAGACAGATTCATAAAAAATCATAAGTGAATTAAAATACCGAATTCTATATCGGTTTCAGTACCGGAACTTGAAAAACTGCGTAACGCTTTCTGTACGAATATGGTTTGCGAAGCAAGGCATGATTTTGTGGCATTTAATCAAGTTTGGTGAAGATAACGCTTTTCTTGTCGATATTTGTGCAGAATGGCTTGATTCTTTGAGAAAATAAGGGAAAAAATAATTAATTTTTATGAGAGAATTTTCATATAAAATGTTGTTTCCGAAGTCACAAGATGATTTGGGAGCGGTGGCCACCACATGGTTGCGAGTCACTCAGCCCACCCGGTGCCTCAATTTGCCTACTTTTCGTTTTTCGCTCGAATCAATGACAGGTTAACAAATGACATATGTGACATGGCCATCGCTGCCACCGCTCTGAAATCAAGTGGTGAAATCAAGTGCTACTTGTGTAAAGAAATCGCTTAGAGAAAAAATTATAATCTTTAAGTTTTATTTTCTCGAAATCCAAGGACATTCGAACAAATGTCCTAAACAAACATGATTCCTAACACAGAACTAGATTGAATGCAATCAAAATTGCGCTCCGCGTCCCTGATCATATCGTCAACACGGTTTCAAGTTTTGGGTACTAGTAACGGTTTTTTCAGTACCAGTACGAGAACTGATGCTTTCCAGTATACGTACTGCAATACTTCAGCTGGAACACCATCTGGACCTGGAGCCTTCCTCGCTTTCAGCGAAAGGACTGCCTCTTCCAGTTCCAGCTGTGAGAAGAGTGGACCCTCGACTGCTGTTTCACCATGGACAGCGTCAACACGGACGGGATTAGCGGGGAAAAGTACCCGCACTATCTCGTCCATCTTTTCCGCATCATGTATACAAGGTTTCCGTAGCGCACCAACATTCTGCATAACTAGCTTGTTGCCAAGGCCCCACGGATCCTTGTTCACATTGTCCACTAGATGAAATGACAAATTGACTGACGATCTTTCGTTATTGTGTTTTGTTTTGATTTGCGAGATCGTTTGTTGTGATTTTCTTAAGTTTTTTCTTTTGATCGCGATTGTAATACACGTTTTTCCGGCCGAGTTCACGATTTATTGGCTAATCCGGGCTTGTTTTCATTGCGTGGGTAACATTATTTCCCATTGCTCACGTTGGTAGTAACGAAATTTGATAATGACTATTTAATCGGCGCATTAAATTTTGTAGGTAGATCTAGCTGTAAAACATCCTAGGTGTTTTGAATGTCGCTTGCAATTCACTGCGAGTAATTCTTTTTTTTTTTTGCTCGGGGTTTTCAGTACTATAGGACGTCGGTATGCTGCAGTCTTCTAGTATTTTGTTTTTCGGTAACTTTATCATTAAATATAGCAAATTTCCCGATAGCCATTCATTGCTATCATCGAGTAGGCCAGGGTGTTAATGAAATGAACTTTTAATGAAACTCAGGTCCATATTCTCATCTCAAAATCCAAACAAAATACTCAACATTCTACCCATGTCGTATACTACATCATTTAATGATGTGTTGTTAAGGTGGGATACTCGTATTTTGGGTTGTCCAAAAATTAGTGTCGTTTTTTTCATGTTTTTCAAAGTAAATTTATTTATATCAGCAACAACTATCAATTATATATTGACCATTTTGTTGGAAGACTTTTTGCCATCTTTCGCTAAGTTGAAAAATTCCACGTTCGATGAAGCCTTGGTTTCTAGAAGCGAAATACTGGCCCAACTCATTTTTAACAGCCTGATCAGAATCGAAAATTGTACCATTCAAATGGTTTTGAAGGCAGCGAAACAAATGATAGACTGATGGTGCTAATTCAGAGATATAGGATGAATGTGGCATCAGTTCTCAATTGAGCTCTATTAGCTTTTGACGGGTTATCAAAAATATGTGGGATCTGGCGTTATCATCACGCCTTTGCGATTGGCCAGTTCAGGGCGTTTTTTCTTTATTTAATTTCGATAGCTGACAACAGCAGACATTTGAGTTTGGTTTCTTGAAATCAATTCAAAGTAGACTTTCCCCTTGTAATCCCACCAAAAAGAAAGCATAATCTTCTTTTGGTGAATATTGGCTTTGGATGCCGATTGTGGGGACTCATCTTGCTTGGTCCATGATCATTTTCGGACTATGTTATCGTAAAGAGTCCATTTTTCATCATCCGTTATAATTCTTTTGAGAAACGGTTCGTTTTGGCTACGACTCAGCAAAGGCGCATATGTTGATGCGTTTGGTGAGGTCGGTTTCCTTTAACTCGTGAGGAACCCAAACATCCAGGCTGTTTACGTAACCAATCTGTTGTAAGTACAAATAAATGGTTGAATTCGATATGTCGGGCTTCTCTGCTATCTCTTGAGTTGTCATACGCCGGTTAGTTTTGATTAACACCTTTATTTTATCATTAGTAGTGGTTCGACGACCACTATCTGGTGCCGATATATCGAGAGTAAATGCATTTTAATCCGGCATTACATCCGTGTGAATATCTTTTTGCATGTCTTCGGAAAATAAGTTTATGTAAATTTGATATATTTCTACAAGTATAGGGACGTAGTGGGCATTAATAGACTGTACTGAAGTAGTTTATCGGAGAGACAGTATTCAGTATGTGGCCTAAATCTGGTGCACTAACATCTGCATTCGTGCCAGGATCATTTTTAACCTATATTTAAATTTATAATTAAATTACATCTAGCAGGATTTTTCTGTTTTTGTAGTTTACCTTTAATTTCAGTTGAGGTGCTACGATTCGTATCACTACTTGTTTCATCTTTGATTTAATTCACACTAGATTCCTTTTGTTAAACTTCACAATCTAAACCGAGACACCTAACATCCTGATCTATTGAATTATTTTCTGTACATGTATGATTGATATTGCTTTTGTTAAGTTCATTGCATTGGGTGCTCAAATTAAAATGTATTTTAGTCAATTATTTTGGTTATGTGATAACCGCAGGCTAATTCTTTTTTTATCCTTGAAAAGCCATCAGACCTTGCTTTGTTGGGTGGGTAGCCGCGTTTCGACTCCTCTGAGCCATCTTCGGTGATGAATGGATTTGTGTAATTTGCCTTAGCATGGCGTCAGCTTTTTTTTCGCATTTCAGCATGAAGGGATATGTATTTTGACGTTTTTGAAAAACAACTCAAGCATAATTTATCCAGGTAGCCAGTTTCCTGGGTAGTAAATATTTAAGAAAAAAATGCATAGCAGCTCAATCAATCCACTAAGGTGGTGCTTCAAATTTTGGAATGATAGATTCGCAAGCCGGACGTAAAATTTCTCCATCACCCACACATACACGACAAATTTCACTTATTTTCCCATCGCCACTAATATCATTATCCATTTTGATAAAAATTTTGTCCGAAGCACAATGTACTTTCAGCAAAATAAACGAGAGAATCCGGCTTGCTACTGCGATATGCATGGACGCTAAGCGGCATGACGTAGTATCCGGGTCGCGGAAGTAGTTGTTTTCATTTCGGCGTTCTGGCATGTAAGTTGATATATGTGCAGATTCACGCACTAATTACATGCATTCAGATACTTACGTTACTTTACGCATTACCTTAATTTCAAAAACGATAATTTTTTATATTCAATAAAACTAAAAATTTTTTCTTTGAATAATTATTCTTTAATTTAAACCTTCGCTCGCGGTGACTATTCTATTCCGGTGTTCAAAATAAATCCGTCGTTTGGATACAGACCTCCGTGAAAAGTATTTACTAGGGCACCTTCCAAATAGTAGGATGAGAAATAAGGGCCACTCTTAAAAGCATACAGAAAAACAGCTAACATAAGTAACGCTATCAGTGGTTTTAGAGCAGCTGGAATTGACCTTGTTGATTCTGACAAATTTAAAGACATCAATGCCATCCCAGTCAGGCAACGGGTACGTTTTTATACAAGTCAAACCAAGTGATAGCCTATGCAGACAACATCAACATTTTGTCACGGTCGACAACAACTGCCATATAACTTTTTCTGAAACTTGACATCGTAGCCAAACTGGTAGGGCTACAAATCAATGAGAATATAATAAAACTTATGACGCAGTCAAGAAAAAATACCTCAAATACACAAAATGTTATACATGGCGAATACAATATCGAAAATGTGGGCGAATTATTATATTTAGGTGCCAAAATAATAAGACCCGGTAATTAAAGAGAGGAATTACGCTGAGGAATACAGCTCGCAAAAAAGTATTTTATTTAATTTTGACGACCTTGAAGACTAGCTTCATACACAGGAAAATAAAGCTTAAGGTCCGGTTCTTCCCCACGATCACTTATTTGTGGCTTGCTCACGGGTCAGTAACACAGACAATCTTTTATGTGAGCTGTGCGGAGGAAGTCGTAGACAAATCATCTATAAAAATCATAACATCAAGCTAAATATTAGTCACACATAATCATAAATATAATCATGGATTTGTTGTATTTCATCAATTGAATATAAACCAACAAATTGATAACTGCTCCTCACTCAATAACTACCAAACACCTCCCGAACAGCAATACTTGATTCAATTCAAGACAGATTCATAAAAAATCATAAGTGAATTAAAATACCGAATTCTATATCGGTTTCAGTACCGGAACTTGAAAAACTGCGTAACGCTTTCTGTACGAATATGGTTTGCGAAGCAAGGCATGATTTTGTGGCATTTAATCAAGTTTGGTGAAGATAACGCTTTTCTTGTCGATATTTGTGCAGAATGGCTTGATTCTTTGAGAAAATAAGGGAAAAAATAATTAATTTTTATGAGAGAATTTTCATATAAAATGTTGTTTCCGAAGTCACAAGATGATTTGGGAGCGGTGGCCACCACATGGTTGCGAGTCACTCAGCCCACCCGGTGCCTCAATTTGCCTACTTTTCGTTTTTCGCTCGAATCAATGACAGGTTAACAAATGACATATGTGACATGGCCATCGCTGCCACCGCTCTGAAATCAAGTGGTGAAATCAAGTGCTACTTGTGTAAAGAAATCGCTTAGAGAAAAAATTATAATCTTTAAGTTTTATTTTCTCGAAATCCAAGGACATTCGAACAAATGTCCTAAACAAACATGATTCCTAACACAGAACTAGATTGAATGCAATCAAAATTGCGCTCCGCGTCCCTGATCATATCGTCAACACGGTTTCAAGTTCTGGGTACTAGTAACGGTTTTTTCAGTACCAGTACGAGAACTGATGCTTTCCAGTATACGTACTGCAATACTTCAGCTGGAACACCATCTGGACCTGGAGCCTTCCTCGCTTTCAGCGAAAGGACTGCCTCTTCCAGTTCCAGCTGTGAGAAGAGTGGACCCTCGACTGCTGTTTCACCATGGACAGCGTCAACACGGACGGGATTAGCGGGGAAAAGTACCCGCACTATCTCGTCCATCTTTTCCGCATCATGTATACAAGGTTTCCGTAGCGCACCAACATTCTGCATAACTAGCTTGTTGCCAAGGCCCCACGGATCCTTGTTCACATTGTCCACTAGATGAAATGACAAATTGACTGACGATCTTTCGTTATTGTGTTTTGTTTTGATTTGCGAGATCGTTTGTTGTGATTTTCTTAAGTTTTTTCTTTTGATCGCGATTGTAATACACGTTTTTCCGGCCGAGTTCACGATTTATTGGCTAATCCGGGCTTGTTTTCATTGCGTGGGTAACATTATTTCCCATTGCTCACGTTGGTAGTAACGAAATTTGATAATGACTATTTAATCGGCGCATTAAATTTTGTAGGTAGATCTAGCTGTAAAACATCCTAGGTGTTTTGAATGTCGCTTGCAATTCACTGCGAGTAATTCTTTTTTTTTTTTTTGCTCGGGGTTTTCAGTACTATAGGACGTCGGTATGCTGCAGTCTTCTAGTATTTTGTTTTTCGGTAACTTTATCATTAAATATAGGTAATTAAAGAGAGGAATTACGCTGAGGAATACAGCTCGCAAAAAAGTATTTTATTTAATTTTGACGACCTTGAAGACTAGCTTCATACACAGGAAAATAAAGCTTCAAGTATATAAATCAGTGATAAGACCTGTGCTACGCTGTGGGTGCGAAACATGGATCCTAGCCCAAGCAACCGCAAACATATTGAATGCCTTTGAGAGACGGGTCCTGGGGCGAATATTTAGAGCAAAGCTAGACGGGGACCAATGGCAAATCCGATACAACCATGAGCTTTATGAAATTTTTGACGAGCCGTAGGTCTCAGCAATTGTAATTAGTATAGATGAACAACCGATACCCTAAAAGGTTTTTGCTGAGAGAACTGAAGGGCAGAGCCCAACGGGGAAACCGAGGAAATGCTGATCTGACTCAGTTGACAAAGATAGTCATCGCTACTCGGGTTTTAAAATTGGAGAACCCGGTCAATGCACCGAGATAGTTGGAGGCGCTTGTTACAGGCCCGGGAGTGGCTGTCATACTACGGATGTTTCGGTCAGACTCAAAAATGCGATATTCATGAAGCTGCAGCTGAGCAAAGTTTTAATGAGTTCGTTAACATTGACAGAGTCAAGTACCAACATAGGAAGCCGCTTCTATTCCGGAAATCGACAACTTTTTGAGCATTGGCAGCAATATTCCTCCTCCATCCATTTCTGTACCTCTTGGCCAAATTACCAATGTGCCTGTCATTCTTACAAGAACCACTTCTAAGCGACAGAATAAGAGGCACTCTCAGTATGCTGACCGTAAGTCTGATAAAAAATATATATTTTCAGATATTTGCTCGAATTTAATTGTATCTGATCTTAAGCCGGATACAGCACG
Source organism: Odontomyia ornata (assembly GCA_963969285.1). Taxonomy (NCBI): domain Eukaryota; kingdom Metazoa; phylum Arthropoda; class Insecta; order Diptera; family Stratiomyidae; genus Odontomyia; species Odontomyia ornata. Next base: position 316,911,273 of record OZ017738.1, on the reverse strand, counting down.
AGAAATCAAATTCGAAAGGCTTAAGCACTCCAAGTAAAATCAAACTGATACACCCCAAAATGTTTGTGCAATTGAGGGCTTTATTTTAATCAACGCAAACTTAAACACTAAATAAAGTAATATTATTTGCTTGATCATTTTATTTTACCTTCACGTTCATCGTCATTAAAATATTCGTGTACAGGCTTGTTTACACGCGCAAGCATTTGAATTTATTGTTTTATGGGAAACGTACACTATTCTAAAATGAAAAATAATGCATCCACTTTGATAGTATGTAAATGTATTACGGAAAAAAAGGTGTTGATGAACTTCACCTTGAACTTGCAAGAAGCATTTAATGAATTGAAAGGAAATTAAGTTTAAAGTTTATATTAAAGCTATCAACCTTTTGATATTAATTTGAATGGAATTTAATAAAGAATTTACTTTTACATAAAGAATCTTTTGCATAAAGAAACTTTTACATAAAGTGCTTAAAGTAATTTAAAAATAAAAGAGTTATTGAACTCTTATACTCAGATTTTATCCAGTACTCCTATAAAAATTCAACTAGAGGGAAAACAGAAACGGCAAAGTGAGAGGGAAGATTTAACTGAAATAGAAATGGTTCTGACTAAACAACCAGAAAATAACATGAAAACTATTCAAAAGAAGCCAGGAATCAGGGGTAAAGGAGTCAGAAATGCTAAGAAAGCTTTACAATGAAATGAAAATGGAGAGGAGTTGTTCTGCATAATATGCAACGGGAAATATGAAACAAACTTCACCGATAGATGACTGGACCATGTGCATCATTTGTATACTCTGAACACATGAAAAATGTTTTAATGGCAAAACTAGTCAAGACTAGGTGTGTGATTTGTGCCACCCAAAGAAATTTTTACCATCCCATAATGTGCAGATTTCCCTCGTGGGATGATCTCAATTTCCCCATATCCCCATCGGGGAAAAAAAACAATAATTTTTCTGTTTTCTCAAGTATTTGTTTTATTTGATATCCGCAAGCTTGCGGATTTTTTCCTTTCAACCATATTTCCAATAAAATATTCGTTATTAAGAGTTTTTTGTCAGTAATAAGCACAATAGAAAGATAAGCAAAGTTTATATTTCAACAAATGATGATGTTTTTAGGTCTTTGTTAAAAAAATTTTTAACAAAGGGCTACTAGTTTCGCGACCTGTCTGTCCGTCCGTTTGTCCGTCTGTTCGTGCGTCACACCTAATTTCCTCAGAAACTATAGAAGCTAGAATGCTCAAACTTTGTGAAAAGGTCAGAAGTGATTATCTATTCTTCAGTTCAGGTCTTACCGAAAATTTAAAAATTTTTTAAGGGGGGTCCCCCTCATAACGAATTAGCCCGTAACATGTTTTTTAATCAAAGTTGGGTATCAAATGAAAGGTCTTGATTAGAAATTTTAAAATCTGAAATAAAAAAATCATTTTATGACAAGGGGTCCAGGGAAAAGCAAAATGTACCAAAAATTGGTGTCCCCCCGCTTGCGATTGGGCACGTTTGAGCCGAAAAATCTGAAAATTACCACGAATGTGGGCTTTTATGAGTGCAAGGGCAACAAACACCTCAGAAATCGAAATTCACTCAATTTTGTTCATAATAGTATGATTTGTAGATTTTACATTTTTGCCAAAAACAAAAAGGTACCTTTAAACTTTTTGAAATTTTGCAATTATATAGATATTTACATTCACAAAATTTAATCGAGATCGAATCATAATCAAGTGAGTTATAGCCATTTCAATTGTATGGAATTACAACAACATTAACTCGTGTTTATGGTTGATACATATTTAAAATTGACCTAGGCACTTTTATTTTCTTTCAATTTTCACGAAAACATAAGGAATAGTGTTTAACATGAATATATTCAATCGGCCGAGCATTCAGAAAAAACATTAAAGCTAGATCAAAATGGCGGCTGCACTGCGCTTATGAAAGAAACTGTGCATCTTTTGCATAAATTTGAGCGATTTCATATCCAAGTATTGGGTGAATAATTCAAGTTATCGATTAATGCTATGAGAAAACTTGTTTCTAACCCTAGAATGTTTGCAAAGACCTTCTGGTAGGAGCACCCTCTCCTCTTTACTCAACTTGTTTCTATTATTTTTGAACGCCAATCCTCCACTTTCACGTACAACTTGTTATATGGTTGGTTGGTTTTTTAAGGGTATTGTAAAATCATTTTACAATACCCTACTAAAATCGCGTCCTGTCCGTCCATCCGTCCGTGTGTCACACCACTTTTCCTCGCGAACTACATAAGCTAGAAATACAAGATTTTATAATTAGGTGTAAAGTGATGCCCTCTTCAAAGTTTCATCACAAAAAAAAATGTATAAGGTGTTTGAGGGGGATCTCCTCATATAGAGGGGTCGCCCCCGAAAAAAAAAATTTAATCGCATGTAGGCAATATGGGTATCAAATAAAAGGTTTTGATGAGAACTTTTTAAAACAGTGCAGGGGAAGGGGAAATGTACGACACCTTTCACCCGAAAAATCATAGAGGTGAGACTTTAAGGGCAACAAATACCTTAGAAGTCGAAATTCGATCAACTTTGTTAAGAATAGTACATTTTATAAATTTTACATTTTTGCCTATAAAATCAAAATGGGACCCTTAAATTTCCCAAAAACTATAATTTAAGTTTTTTAAAGCAATTGTATGTATTCTGTAAATTTCACAATAATCGAACAATAAACAGCTAAGTTATAGCCGACTGAATGTTTAACAGTTACAACAACATTAACACGTGATACTAGGGAGGTACACGTTTGCAACGGACCTAGACACTATAAATATGTAGGAATTTTGATAAAAATTTTAGAAATGGTTTTTAATATTGATGTGTTATCATGACTAACTAAACGATGGGGTCAAAACACTTGAAACAAAATGGCGGCGAATATAAAAATATAATAACCATAATAATTCTTCGAGCTCAATTTATGGAATCTGCATATTTGTCAAGTTTTGATATGCAGAATATATTGCTTGATTTACTAATTGTTCTACAATACCCTTCTGGCAGGAGCACTCTCCTGCTACTTCAACTTTTTTCATACTTTTCTCCACTTATTGTCAAAGGTATATTCATTCATTCGTTTTATCTACACATTCATTTCTATCTCGTTTGAATTAATTAATTTATATGTTTTAAATTCGCTTTTTGTTTATACAATGTTATAGATATATACTCGTATATAATATATTTTCATTCAGTCATTCAATATTTCCAGCAATTCAAATCAGCTTAAAGTAAATAAAAGCTTCAATTCACTCTGAGTTTTAAGCAAATCGTGGTTCAAAAGAACGCAAGTTTAATTTTGAAACATCCAACAGTGTCACTTCAAAACATATCATCACTTTATATTAAATACACACTATTTTACTCTAAAACAACAAAAAATTTCATATAAAGAAATTTCACTTTTCAGGTTTTTGTAAAATAGTTTTACAAAACCCTACTAAAATCGCGACCTGTCTGTCCGTCCGTCCGTCCGTGTGTCACAGCAGTCTTTCTCGCAAAGTGCTTAAGCTAGAAACACCAAATTTTATATGTAGGTGTAAAGTGGTGCTCTCTTGAAAGTTCAATTTAAAAAAAATGTTATGAGGTATTTAAGGGGGGGTCACCCCATATAAGGGAGTGGACCCCGAAAAAAAAATTCAGTCAAAGGTAGACAATATGGGTATCATATGAAAGGTTTTAATGATAACTTTTCAAAACATGTTTTAAACTGAGAATTTTTGCTTCAAGGGACGCACAGGGAGGGGAAATACATGAAAAATTTGTGTCCCCCACCTTTGACCCGAAAAATCTCGCGATTGGACATCTGAGATCCAAAAAAAAATCACAGAGGTAGATGTTTATGAGTACAACAACAACAAATACCTAAAGTCTTCGAATTTCACATTTTCCCCAACAAAATCGATATTTAAGTAGTTACACATAAGGGCCTAATACTCTGCAAGTTTTATGAAAATCGAATCATATTGACGGAAGTTACAGCCATTTGAAATTTCTGCAATTTCAACAACAATAACACACGGTTTTGGTATTTTATGGACTTCCCATGGGTTCAGACACTGCAATTTTGATTTAATCTTCTTTAAATTTCCAGATAAGATATAACAGTACATATTTTTTTGGAATTCAATATTTGAGTGCTTTTTGTTAGTTTGGAACAAAACGGCGACCGTTGAAAATGGAGAAACAATGGATTTTCCTTTAAACGTGCACATCTCTTTGACATGTTTCTTGACCGTATTTCGGAGAGGTTGGATACAAAACCCTTCTGACATGACCGTACATCTGTTTACCCAACTTGTTTAAATTACATTTGAAAATTGGTTTTAAATTATATCAACAAATATTACAGTTAAAGCCTTTTTGAATGAAAACGCTATAATCCACAGAGTATGCAAAGAGGTCGGGTCATCTGAAAAACAGGTAGGTCTTTTTAGGGCTTTGTAAAATAATTTTACAAAACCCTACTAAAATTGCGTCCTGTCTGTCCGTCCGTCTATCACAGCAGTTTTTTCTCGGAAACTGCATACGCTAGAAACATCAAATTCCGTGAGCTCTTCAAAGTTCAACTACCAAAAAATATTATATGGTATTTAAGGGGGGTCTCCCAATGTAGAGGAGTAGCGCCCAAAAAAAAAAAAAAAATTCATCAATGATAGCCGATATGGGTATCAAATGAAATTTCTTGATAAAAACTTTCAAAACAGGTCTTAATTTGACATTTTTTGCTTCGAGGGGGGCACAGGAAGGGGAAATACACGAAAAATTGGTGTGCCCCCTGCACCCGCGATCTGAAAAATCTGAAAAAATTATGGAAGTAGTCGTTTATGAGTACAACAACAAATACCTTAGAAGTCAAAATTCGCTCAAATTTGTTAATAATAGTATTATCTGCGAATTTCACATTTTTCCCAATAAAACCGTATACGTACCTTTTAACTCAACGAAATTCGATATTTGAGTAGTCCTACAAGTTAAGTAAGTTTGATGAAAATTGAATAATATACACGGAAGTTATAGCCATTTGAAATTCCCCAATTACAACAACAATAACACATGATTTTGGTATTTTATGGACTTTCCATCGAATTTTTCACTACAGTTTCGATTTGATCTTCTTGAGATTTTCAAATAAGGTTAATAACATTAATATTTTTGGGAATTCATGATTTGAGTGATTTTGGTTGGTTTGCAACAAAATGGCGACCGTTGAAAATAGAAAAACAATAAATTTTCTTCTAAACGCCCACATCTCTTTAACACATTTCTTGACTTTATTCGTTGCTGGTGACTGCATCGTTGAGAAGTTGGGTAAAAAAACCCTTTTGACATGAGCGTAGGTCTGAAGTTTTGAGCTTTGACTGGCTGCCATTTTGTTTTTTTTACCATTTTCCAGTTTTTTACGTCGTCATTTTCCAGTTTTTTACATAATTCTTTAGATACTTATAGTTTTCATCAAACTACCGAATTTCATGAACATCTGTTGAAAGCTTTGGTCACGACTACAATAGCAGAATTATGTACGTTTTCCAACCTTTGAGCGGCCGCCATTTTGTTCCTGCCGTACCGACCTTGGATTTTTTATTGTGAGATTTATCACATACATCGGTGAACCTTTATACCAAATTTTATCCAAATCGGAGCTATACTTTGGTCAGAACAGAAATCACGATTTTTTGCCTAAAATGGCCGCCTTTTTGTTTTTGCCAGGCTGATATAGCTGGTTCACGAACTTTACCGAGATATTTGCCCCATACACCTTTCCTGAAAATTTGGTGGAAATCGGAGCAATATATATATATATATATATATATATATATATATATATATATATATATATATATATATATATATATATATATACACATATATATATACATATATATGTATATATATATACATATATATATATATATATATATATATATATATATATATATACATACGAGGTGTGTTCAAAAAGTATCACGAATTTTGAATTTTCGCGGGTTACGTATATTCGAATTTCGATTTTTTTGTGACGTTATGTTGGTACTCATGTCTGTCACTTATGCCGACAAGCTCGGCCATTTTGAATGTTCACTTAATTGGTGATAGCTGCTTTACTTGCACGTGTTTTCAATCGTCTTCGATTCTTACTTATTCAAAAAAATGGATCAAAGAACGTGTATCAAATTTTGTGTAAAAAACGAAATTAAGTGCGCGGATGCATTCCGAATGTTGACTGTGGCATACGGAGAAGCTACCTTGGACCGAAGCAACGTTTATCGGTGGTAAAAAATGTTTTTAGAAGGCCGAGAAGATGTGAACGACGAAGAGCGTGCCGGACGCCCGAGCACTTCAACAACAGACGAAAAAATTTATGAAGTGGAGAAAATGGTATTGGCCAATCGTCGAATCACCGTTAGAGAAGTTGCTGAGGACCTAAACATATCGATTGGCTCGTGCCATTCGATTTTTATCAACGATTTGGGCATGAGACGGGTCGCCGCGAAATTCGTACCAAAATTGCTCAATTGCGACCAAAAACAGCAACGCATGAACATTGCTAATGAGATGTTAAACTCTGTCCGCGACGAACCAAATTTGCTCCAAAGGGTCATAACTGGTGACGAATCGTAGGTTTATGGTTATGACGTGGAAACAAAAGCTCAATCAGCTCAATGGAAGCTGCCGCATGAACCAAGACCGAAAAAAGCGCGCCAAGTTCGGTCGAATGTGAAAGTTTTGCTGACAGTTTTCTTCGATTGCAGGGGCGTGGTGCATCATGAGTTCTTGCCACAGAGAAGAACGGTCAATAAGGAATATTACCTGCAAGTTATGCGCAATTTGCGCGAAGCAATCCGCCAGAAACGCCCGGATTTGTGGGAGAACAAAAATTGGCTTTTGCACCACGATAACGCCCCTGCTCACACATCGTTGCTTGTGCGCGGCTTTTTGGCCAAAAACAACACACTAATGATGCCGCAGCCACCGTATTCCCCAGATCTGGCCCCCTGTGACTTTTTCTTGTTTCCTAAACTGAAGAGGCCCATGAAAGGACGACGTTACGCTACGCTTGACGAGATAAAGACGGCATCGAAGGAGGAGCTGAACAAGATTAAAACAAGTTGGGTAGACAGACCTATGCTCATGTCAGAAGGGTTTTGTACTCAACTTACAAAATGCAGTAACCAGCAACGAATAAAATCAAGAAACATGTCAAAGACGATTTTATTGGAGAAAATGTTAAATTCGAGGATCATACTATTATTAACAAAGTTGAAAGAATTATGAATTCTGAGGTATTTGTTATAGTTATACCCATAGATATCTCCCTTGATAATTTTTCCAGATTTTTTAAGAAACACATTTTTCATGTATTTTGAATTATTGAATTTAAGGGTATCGTTTGGATTTTATTCAAGAAAACTTAAAATCGATAAATCATACTATTACTAACAAAGTTGAGTGAATTTCGACTTCTCATGTATTTGTTGTTGTTGTACTCATGAAGGCCTACATTCATGATATTTTTCAGATTTCTCGGATGGAAGGTTTCCAATCGCGAGGGGGGGGTACGCGAAATTTCGTACATTTCCCCTTCCCCTGCCCCCTTCGGTACCGATAAGGCAATTTTAAGACTTGTTTTGAAAAGATCCACTGAGACCTTTCCAATGACACCCTACTCGACTACCAATGGTGAAATTTTTTTTTGAGGGGTCACCTCCCTATACGGGGAGACCCCCCTTAAACCCCCTTGAAAAATTTTTCCACCATTGAAGTTTCAAGAGGTCACCACTTCTGACCTTTACACCAAGTTTCATGGCTGTAGCCTCTATAGTTTCGGAGAAAAAGTGCTGTGACATACAGACGGACGGACGAACGGACGGACGGACGGACGGACGGACGGACAGACGGACACAGGTCGTGATTGCAATAGGGTTTTGTATTTTAGTACAAAACCCTAAAAATGATTTTTTGAAGTGCTTCGAAGATTGGAAAAACCGTTGGCACAAGTGTATTATATCTCATGGGGATTACTTTGAAGGGGACAAAATAGATATTCATGAATAAATAAATAATTTTTGAAAAAAAACAAAATTCGCGATATTTTTTGAACACACATCGTATATATAAGCGGTATTCTCCGAAATAGGTAACATTCTCTCGTGAAATTTACCGAAAAATTGTGGGTCATTATATATTTGATATATGTTTAGAATGTCCGCTTGTCAACATATTTTGTACTTAGAAATCCAGGCAATCGTGCATCGTGTCAAGGTGAAAAGTATCTCCACTAGATAAAGAGAATCGTTAATCAAATTGTTATTGAGGTTACAAGATGCCACTATCTACCGATAATAATATCTAACAAAAACACCACAACGCGAAAGTCGGCATTGCAGACTTATAATTAATCTTTCCATATAGTAAAACATTCAACTTGCTTAAAGAACATGAGGTGAAATCATTTGTTAACATATTTTCTTCAGTCAAAAATTCATAAAAAATTGTTTCAGTCTCAATATATGAGAAGATATTATTATAGCTAAGAGACTGCAGAATAAATTGAAAGCTCTTTAAAATTAAAGCTACATCATCCATACCGAAAAGCTAGAACAAACTGTATCCAGAACTATATAAAAAAATCCTATCCTGTCCCATATTTCTGAGCATACCTGCTCACCAGCTTTCATCCTTAAATGACATGTGGCTGCTCTTCGCCATGGACAAAAAATGGATGTAAAATAACCAAGAAATTCACAGAAGTTAGATATGTATCTGTCGCAACAAGTTTGTTCATCAGTTCCTTTTTGCCCTCAATATACAGACATACTTCCGGTTTACCCACGCTTCACAGCACTGCCTTTGTATGTGGCTTGTTCGAGTGTTTAACCATCTTTATATATGTACATATCATGTATGTTTTTATTCGTGCTCAATAGCTTCTCAATGCCAGGATCAACTTTCCCAACTTATTATTTGTACACTCTCGCCACCTTCACCTTCTGATGAGTCACATGAGAGGTAAGGTAAACATTACATTTATAGTACTATACATGAGGAATAACACGAAAAAATTGTGTTAAAGCTAGAAAACCCTAACGATATTTAACAGTACCTTCTCAGTCGAGATATTAGAAGGATGAAAAGACGAAACAAAAGAATAATTCTGGTAGAAAATTATCCAAGGAAGAATGAAGCCAGCAACCCCGTCCCACATTGGTGAGATGAATGGGCAAAAGTGACGTGAAAAACGGCAAACTTGGATTCCCATTTATGTATAAAACATACAAATGCACATATCTTGATATTGATTTGTCAACTGTTGCTAGCGTACGATGTAATGCAATACCTAGTCTAACAAATACTATCACTAGCTTTGTCTCATTTTTGAAACTTTCAACCCACACAACCTCTAGTGCATTCCCATCACCACTCCCATGCCAACTAGTTCGGTAAAAGTAATAATATTCGGCGAAAATATAGAGCGTGGTTGAAAAAAGCCATAACGGTAGTTTGCAAGAGCCATGAACTACAACAAAAGCCCGGGGAGGGAAATAATTCCAAGTTTTTGTCAACTTTATGACAGGAAAGACAAAAGTTATAGCATTTGGTTTTATGATTTTTTCAAGTGAAACTTCTCAACTTTGCTTTGTCAATATTATAAACGTTGCACTATCTGCTTTATAGTTTGTAGGGCATTTGGGCACAGAATTGAAGTTGCTTTAAAAATTTAATTTAAATGCGTTGATTTCATGCCTGCAGCTAGTTGCAAAATGAAGTAAGACATTTTTATGGTCCTCGATATACCTGTATTTCAAATGCTTGAAAAGAATTTTCAAAAAGATCTGTTTAAATATTCTGATTGTTCTTTTCAGTATAATGAATATTGCTTTTTGCTTCTCAACTAATACAGAAAGAACGATGTGGTATAACCGACTAAGCAATTGGAGGCGTAACCTTACTAATCAGTTTTGGATGATAACCGCTCATACGGTGGTGTGGGTAGACAGATGCACATTTCATTGACCCCATTTTAATAGCCAATATGTGAACTTTTTGGTATCGGTTTCACATACCACGGAACAATACCGTTCCTTTTGAGAACACAATTCAGTTCTTGAAGCCATCTTGAGGGCATTATTTTAAACTTGGTTGAGTCTAAAACAGTATCAACAAATAACCATGATAATAAAAACATTCTTCCTCCATACAGCCAAATTTCTCTTTAGAGCTTTGTAAAATAAATTTTACGCTGTCTGTTTGTCTGTCCGTGCGTCTCAGAAACTATTGAAGTTACAATGATCAAACTTTGTCAAGATCTTCGATAATTCATGCCAACATTTTAACGCACAACATTTGAGTTTTTAAATCTTTAGTGGAAAGAGTCGCAATAATGCAGCGGAAAAAAAAACATAATTTGATAAAAGAAAGTATACAGGTTTGCGACACCTATTAACATGAGAGAAATCAAAATTTATACGCTATTTTGATACTTCATCGGCTATATGAACACACACAAAAGTTTATTTCTATCTATCAATTCGTTCTTTGTTTACAAGCCATTTGAAGTTAACGTTTCAGTGAATCGTTAAACAATGGATAAAACCGAATATCGTGCAGTGATAAATATTTTTGTTTTGAAAGGTTTATCAGCAACCGAAATTCATATAAAAATGGTGAAAGTGATAAATGAATCTGTTCCTTCATTTCCAACTGTGCATCGATGAGTTTTAGAGTTTAAACGTGGTCGTACAAGCATTGAAAATGAACCACGTAGTGGACATCCAAAAACTGCAACAAAACCAGAAATCATTGAGCAAGTCGATAATATCATTCGTAAAAATCCAAGTGCAATTAAGCGTCAAATTGCTGATACCATAGGCATCTCGGACAAATGAGTACTCTATATTTAAGGCGAAGAACTACGCATGAAAACAGTACAACAAAAACTGGTTCGAAAACAAATTTGAAAGCGTAAATTGGAGCGTTTTAAGCAGAATGAATTCGATTTCATGCATCGTTTTCTAGCCGTGCATGAGACTTGTATTTTACCATCTTTATCCTAAACTGAAACAAGAACGTTTACGGTGGACTGAAGCTGGTTGTCGGCAAAAAAGTTATTGCGTCAACTTATTGGAATTCAAAGAGGATTTTATTGATTGATTATCTTGAAAAAGGTAAAATACTTAACTTTCCATATTGTTGCAAATTTTGGATCAGCTGAAGGAAAAAGTTCATGTAAAAAGACCCGGCTTACAGAAGAAAAATATTATTTTTCTTGAAGACAATGCACACCTTCACACAAGTGCTTTGACGATGGCTGAATTGAAAGAATTAAAGTACGAATTGCTTGAACACCCTCCGTGCTCACAAGGTCTGGCCCACACCAACTTTTACCTCTGCATGATGTTGAGACAATTTCTTCGTGGAGCATTTGTCGTCGAATGGAGAAGCTATATAAATCATTACGAAGATTATTGGAGGATTGTTGGAATAAGTATGTTGAATTTGAGAAAAAAATGAATTTTATTAAAAAACTGCAAATTCTTTCATTTCCACTATCAAAACATTTGAAACAACCTGTATTTATGGTTGTATAGTCTTTAATATAGTTAATTTTCCCTGGATGCTAATATTCACAATCATGTGTTCAGTACACGAATCAGGCAAATCATGCCATTCTACGATGCAGCAAAGTCTCTATTCTGTTCACTGGATCGAAGATTTTCTTAGCACTTTGCAGTTCAATACTTCCAGACCCTCAATGATATTACGGACTCTACGCCTAGCACTCGTTGTATACAGACATGTTTTTAAATCGCTCCTGTCACTCATATTGTAAAAATTAATTTTGATAAACGTCAATTCGAAACTAATTGCAGTAAGCTTAACCGCTTAGTACATCATTATAATCAACTGATTTGAAGTACTTTTGAAGAGCCAGTCAAGTAATCCAAGCAAGCACTATGAAGAAGAAACATTATTTTTACAAAACCTTCTTCACTGACAAGTGACTTCCACCAAAGCCCATTCGAAGATCTTTTAGCGCTTTACAAGGGGAGAAATATTAAAAAGAAGGTTAGAACGCCATTCACATATCGAAAAGAAAATGCAGATCATAAGTTCCGAAGAATTCGAAAAAATTAAACTCGAAAACTGATAACGATTTCTCAATCAACCCTTATAATCTCAACGGTTTATTTAAATTACTTGTACATTGAACTAAGTATTTACTGTTTTTTTCCAAACTGTGAATTTATTGTAAATAAATACAGATGTACATTTCGTCCTTAACACTAGGGCTTCATCAGTCTAACTACCCTTTCTTAGCCTAATCCTAAACTATTTATCTAAATTACTTTTCATTATATCATTACGAATCTTAACAGTTTATCAGAGCCATTACCTAAATCTTTGTTTAGCCTATTTATTACATGTATATTTTTTATTTCTATAGTTTCACTAATGTCCGATTCATTCACCATTCTTACCTGTTTTATGACTTTCAAACTTTCAGCGCTTATCGTATAATTGCTTTCGATGACGTGTCTGGCTACGGTCAACTTTAACTGATGCTTTTTGTTCTTTCTCCACAATTCTATGTCTTTCATGTGTTCGTCAAATCTTACTACCGCTAATCTCTTTGTCTACCCTATGTACACTTTGTTGCAATCTCCGCATGAAATTCTATATATGTCGCGTTTTTCGTGATCCTCGATTTGGTCCTTTACGTTGTTAAGCCATTTATTCAATTGCATACTGCTTCTTGGAACTGCGTCGATGTCATATTCGCAGAACATTTTTTTAAGGTCCCTATGCATATCCGAGCCCACTATACTCACTCTTCGTCGTTGCTTTTTATTGATATCCAGTGTTGTATATTTCCTAACTTGTAGCTGTCGATTTTTCTTGGGGATCATACTCTTAATTGTTTCTGCTTCATACCCGTTGTTTGTGCCGCATCCATGATTTAAACCAACTCTTTTTGGAAGTTCACCCCACTCACTGGTATCGTATACAACCTGTGGACCATACTACGGTATCCCGCCATTTTATGCTGATACGAGCGTAACGAAGTATTTGGTATCGTCCTCTGCATTGTCGTTGCCTTCCAGTGTATTGCAAATTCTATTCCGTTGGTGCTTCTGATTAACATTGAATCCAAGAACGGTAATTTGCCTTCTTGCTCAATTTCGTCAATAAAGTTTATTTGAGGATGAAGCTTATTCATATACTCCAGCTGTTCATTTATGTTATCTTTGCTCATCACCGCCACGATGTCATCCACGTACCTTATCCACAGTTTTGGAAGCATATTCTGTTCTTCCATCCGCTTTTCTGTTGCCGCCATAAATATTTCTGCTAACATTGGTGATAATGGGTTTCCCATTGCTAGCCCCAGAGTTGCCTTATAAAATTGTCCCCGAAATACGAACAAATTTTCGCTGGTACATATTCCTGCTAGTTTCACAAACGCTTTGCACCGTTTTTCCCATTCCGCCGTACCTTTGATTTTTTGCAACCAAAGATCAAACTGATATAAAGCTTGTTTTTGCGATATACTTGGAAATAACGCCTCTACATCGAAAGACACCAGGACTTCATCTCCATTCATTTTCGCCATTTTTTCTACTCGTTGAATCAAATCTATTGAGTTTTTAAGGGTATTGTAAAATCATTTTACAATACCCTGCTAAAATCGCGTCCTGTCTGTCCGTCCGTGTGTCACACCACTTTATCTCGCAAACTACATAAGCTAGAAACATAAAATTTTGTAGGTAGGTGAAAAGTGACACCCTCTTCAAAGTTTTACTACGAAAAAAAATGTATAAGGTATATAAGGGGGGTCTCCCCATATAGGGGAGTCGCCCCCAAAAAAAGTTTTCATGGCATGTAGGCAATATGGGTATCAAATGAAAGGCCTCAATGAGAACTAGCAAGTTTTGCTTTGAGGAGTGCAGGGGAAGGGAAAAAGTACGAAATTTCTAAAAAAAATCACAAAGGTGTGACTTTAAGAGTAAGGGCAACAAATAACTCAGAAGTCAAGACTCGATCAATTTTGTTAATAATAGTACATTTTATAAATTTTACATTTTCGCCTATAAAATCAAAATGGGACCCTTAAATTTCCCAAAACAATTTAAGTTTTTTAACAGCAATTGCATGCGTCCTGAAAATTTCACGATAATTGAACAATAAACAGCTAAGTTACAGCCGATTGAATATTTAACAATTACAACAACATTTACACGTGATACTAGGGAGATACACGTTTGCAGCGGACCTAGACACTACAAATATGTAGGAATATTGATAAAAATTTTAGAAATGGTTTGTAATATTAATATGTTATTATGATTAATCAAGCGACGGGGTCAAAACACTTGAAACAGAATGGTGCTGAGTTTAAAATTCATGATAACTGTAATAGTATTTCGAACTCAATTTATGGAATTTGTATATAAGTCAAGCTTTGATATGCAGAATATGTTGTTTGATTTACTAATTGTTTTACAATACCCTTCTGGCAGGAGCACTCTCCTGCTACTTCAACTTGTTTATACTGTGTTCACCGTTCACTGCTGCTAGTTTTCTACACTCTGCTACCAGCCACTTAGCGATCTTGTACGTGGGTGAATTTGAATCTGCAACTATTTCTCTCATCGGGTTCCCTTCTTCGTGCACTTTGGGTTGGCATTTCATTCTTGGTATCGCGGGATTTGATATTCTCAGTTGGCTTACATTTCCCTATATTGTTTTCACTTCTTTAACACTTTTTCTACTCTTTTTACTGAATCCTGAATTGGGTTTGTTGGGAGTTTAAAATAACCCCCCCGATTCAATTTTTCTTCGCACTTGTTCATCATAATCCGTTTCGTACATTATGACAACTTGATTTCTCTTATCTGCTTTCAAATAATAAACTGGTAGTTGTCTTAGCTCTTTGATGTTCTTCATGGTATGTTCTATAGAAGATTCTTTAGTACTGAGATCCATCTTCGTGTACAACCTTCTAAGGCTCGCCTGCATCGCTGATTTTTCCACTAATTTCGTATGTTGACTTGCGTTTCGAAAACTGGGTTGAAGAAAAAACTGCAACTAGCGAAAAAAAGACAGCAGCACGAACGTAAACTCGAATTGTTTTACAGTATTAACAGCACTGGATGAGGTTATGGATAGCGAGATAATAAATACCAAAGAAAAGAAAAATGTATGCGAAGACAACAATTTTGAAACCAGGAACACTAGCAGTAAAAGTAGCTACAATTTTACGGAGTATCTAAAATAAAAATATACGGAGAAAAAATCAATTTATGTGTCTGCCGGTGCTACAATCAAAATTTGTAAGAATACTGTAAAAATTCCACCAATCAAAGTGTTTGGACAGTGAGGTAGTGATATGTTTTAACTCTATGTAACCGTAAAAAGGAAATAGCTTTGAAATTAGAAGAGTTAATGCAGATAAATAACTATTAAAACAAAATCACTGATTGACTTGAGTCAGCAAAAGAAGCACTAAATTCTACGGCCTGAACTGCGAAGATGGTACGATCAATCTCCTTAAAATTTTTATTTCCGGTTAAAACTTTGCCACAAGGACACCGAGCGTTTTGATTAAGAGTTTACCATTTTGTTTGTTGAAGGTTTCTAGAAAAAGCACTCCATCTGCCATTCAACAGATAAGATACTTGAATTTAATAGTGATGAGGTCGGAATGCCTCCAAGAAAGAGAAGTCAACCAGTGCTAACGGTATTAAAGATTTGGCCATTCAGCTGCCAACTACGCCATGCACTACCAATGCATTAGGTGCAAAGAAACTCATATCCCCTAGTGAGTGCATATTAGCCAAAAGAAAAATTGTACAGCATCAACTGCAGTGCATCCAGTCACCTTGCATCATATCGTGGATACTCCTGACATCAGTGAAAAAAAATTAAATTTAATCAAAAAACACAAACACACCGCAGTGTGATACCTTCTAGCTTCGCCAAACCTTGGGTATCATTTTCACCCGCCGCTAGAAGACCAGCTGGTAGTTATTTGAATAATATTACTCGTAGTAATATAAGTAGTAATTATAAGCTGATTAGTTAGCAACGTCAAAAAATTAATTTTGTACTTTAAAGATTAGGTCAACATGCTTTAAAATAATTTTGCCAGTCAGTTGCGTTCCCAAGAACGGACTTTGCCTCATCTCGATCAACGTCAACTTCATTGTAATTCTATCTCGACGTGACTATCTCCTGAAATTAATTGTCAAGCAAAAACCCTGATATCATGTCTCCCACTAAAACCCACCTCAGTTTATGATAACTGTTGTTCAGGCACGTCGCCATCTTGCCAACTGCAGTGCACCTAGGACAGTCAACACAGCAGCCCGTTACGCAAGCAGCCTTGCCCCATTCGCCGGCATAGTGCTCGCCATGCTGCGAAACGCAAGGCTTCATCTCTCACAAGATAGACAGCCATTATCGCCAATGGCTAATCAAAGCCTCTACAGAAAAGCCAGCCACCCTTCAAACTGTTCCAGCAGCCACTGGCCCAAGAAGTCAACGTCATCGCTGACTGCAGACTATCGTCTTTTTGGTGCACTAGCCATGAGCTATGTTTCTTCCAGATTGAGCCCCATTTTCAGGTGCACAAGGTCGCAAGAGATTCAAACAAGTATCACTTCATGGTCGCCTCACTGAACCTAGACACCATCATTGAGGTTGTGGATATCATCGACACACCATCGAATCATGACAAGTATGCGATCATCAAAGCAGCTATCGCCTGATGAGAGAGTCCGACGTCCTGTGGGTCAAATTTCCTGACCTACTGCAGCAAGCGTGGCGCATGCTATTAACGATTAATAATCAGGCGCTGGGGAAGCTCACAGATATAGCAGACGAGACACACGACATACGCCTGATAGTAATAGCCACGTCAGTGCAACCATTTACACGCTCCACAACATCCTCATCTAGTCGTTCGTCATCAGGCAGCTCTCCAGACCAGGTTACCCTCGAGCTAGCCGCCCTGCGCCTAGCGTTTGCACAGTTGAGTAGCTTCACCCACGAGGCACTCCAGCAACCACACGCCAATGACAACACGCAGTGTGGTTAATTTAAAACATTTTAATTTAAATAATTATAAAATAAATAAGTTGTTTTTTTCGTAATGGATTAGTTATTTTTTTTTATTTCGTCTTGAAAAGCCATCGGCCCTCGCCTTTTTAAGTAAGCTGACGCATTTCGACTTCTCTGAGTTATGTACGGTGTCGAGATGATGTGTGGAAGGGAATGACATTTTTAAGATGTAGAATAAGTAAAACAGGTAGACCCTACTTCAAGTCAAAAAGAGGGATATAATATTTTTGTCTTTTGGTTTGTTGGATGCCAGTTTGTTCTGGCCCATCATGCTTCCGTTTTCGATAGAGGGTGAGGTGTAGTGGATTCTACGTCTAGCACTCGTTGCGTGTAGACGTGTTTTTAACCGCTCCTGTCATTAATTTTAAAAATTAATTAATTTTTCACAAAAGTCAGTTTCAAATAATTGAATTGATTTTGTACGAGTCAGTCAAAATCAAGTTTTGATTTTATTGGGGAAGAATTAATCGTCGAAGGCATCGACCAACCATACCAATAAATCAAGAAAAGGCAACAAACCAAAGACAACTCGGGACTGCTGTATGGAGGAGCCCGACGGCTTCCCTCCGTTGGGGGGCCCCCGGGGAGAGTGACGGTGTGAAATTGGCGATGGATAAAACTTTAAAAAGGCAAATCATCAGCGCAAAATCCGACGAATCGCAACGAAAGCTGCAAATAATGGAGCCCAGCGCTGAGATAGAAAAAATCAGACGTGAAAATGATGAACTTAAGCAGAGCATATATTCAATGGAAGAAACAATGAAAGGATTAATAAGTGCGTTAGAAAGAAAAGAGAAGAAGCAAGAGGAGACAAAAAAGAAAGTAAATATTTTGAAGAAAAGCTTTGATAAAACCGAAGACATTCTAAGTGCAGATGGCACAAACGAAAGCCGAAACTATTATGCGGCCCTTAAGGACCTAGGCGCATCCAGGGAATTGGAAGCAGATACATCACAGACGAACTTAAGAAACGAAATGGAACCATCCACATCAGAAGGTATACGATCAAATAATAATAATAATATAGATTTCATAAAAAATTTAAAACAAAAAAAATCTTGGAAAAAAACCAACTAGTGGTTCTGCTGGCTCTCAGGGCCAAATTAATGTTAGTAAGAAGAAGGACAAAGTCCCACCAATAAACGTTTTTGGACAACGTGGTAGCAACATGGTTCAGCTGTTGGCGGCCGAACGAAAAATTTAAAATTTCGAGATCAAGAGAGTAAACTCAGAAAAAATCACCATCAAAACACAATCACTGGTTGATTTTCAAGCAACTAAAGATGCGTTAAAATCTGTAGAGGTTCCCTACTTCACATACACCCCAAAAAGCGAAAAAAATCAGAACTTTCTGTTGAAGGGCCTGGATTGTGGAGAAAACGTCGTTGATCTTCTTGCAATGCTGAAGGAAACTGCACCAAATGTAGAGTTCGTTTCGGTGAAAAATTTCGTAACAAGAAGATCAGCCATTGAGAATAAAGAGTTACCTTTTTATTTGGTACAAATCACAAATACTAGCAGCCCAAGTACCCTTCAACAGATAAGGTACTTGAATTATAGAGTTGTGAGGTGGGAGCGATTACAGAAACAAGAGGTCAACCAGTGTTACCGGTGTCAACGATTTGGCCATTCGGCCGCCAATTGCGCCATGCACTACAGATGTGTGAAGTGCAATGAAGTGCATGCTCCTGGTGAGTGCGAATTGGCTCAGACGGAGCCCAAAGAAAAATTATATTGCGTCAACTGCCGCACATTTGGTCATCCAGCATCATATCGAGGATACCCCCGATATCAAGATGCAAAAAATAAAATTACACCGCAGCAAAATCAAGTAAAACGGCACAGTATAGCTCCAAATCCCGTCAAGCCCGGGGTATCATTTGCACTCACCTCGAGAGGACTAGTAGAGCCTAGTATTAATAGTGTAAGTAGAATGAGCTGCTTATAAGAATTACTCAACAGCTTGATTCATTGTCTGGCAGAATGGACAAGCAGGACACGAGGATTCATCTAATTTTTCAGCGTCTTAATTTAAATGTCTCGAAATAATTTGTCAATCAGCCACATTCCCGTGGATGGACTTCGTCTCATCTCGATCAACGTCAATTCGATTGTTGCTATGCATCGACGTGACTATCTGCTAGATTTCCTTGCCAAGCAAAAACCTGACATCCTGCTTCTCACTGAAACCCACCTCAATTCATGGTACTCCATGACATTCGAGGATTTTGAATTCGTAAGAAACGATAGGGTAAATTGTGATGGGGGAGGTGGCACAGGGATATTGGTTAGGAGACCCTATTGTTTCCAAACTATTGATAAAGTCGAATTCAAAAGCTTTGAATGTCTTGAAGTGTCCGTTATCAAAATCTCACTGCAAGGCGGTGATAACCTCTTTGTTATCTCTGCCTACGCAGCTAGTGGAAACGTGCTCAAGTTCAAGGAGGAACTCGATTCCTTGTTTCAAATACTCGAATTGAACAGGCTGCATAATTATTATGTTCTTGCTGGAGATCTTAATGCCCGGCATACTTCATAGCTGAACGCCACCAATAATCCAAGAGGAGTACTCCTAAAATCGTGGATAACAGAGAACCAGATTGAATACAAGTGCAAACTATATGGGTCGGAGTTCCCAACATACCCTAGGACAAATTCATATTTGGATCTTTGCATTGCTGACGCAAGACGTAAATTCAACTTTAATAATCCTCAACGGTGCTTCCTTACGATAGCGATCATTACGCAATCGTGATGGAAATCAATCATCAAAGGGATGATGCCTTTCTCATTCCAGTTCAACATGAAAACCATCGGTTGAATTTCAAAAAAACCAATTGGGAAAGGCTTCAATGAAAGTTTGATCAGGAGTACGAGAAGGAATGTCCACCTTCTGATGATGGCAACTCTTGCTCAATGGTTCCTAATGACAGGAATCTAACTAACGATGAAATAGATATCTATTTGTCGAAGTTAGACAAGCTGACATTAGAAACGATGGAGAAAGTAGTTCCCAAGATTAAACATCGAAACAATATGGAAGGATATGAAACACCAACCATCGTAAGGTTGAAAATATTGAAAAGCCTTCTTCTCACGCGCGTCAACAATATTTATCGGCGATTTTTGGACTACAACCATCCCACATTGGCTCTGTGGAAATTACACCTGAAGAATGTTCGGAACTTAATCCGTTCACACTTCAGGAGTGAGGTCAGCAACCAATGGGCGGAGAAACTGAGGGGTATTAGCTCACAGGACCCAGGTGGCGTTTTCACGAAAGTGAATGCTATATTTCGCAAGAGGTCTCGAGTGAAGGTATCGAATCTTAAAGTTGCTAGTGATCAGATAAATCTTCTTGATAGGGCTGGTATCGAACTCAACAGTACGACTCCGGATACAAAAAAAAACAGGATCATATGTGATGGATTACAGAAACTTGCTCTGATTGGACCTCATTTTGAATCAGTCCATCTGCCAAACCCTGAGAGAGGGAATCAAGTCCTTTCAGAAGTCGTTGAAGCAAAAGTTTCCGACTTCAAATCTAGCCTGAACGGCGAATCCGTTCTTCATTTCAATGAAACATTGACGTCCGACCTCATACCAAGCTCGAATCTTGTTGATTATTTTGTCAGCTATGATCGCTTGTGGGTCATATTTCGCAGGATAAACAACAAGAAATCTTGTGGTATAGATGGTGTTCCGAACATAGTACTTCGACATTTGCCGGAGGTTGCTATTAGAGACTATTGTATATTGTTCAACAATATGTTGAACAATTCATATTTTCCAAATCAGTGGAAGAAGGCCAAGGTATTTCCGATCTTGAAGAAAGGAAAAGAATCTTTGTGCCCTAAAAGCTATCGCCCGATCAGCTTGTTGCCTAACATCAGCAAGATTTTTGAAGTGATACTGAACGATGCATTAAACGCCCACGTTGGAAAGTATGAGTTGATGCCGAATTGCCAATTTGGTTTCCGTGCCAGGCATTCGACTACACATGCGATAACGAAAGTAACCTCAGACATCTGTTGGAAACTAAATATAAGAGAATGTGTTGGAGCGTGTCTCATTGACATGGAGAAAGCCTTTGATACGGTTTGGTTAGATGGACTGATTTTTAAACTCTTACAGGACAAGTTCCCCAGACACCTTGTCACCATGATGTGTAATATGTAGTACGGGAAATCATTTCTTGTAACTGATGGAAATTCGACAACAATGCGCGATTTCAAGGTCTTGAATGGTCTACAGCAAGGAACAGTTACTGCGCCTCTGCTTTTCTCGATATTCATTCGCAAGCTATTGAAAGGCTTTGATTTTAACATATCGCCAGCGCGATCATTGGTAGCGTTTGCTGATGATCTTATCATTTATACGGCAGATCGGAAAGCCACAGTAGTTCAGAGCAATCTACAAAAAATGTTTAATGACGTGCAGCTCTACACAGACAATTGGCGAATGAAAATCAATGCGCAAAAGTGCGAAACAATTTTATTTCGGACAACATTGCAGTTGGCCAGTCAAGACCTAAAACGTAATTGGAAAAATTTCCACATTATGGCTGGTGAGGGTAGTACAGAACAGATTCCACATAAATCCTGCGTTCGATACCTCGGTGTTTATCTCGATCAGTATCTGTATTATAACGAACATGTAAAATCATGCTCAGTAAGGCGCAAAAGGTAGTCATGTCCCTTCGAAGACTCTTTCATTCCAGATACATTGACCGAAAGGTCAAAATTATCTGTTACAAGACCCTAGTTAGACCAGTTTTGACATACGGATGCCAAATCTGGTACAACTTGAGTGCTAGTACAATGAAAAAGTTAAGAGTTTTCGAAAGGAAATGTCTTCGTGCATTTACTGGTCTGTACAGAAAACCTGAGACGGATTGGAAACATTATACAGTGGCTCACAGCTTATTTGATGCACTTCAATAAATATTAAACAAACTGTTGTCCTTATGCAGATGAATAAAAATTTACAAATATTTTAATGCAGATTTTACGGTTAGTATAACTGAAATTGGAAGC
Organism: Odontomyia ornata; assembly: GCA_963969285.1. Classification (NCBI taxonomy): domain Eukaryota; kingdom Metazoa; phylum Arthropoda; class Insecta; order Diptera; family Stratiomyidae; genus Odontomyia; species Odontomyia ornata. Next base: position 316,889,069 of record OZ017738.1, on the reverse strand, counting down.
ACAAAAGAAAGTAAGAAAAAATGTTTCAAATGTCCCGTTAGCAGTAATGAAGCAAAATCATTTGCATAGGATAGCTCACAGCTTATTTGATGCAGTTAGTTCTTTGTATCCTAGCATTAAAAGTGCACGATTTTCACCGGATTTTTTTTGGATATATTGTACTTAGTGCGTTTCTTATTTTATTTTTAAAAAAGTTATTTGACCTTGGTAGTTTAAAAGTGGATAAATTGTGTAATATTTAAAATGGGCCGTAGGACAACACTTGAACAGCGGGAATCAGTCATTCATCATTTTAGCAATGGTGAATCTCATCGCAAAATCAGCGAAGTTGTCAATTTAAGTTCATCAACAGTTCAGCATATAATTGAAAGGTTTACCAATGAAAAAAGGTTGGAAAACAAGGGTAGAAATGCACCAAATAAAATTTTGAATGAGTCTGATGAACGGTGGATCGTCCGGAAAATAATGCAAAACCCTAAGTTATCAGCTCCTAAATTGGCGAACGAAGTGTTTACTGGAATTGGTAAAGAATGCAGTGCTGAAACCATACGTCGTGTGCTAAGAAAGCATAATTTTAATGGCCGAGTTGCACGAAAGAAGCCGTTCATCAGTATCAAAAATCGACAAAGCCGCCTGAACTTTGCTACGGAGCATATTTCAAAGGATTCGGACTTTTGGAAAACCGTGATTTTCGCTGACGAGTCCAAATTCAACATATTTGGCTCAGATGGAATGGCGTACGTTTGGAGAAAGCCAAATACAGAGCTCAAAAAAGCAAATTTACATGAGAATGTTAAGCACGGCGGTGGCAGCGTAATGGTTTGGGCCTGTATGTCAGCAGCCGGAGTTGGGAAGCTAGCCTTTATTGAAGGAAACATGGACAAGATCATGTACAGTAATATCCTAAAGGAAAATCTCCTGCAAAGTGCTGACGAACTCGGAATCCGGCGTGAATTCAGATTCTACCAAGATAATGACCCTAAACATAAGTCAGAAATCGTGCAATCTTGGCTTATTTGGAATTGTCCTCATTTGATGGCTCCCCCGGCACAGTCACCCGACTTAAATGTAATTGAGAATTTATGGGCTTTTCTGGAGAAAAAAATTCGTAACCACGCAATTTACAACAAAATTGATTTAAAGAAAGCTCTTTTAGAAGAATGGAGTAAAATAACGCCAGAAATGACAGGAAAGCTGGTTGAATCTGTTCCAAACAGACTCAAAGCTGTCTTGAGCCAAAAAGGAAACCATACGAAATATTAGTGTTGAACTGGAAATCCTCTACATGGATAAATTTAAGGAAAACGTGGACTGCATCAATTAAGCTGTGACATAAAATTTTGCCTTTAATTTTGTTTTTGTTATTTAGTTATTTAAGAATCAATTGTTGAAATAAATTCAATTGTTATTTTTAAAAAAGGGCTTTTATTTAATTTATTGCAGTTTAAATTTTTTCAATACCTTTTCTAATACAGAAGTTATAGTGCTTTTAGCTTTGAAAATGTTACTGCATCAAATAAGCTGTGAGCCACTGTATATCTAACAGAAGAATTTATCATACTGCTAAAGTGACAAGAGTCGATATCTTCATTTTGAAACTCATTCGAAATCATATCGCAAGATCTGTAACTGTGAGTGAAAACCCCTGGATTTCACAGCCGTTCCGCCCTACAGACGGGTACATTGAGACTTGTCTCGATACTGGCTGCATTCCTCCAGAAGCATTCGTGTATTTGGACATGAATTGGTATGTTTTTGATTCTGACGGAGTCCCGATTATATATCATATATATAGACGGGCCACCGATAAGAAGATAGAATATCCTCCGAATTTGAGCTCGCGAGACCACGACCTACAATGGCGATACTCATTTGCGAGATTTGTTGAGGTTGATCGAGCTGGGAGGGAGCTGGCACGGTATTGGTGGCTGAATGACAATGACTAAATTATTCGTGTTCGCGTGTCTCGTTTGTATTTGTTTTCTTTTTATTTTCAGCTCATTATTGCTACATTTAATTGTTATTTGATTGTGTTATTTAAAATCAGCTTATAGGATTTAGAATGGCTATATTGTGATGTTCGTTATATTAGGCTAAGAGATAAGGTTTACTTTGTAGATTAGGAGTATTGTAAAAGTATTACTCAAAAAACTCTAACTTATCCTAGTTAGAGTTTTTTGAGTAAATTCCATTAGACGTAAGTAACAACATATTAGATATAAGTCAAAAGATTCCTGTTTTGTGTTCTTTGTATTATATTTAATTTTTAAATAGCGTTGGTTGGTTTTTTTCCGCTTTTTCCAATTGATTAATCATATTTAATAATATTCATTTGATTAATTTCACATAATGTTTTTATAAATCAATTTTAGTATCGATATTGTTTAAATTTAGAGTGCCAAGTGGGCCATTAAGTTTTTTTAATTGTATAATGTTTTTGAAACATTGCTTTATGTTTTTATAAAAAATGTTATGGATTTACTTAATAAAGCACCTTGAATTGAATTGAGGTGTAGTACTGAGGAATTGTTGTTGGTTGATGACTTTACCGTCTGTCTTTATATATTTATATTTTTCAAGCCTTTCTAGGAAGCTTTGTTCAGATAACAATGTCATAAAATTTTTCATAGCGCTGGTTCGTGTGCATGGTTTTGTAGATGCGTCACGTAATTGAAGTCTACCTTTTTGTGTCAGAAAGATCATTTGTGCTCCTTGTATCTTGTCATTAGTTTCCGTGGTGTCGTTCCTATGTATACCATGTCACAGTCTTTAATGTCAGTTTATAGAGGGTGATTCATTATGAGGTTGGATTTTTAATCCCCAATAAAAGGCATACAGTTGAAACCTATAGTATAAACTTTTTTTAAGTCAAAGGAATAATCGATGACATTTTCTTTTTAATAATTATCTTGTTTAAATGTTCACCGTGACTACACCGTAAATGGTCTATCCTTAGGGTCCAAGTTCGGATAACGCGTTCCAGCATATCGACCAATGATTCCACCGGCCCATAAACAACACCAAACTGTGCATTTCTGTGGCTGTAGTGGTAGCTGTTGAAGCTCTCCAGGTTGTTCATCACCCCAAATATGGCAATTCTGTTTATTGACGTATCCATTGAGCTGAAAATGCGCCTCATCACTGAACAAAATTTTGCGATAAAACAGCAGATTTTTATTGAGCTAATTTTCGTAATACAGCTGAACAATTTGGACACATTGTTGCGGTGTAAGTCTTTCCATGATGATTTTTCAAACAATACTGAATAAAAAATACATTAGAGTTTGACAGAAGTCACGCGTGATCTGTCAAAATATCAACAAAAAAGTAAATTGAAAATCAAACCTCATAATGAATCATTCTATACATGCCACTGAAAAATAGTTTTGCTTGATTGTGGTCTTTATGAGATTGAGTAGTTGACCTATGAATTGTTAGCTGTTATATAATGAAACTTTTTCTTATGAGCATGATCAGTGTTTCATCGAGACGTGTAGATATTGGTAACGTCTAGTGATAAAAGTCGACAAGTGTCAGTCAATGTTGGAGAGGTGGTAGAGTTCATTAGATCGCTGCTGTTCTTTATTGTGTATTTGTCGTCAAGGTGCATGACATTAGCCAGTTTTGTTGCCAATTACCGTGCTAATTAGTATGCAGGAGCTGGGCGGATATTGAATTTGTGAAGTTTAATTTGCTTTGAGGATTGGTGTGGATGGATTCAGGTTTATGTAACGGTGCTAAATAATAGCAGGAGTGCTTGAGAATTTGTTATAGCAGTACTTAAGTCTTGATCAAAGATATGTTTTCCTAGTTTTATGTATATGTTTTTCTAGTTTTATTGTTCTAATATTATAAGATTAAATAGCAAACAAGATTATATGATCACTTATGAGAGTTTAAACTTGGCTTTGATGACTGCTTCTATACAAGGACTTTACATTGGTGAATTATAATTTGCTTCCATTTTGATTGCACTCTTTGTCACAGCTCTTCCAAATTATAGGCTGACGAATCAAAACCCATCACACTTTTTAGTTGAAACCATAAGTTTTCTAGGGGGTTTAAATTTGGGGTTTGTGGTGGTCAGTCTAATATTTTAATACATTTTTGTTACAACCAACGTTTTGTGACAAATGTGGTATGTTTTGGGCCATTATCCTGATGGAATAAAATATTTTCCTTCTTTTTCCCCAATTATTTAGACTTTGCGTAAAACAGCCTTCCACATTTTTTATTTTATTTAATTTTATTTATTTACTGTGACAACGAAGTACCCGGAAATTTTAATTTAAGCCTCCGGGTAAATGATATTTCCAAAAAAATGCATTTTATTAAGTTGATAGGACTGTTCTTAGTTACTATGCCAAATATAAGAGCGACCTGTCAACCAGTTTATTTACAGCAGCTGCTTAAATCGGTACACCTCAGTAGTGCGTTGTGATTTTGTGATTTTTTTGATTGCGACCGAATTCAAAGCCAACAAGTTGAGTAAGCAAGAGAGTGCTCCTACCAGAAGGTCTTTGTTAACATCCTAGGGTTAGAAACAAGTTTTCTTATAGCGTGAATCGATAACTTGAATTATTCATCCAATACTTGCATATGAAACCGTTCAAATCTATGCAAAAGATGCACAGTTTCTTTCATAAGCACAATGCAGCCACCATTTTCATCTAGCTTAAATTATTGTTCTGAATGCTCGGCCGATTGAACATATACAAGTTAAACACTATTCCTTAAATTTTCATGAAAATTGAAAGAAAATAAAAGTGCGTGGGTCAATTTGAAATATGTATCAACCATAAACACGTGTTATTGTCGTTGTAATTCCATACAATTGAAATGGCTATAACTCACTTGCTTATGATTCGATCTCAATCAAACTTTGTAACAATTTATACCTTATATTAGTCTATACAATCGCAAGTTTAAAGGTACCGTTTTGATTTTATGGGTAAAAATGTAAAATCTACAAATCATACTATTATTAACAAATTTGAGTGAATTGGTATTTGATAATTTTCAGATTTTTCGGTTCAAATGTGTGCAATCGCGAGGGGGGACACAAATTGTTGGTACATTTTGCCTTTCCCTGGACCCCCTTATTCATAAAATGATTTTTTTATTTCAGATTCTAAAAGTTCTAATCAAGGCCTTTCATTTGATACCCCACTCGACTACCTTTGATTAAAAAAAATTGTTGAGGGCTAATTCGTTTTCAGGGGGAAACCCCCTTAAAATTTTTTTACATTTTTGGTAAGACCGGAACTATTGAGAGACCATCACTTCTGACCTTTTCACAAAGTTTGAGCATTCTAGCTTCTATAGTTTCTGAGGAAACTAGCTGTGACGCACGGACAGACGGACAGACAGGTCACGAAACTAGTAGGTTTTTGTAAAAAAAAATTTTTTAAAAGACCTAAAAACGCAATAAATGCAATAAACCAACCTCCGTATTCACCAGATTTGGCTCCGTGTGATTTTAATGAATAATTAAATATTTTGCGTTTTGTTTGCAATGTCACAATATAAAACAAAACTCACTGAAGGAACTGAAGGCCATCCCAAAAAGTGCTTATGAAAAGAGTTTCGAGGACTGGAAAAATAAGGTACTTGAATTGAAGTCAACCAGTGTTACCGGTGTCAAAGATTTGCTCATTCGGCAGCCAACTGTGCAATGCACTATCGCTGCGTAAAATGCAAAGAAGACTGTGGTGTATTCGGTCAACTGTGGTGTATTTGGTCATTAACCATTACATCGAGGATGCTCCAGATACCAAGACGCAAAAGATAAATTTATTCCAAAATAAACGCCAACACACCGCAGTGTGATACCTCCCAACTTCGTCAATTCCAGAGTATCATCTGCACTCGCCGCTAGAGGACCAGCAGATAATGCTGAGAATAATGTGAATAATGTAAGTAGCTATAATAAGCTGTTTCTTAGAATCCACCAGCGACTTATTTCTTTATCGGAGAGAGAATCGATCAACAAGACTCGAAAATTAAAATTCAGCGCTTGAATCTTTCAAATACTTCAGAATAAATTCTTTTTCAGTCACATTCCCATGAACAGGCTTCATTTCATCTCGATTAACGTCAACTCCATTGTTAATCTACATCGACATGACTATCTCCTTGACGTCATTGTTAAGCAAAAGCCTGACATCATGCTTTTCACTGCGACTCACTTCAATTTATGGCACTCCATGACATTCAAGAATTTGAACTCGTAAGAAACGATAGGGTAAACGATGATGGGAGGGATGACACCGGGATATTAGTTGAAAGACCCTATTTCTTCGAAAATATTGCAAAAATCAAACCCAAAAACTTCTCTGCCTATGCAACCGGTCGAAATGTTCTAAAGTCCAATTCCTTGTTTGATATACTCGAATTTAACAGGCTGCATGGTTATTATATTCTTATCAGTGACCTGAATGCCCGGCACACATCATGGCAGAGCGCCGACAATAATCCTTGAGGTGTATTCCTGAAATCGTGGGTAAAAGAGAACCAAATTGAATACACATGCAATCTATATGGGTCGGAGTTCCCAACATACCCTAGGGCAAATTCATATTTGAACCTCTAAATTGCAGACGCGAGACTTGAATTCAGCTTTGATACTCCTCAACGGAAATTGAAGGTGCTTCCTTACGGCAGCGACCATTACGCAATCGTAATGGAAATCAACCATCAAAAAGATGATGAATTCTGCATTTATGTTGAACATAAAAATCATCAGTTGAATTTAATAAAATGGATTGGGGAAGTTCAATCGGAATTACCAGAACCAATGTTTTCCGTCTGATGATCGGAACTCTTGCTCAATGGCTTCTAATGTCAGGAATCTAACTAACGATGAAATTGATCTCTATTTCTCGAAGTTAGGAAGGCTGATGTTGGAAACGATTGACAAGGATATGAATCACCAGCCATTGCAAGGTGAAGAAGATTGAAAAGCCAGACGTCAACAATATCTATCGACGATTTTTGGACTACAACCATCCCTCGTTGACTTAGTTGAAACTACACATGAACAATGTCCGGAATTTAATCCGTTCATACTTCAGGAGTGAAGTCAGCAACCACTGGGCGGAAAAACTGAGGGGTATTAGCCCAAAGGACCCAGATGACGTTTTCATGAAGGTGAATAGCTTATTCCATAAGAAGTCTCAAGTGAAGAAATCGCATCTTGAAGTCGCTAGTGAGGATAAAATCTTCTCGGCTGGTATCGAAATTGAAACCAAATACTTTCAGAGGTCGTTGAAGCAAAAGGTTCCAACTTGAAATCAAGCCTGAACCCTGAATGACTTCTTCATTTTAATGCAGCATTGACATCTGACCTCATATCGAGCATGAATCTTATTCAGTATTTTGTCAGTTATGAGACTTGTGTTTCAAATTTGGCAACATAAACTCCAAGAAATCATGTGGCATTGACGTGATTCAAATAAAGTTCTCCGACATTCATCCGAGGTTGCTATTAGGAATTATTCCATATTGTTCAACAACATGTTGAGCAATTCAAATTCCCCAAATGATTGGAAAAAGGTCAAACTATTTTCTTTCTTGAAAAAAGGAAAAGAATCTTCGTGCCCCAAAAGGTATTGCGCAATCAGCTTTCTGCCTAACATCAGCAAGGTGTTTGAAGTGATACTCAACAAAGCATTAAACACCCATATTGAAAAATATGAGTTGATGCCGAATTCCCACTTTGGTTTTCGTGCCAGGCATTTGACCATACATGCGATATCGAAACTAACCTCGGAAATTAAATGAAAGACAATGTGTTGGAGCATGTCTCATTGATATGAAGGAAGCCTTGGAGGCGGTGTGGCTAGATGGACTAATTTTTAAGCTCCATCAGGACAAGTTCCCCAGACACCTTGTTGCCATGATGTGTAATATGTTATACAGGAAATCATTTGTTGTAACTGACGACATTGCGTGACTTCAAAGTCTTGAATGGTCTACAGCAGGGAACATTTACTGCACCTCTGCTCTTCTCAATATTCATTCGCAAGCTATTGAACGGCTATTAAAATATCTCAACAATACGATCGTTGGTAGCGTTTGCTGATGATCTGATCATTTATACGGCAAACCGAAAAGCTACAATAGTTCGGAGCAATCTTCAAAAAATGTTTCATGATGTACAGTTCTACACAGACAATTGGCGAATGAAAATCAATGCGCAGAAGTGCAAAACAATTTTGTTCCGGACAAAGCTGCACGTGGCCAGTCAAGACCTGAAGCGGTATTGGCAGTATTTCCAAATTATAGCTGGTGAGGGTAGTTCACACCGAGTTCCACATAAATTCTGTGTTCGATACCTTGGTGTTCATTTCGAGCAGTATCTGTACTACTAAATATGTCAAAAGCATGCCCAGTAAAGCATAAAAAGTAGTCATGGCCCTTCGATGACTCTTTATTTCAGATACATTGATCAAAAGGTCAAAGTTATCTGTTACAAGCCCCTCCAAAAGCATTCATGTATTTGGACATGAATCGATATGTTTATGATTCTGACGGTGTTCCAATTATACATAAAATATATGGACGGTTCACCGATAAGAAGATAAAATAATCTCCGAATTTGAGTTCACGAGACCAACGATTCCAATGGAGATTCTCATTTGCTAGATTTGTTGAGCCTGGTCGAGCTGGAATGGAGCAATCTAGGTATTCGGTTTGAACAAATTTTTCTGCCACCACTCTATCTTAAACTGAGTTTGGGTAAAACCAACATTCTTGCTGAATATCTTCATCAGCTGAAAATGTTATTCCCCACAATCAGCAATGGAAAATTCATAGAAAGAATGTACTTATGTGCGCAAATACAAGAGCAAAAGGTGAAGTTCAAAATAAATTTAAATAAAACACAAAAACAGCTCGAACTTCATTCAGAAAAAAGTTCTGTCATTTTGTTGAAAACAAATTAAAACAAGTTGATTATGCAAGGGAGTGCCACTACAACAGGAACTTTGCACCAATTCTAAGGTTCAAAATACCTCTTCTGATTACATAAATCAATGACGAGTTATGAATTGATTTATATATTTAAAAAAATTTATCAAATATATCCGAAAATGCGAGGACTTCTTTCACATACACTGCTTGTTGCAGCTTAAACGTTTTTTGTGAAACTTGAAAATTTTCATGTAAATACCAAGAAAATTGTCGATTTTAAATATTATCTACATATCGATCAACAAAACGAGTTGCTATTGTAACTGGATATACATCTCACTTACTCACTCATTGGACCATAGGGTCCAATTCAAATGACATTTTGTGGGTACAGGGGCCTTATGTTACTCTGCATAGTATTAAGGCAGTTAAGGGCACCATTAAGATTTCATGGGAGAATACGTAAAATTGGCAGACCATACCATCACTGACATTCCTGTAAGATAGACATTCTATAGCACTTCAGTGTGTCATATGGAAATTTTGAAACACTTCAGTGTGTAGCCAGTTATTTTGTTTGGTTTATATCCACAGGCCCATATGCTTTTTTCCCGGAAAGCCGTCGAACCTTGTTCTTTTCTTATATCAGACGGGTTCAGACTCACATGAGTCATCTTCAGTATCTAAAGAATTTGTGGAAGGAAATGACTTAATATAGATGTAGGATGGATTAAGCAGGTAAGCCCTAGGTTAGGCCATGTAGAGGATTATGGGGTTGTTGTTATGTTGTTTAATGTCCGTTCCTTCTAGTTTGTCTCGCTTCCGTTTTCATTGGAGGGTGTAGTCTATTACTTAGAAAATTGCGTCAGCATTTGTCATAAGCTGTTCGTTGATGCGACCGCAAAATATACAGAAAAACAACCACAACTGATCATACCAAACACGTATCATCCACCCTGAAAAACATAAACTGGCAGCATACAGATCAATCGCGTAGAGACTCTAATCTACCTCCATAACTCCTACTACTACTCCAACGAGCTAAACAACATTTATAGAACGCAAAACGCATTCCACAATAAAAACATAGGTAACAAATTGAAACCAAAACTAAATGACATATCCAATATACGATAAAAGCGAAATATACAAACTGACATGTAAGGACTGTGACTGGTATACATATGAAAGACAACTCGGAAACTATAAAGACTTGAAATATATAACCAGCAGACGGTAACATAATCGGCTAACAACTATGATTATTCCAATGCAATTTTCTCAGCATGAGACCACACCTTCCGATGAAAACGGAAACGAAACTAACTAGACGAAGCGAACATTGAACAGCAAAAAAAAACAATAACCTAATATATCCGATAATCCTAACCCTGCACCTATATAAAGCCATTTCTTTCCACACATTCTTTAGACATTGAGGATAATCAAAAAGTGCTAGGCCCGATGACTATTCCGGAAAGAAATTTCAGTACGTAATTGAATAGTATGTGTACAGTTTTTTAATATGTAGAATTAGAAGATTTTTTGTGTCTTAACCGTATAATACTTTCTTTTTTTTTACATAGAGTCGCGTATTTGAAGGCTCATCTAGCCTCTTCTTCAGTATGACTTAATCTGGATCTTAATTTAATAAAAGTCGATACAGGGTTGGAGCCCGTAGCAGCATGTTAAAAACAAAAGGATATCAATTTTGTACCGCCCTAAAACAGGATGATATAAATTTCACGAAGTTGACGCTAAACAACTTTTCTCCAGCTGAGCCTGTCATTCCACATAATCCCCCTGTAAGTCTTGAATAGAAGTGCCAAGATGTAGAAAATTATTTACGTTAAAAGGATTCATAAACATCGACTCAAAATAAAAATCTCCTTAGTGTGAATTCGGGTCATTGTGTAATGAACCATTCGACGACGCGACGACCAATACCAATACACCTTGCTGCCATGTGGCTTGCCAACTCATGTTGGTCGTGACGTTTGCACATCCCACGTTAATTTTGTCGTGGGATGTCAAACGTCAAGTGACAACCACATGGTAGCAGAGTGTGGGAGAAGTGGTCGTCACCCAACAACTGCCTGCTCTGACACGACAAGTCGCGCTCGGTTGACCAAGAGGAATCTTCAGGAATTGATTCCTGTTCATTTTTGGACGTGTTTCGCAGCCGGGAAGTGCAGCAAAGATATTTCGTCTTAAGCCTGAACCAGTTCCAGGTAACGGACCGGGAACGTGTGTGTACTTATTGGCATTGGGGCGTATCTAAGGGGCACGCTAAGGATCATCCCATCACATAAACTCGTATGTGTGGAGAGTTCTTGCCATGTTAAAGGCTTGTAGTTGAGCGGAAAAGTCCCGAAGCATTTCTCGAAGTATTTGTCGTCCAATGGAAACCATCACCACGTATGTTAGGACCGCCAGGAATGCACGGACTCGGACCAGCACAACCGCAACCTTTCAGAATGCCAGGTAATTAACCTTTCCCTAGGGGAGGATTCAGGTCACCGCAAAGGAAACAAAACTTTCGACGTCCTTTCATGCGACCACCGCGAAATAATTCGCCATATTTTCAAAAACGCGGTCGTGGTGGTGGTGGAACGGGAGGTGGAATGCCACCATCTTCAAATCCATTTAGAAATCCCCAGAATCAATTTCGTGGTAATCTCGGAGGTGGTAATAAAAGGCGATTCTGAATTATTATTGGACATGCAGGGTGTCGTGGCAAGGGTCGGCACTGGGGCTCACTGGATGCTGAAGTTAAGCGGTCTTTATCATTGTGAGTGGGATTCCAAACATGAACTGGTCATAGTTAATGTGTCACACAAAATTACAAGTAAGTTCGGTCTGCAAAGCTAAGCAAGCAACTCTCGGCTTAATACATATGTTGGTGTCTCTTTCAAATAAGTATCTTCTAAAACTAGAATTCAGATTTCAAATCGTGTTAGCATTGTTTCAAGACACTTTCCATAAAAGTCAGGTGTGAACGACTTAAATGTTATGAAATACAGTAAAGTAGGCAACTCGTTAGGATTGAAAAGAGATATTAATGATGTTAATACTGATTGTAATAGTCCGCAAAAGATAACTACAAAACGCATTGAATTTTTCGAGGAAAACATACAAGCGAACAAAGGGAAGTTAGGTATAAATGTTAAGGCCGGCAAAAGCCTGACTTACAAGAAAGCGTGTGATTCTGAGAAGTTGATTTCTCATAACTCTACGATTTTTATTTTATCTTGCACTTTTATTGAAACGTTACATTATGCTAATTTTCTCCCCGTAGCCGAATTAGATACGAAATCAATAATTAGTCATTTCGGTAGGGAACCAATTTATGATAGTAGGCTGAGTAGAATAAGTGAGTTCGATTCAGATTACATAAAAAAAATTCGCAATCTACTATAAAACAAAAAAGACCAAAAAGGATTTCGAAATGTTGCCTATGAAACAATAATTCAGACCGATAAATGCCGTCTAACTTTATTTAGGTTCAATAGCAAAAGATATATTCGACTAGTTCATTTTATCGACGAATCTCATCATTGAAATCTGAATCGAAAAGCAGTATCGAAATTAAACAAACTGATGAGATAATCTTAGAGGCTTAATTTTAGTAGCTTTATTAAGTGAAAAACGTTTGAAACCAATTAATGAGATAGAATTGTAGGTTTTTTTATATTTTTATACAAATCCAACAAGGTACCTTGGGATCGAACAGTAAAACTAAGAAACATTCCAAATACATAAATCAATTTTTCGCCCACTTCATACAAACATATTTATTATGAGAAATATTTTTATAATATACCTCCTATAAACCTAAGCGTTACGCGGTACCTTTGTTGGTTTGCTTTTTTCCTTAGCGTAGCTTTTTTCAGATTTACGTTAACGTAGTATATTTTTCGGTACCGCGTCGGTAAAATTCGGGAACGCGAAATAGAAATTAGATTTGTTTGGTATTTTGACCGGATGAATGAAAAAATACGGAGTAACGTAAAATAGGTTTCTTCTCCGTATGGTTGTGTTTTCGACGTGTTTGAAACGGGCGTTTAATGGTGGCTGAAAAATTGTAAATGAGCGTAATCCATTTTGAGACCCGCGGCCGAAATCCTCTCCGATCTAGCTGGCCGACAAGCAGCCACCGCGAAAATGGATAACGGTGCACGGATTGGTTGACCGGTTGGTACCATTCGTTGGTACGACTCAGACTTAACGTCTAGAACCGATGAGAGGTAGGTTCCTCGTTCGGACTTAGACTTAAAAATCATTACAATTGGCTGCATCAAACTTCGTATCACTATCTAAATTTCCATTATGTTCAAATAAAATTTGAAGCACTCACTCACTCACAAACTGCTTAAAAGCTAAGTGAGAAATATGTAAGTGAAATCAAAAATTTCACTAATTAGAAACCGAAAATTTCACTAATTAGAAATTTGCGTTCATTTCCATTAACATCGTTAAACCATAGGTTTTTCAAGAAACTCTACTCAAAAATCCCCGACAATCCAACACAAATACCAATGAAAATTTAAGAAAGATTAAAACAGGGAAAATTGAGAAAGCTTAAGATAATAGTCTTTTCTTTCTCATCATAGTTTATAGTAAATGGGATTCTTTTCAGGCATGTACAATTCTCTCATCTGCACAAAAGGCATTTGAAAATACATGCACACTCGTATACGTACATGGACTATGTATTTGTGTGAGTTAGAGAAGGTCATCAGAAAATTCCCCGAATATTCTTTTCACGAAAGCACGAGTTCCAGTCTTCAGGCATTGTTATTGTCGACCTCAGCACGTTTTAAGAACAAAATGCTCGGAGCGTAAAGAGTTGAAGGTGTAAGTAAGCAAATGTCTCCATCGTACGTTTTTATTCTTTTTGATGCTTCTATAACCTTTTCACTAACTTCAACAGCATATCGCTCGATTTATAAGATACGGCTAACTTACAGGTGGGTTTACTCATTCTATTTACACGTTAAGGTGACATCGTTATAAAACACTATAGCCGAGCTAGAAAGGATCAGAGCACCATTAGATAAGTGTTGCTACCCACTATTCATCGAGCACACACGTATAAACTAAAATCTTTTTGATGACTGTGGCTCAACGTATTATTGGAACAGCTGGTTAGTTTTATAAAAACCCAGTTTGGATAAACTCAAATCAGCATTCTTTCCAGTTTCCTTGTTTTAAAATATTTAGTTATTTAGACTTTGAATTAGAGATGAGATGTTACTTCATTAAAGTTATTTTTAAATGCTGTTTTTACGA
>OZ017738.1:316784864-316872364 GCA_963969285.1 Odontomyia ornata | reverse complement strand
TTTAAAAGTTATGCGTGAACATACAAAAAAAAAGCAAAAACAAAATATACGCGATGAATTGATAACCTTCTTTCTTTTGGAAGTCGGTTAAAAATTAAGACTTTTGTTCGTTTTTACCATCAACAACTAAAAGATTTTTTGTCCTCTATCTATCAAATTATGATTTATCTCGTAAAGTTTAACTCCTTTGAAATATGCACTCGTATGGTAACTAACCAATTTACCATTCTGATTCACGGCAAGTACACGGTCAACTTATAATCTTTTTACAGTTATCACAATTTAATTACGCGCATTGCGCCAAAAGATCATGAACAAAAGAGATAATTTTCGCTATAGAAGCAATAATCAAATTTATCAGATTCGAAGAAAGTTTTTCATCGAATGATGGAACCGAGGAATAAGCTAAAGGAGTCAGCTAACGACAAAATTGATCACTATTTGTTGAAGTTGGAGAAGCTGACATTGGGAACCATTGAAAAAGTAGTTCCCAAGATTAAACATCGAAACAATATGGAAGGATATGAAACCCCAACCATCACAAGGTTGAAGAGATTGAAAAGCCTTCTTCTCACACGCGTTAACAATATTTATCGGCGATTTCTGGACTGTGACCATCCCTTGTTGGGTTTGTTGAAATTAATCCGTTTATAGCACAGAAGTGAAGTCAGCAACAAATGGGCGGAGAAACTGAGGGGTATCAGACTACGAGACCAAGATGTTATGTTCACAAAAGTGAATAGTATATTTTGTTAGAAGTCTTGAGTGAATGTGTCGAATCTTAAAGTCACTGGAAACGAGATAGATTCTCTAGATAGGGCTGATATCCGAATGATTGCGGATAAAGAAGGAGAAACGATTGTACTCGTATGTGAGGGTCTATAGAAGCTTGCTCTGATTGGGACTCATTTTAAATTGGCCCATCTAGCGGATCCTGATAGAGGGAGCCAAATAAATTTAAAAATTGTTGAAGCAAAAAGTTTCGATTTTAAACCAAGCCTGAACGATGAATCCATTTTGTATTTCAGTGAAACATTGACCTCCGACCACATACTGAGTAATCATCTATTTGATTATTTTGTCAGCTATGAAGATTCGTGTCTCATGTTTGGAAGGATAAACAACAAGAGATCATGTAGCATTGATGGTATGTCCAATATAGTACTACACATTTGCCTGAGGTTGCTATTAGAAATCATTGCATATTGTGCAACAACATGTTGAACAATTAATATTTTCCAAATCAATAGAAAAAGACCAAGGAAAGGAATCGTCGAACCCTAAAAGCTATTGCTTTACTGAACCATGATACAAAACCAAGGATTAAATGCCCGCATTGAGAAATATGAGTTTACACCGAGTTGCCAGTTTGGTTTCCGTGTCAGGCACTCGACCATACATACGATAACGAAAGTAACCTTGGGCAACTGTTGAAAACTAAATAATTGAGAACCTCTGTCCCATTGATATGAAGGAAGCCTTCGATTGGGTTTGGTTAGACATACTAATTCTTAACCTCCCTCAGTACAAGTTCCCCAGGCATCTTACCGCCATTACGTGTAATATGGTGTGTTGTATGGAAAATCGTTTCTTGTCACTTATAGAAATTTTAAGGTCTTGAATTATATACAGCAAAGAGTAGTTACTATGCCCTTACCCTTGTTGATGTTCATTCACAACATATTGTACGGCTTTCATTTTATCGTGTCGCCCACACGACGAAAGGCATTACTCATTCAAAAGAACCTTCAGAAAATATTCAACAATGTGTTGCCATGTACAGACAATTAGCAAATGAAAGTGAATTTGCAAAAAAGCTTAACAGTTTTGTTCCGCACAACACTGCGGTTAGCCAGTCAAGACGTGGAACATAATTGGAAAAAGTTCTACATAATGGCTGGTGAGGGTAGTTCAGAAAGGGTTCCACATCAATCCTATGTTTGATATCTTTGTATTCATCTCAATCAGTATCTGTACTATAAAGGACATATGAAACCCACGCTCATTAAAGCACGTAAAATGTTCATGTTCCTTCGACGACTCTTTCATTCCAAACACATTAATCAAAAGGTCAAAGTTATATTTTACAAAGTTCTGGTTGGATCAGTTTTGACATATGGATGTCAGATCTGCTGAAGTCAGAGTGAAAGTACAATGGACATATTATGAGCTTTTGAAAGGAACTGTCTGCGCCCATGTACATTGCTGTACAGAAAGCCTGACATAGATTGGAAACACTTTATACCGAATCGACAAATTTGTCAGACTGCCAAAGTAATGGTAGTCGATACATTTATTTTGAAGCTTGTTCGAAATAATTTCACGAAGTCAGTTACTGTGGGCGAAAACCCCTGGGCGTCACTGCCGTTCCACCCTGCCGACGGGTACTTGAGAATTATCTCACCACTAGCTTCATGCCTCGAGAAGCATTCTTGTACTTAGAAATAAATTTACATGTCATTGGTTCTGATGGTGCCCCGATTATATATCTTATATATAGGCTGGCCATCAATAAGAAGATAGAATATCCTCAGGAATTGAACTTGGTGGATCAACGGTTGAAATGGAAATATTCATTTTTGAAGCATGATGAGGCTAACCGAGCTGAGACGGAGCAGACTAGATTTTATTGGCTAAACAGCAAATACTAAAATATCCGTGGTCGTTCGTGGTCATGCGTTTTTCCTTTTGTAGCAGCTTATTATTGCTACATCAACTGTTATTTGTTTGTATGCGTTATTTTAAATATCTAAAGATAATTTTAACATGGAAGTTAAGAATATTGTAGTATTGCTTTATTAAGATTAGTTTAAGTTTTTTTGGTAATATGTATTAGAATTAAACTGTTACATATTAGTTGTAAGTAAATTTTAGTAAATTACATATAAATTAAGAACACAATAAATGATTGTTCTTTATTTATATGTAATTTTTAATAGAGTTTGTTGGTTTTCTTCTTTTTTTCCAATTAATTGATAACATTTGATATTGTTTTTGACGAATTGTTTTGATTGAATATGGAGCATGTGGAGCATTGAGTTTCTGAATACTTTAGTGTTTTAAAACTTGAATTTATATTTTTTACTAATTTATAACGGTTGAATTAATAAAGCGCATTTTAATTTGGAGAGTAAGCTAATCTTCTACGTGAACTCAGACAAATGTAATTCTCTGGTTTGTAATAGACATGAGTACGACTTACTTGTACAAGAGAAACTATGTTAAGAGAGCCTCCACGCATGCATGTTATCGAAATGTGATTCACTTTAGTATTCCCAATCCCGTGTCCCGTGCAATGTCTCCCATAAGGAAAGCAATGAAATGTTAGAGTTTATCACAAATCTAAGCCAACCTATTTTTAAGAATTTAAGGATGCTCGCAAAAATCAATGTAAAATATGAACGAATTATTCGAAAAACTGCAAGAGGTGGATAAATTGCTCCAAAAAGTTTCATCCTCGGAGTTAAAAAAAGGCGGAAGCATACTGAATGGTAGCAACTCTATACATGAATGAGAGTTACCTTACCTTTAGTTGAGGCTTCTTTCTAAACAGCAACAAGAGTAACAATGAGAGGTCTACTATCGCCACTATTAAGTGATCTTTTCATGGGGAACATACAAGAATTTATCGGTGCAAAAGTTATATCAACACGAGTTTGGATTTCCAATCGTCGATGCGTAATAAGCAGACGAATTACTTGCAAGCCTGAATAATTTCCTCTTTCGGGCCTTCGCTTACAGATAGTTAGAGTATCTTACTATGTTGATCGAATGTTTTGGCACTCCGGAAGGTGATATAGTCAGTACCGAGCTTTGGCCATGTGCGGATACCAGTGGGAAAACCGAGGAAACGCTGGTCTGACTCGGTCGACGAAGACAGTTCATCACTGCTTGGATAGAAGATAAAAGTATAGGAGAGTATAACGGAGGCTTTCGAAGTGGACAATTTACAGTTGACAAAGAATTCGCAGGAGAACATCGACGTGCACCAACTTTTTGTAGGCTTCATACGGCATTGTCGACAGAAATATGCTACACAAAGTAATGCCTGGCTTTGGCATCGCAATAAAATCAGTCCACATGTTCCACGAATCACAGAATGAGAAGATTGCGCCAGGCGCATCTGTCAGAATATGATGACGTCACAATGACACCTGTCTGTTTTTCACATTTAAATACGTTACAGTGCTGGCTAAACAAATGCTTGATTCACTACGCTTGAAGTGTAGTTAAATTGGACAATAGTGGTGCCTTTTGATTTTATCACAGCAAAATTAAAAACTAAAGATGTGGTGTGCTTTGCATGGTTGCAATTGCAACAACAAGAAAAAAATTAAAGTGAAGAGGAAAACAAAAAAAGTTTTCATAGTTTTCCTAAAAACAAAACCGAAAGTTATATATGGATAATAAAATGCTGTCGAAGTGATAGTCTTAATGTGATCCATCAAGGATTTGCAGTAAACATTTAACCCCAAAAGACGACAAAAGAAATTTGCAAAACGTTTTGGGTAAATTTTTAAGAAACTAGTTATATTGTCAGCTTTTGTATTGATACATTTATCGCTCATCGCTTATTGCTGTACATATTATGCAGGTTACAGTAACAAGAGATCAATATTTATTTATTTATTTACGCTATTTTACAGATCCGTGAACCAATTACAAAATAGGTAATGAAATATAATATAATACATGCAAAAAAACAAAGTTGCAATTTGAAATAAGAAAAAAAAAAACAAGAATATAAAATACTGATAAGCTATTGGGAGCTAAGGAAAATATTATGCAATATGCTTTTAAAAGTGTTTAAGGAATGTGGCAGGGGACCCAGCTGGAGCTCGTTGTAACGACGTGATACGCGTACTAAAAATGAATAAAAATAAACATCGGTGCGAGCAAAGGGCATAATGAATATTGGGAGGCATACTCAAGGATTGACCGGGCTAGAAGTACAAATAGATGGAGGGTGGTTGAAATGCTAAAACACTTGCAAGAAGATCATAAAATAAAACCAGCGACACGTGAGGCTGCTTAAATAAGATGCAGTACCATCACTTTTCCTCTCAAAGAAAAGTAGTAGCCGCTCGGAATTAGCTGATGAAGGGTAAAGAAACCAGCGGCATCAGAAGAGGATAAATAAATCTTACGTTGAAGAAATTTTGCAAATATATATTTGCAGTTCATACAATTTAAAGTACCTATTTAATTCCAAGGTAATGAAAACACATCTACAACTCAGCCGGTGGAGTCACTTCAACAATTTAAATATGACGTATGCGTGTTGAAAAATGAAGTGGAGGAACTCCAATTATTATCGTAAACTAGAAACTGTATTTATGGCGCAGTGTTTATTTGCATTTAGCCATATATTTAGCAGGAAAAAATATCGAAAAGCTGGAAAAATGGAAATGAGAAGCTAAGGAAGGTAAATGCTTGGTTGGCGATAAAATTGAAAAAAGTCAACTGAAAAAACATCTGGAAGCTAAAACGAAAACAATATTTACCGTTGGCCATATAAAAAATAATAAATTCTTCTTCTTCTTAGCACTACAGCCCCTCTCGGGCCTTCGCTTCCTGCGAATAGCGCCTCCAACTGTCGCGGTCCGTTGACTGCGTCCTCCAATTTCGAAATCCGAGCAGCGTTGTTCCTCCATATGATTCATGTGGCCAGGCCATTGCAGCTTCCGCAGTCATATAATCGTTGAGACCTCCGGTTCGTCAAAAATTTCGTACAACTCATGGTTGTATCGAATTTGCCATTGGTCCCCGTCTAGCTTCGCTTCGATTATTCGTCTCAGGACCCGTTGCTCAAAGGCGTTCAATATATTTGCGGATGCTTGGGTTAGGGTCCATGTTTCACACCCACAGCATAACACCGGTCTTATAACAGATTTGTATACTTGGACCTTTGTTTTCCTGTATCTGCAGCTGGTCTTCAAGATCGTCAATACTGAATAAAATATTTTATTTGCGAGCTGTATTCTTCGGCGTATTTTGTTTCTTACATTACCAGTTTTCGTTATTTTGGCGCCTAAATACACAAATTCGCTAACATTCTCGATACTGTATTCACCAAGTGTGATATTTTGTGTACTTGAGGTATTTCCGTCGACTGCGTCATGAACTTTGTTTTATTCTCATTGATTTGTAGCCCTACTAGGTTTGCTTCACTGCCGAGTTTCAGGAAAAGTTCTTTGGCAGTTGTTAATGATCGTGACAAAATGTTGATGTCGTCTGCATAGGCTACTACTTGGCTCGACTTATATAGTAATGTGCCTCACATATCGGCAGGTAGCTTCCTTATGACGTAGTCCAGAGCCCTGCTTCAGTCCCCCCTGCTTTAGTCCGATATTTGTGTCAAAAGCATCGGTGAGTTGGTTATTGATGCGGACTTGGGAGGTCGTCGACGTCATCGTCATTTTGATAAGACGGACTTATTTGGCTGGGATGGAAAAGCAAAGCATTTTTTGGTACAGTTCGTTACGCTCAATACTGTCTTATGCTTGCTTGAAGTCGACGAAAATTTGGTGTAAGTCTATGTTGAACTCCCAGCACAGCAAGTACCTGCTTGACCGTGAACAATTAGTCTATTGTTGATCTACCTGCTCTGAAACCACCTTGATACTCCCCAATAATACTATTGGCGTATGACCTGATTTTATTTTCTAAGATCTTTGAAAATATTTTGTACGCCGTACAAAGCAAGGAGATGCCTCTATTATTTTTGCACTGTAGCTTGTTACCTTTTTTGTGGACAGGGAATATAATTGATTGGCTCCACTCTTTCGGCATATGCTCTTGTTGCATGTTAGTGAAGCCAAGGGAAGTTCTCCGCAGACATCTATAGGCTCCGATATTCTGGAGCTGTGTGGAGGATTAAGGAGGTTCTTGAAATATGATGCCCATCTTTCCTTAATCCTGGTTTCATCAGCGATGATATTGCCGATGTCATCACGACAGAGCGTGGTTTTGAGCGGATAACCACGTTTCAGGCTTTTCACTACTTTGTATGCTTGCCTTGTGTTGTTGCTCCCTAGACTTACATCTATACTTCTCAATTGGTGGTCATAGTATAGTATTTGGAAGTAAAAGCAGCTATTAGGACCGTGGCAGAACAGACGATTGGACAACAAGCCCGGCGCAAGAGGAATGATTAGTTCGATGATGAGTGCCAGAATGCGTTAGATAAAAAGAATCAGGCGTACGAAGAATATGTAGATAGGAAATCCAGGACAAAGAGAGAACACTATGAAAATCTCAGAAGAGTAGAGAATAAGATAATGAGGATTAAGAAAAGAAAATAAGAGATTAAGAAAGACTAATCAAGTGGTGCGAAGACGATAAGTCCAAGTCTGTTGCGTTTAATGTAGCGGATGCAAAGTCGTATGGGTTGCTTTTGAACTTTAGATCCAGCCTGTTATGTACAAGTTGCAGTTTTAAGAGGACTGTTCGGCCACCGGAAGAAGCTAGTTTTTTACGACTTCAGTTATAAAATGGTGGTATCAATCGTGCCTTACACCAAGAATTAGGTATAACTTGTGAGAAACCATCGTATGTGCATACAAAAAACAATTTCAAGTACTTATGTTACGGAAAACGGAAATGACCGAAACAAGTGCGGGCTTCCGAAAAGAAAACAATTCTTCCATTCCAAAAAGGTTTTTATACTAACAAATTTATTTTAATTTAAAAATTATAGTATTTTCCATAGACCGAAAATTTGGAGCGAAATACGAGTACATACTACCGATAAAACAAAAGGAGAGGAAACATAACCATTAAATGAAATTTAAAATAACCGACTGGAAATTTAAGCGGAGAACCACTCGAGCTGACGACCATTATTCAAAAACTTGTTATCAAAATATAATGATTGACCGAATCACATGCCTTAGATGGGCATTTCTACTTGAAGTCGTTTCTCCAAGGCTCCGCCAACTATCGGGGGAAATTCTATCAAATTGGTCGTAGTAAATCAACTTTTGATGATTCCATGTTGCTCAGATACTAGTTTATGCTCTACTGCAGAGACCAGTTTGGCCTAAACAGTAGGGTCTAGTAATTTAGATAAACAGGGTAATAAGAAAATGGGACGTTAATATGAAGCTGAGAATACATCAGCTCTTTAGATTTTTGTAAAAAAAACTTTTTACAATATCCTATTAATATCGGTACCTGTCCGTTTGTTCGTCAGTGCGTCTCAGCAGGTTTTCTCAGGAACTATAATAGAAACTGCAGTGATTAAATTTTGCGAACAGGTCAGAAGTTTCTGGTTGATGAAAGTTTTGTAGTCAAGAAAAACTTCAATGGTTTTTGATGGGGGTTTCCCCATATGAGGATGTGAGCCCTTAAAAATTGTTTTTCACCAATGATCTAAAGGGTTTTCCAATAAGAGGTGTTATTTTGAATAGCCCGCTATTTCGGTACATGTCACTTTTAAAGCTGTCATTTCTTAACGTTTGACAAGTAAAAACTACGCCATTAATAAAATTGGGACAATACACGCTTCAACAATGCATTGAAATTATTAAAGTTTACTATAAAAGTGGTGAAAATTTGGCAGAGTTGGTTCGTAAAACTAGAACATTTTTGGGTCGTCGTGAAGCACCTTGTCGGACTGCAATACAGAAATTGGTGGAAAAATTCGAGCTGTTGGGACAACTTAGTGATGTGAAAAATAAAACCCGTGCTCACCACTCAAGAACAGCCGAGAATATTGCTGCCGTAGCCGAAAGTGTTGAAGAAACTCCAGGTTTGTCCATTCCTCGCCGTTCTTTGGAATTAGGCATTCCACAAACGTCATTACAGGGTATTTTGCATAAAAATTAGGGTCTTAAGGCTTATAAATTTCAAGTTAACATAAGAACTCAAGCCGGTCGATCATGAACAACGTCGTGTCTTTGCTGATTGGGTCCTTGAAATGTATGAAAATGATCCGGAATTCCATCGAAAAATCATTTTGAGTGATGAGGCCCATTTCCACCTCGGTGGCTTCGTCAACAAGCAAAATTGTCGCATCTGGGGCTCGGAAAACCCAAGAGTTATTATTGAAAAGCCTCTCTATCCTCAACGTGTGACTGTTTGGATAGGTTTTTGGTCCGGCGGAGTCATTGGACCATACTTTTTCGAAAATGAGGCCGGAGCAACACACTACAATTTTAATTGGATCTTCTCTTTTCTAGATAAAATAAATAAATAAAAATACGTTTAAGATTTCATTCAGTCAATGGTTTTTAGTGATATTACGACAAAATAGCAGCAAATTAAAATGGTATAGTAGTGATTGCGCTTTTAAAACAAGTATGTATTTGTTGTAGATGTCGTTAAAGTTTTTCTTGAGTTTATTCATTATTGCTGTCTGCATATCGTAGGCTGAGTACAAAACTCTTCTGACACAAGCGTAGCTCTGTCTACCCAACTTGTTTAAAAATTGGCAGAAAGTATGATCTCTTTCAATAAGATGCGAAAAGGCCTGGTGTCAAGCTTTATTGGGAAGGATAAAGGAATGCAAGCAAAATATGATGAGGACTCACCAAAGAAGTTAAGGATAGCATTGAAACCAGCACAAATAGAGACATCAGAACAAATGTAGAGGAAAAAGGTTGGGAAAAGGTAGGAAAGTGCGGATTGTGGATAGTAGAGGCTGAAGAATTGAAAAATGAAGAAAAATAAGCACAAAATGATCAGACGGTCCTGAGGCGAGGAAACGAGATGGCTGCGGGGTTAAGGAGGAGGGATTTATTATCGAGGACTTAAGGAAACGTATGTATTTCCAGAATCGATTAGATCGATTTGCACTACGTGGGGGCTCAATGCTCCTAAAACAAGTAGACCTCGTCAATTATGTTTCTCTTTTTGCAGCAGATCTATTAACTAAGAATTAGTTAAACGATCCTCCGAAGACCTGGTACGGAAAAAGATGCAGAGTGCACGATCTTTTCCTTTCAGAGCATGAACCACACTCTAATTTAACGATCCATGCAATAATTGGTATTTTCTGTAGGACCAGCATAAAATTAATACAATGTGTATATGCCAGCAAATCAGTGTATGTAATTGCTAGAATAAATTCGTATTATTCAATAATGAACGAAAACAATCGGATAAGGCCACTATTATTATGTTCGAAGTCTTTGCATTTGGGTACACTTTTTCCTAGGTATCAACAATAACTTATGAGAATAGAGTGTATTTAACAGCGTACACGTCAGGATAAATATGAATATATTTTCATGCAGGAAATTTATAAGCTCCAAATTTAATCCAATTGAATTTTCGTTGCCACCCGTTGTTTTCGAGATATCGTCAATCTTTCAGAACTATGGCTTTATAATGACTACATTTAGACTAGTATAACGGAAAACTCGTATAAATTATACTCAACATTTTAAGATATTTACTGGATATATTTTGCCTATTACTAAAAAGTAAGAAATCCACGTTCTTTTGGTGCATTTGAAAGATGTTCATACATTAGAATTGACTGAAAATTAACTTAATTTAGGCAACTAGTTTGGCATGTTTATAACTAGCGTGCATCTTAAACATATCAATAAGACTTTAAGCTATGACTAAAATATTACTACAACAAATATAAACGACTTCCTTGCCATCTTTTAGTTCGATATCCCGTATGGTAAGTTGCCGGTGGAACCCTTTGCGGACGACAAGAGGAAATGAAGCGAAAGGAAAATGCATCAAGGGCAGAAAACTGGAATAAATCTATAGCAAAACGGTATAAAGAAACTTGAGTTTAGAAAGTAGGCAACCGCTGAATTTTCGCTGAAAAGACTCGATAAAAATGTGATCAAAATTCTTTATCTGACTGAAATTTCCCCATAAATACTTATCAGAAAACTTACTTTTGGAGAATAACATGACTAAATATGCCTTCAATGCCAATGTTGATTTCATAACTTAGTAATTCTATCATAAATTATCATCTCAATAGATATTAATACGCAACATATTTAAATTACATAGTTGTAGACGAATTTCACTTCGAACGTTCAACTTAATGAGAAAACGTTTCATAGTTTCGTAATTAGCTATGTAAAGCTCCAAACCTTATTATTAGGATTACTTTTACACAGGAAATTCCGTGAATAATATTTATTTTCCTGTACATAAGCCACAAATGACATGCAAATCGATCCCCCTAGTGAAAACATTTTTAGGATCGCTTAATGCCACATCTCAAAAGCAAGCCAATACAACTAGGTGAAAATACTTCGTAAACGCACTGTTTCTTCTTACGTAATACCACTTTGTTCCTTCACGGAATGTGACAGCTTAACATCAAGGTGGTTACTACAGTCCTTTTCCACCCATCATCACACGACGAGGTTTCGTGCATAGAAGTTATCATCCTTTTTATTTACGAGTACGTATAATACTATAAAAGTGTCTAGGGATAATTAGATATAAACAGAATAGTCCCGTACTACCTTTTCTGACTGGACTTAGAAAAATGTTTGTTAATTCGATATTTCGAGTATTAGCTGGGCGTTTTTAAGGAATGTACGAGTATGCATAAAACAACGTGAAAATTTATAAGGATGAATCGGAGAAGTATTACGACCAGTGTGAGCATGTTACCTAAGAAAACATATTTTACTATTGAAGATATCCTGCAAATGGAAATTATTAGATCTCATCATCGACAATTAAAAGCCTACTTAGGAATCAAAATTTCATACATAGGAAAAAAAGTTTACCAGGAAGAAATACGAGTGTATAAGTACTTAAAGTAGTTCAAATGAACTAGGCAGATATTTTCGTTGCATTTATTTTTAAAAAAAATTATACTGTTTTTGTAAAATGAGACAAAAGTAGATAAGCAATTTATATTTAAAGTAGCCTCAGTTTGGGTTGCGGTGCACAGATTTCATGGTTTGAATCATCTGATAAAAATAAATAATTTGTAAGAACTTTGCAAGAAACATAAATGTGCTTGTAGAAATCCTAAAGTGTGCATTGCCCTACCAATGATGTGTAAATTTACTGACTGAATCTTAAATTCTTGCTAATCAGGCAATGTCAGTCACTCGCGGCCAAGCTATATCAACATATTTTAAAGAAGTTGAGGAATAAGGGTAATTTCAGTTAAAAGTTGGAGTTGCGATATTTCAGGGGATACCATTCGATATTCTCCCCTTTTTAGAATTGTTTCAGCAGATAATGTTCTGATATCGCAAATCAACGTCTTTATCCGTGTCAAAGTCAGCTCATGGTAAAGTTTTGAAGCGTGAATATATTTTGCTTTAGCACTACAGCCCCTTTCAGGCTTTCGCATAGAGATCGTTAGAGTATTTCATTACCTTGATCGAGTGTACTCGAGAAGGTGATATGGTCAGTACCAAGCTTTGGCCGTGTGTCAGTCCACCCAGCTTGGATTTTAAACCGGTGCGTATCATAACTGAACGGGTTTGTAGTCTGTTCGAAGAATCACTTGAAAGAAATCTTGTTATCAACCGCGAGAATCGGACCAGGGACCTTCGACTTATGCAGCAAGTACTCTAAACACTAAACTTCGCGGACTGCGCGAGCTTATATGGTATGATCTATTTTGAAGTTTCACACTTGGTTAGATTAAATCAGTCAACTAAAATTCAATACAACTCAAATGATTCGAACCAATCAACAAAATTAAATTAATGTTTTATATCAGTTGCCCCTAAACAATCTAGTTTACTCCATACAAATAAAAATCAAATCACTAAATTTTACATACCAATCTCAGATGCAAAAAGAGCACTTCTGAGTATTGAATCTGGAGCAAACTAAATTGGCCTACGAGCTAATGAAACTAAAAATAAATGCATGGCTCAAACGAGGGAGAACACTCTAGTTCGGCAAATCCTGACCGTAGGCAATTATAACCTTGAAAGTGTGGATAACTTTGTTTATGTTGGAGCTAACCTAAATAGAAGAGGCGCCGAAAAAGACGAGATTAGATGCCGGAGAAACTCTATGCACAAAGCCTATTATTCTGTGCTTGCCAAAATAAAATAAATAAGCTCCGCATTTACAAAACACTAGTCAAATCTTTGCTGTTATAAGGAACTGAAACATGGACTCTGGCGAGCGAGTTCGAAAAGACAATGGATAGATTTGAACCTCAAGTGCTCCGGAAAATCTACGGTCCAGCAAAACTAGGAACACAGTCGAGACTAAGTTGCAACGATGCATTGCATGACCTTTTTGACGATCCATCTGTTTCCTCTTGGTAAGGTTATGCAAATTGCAATGAAGTCTAGCGGGAAGACCGAGGACTTGATGGGAATACACTATAGAACCTGACAGCCTATCCTTGTTGAACAACTCGCGGAAAATGTCGCGAAACCGTGATTATTGGAGGAGATTAATCCTGGAGATGGGAAAATATTCGGAAATCCAGCATCTTCGAGCCCTATTGGAAAGCTGGACAAATATAAAATACCAACAAACGCCTGTCAGACTTATTACCTAGACACAATTGAACTTTTAATAATATATAAACAACGATTACTGAAAATACACAACACAAAAGCGAACATTTGGTTGAACAAAGAATGCCTTGTATTGAATGTTACACCAAACTCCGCACAAATTTGGCTTAAAATCAACACAAGAGAAAGCAGGGAAACAATAAGGAAAGCAGAAAAGTA
This sequence comes from Odontomyia ornata, assembly GCA_963969285.1. NCBI lineage: Eukaryota > Metazoa > Arthropoda > Insecta > Diptera > Stratiomyidae > Odontomyia > Odontomyia ornata. The sequence goes on along the minus strand of OZ017738.1, from coordinate 316,858,715 downwards.
CCACATCAGAAACGAAATCAAAAGCTTATACGCGAAGAAAGAACTCACGGACTCAGAAATAATGTCAGTCCACCTACAGTTAACAAAACACATACCGACCAACATTCTAATGGATTTTTCGATCAAATAAAGATGAGCATCACACCTTAAGCAGAAAACTCAGCAAAGTAACAGAGAAGAGGTAAATAGAAACAAATACTCAAATTAATGACAACCCCGAATTCCATGCTGGGCTCATTAACTTAACAGAAATCACACTTGACAAACAAGAAGTACAAATACTAGAAAAACGAGTTAAGCGTAACATTAATAGCCACGATAAGAGGAGAGAGATTAAACAAACCATTGTGGATGCAGTAGTAGCAATATCACTGCTCCAAACGAAGAACAGTACCAAGCTGGACACGCCTGTACACAGATTATTGAGAAGGAGATTAAAGCCGAAAAACAAGAAAGCAATGAAACAAGAATAAAAAGGACCTCAAAAAGTAACTAAAAGCAAGTAACATCATAACGACGAATGCAGAGAGGGATAGGTATTAATCAACAGAAAAGAGTACATTAGAAAAACGGAGCAACTTATTGAAGAAACAAACTGTAGAAAAATTAGAAAAATACCCTACTGACGAATACCAAACAAAAACAAGTTGGGTATACAGACCTACGCTCATGTCAGAAGGGTTTTGTACTCAACTTACAAAATGAAATCACTAGCAACGAATAAAATCAAGAAAACATGTCAAAGCGATTTGCTCGTTTAAAAGAAAATCCATTGTTTCTCCATTTTCAACTACCAACAATCACTCAAATCATGAAGTCCCAAAAGCAAGCATTTATGTCATCGATCTTAAATGAAAATTTTAAAAAGATCAAATCAAATCTGCAGTGTCTGGTTCGATGGAAAGTCCATAAAATAACAAAATAGAGTGTGATTGTGTTGTAATTGGAGAAATTTCAAATGGATATAACTTCCGTGAATATGATAAAAATTTCAACAAACTTAAAGAGTATTCGGACCTTATGTAAGGCTACTTAAATATCGAATTTTGTTGGGCTTAAAGGCATCCATACGATTTTATTGGAGAAAATGTGAAATTCGAAGATCATACTATTATCAACATAGCTGCACGAATTTTGACTTCTGAGGTATTTTTTATTGTTGTACTCATAAATATCTCTCTTTCAGATTTTTTAAGGCCACAGGTATCCAATCGCAAGGGGCGGAACTCATTTTTCGTGCCTTGAATGAAGCAAAAACTGTCAGTTTAAGAACTGTTTTGAAAAGCTCTCATAAAGAACTTTCATTTGATACTCATATCGGCTAACTTTGATGACATTTTTTTTTCAGGGGCCACTACTGTAATCATCGATTCATCACACCAGATTTTTTTTTCGACCCCTATAGTGGTTACAAAGCCCTTCTGTTAGGAGCTTCCTCCTACCTCCTCGGCTTGTTTTGCCTATGAGTATTAATTGTAGGTACTCATCTTCAGTCATTCATTAAATTGAATCAAGTATTAAAAGCATGTACCTTAAACGTTGAAGTTGGGGAAAAAATCTCAAAACTATTCAATCTTCGCATTTAAAATAGCCACTATTTTGTTTTACGATTACTGATACCACTAGCTGAACCAATTCTCAAAGGTATTCATGATACTTATCATTCCCGAAACTTTCATGCAAATCCTAGAAATCCTGTAGTGTCTGAGTCAGTAAAAAACGCATATGTTTCCATAGTAATACAGCGCATATGTTTCCATAGTAATACAGCGCATTTTGTTCCATAATAGTACAGGAAAATTCAAACCGCTATGACTTTGTCAAATCCATTCAATCTTTATGAAACTTGCAGAACAGGTCAATTTTATAAATAATCACTTGCAATTTTGATTGAATTGTAAAATCAATAAATCATACTATTACTAACAAAGTTGAGTGAATTTCACGTATTTGTTGTTGTTGCAATTATAAAGGCCAGATGTTTCGGATGAAAGGTGTCCAATTGTGAGGGGGGTACGCGAAAAGATCGTGCATTCCCCCTTATCCTGCCCCCACAGTATAGATAAGGCAATTTTAAGACTTGTTTTTAGAAGATCTCACTATGACTCTTCCAACGACACCCTTCTCGACTACAAATGGTGGAAAAATATTTTTGAAGGGTCACCTCCCTATATGGAGAGACTCCCCTTAAACCCCTTTGAAAAATTGTCCTACCCCAAAACTTTCAAGAAGTCGCCACTTCTGACCTTTCCACAAAATTCCGTGGCTGTAACTTCTATAGGTTCGGAGAAAAAATGCTGTGACATACAGGCGGACGGACGGACAGGTCGCGATCGCAATAGAGTTTTGTATTTTGAGACCGACAATGAACTATGCAGGATACAAACTGTCGTGGCAGCATAAGGTGTTACTAAAACACAGCCTTGAACTTCCCAAAAAATACTCAATATTCAACACCAAAGAACTAATTCACAAACTTCTTCTTCGTAGCATAACAGCCCCTCTGGGGCCTTCGCTTCATGCATCAAGTGCCTCCAATTGCGTCGGACCATTGACCGCGTTCTCCAATTTAGAAATTCGAGCAGCAATAAACTTTTTTCGTCGATCGAACTAGACCAGCATTTCCGCGGTTTCCCCACTGGTCTCCAGCCTTCAGATCTTCCAACGAATAGCTTTTTGGGTATCAGTTACTCGTCCATACGATTTGAATGGCCAGCCCATTGCAGCTTCCACAGTCTAACAATCGTTGAGATCTCCGGCTCATCGAAAATTTCATACAGATCATTGACAAAATTACCAACATAGAAATATCAAAAGACCCTACATAAACATCATTTGATATTAAAGACGTATAAACATCGATTCCAGTACCGGAAACAATATATTAGATGGTATACTGCTAGACAAGACGAATAATAACGACTTTTCTGCACAGCTCATGAAAACCTTGCATACGCTTTTCACACTATTAGTTATATTTTATATCAGAATTCCATCAGCTGTAACAAATGATTTCCCGTACAACATAGTGTAAATCAGGGTGTCAAGGTGTGCCGTGGGCCTGTTCTGTAGGAGTTTAAAAATAGGACCAGCTAACCCTCCCGCATCGAAGGCTTTCTCCGTATCAATGATACATGCTCCAACAAATTCTCTATTGTTTAATTTCCAACAGATGTCTGAGGTTACTTCCGTTATCGCATGTATGGTCATATGCTTGGCACGAAAACCAAATTGGCAATTCAGTATCAACTCATATCTTTCAATTTGGGCACTTAATGCTGTGTTCAGAATCATCTCAAATACCTTGCTGATATTAGACAGTAAGCTGAATGGGCGATAGCTTTTAGGGCTCGAAGATTCTTTTGATTTCTTCAAGATTGCAAGTTAAATGGCCTTTCTCCATTGATTTGTGAAATATGAATTGCTCAACATATTATTGATCGATATGCAACAATCCCTAATAGCAACCTCAGGCAAATGCTGTAGAACTATACTCAGAGTACCGTTAATACCACATGATTCCTTGTTGTTTATCCAGCCAAATATGAAATACAAGTCTTCACAGCTGCCCAAATAATCAACAAGATTCAAGCTCGGTATGAGGTCAGATGTCAATGTTTTATTGAAATGGAGAATGGATTCGCCGTTCAGGCTTGATTTGAGGCCGAAAACTTTTGCTGAAATGACTTTTGAAGTATATGATTCCCTCTCAGGATTTGGTGGATAGATCAAATCAAAATCCTGTATCCATTTCTATCAGATGTCGTACTATCAGCTTCGATACCAGCCCTGTCAAGAAGATTTAGTTCATCGACTTCAAAATTCGATACCTCCGCTCGGGACTTCTTACCAAATAAGCTATTTCATGAAAATGCCATCTGAGCAGGACTAATACCTCCAAGTTTTTCCACCCATTGATTGTTGACCTCATTCCTCAAGTATGAACGGATTAAGTTTTGGACATTCTTCAGGTGTAATTTCATGAGGGATACTTGTAGTCCAAAAATCGTTGGTACATATTGTTGACGGGTATGAGAAAAAGGCATTTCGATGTTTTTGACTTTGTAATGGTGGACGTTTGTTATCGGCCCATATTGTTTCGATATTTAACCTTGGAAACTACTTTCTCAGTCGTTTCCAATGTTAGCTTCTCCAACTTCAACAAATAGAGATCTATTTCATCGGGAACTAGATTCTTCTCATTAGGAATCATTGAGCAAGAATTGCCGTCATGAGAAGGAGGACATCGGTTCTTTTAAGCCCAATTAAACTTCCTGTGGAACTTTCCTCAATCCGTTTTCTTTCAAACTCAACCGATGATTTTCATGTTAAACTGGGATGAGGAAGATATCATCCCTTTATTGATTTAATTCCAGTACAATTGCGTTATGGTCACTATCGTAAGTAAGCACCTGCAGCTTCCGTTGAGGACTATTAAAGCTGAATTAAAGTCTTGCGTCAGCAATGCAGATGATGTATCCTGGGCATTCAGATCACTGGCAAGAATAAAATAACTATGCATCCTGTTCATTTCAATTGAGCTCGTCCTTAAAATTGAGAACGTTTCTTTCGACTTTATCAATATTTTGGAAACAATAGGGTGTTCTAACCAATATCCCGGTGCCACCTCGTCCCTCATCGTTGACTGTACCGTTTCTTAGGTATTCAAAATTCTTGAATGTTATTGAGTACCATAAATTGAGATTCGAAATATGAAGTGTGAAACTTCCCCAGAATTCATAGCATCTTCCGTTGATTTGAAGTCCACTACTGCTTTTGAATCGTCATTCCTTTCTAGACTAGTTCTTCGAGGGCCTGTATATGTAGTATTCAATTCAATGTTAATACCTACAAGTGCTGCCTTGGCAAATGTTTTCTTTACATTATGTTTTCCTGACAAAAAATTGTTTGTACGAGTATAGAGCAATGTCAAATTTCGGGTCTATAAAACCAAGTGAGCTAGGACAAACACTTGCAAGTAAAAAATACTTAATTTTGAAGTAAAAGTCTGCTTCCAGAACTCTTAACGAATGCACAATAAACTGTAATCTCTAAATAATAGTTTCATATGCATTTGCTGATGAAAAGGACTTTATTTTGGAGATATTTTAATAACTACTGGCAATTCCACCTGGATTGCTTTATTTTAGCCTTTTATTGTTTATATAGACTTTTATTTGTATTTGAGGGTATTCTGATAATTTTAAGCGTAATTCTATTGCATTTGCATCTTTTTTAGCCTCTTGACTTTCTAATTTAAAGGTAAAAACATTAAAACGTTCATTCATTGTATTTGACAACACGATAAACTCTTCGTTATAGTTCAGGTGTACAATCTTACAAAAACTAAGAAAAAAAGTTGAGACACACACGGATGAACGTTTACATGACTACGGTGTGTCTATATATCTTATAACTCTCTGGTGAAAAGGCAAAAATAACCTTGTGATGACGGTGAAGGCCCAACATTATCTTAATGAATATGTTGAAATATTTCGGACGGTATTGGAATTATATCAACCTCTGATTGAACGTGTTTATTAGTTTTATTTTTTTGACACGCTTGACAAGATTTTGTTCAGTCCACTTCTTAATATCGATATTCATTTTTGGCCAGATGTAATCTTTTGAAATTATTTTTCTTGTGAAATTAATACCAGAAGGTGACATGATTAGCGTTGAATATAGTACATTTTAATTTGACGGTTAGAAAAGGTCTAAACGAATCCAAAAGCTTGGCTAATTAAAATTATGGTGTTTATCTTCTTCATCTATGGCGCGACAGCCAAAGCCGGGCCTTGGCCTCCAGGATTAATCTCTGCTGTCAGCTTCTATTAAGTCTTCTCATCAAGTCCTCTACCTTGTGCTTTACCCTTTAATGTTCTTTTGGATAGCTGGTTTTCTTCCATTCTTTCTACATGGCCCACCCATTGAAATTTGTGTAACTATGTAAGAGGAAATAGGTAGATTGTCAAACACTTCATACAACTCATCGTTGTAATGTAGTATCCACTCCGTTCGTAATTTTACTGGGCCTTCGATTTTCTGGAGCACTTTGAATTCAAATATATCCACTGCCTTTTCGAATTCGCTGGCCAGGGTCAATGTTTTACTTCCTTGTAACAGCACAGGTTTGACTAGTATTTTGTAAATTCAAAACTGATTCCACCTATGCACAACTCTGGACCTCATAATGGAAAGTAGGGTTTAAAAGGCTTTACCTTCGGCGTTTAATCTCGTCCTTTTTGGCACCCCTTCCTTTCAGGTTGGCTCCAAGGTAGCTAAAGTTATCCACACTTCCAAGGTTGTAGTCACCTATAGTTAGGTTTTGTCGAACTGGAGTTTTCTTCCCCGGTTGAGTCATGAATTTAGTTTTAGTTTCATTAACTCGTAGGCCAATTCGGTTTGCTTCAGATTCTAGGCTCAGAAATACTCCTTTGGCATTTGGCTATCAATTGTCTGGACTTGAACTGTTGTATTTCTGATGACAGCTCCAGCGTAATATTAAAAAGTGTTGGGGCAAATTCATCCCCTTGTTTATAGCCTGATTCCATTATAAAGCTGTCCGTTAGTTCATCATTTACCTTGATTTACGACTCTTTGATTAGCATCGAGACCGTGACCATACGGACTAGTTTTATTGGAACGCCAAAGTCAAGCATTGTTTTGTACAGCGCATTTCTGTCGTGTGGTTGCTTGAAGTCTCAAAAGAGTTGGTACACGTCGATGTTATATCCCCAGTACTTTTCAACCACCAGCTTTTTTGAGAATATTTGATCTATAATAGATCGCCCACTTCAAAAATTTCCCTGATACTCTCGTATAATACTTTCATAGCACGGCTTTTATGTTGTTCTTTCTGTGATTTTGAAAGCACTTTATAAGACGTACAAACCTAAACTTGTCCCCCGTTTTGTGTACTGGATATATTATACTTTTTCGCCAGTTACCGCTTCTCTGACCATATTTTGCATATTAGTCGATGCAGAAGTTTACTTAGATGAGCACCCCCCACTCTGGAGATGTTCTGCTGGTATTCCATCTATGGTATTTAATCGGCAATTTATGTTTGGAATAGTTTTATATTTGAATTAAATTTTTATGTATCCTTATCCTTCAAACTAATTACTTCTGTATCTAATAAAGATAATGTATTCGGCACAATGTTAAATTACCCTTTGATAAATTGAATATCAATCGTAGAGAGATATAGCCTATATAACTTTCTCGACGAAGATTCGTTTTAGATTTAAATTTGATAATATATATATTTTTTTTTGTGTGGTAGGGAGGTGAAGGCATTTACGCCCGCCGAGTCTGACAGTGTGGGACTCCCATGGAAGATACCCTTGGACTACCCACTAAACACCTCTCCTGTCAATCTGAGAACCTAGCCTGGAACCGTTTGACACATTACTTCGGGCCAGGTCTCGTTTTGTTACGCCGTGGGGCGCCTTCAAGCTGGGGAGTCCCTTTCCTAGCGGGAGGGGAGAGGGGAAGAGGAAATGCCAGAAGAGCGATCCCCCAACCCCAGCACCTCCGGCTGCTGTGAGTCCCTTTTATCTTTTAGGACTGCCCGAGCATAATGTGCCACCTGGTTCCATTTGTCAACCGATTCGAGCATCACCGCAACTATATTATCCGGGGTGAGCTCTCCCGTCTCCCTGTAGAGTTCCCTTCGCCGCCTGGCCCATTTGGTAGACGCAAAAAATGTGTGACAGGCATTGTCTTCCTCTCCTGGGCAAAACCGACAATCGGGAGACCGTGACTTACCGATCTTGTGCAGGTAAGACTGAAAACACCCGTGCCCGCTCAAAAGCTGGGTCAGATAGAAGTCAGTCTCACCATGCCTTCGATTTAGCCACGGTCTCACATCCGGGATGAGGCGCGCAGTCCACCTTCCCTTCGTGCAATTCCTCCAAGACTGCTGCCAATCGTTGAGCGAGCGTTGTCTCTCTTCGCGGACAACCATCTCCCTCGCATCTTCGTTTCGGTGCAGGTAAATAGCGCGGCGCTCTCTAGCAAGGAGGGCGAGAGGTATCACGCCTGCAATCACTCTCACCACCGAGTCGGAGACTGTTGGATACGAAGATGCAATTCTCAGTGCTCCTCTTCTCTGTACCTGTGCCAATCGTTTTCGGTATACCTCCTTGCTGAGAGCGTCGCCCCATACCTCTGCTCCGTACAGTAGCACTGACCCGACAGCACTCATCAAGAGGCGTCTTCTTGATGGGCTGGGTCCCCCTACGTTGGCCATAAGTCGACTCAGGGCCGACATTTCCGAAGCAGCCTTCTCAGCCGTTGCCCTGATTTGCTCAGAGAAACTCATCTTCGAGTCGATCAGTAGCCCCAGGTACTTCACCGCTGGCTTCGATTCGACCTGTATATCCCCAATACTGATCATCCTTACTCTAGGGATTCTCTTTTTTGTCAAGATGACCACTTCGCTTTTCTCCAGTGCTAAACTGAGCCCGCGAGCAGTCATCCAGTCCCTCACTCGGTGCATTAGCATATCTAGCCTAAGTTGCGCTTGTTCAACGGTGCGTCCGGCGACCAGAGCCGCAACATAATCCGCATAGCCAACCAAGCGCGACTCATCTGGCATCTCAAGTCTCAGTAGCCCCTCGTAAGACACGTTCCACAGGTCCAGACCAAGGATAAATCCTTGGGCAACACCCGATGTAATTTCCATCCTTCGTTGGCCCTGTGTCGTGTCATAGAGCAGGCTTCGGTCTTTTAGGTAGTTCCTCAAAAGCCGCATTAGATATTCTGGAACTTGAAAAAAGTTTTCCAGCGTGTCCAGAATATCCACCCATCTAGCGGAGTTGAAGGCATTCCTGACGTCGAGTGTCACCAACAGGACGATCCGTCGCTTGGTGCGACTACATGCCTCTGCCTTTTGGACCGCGTTCACCTCCTCTGGAATCGCATTAATGGTAGAACGTCCTGCTCTAAAGCCGTACTGCCGAGGAGATAGGTCCCCAGCAGCACGAATCGCGTCAGTGAGTCTTCCCTTGATGAGTTTCTCTAGCACTTTCCCAGCCATGTCTAGCATGCATAACGGGCGGTATGCAGACGGCGATTCGGGATTTCCCTTCCCCTTGCTGATCAGCATGAGCCTCGCCACCTTCCATCGTACCGGGAAAACCCCGTCCCGTAGGCAAGCGTTGAATGTGCTGAGCAGCAAGTCAGGACAATGGTGATAGACGAGCTGCAAAACCTCAGCTGGAACACCATCTGGACCTGGAGCCTTCCTCGCTTTTAGGGAGAGGACTGCCTCCTCCAGTTCCAGCTGTGTGAAGAGTGGGCACTCGACCGCTGTTTCACCACGGACAGCGTCAACACGGACGGGGTGGGCGGGGAAGAGCCCCCGCACTATCGCGTCCATCTTTTCCGCGTCATGTATACAAGGCTTCCGTAGGGCACCAAGTTTCCCCATAACCAGCTTGTAGCCAAGGCCCCACGGATCCCTATTTACATCATCCACGAGGTCTTGCCAGCATCGGGCCTTGTTCTTGTTAATAAGCCTGCGAAGATATTTCCTGCCGGACCTGTATGCTGCTAACCTAGTGTCTGCCTCCTCCCGTGTTCGCGCCCGCTGGGCCTCTCGCCGAAGTTTGTGACACTCACTTCTGTGTTCGGCGATCTCGTTTGACCACCAGTATACTGGAGGCTTACCGTGTCGGGGTCTCCGACTGGGCATGGAAGACTCGCAAGCAGCTATGATGGTACTCATAGTTGAGTTCACCAAGTCCATGGCTGTGGGCCCTCCACTCCCTGGCGGAGCTCCCAGCAACGGTGCGCCTGCCGTAAGCGCTTCAGCGAACCTCTCAAACGTCCATCCTCCCAGTCCTCTATCCGAGGATTGAAGTTTGGGCATATGCACGCAGAGTGGCACCGTCGTGAATCTCAACCGCTATATACTGGTGATCACTAGCCGAGTAGTCCTCTAGTACTCGCCAGTTGTGTACTCTAGGTACCAGCGACTCCGAAGCGAGTATCACATCGGGTATGGTTCCTACGCAACCCCATCGGCGGAAAGTAGGGGTGTTACCAGTATTTAGGACAAAAAGCGCTGTTCTGGCCGCCATGCCCAAGATTTGCTTTCCCCTTGGGTCGGATTGTGGCATACCCCATTCAATGGCTCTAGCGTTGAAGTCTCCCCCGACCAGCATGTGGCCCTCTGTGTTCGAGACAGCGTCCTCCAGGGCATCGAGTTTGGTTCGAAAAGATCGCATTGCCTCGTTAGGCGTCAGATAAACACTGAAATATGTTATCCCTGAACACCGCACCCACACAAAACCATCCCCGCGTCCATGGCCCTGCACCTGAAGGCGGGCGCTGTCTCGAACCCAGATGGCCGAGGTACTAGATTTGTCAGGGTACCACGCTTGCGAGTCCTTGTTATGATGTTGCTCGCTCAGCAACAGGAGGTCAGCTTTCTTATCCCTCGCAAACTGCTCAAGTAGGTCCTGGGCGTTTGTGCTTCGGTGCAAATTGAATTTGATAATATTGGTAAGCAGTTTATGGTCAGTTGGAATAACGTAATGTCAACCTTCTACAAATTATCTGAAGTCTTTAAAATCTAAATATATAACCAATAATCCTCGACCAAATGTTGAATATTTATCTTGTGCTTGATTATTAAATTTACTGAAAAAGCTAAAGGTTGCCAAGGAAGAGATAGGATGACATATTCAAATTTGGTCGTCTCTTAAGTAATATTCCTAAGTGAGCAATAAGATTCCACATATGAAAACCATTGAGCTGGTAAATTACTCCAAAATTGTGGTAATTTTAAGCTAACTGCATTGATTAATCTAGATAGTAAATGGTTTCTATTCCCAGAATCAGAATGCAGAGTATTTGTTGTTCCATTAGCCATGACAAACAAAATGATGAAGTACAATACATTATATTCTTTTTATTACTACTACTATTAGTCAATACAACTATTGCACTGATTGTTTGCCAAAATTAGCAGGGGGGAATTGAAAAACGCAAAAAATATCCTGAAATAATTTTTTTATTAGTTTATATTGGATGTTTCTTACTAGTGTAATAACAAATAAACCATTCAATCTCGCATTAAAATACATTTAATACCATGGTTCAACAAATGATTTAAATTATTTTTTTCGTCTTTGTGTACACCATTTCTAAAGGACATGTATTTCGGACTTTCCAATACTATAAATTGTATGAAAGATGTTGTGCAATAGAACTGGAATATTCTTCAATTTGTTTTCCTTAATTCAGTTTAATACGTATTTTGAGTAATCTTCTAATATATAAAAAAATTGTTTTTGCTTTTAGAGTATCTCATTATCTTCAAGGTATGTATCGACGCTCAAGAAGGTGATATGGTCAGTACCAAGCTTTGGTCATATGTCCACCATGGTTCAACAAATGATTTTAAACCAGTACGTATCATTACTGAACGGGCCTATATTCAGTCCGAAGAATCGCTCGAAACAAATGTCATTCTCGTCAACGAGACTCGAACAAGGGACCTTCGACTTACGCTGGTATTACCCAGCTGCGTTACGTTCTGATTTTAAACCAGTACGTATCATTACTGAACGGGCCTATATTCAGTCCGAAGAATCGCTCGAAACAAATGTCATTCTCGTCAACGAGACTCGAACAAGGGACCTTCGACTTACGCTGCAAGCGCTCTAATCACTGCACTACGTGTACTACATCTAAATTCAACCATATTAGAGCAAATTATACACACATTCGGTAGACAGAACTATTTTCCTCCTCAGAAGGGGTTTATACTCAACCTACGATATGCCGTCACCAAAAATAAATTAGCTCAAGAAACACTTCAATAAGATGTATGTATATGTTTAAAAGAAAAATACTTTTTACACCATTTTCAACGGTCACCATTCTGTAGCAATGTACCCAAAATCCTGACATCATGAATTCTCAAAGATGTTTATGTTATTGATCTTTCCTGAATATTAAAAAAAAATCATATCAAAACAGTAGTGTCCAATTCGATGGAAAGTCTAAAGAATAGCAACATTGTATGTTTCTGTTGCTGTAATTAGAGAAAATACAAATGGCTATAACTTCCATAAATATGATTTAACTTTCGTGAAGCTTACAAAGTATAAGGACCTTATATAAGACTACTTATATTTCGAATTTCATTAAACTTCTCAACGATTTTACTGGGGGAAAAGTCAAATGTAGAAATCCCACTTTTGAGGTATTTGTTGTTGTTTTACTTATAAAGACCTATCTTCATAACTTTCTCCAGATACTTCGGATATTTTATTCGAATAGTATCACTGCTCTATTCAATCAATATCATCCTTTTTAGGGGATTGTAAAATTATTTTACAATACCCTATTAGTTTCGCGTCCTGTCTGTCCGTCTGTCCGTCCGTCCGTCCGTCCGTGTGTCACACCACTTTTTCTCGCAAACTACATAAGCTAAAAATATAAAATTTTGTAGGTAGGTGTAAAGTGACGCCCTCTTCAAAGTTTCAACACGAAAAAAAATTTATATGGTCTTAAAGGGGGGTCTCCCCATATAGGGGAGTTGCCCCTTAAAAAAAAGTTTTCATCGCATGTAGGCAATATGGGTATCAAATGAAAGGTCTTGATAAGAACTTTCCAAAACAGGTCTTAAAATGACAAATTTTGCTTCGAGGGGTGCAGGGGAAGGGGAAATGTACGAACATTTTGTGTCCTCCCCCCTCGCGATTGAACACCTTTGACACGAAAAATCTGAAAAAAATCATGAATATAGGCCTTTCTGAGTACAACAACAACAAATACGTGAGAAGTCGGAATTCACTCAACTTTGTTAGTAATAGTATAATTTATCGATTTTATGTTTCCTTGAATAAAATCTTAACGGGTACCTTAAATTTAATAAAATTCAGTACACAGATGACTATCAATAAGATTAATCCGTCCTGAAAGTTTCATAAAGATCGAATGGTATTTAATGTATTACTATGGAAACATATGGCTATGGAACAATATGCGCTTTTTACTGACTCAGATACTACAGCTTTGCTAGGATTTGCATGAAAGTTTCAGGAATAATAGGTATCATGAATTCCTTTGAGAATTGGCTCAGCTAGCGGTATTAGCAATCGTAAGGCAAAATAGTGGCTGTTTTAAATGCGAAGATTGAATAATTTTGAGTTATTTTGCCCCAACTTCAACGTTTAAGGCGCATGCTTTTAACACTTGATTCAATTTAATGAATGACTGAAGATGAGTACCTACAATTAATACTCATGCGTGAAACAAGTCGAGAAGGCAGGAGAGAGCTCCTAGCAAAAGGGCTTTGTAACCATTCTAGGATTCGAAAAAATAGGCCATGAATCGATGATTACAGTACAGGGGAGTGGCCGCTGAAAAAAAAATTTCATCAAAGGTAGCCAATATGAATATCAAATGAAAGTCCTTTATAAGAGCTTTTCAAAACAGTACTTGAACTGTCAATTTTTCCTTCACAAGAGCAACAAATACCTTAGAAGTCGAAATTCGATCAACTTTGTTAATAATAGTACATTTTATAAATTTTGCTTTTTTGTCTATAAAATCAAGATGTGACCCTTAGATTTCCCAAAATCTATAATTTAAATTTTCTGAAAGTGATTGTATATGGTTCGAAAATTTCACAATAATTGAACAATAAACAGCTAAGTTACAGCCGATTGAATATTTAACAATTACAACAACATTAACACGTGATACTAGGAAGATACACGCTTGCAACGGACCGAGACACTACAAATATGTAGGAATTTTGATAAAAATTTTAGAAATTTTAAGTAATATCCATGTGTTATCATGAGTAATCAAGCGAGGAGGTCAAACCACTTGAAACAAAATGGTGGCAAGTTTAAATTATAATAACCATGATAATTTTTCGAACTCAATTTATGGAATCTATATATTAGTCAAGTTTTGATATGCAGAATATATTGTTTGATTTACTAATTGTTTTACAATACCCTTCTGGCAGGAGCATCCTCCTGCTACTTCAACTTGTTTCTGTTGACTTACACACCTTAACACTTATTCTTCGCCTATTTTGTCTTTAATCAAAATGAAAAGACGCTTCCCAATAATCACAATTACATCCTGTAAGGCTGATTCTTAGAACGCTCTATACTAAAGAATTTTTGACTTAAAAATACATTTCTAGCCCTTTTCTGAGCAAACGTTTCAGTTTTATAACCTCTGATGACAGATACGTGTAAACGATTTCCATTACACGTGACACGATTCACCCAAAGCGCAACTTGTTCAAAACTTTCCCACAAGAACCATTTTCTGAGAATTTCTTCAGGATGTGTTTGACGAAAGTAATTTATTTTATTCAAATGTTCATTAACAACTAAGGCTACAGCGGAAATTGTTCCACATAGAAAACTTTGCTATCTAGATGTTGAGCTTTGAGTACCATAAGAGCACAAGAAAATAAACAGTATTGAGAGTGGTATCTTGCAGAAGGATTTAAAGTCTCAAATGATGCAGAATTTACTCACTTTAATAAAAATTGCAAAGCTTTAATGAGAGAAATATTCAACGATCGGAGATTACTGATGTTATTAAGACTATAACTCTAATAAAACTTAAAAACAAGTTGGGTAGGCAGACCCATGCTCCTGTCAGAAGAATTTTGTACTCAACTTACGATATGCCGTCACCAACAACGAATAAAGTCAAGAAACACGGCAAACAAAAACCACAATGAATTTCCAAAAATATTTATGTTATTCATCGTATCTGAATATTTCTGAGTGCTCGGTTCGATGAAAGGCCCATAAAATACCAAAATCAGGTTTTTTTGTTGCTGTAATTAGAGAAACCTCAAATGGCTACAACTTCCGTGAATATGATTCAATTTTCCTCAAACTTACAGAGTATTAGAAACTTTTGTAAGACTATACAGGTATAAGTTTCGAAGAGTTTAAGGGTACTCATAGATTTTATTGAAGAAAATGAGAAATTTGAAGATCATACTGTTATTAACAAAGTTGAACAAATTTCAACTTCTAAAGTATTTGTTGCTCACAAAAACCTTCCTCCGTGATTTTTTCAGTTTTTTCGAATCACAGGTGTCCAGTCGCGAGGAGGGGATATTTAACCTCTCCCGGCGCTTCACGAAGCAGGAAACACTGTTTTAAGACCTGGTTTGGAAAGTTCTCATCAAGACCTTTCATATGGGACCCCACATGGCTCCCTTTCCGATATTGGGGGATCTCCCCTTTAAAACCATTGAAAAATTTATTAATGTTTTAAGTGGATTAGAAGTGATGACTCCTTGGAAGTTTAACCAAGAAGTCATCACTTCTAATCCACTTAAAACATTAGTCTCTGTAGCTGCAATAGTTTCAGAGAAAAATTGCTGTGTGTGACTTACATATGGACGGACGGATTGACGGACAAACGGACGGATAGAAAAAACCGATTCCAATATGATTTTGTAAGTAGTGAAAAATCCTAAAAAGGAAGAATACAGATACTTTACGAAACTACCATTCACTTTATATGCCAGTGGAAGTGAAAGAACCACTTATTCTTCACCCGGGCCATCTTGGCTATCAACATGATAGCGCATTTTCTTGGCCCGATGGAGACCAGCGTTTCCAGCATAAGAGGGCTGGTGCCAGCAACACTGCTTTTTTGTCGTGGATGCGTGGCAGCTCCTAAGGAGTGTCCGTCAGCCACGACAAAACCGCAGTTTCGCTGGCACCAGCCCTCTTATGCTGCAAACGCTGGTCTCCATCGCTCAACTTCTGGTCACACGGGAGCTGTCGTGGTCCTGGACCAATTGTTCAAACTCCCAATTGTTGAGCCAATTCGGAACATGCACACCAGCCCAATAGTCAGCTTCCTGGAAAATCGCGTTTTCCACATATTCGGAGTACCGGAAAAAGTGGTCTCCGACAACGGAGCTCAGTTCACCTCGGCTAAATTACGGGATCTAATGGACAAGTATGGCATTACTCACCAGCGGATCGCCGTTTATTCCCCTCAAGCCAATGCGTCCAAGCGGCTGAACCGTACACTCATAGCTGCCATTCGTGCCTATGTCCAGCCGAATCAGAAGGATTGGGACCGCAGGATTTCCGCCATCACCTGTGCCCTGCGCTCGTCATACCACTCGACCACAGGTATCTCCCCGTACTTTGCCGTATTCGGCCAGTACATGATCTGCCACGAAAACTTGTACCGGCTTTTGCGGCAGTTAAAAAGTTGTTCTGGAGCCGCACGAGAAACTCCAAATTCTGCAAGAGCAACTTTGGGAAAACATTGAAGATAGTAGACGGGCGGGGGAGGAGCGTTATAACCTGCGATCCCATCCTCCTGGCTTCAAGTCAGGCGACGAAATCTACCAACGGAATTTCAGGCAGAGTAAAGTAGTCCGGCACTACAGTGCTAAACTGGACAAGAAGTTCGTGAAGTGTCGCATCCTACAAATTTTAAGTCCCACGCGATATCTCATTGCGGACATGTCCGGGAAGGAACTGGGGGTCTATCATGCCAAGGACCTACGACGGTGAAGAGCACCATCAAAGAGTTTTTTTTTTCTCCGTCGTCCCCCGGTGTTATTTCCTGCTTAGCATCGATCGCCTTCGCCTAGGCTCAAAATCTCTCAGCGAGTTCTTCTTGCTAGAACGTGCCGCGGAAAGATTAGCCATCCACACGTCACACGACATCTTCTGCCGCCATACAAGTAAAACTAGTTTATGGCTAAGCAGCGTGTCCTTCAGTCTCCCCATGCCTGATTGGCATCGTAGACACTGCCCTGTAATGAATCAGTCCTACACCACTGGCGACTAACACATATGCAAATTTATTACCATACGGCTTCCTATCTCACGTCAGTTTTGACGATTTCCCATCCCAAGTCAGTTTGGTCGGGGAATGTCAAAGTGGCAGTTTGACTCAGCCACATGGCGAAGCTAGTGGCGAGATTGCAGTGAACATTTTTGGAAAAGTTGTACACGCAGTAAATTCCAGGTTGATACGCCCGATGTTAAAGGTACTAACAGTGATTAAAAGTGTTGATCTATAATTACTTTTACAGAAAATAGACAACTTGAACTTCTCGCGATCGTGAACGGGATCTTCATGCAAGGTCTACGGTGGAAATTTAGGGTTATTTGCGTCGACATTGGAAGTGCAAGAAATGTTTTCTTTAGTTTTTTATACTTCGCTACGCGATCTCAATTGAAATTCTCAATTCAAACTTTAAAACGTTAAACTGGATATATATGAACTGGAGTTCCGTGGATACAGGCTATGATTTGAACTTGGATGTGGATAGTATTTTATGGTAGCTATAGCCACTTAAATTTTCTCTGGGCAGATCCTGCCTAATCGATCAAGATTGGCTCATCAGTATTATTTTCTCCTTAGGTCAAGTTGTTTTGAGTTGATGAATTTTTCCTTGTTTGAGTGATGAATTCAGTTTTCGTATCCTTGACTGAAAACTGATTTTACCACTATACAAAGTAGGCATTGGAAAATACGATTGCCATAATGTTGAGCTTTGGTAAGTATTGCTATTTGTGCAGGTTTATGCAGAAGTGTAATGTGATCTTAGGCACTGTCTTTCTGTTTTAGCCCAGCTTTGATTTGATATTTCACTTAAAACCTCGTTAATCCGAAACTTTGTGCTTAGCATTGCAACATTGATCATGAGGATGACATAAGTCAGAATATTTAGTACAGATAGATTTGTCGACACTACCACATACTTACGTAGATATAAGAAAAGATTTTGTATATCAATATCGCATGTTGCCAATACTTTCCGAGCACCTTTTTTCCAGATCATTTACAGAATTGTTCGTTGGACATAGTTTATCTTATTCTTCGTAGCACTGCAGCCTCTCTCGGGCCTTCACTTCCTGCAAATAGTGACTCCAACCATCTCGGTCCATTGACCGCGTCCGCATACTCCAATTTCGAAATCCGAGCAGCGATGAACTATTTCGTCGACCGAGTCAGACCAGCGTTTCTTCGGCTTCCCCACTAGTTTCCACCCTTCAGTTCTCCCAACAAATACCTTTGTGGATATTCACGTGGCAAGCCCATTGCAGCTTCTGCAGTCTTACAATCGTTGAGACCTCCGGCTCGTCAAAAATTTCGCACATGGTTTTATCGAACTCACCATTGGTCTCCGTCTAGCTTCGCTCCGATACTTCGCCTCAGGATCCGTCTCTCAAAGACGCTTAATATGTTTGCGGAAGCGTGAGTTAGAGTCAATGTTTCACACCCATAACATAGCACAGATCTTACCACAGATTTTTATACATGGGGCTTTGTTTTCCTGTGTATGCAGCTGGTCTTCAAGATCGACAAAACTGAATGAAATATTTTATTTTTGATCTGCATTCTTCAGCGTAGGGACGAACTCTTTCATTACTGGTTCTCGTCATTTTGGCGCCTAAATAGACAAATTCGCTCACGTTTTCGATATTATATTCGCCAATACGTGATACGTGTATTTTGAGCGTTTGAGATATTTTTCCTCTAGTGCGTCATGAATTTTGTTTATTCTCATTGATTTGTAGACCTACTAGTTTTCCTACGCTATCAAGTTTCAGGAAAAGTGACAAAATATTGAGCCTATGCGCAGAACCATAGGCTACTTCTTGCCTCGACTTGTAAAGTAACGTACCTTGTGTATCGACAGGTAGCTTTCTGATGACATATTCTAGAGCCAAATTGAATAGCAATGGGGCCAGCCCATATCCTTGCTTTAGTCCGATATTTGTGTCAAATGCGTCGATGAGTCGATTATTGTTAGGGACCTGGAAAGCTTCGACGTCATTGTTATTTTCGTTGGGCGGACTAATATGGCTGGGATACCAAAGTACAGTATGTTATGATCAATACTATCGTATGCCCGCTTAAAGTCAACGAAAATTTGATGTACGCCTATGTTGAAGTCCCAGGATTCCCACACTCTTGTGATTGTGAAAAACAGATCAAATTCATGAGATTTATGCCGAATACAAAAAATATAAGCTATACTCCGTAATCTTCGGTCACTGCGTGAAAACGTACCTCCAGTCATATCTCTGTGAAGCATCTCTTTGTTTTTATGCAGGGAGGCTGAGACTAAACGTTACTAACTTCACTCTGCTGTCATTTGTGTAGTTGTCATTTTCGCGCAGCCATTTTTTGACAGATTGAAGTTTGGTTAGTTGTTTATACGTGGTAAAAATGAATTCTTCTAAATTAATATCTTCATAAAAAAATCGTAATGAAATTCAAACGTTATAGTGTAATTGCACTGTATTTGGCTGGAAATTCACAAACAGCAATAGTTCGTCAACTCCAGCATTTGAATGTGAATAAAATGTTTGTGTATCGAACCATAACTCGATACAACGAAACTGATAACCTTGCTAAGCGCAACAGAGGCGGTCCTAAAAAGACAGCAACAGCAAAAGAAGTAACTCGAAAGGTGAAGAAACGAATCCAACGAAATCCTCGTCAAAATGCCAATCAATTAGCAGCACGTCTGCATTTTTCACGATACAGCATTCAAACCATATTGAAAAATGAACTAAACTTGAAGCCCTACAAGATACAAAAAGTTCAAGGCCTTACGGAGGCACAAAAATAACTTAAGCTTGAAAGAACACGAGCATTGAAGGCCTTGGCCAAACGTGATGAGATTCCAAAAATTGTCTTTTCTGATGAGAAAATGTTCACCATTCAACAGTATGTGAATAAACAAAATGACCATGTTTGGTTAGAGCACAAGTTCAACGATAATTTGGGTGCAAAAGTTGCCATGCGCAAGCAATCACCAGCTTCTGTTATGGTTTGGGCTGCAGTGACTGCGGATGGACGCACTCCTCTGATTTTCATCGAACAGGGAGTCAAGGTAAACCAGGAGTTGTACCGTTAAAAGATCCTAAACGATGCTTTGCTACCTTGGGCACGTAAACACTTTGGTACGAACCGTTGGGCATTCCAACAGGACTCGGCACCGTCACACAAAGCTCGAGCGTCACAGCAATTTTTATAAAAATGCGTTCCGCGGCTGATTTCATCGAAAGAATGGCCACCATATTCACCGGACTTTAATCTCATGGATTTCTTCACATGGCCCATTTTGCAGATTAAGGTGTCCACTAAAAAATACGAAAGTGTTGATGCATTGAAGTCAGCTCTTGTTCGAGAATGGAATAAAAGTCCGCAAGACCACGTTCGGTCAGCATGCAATGCTTTCTATGAAAGGAGGTCATATCGAGCATTAACATGTTTTTCATAAAATGTAATATGTTTTTAACATATTCCACGAAATTTCAATAAAAAATAATCAAAATTAAAAAAACTTGGTCTCAGCCACCCTGTTTTTACTTAGTATTTACTTCCTTACAGATATTGATTGCTTCCTACTTGTTTTTCATCGGAGCATAACAAGTGCTCAAGCAGGTTTCTTAAGGTTATCCTTTGAAGTCGAAGGCAATTGGCTTGAAAATATTTTCCAAGATAAAAACCTCTCCGAAATTCAAATGTCCTTTATTGATTCAATCGTTATAAATTTTATAAACACTGCAAAAGAGTGTACTTTGAGCTTAAAACTAAATTTAACTAATATAATATTCCTAACCTACATTTTAAACTTATCAATTTACAATTAAAATCAATGCAGCAATAATGAGCTTCAACAAAAACAAAGAAGAAAGACCACAGACGACCACAAACAATTTAGTTATTACAATTTCGCCATACCTCGCAAACGAGTATCTCTGTTGAAATCTTTGATCGCATGAGCTCAAAATCGGAAGTTATTCTATTCACGTATTGATCGCCGACATATGTACTCGTATATGATTTATAATCAGGGTATCATCAGAATCAGAAATATAATGATTCATGTCCAAATGCACGAATGGTTCTGGAAGAATGAAACCATTAGTGAGACAAGTCTCAATTTACCCGTTGGAAGGGTACAACAGCGGCGAAATCCAGGGATTTTCAAAATGCATGTATCAGCTCTCATCACTTTGGCAACTTGATAAATTTTTTGATTTGATATATAGTGTTTTCAATCCGGCTCAGGCTTTCTATACAGACCAGTGCATGCGCGAAGACATTTCTTTCGAAAACTCGTCATATTTCTATTGTGCTAGCGCTCTAATCATACCAAATCGGAAATCCATGTATCGAAATCAGTTCAACAAGAGCCTTTTAACAGATAATTTTGACATTTTGATAAATGTATAAAAGAGGCGTCAAAGCGATATTAACTTTTTACGCGCTTTACTGAGCATGATTTTGACATGCGCATTATAATAAAGAAACTAGTCACGATAAACACCGAGGTATCGAACACAGAATTGATGTGAAACCTGTTCTGAGCTACGCTCACCAGCCACAATGTGGAAATCTTTCCAATTGGGCTCTTTCACACGGGAATGGTAAAAACCCATATCCAAACAGGTTTCGCGCTCACGCCCCTATGTTTACACGTTGCATAGTTCAGCCAACCTTTTTTTGTATACGATACATGTCTTGCGAGTGTATGTGTCACAAGGGTCATTTGATCGTTAAACATCGTGCGAACAACATGAGAGCGAAGACAGAGAGATAAGCGATTGAGAATTTATGTTTTAGCCTTGAATTGTGCACGAGGTAATAAAAACTGGAATGAAAAATGTATTTTATGATTGCTAAAGTTTGTCGGTTCAAACTTCTATTGGATTTATTTGAATCCTCCGTGTTTTTCCGCTTTCTGAAAAATATATTCCAAATATGAATATCTTTTTTAGTCGCATATTTTTCTTGATGTGTTGTAAACTTGCTTATTATAAAGTGATTCTATGAAGATTATGCGTACTGTTAATTTTCTATAGATTTACAATAGGCAATTTATCTTCATTGAAATCGCGATCTTCGTCGTGTTGTTTCCTGAAATTGAACATGGCCTCCGCTTTCATAAATTTATTACATAACGCGTAGCTTCTTGCATCCACGCATCCATTTTTGCACGCAAATTAAAGAAAGGCAATCGTTTCATGACGACTACCATCTTCACCGAATGTTCAATTCGGAATGATTTCCTGCGTTTGTATAAAATTTCCCCCACCAAATGATCAACAAAATGCGTTTGTGTATGTGCGTTACGCTCGTTCACCCTAAAAAATGTTGGCTTGTTTTTACCATCAGGTCCCCTCAATGCCTCTCACTCTTCTTGCCCATATAACCTGTTTAACGCTCACTTTTAACGCTGCGTCTGAAAAAGCCCATTACGTTTCAAATCATGAATGGCCAACCGCAGTGTTGTCCAAAACTAAATGTTTTCACATTTTTGAGCATTCACTTTCATTCGCCAATGATCCATGTAGGCCTGCACATCATTGAACAATTTCTGAAGGTTCTTTTGGACGAGTGATGACTTTTGCTGTACTATATAAATTATTAGGTCATCGGCAAATGCCACTAACGATCGTTGGCGACATGTTAAAATCAAACTCGTTAATTAGGTTGCGGATGAATATAGAAAAGAGTAGAGGCACAGTAACTGCTCCTTGCTAAAACCCGTTCAAGACCTTAAAACTGCTCATTGTGGTCAGATTTTCATCAGTTATTCTTCTTCTTTCTCGTAGCACTACAGCCCCTTGCAGGCCTTCCGTTCCTGTAAGAAACGCCTCTAACTATTTCGGCCCATTGGCCGTGTCCTCCAATTTCAAAATCCGACCAGCGATGAACAGTCTTCGTCGACCGAGTCAGACCAGCGTTTCCTTCAGTTCCCCACTGGTCTCCACTCTTCAGTTCTTCCAACGAATACCTTGTTGAGTATCTGTTTTTCATTCAGGCGATTCACGTGGCCAGTCCATTGCAGCTTCTACAGTCTTACAATCATTGAGAACTCCGGCTCACCAAAAATTTCGTACAGCTTATGATTATATTGAATTTGTCATTGGTTCCCATCCAGCTTCACTCCGATTATTCGCCTCAGGACCTGTTTTCAAATGCGTGCAATATGTTTGCGGATGCTTGGATTAGAGTCCATGCTTCACACTCATAGCATAGCACAGGTCTTATCAAAGATTTGTATACTTGGAGCTTTGTTTTCCTGTGTATTCAGCTGGTCTTCAAGATCAAAATATTTTATTTGCGATGTGTATTCTTCTGCGTATTTCGTCTTTTTCATTACCGGTTCTCATTTTTTGGCGCCTAAATACATAAATTCAAAACTGTATTCGTCAAGTGTAATATTTTGTAAATTTGATGTGTTTTTCCTCGACTGCGTCATAAGCTCACTTAGCTCCGCTGAAAATACTCGTGGTCCGAAAACTACGTACCACTGATAAAAGTTATGGTATTCACCAATATTTGTTTCAAGTGACTCCATCAATTACAAGAAACCAATATTCATACAACATTCATACAACATTTTACACACCATGGCGACAGGGTGTCTGGGATACCTGTCTTGAAAGAGCTTAAGAATTAGTCCGTTTAAACAAGCCATACCAAAGGCTTTTTCTATATTAATAAGACACGCTCCAACACATGCTCTATCATTTAGTTTCCAACAGATGCCCGAGGTTACTTTTGTTATGGCATGGAAACGAAACTGGCAACTCGGCATCAACTCATATTTCTCAATGTAGGCATTTGGAGCTTGTTTCAGTATCACTTCAAACACCTTATTGATTAAAGCCTCTCCAATTTCAAAGATCGCATCCAATATGCTCCATTTGCTTTTGTTCAAAAATGTTCGTAGTGTACATTACATATAAAGAACGAACATCCCATACTCCCAAGGAATGGTACATTTTTCATTGTATCGTTGCTTCCACAAGAAAATGCAGTAACTAAAACCACAAGCAAAAGGGTGTATTTTCTTACAAATATTTCAAAATATAAGTGCTTATTTGCTTCAGAAGCAAGAATATGTTGGGTGTTCTTAAATAAAAGCAAAGAACATCGGAACGTCCAAAGACACTACCATCCAACTTTGAAATCTTTTGATATAAGAATAAGCTCAAATACTGGAAGGTTATGCGGTAGACTTCGAGACAGTTTCTCTTGATGCTCTTTTAATGGAGTGTAATTTTAATAGAAACAAAATAAAACACTCCGCGCGGGCAAATCAGGTTTGCACGAGATAGGAATCGGTAATGTTCAACTTGGTAGAATTATGTACTGACATATTGATTACTCCAAAAGAAACTGTTTTCAATCTTTTGATAGGGTATACCTAAAGGTAAAAAGGCTTGAGGTTGTGAATCCTCGCATACAAGCATATTGATTAGGGCTGACTTAATCAGAAAATTACTCAAGAAATTTTCCACTTTCTGAAATAAGTTAGAAAATCGTTTCTATCTATAAACCCTTTCAAATGATTATCTCTTAAGTTTCCGTCAGGAAATTGTCTACATGGTATATTCGATTCGAAGATGGCTATATAGAAGTTCCAAGAAACCTTTTTGTTATTCTCCGCCTGAATCTTATAATTCCAAACAAAACGGGCTTAAACAGACAGTGGATACTATCAAATCAGGTTCGGATTTGTGTTTTCAAATCGAATCTACAAATCGAAAAGATTTAATTCCCGCCGACTGTTATATTACGTTAGAACTTTAAAGTGAATAAGCATCCAGGTGGTCCGCGTGACCATTCGACCAATCGATGCGTAAGCCGAAGGCCCCTGGTTCGAACGGTGACAACGAGATTTTTGTCGAGCGCTTCTGCGAACGGACTCTAAGCCCATTTAGTTATGCTACGTACTGGTTTAAAATCAGAACGTATCGCAGCTGAATGCACGGACGCACGGCCAAAGCCTTGTACTGACCATATCACGTTTCCGAGTACCGATACATTCGATCAAGCTAACATAATGAGCAAAGCAAAGCCCCGAAATGGGTGGTAGTGCTAAAGCAAAAAAAGCATCCAGCTCCAGGTTAAAGCAAATAAGTACCCGGCTTTAAGTAGACCGACCATTAGATACAACCCGTAAGATAAATATAAGTTGAAGAAACGTTTAAGTTTTAAAAATTTTTGAAATAGAAAATTGTCCAGTAGAGACTTTGTTTTGAATGCTCTTGAAACAATAAATGGCGAAATGGTCTCTTCAATATATGATGGCTGTAGACAAGTGTTTGACTACTAGCATATTGGTGAAACAATTAAAATAACAGCACCTGGAATCGTATATTGACGACTGATTTGACGAGACTGCCTAAGCGAAACTTAGAAACAAAATTTCGAAAAAAATCAGCATAGATATGCAGACAGAAACTGGACGATACTCAACCCCAATGTTAGATTTCCACGAAAGATCATCAAAGTTAATTGTCTTATCGAAATTGAAGCGTGAATCTAGTGCGGTGTTGCGACATTCTATTGATTAGTTGCAATAATCTACGCATAAAGTTTTAAAGTCATTAAAATTTATATCAGTCTGAATCAACTTTAACAATAGACGATGGCAAAATTTAACGCAGTCCTACCAGAAAAATAATCTGAAAGTTCACAATAACAGTGTCAACCAAGAAAACAAATGCAATAGCGACAAACTTCGTAAGGACCAATTCATATACAACTGAACATGGGAGCATGTCCATGAAAATGTTACGAGAAATGCCGCCCAAGGTATTGAGATACCGGTAATTGGCGGCATATTTCAAAATTATAATAAAGGGTCTAGACTCTACAAATAGATGGGACGGGCAAAATGATGATTTGTGAAGCCGTTGCTTTTCTGATCATTTTGATTCCTCCCTCCACCTCCAGAAGATAATTATTAGAAATCAAATGCTACATTTTTGAAGAGAGCATGTGAATATGCGTGACGACAAAACGTAAAGCACTAACCAAAATAGAAATACGTCGCATCTCAACGATTATGAAAATTAGCTCCCGGGATCGATAGTGTACGAGTTGGGTAGACAGATGTACGCTCCCGTCAGAAGAGTTTTGTAATCAACTTTTGAGATGCAACGATAATGTATATGCTCAAGAAACACTTCAATAATGATAATGTAAATCAAATACTAGGCTTAAAAGTAGAAACGTACTCCATTTTAACCAGCTGCCACAAAGTTGGGTGAATTTCGACTTCTGGAGAATTTGCTACTGTACTCATAAAGAACTAGCCCGAAGATTTTGCCGATCGAAGGATTCCAATTTCGAAAGGTGATGGCGCAATTGTTCCTACGTCTCCCCTTCTCCTTTAAATTTAAAAATTCTTATTAAGAGCTTTCATTGAAAACGTTTGGTAGTTTTTTTCGGGGTTACCATCCTATATGGGAAAACCTCTCTTCCTTTTAAGTATCTTTGTATAGTTTTTGCTACCTAAACCAAAATTCCAATAAGAGGTGTTATTTTGAATAGCGTGCTATTTCAGTAGATGTCCATTTTAAAACGGTCATTTTTTGACATTTGACTAGTAGAAACTACGCTATTAATAAAAATGGAACAATACACGTTTCAACAATGCATTGAAATTATTAAAGTTCACTATAAAAGTGGTGAAAATTTGGCAGAGATGGTTCGTAAAACTCGAACATTTTTGGGTCTTCGTGAAGTACCTGGTTGGACCGCAATATAGAAATCGGTGGAAAAATTCGAGCTTTTGGGACAATTTAGTGATGTGAAGAATAAAACCCGTGCACGTCACTCAAGAAAAGCCGAGAATATTGCTGCTGTAGCCGGAAGTGTTGAAGAAAATCCAGGTTTGTCCATTCCTCGTCGTTCTTTGGAACTAGGCATTCCACAAACGTCATTACACCGTATTTTGCATAAAGATTTAGGTCTTAAGGCTTATAAAGCACAGTTAACACAAGAACTCAAGCTGTTCGATCATCAACACCGTCGTGCCTTTGCTGATTGGGTCCTTGAAATGCATGAAAATGATCCGGAACTCCATTGAAAAATCATCTTGAGTGATGAGGCCCATTTTCACCTCGGTGGCTTCGTTAACAAGCAAAATTGTCGCATCTGGGGCTCGGAAAACCCAAGAGTTATTGTTAAAAGGCCTCTCTATCCTCAACGTGTGACTGTTTGGTGCGGTTTATGGTCCGGCGCTTTTTCGAAAATGAAGCTGGAGCAACAGTAACGGTGAATGGATTGCGCTATCGAGAGATGATTAATGATTTTTGATGGCCAGGATTGGATAGTATTGATAGGGACAACGTTTACTTCAATAAATCGGCGCTACATGCCACACAAGCAACGAAACCATTGATCTTTTACGGGAAAAGTTTCCGGACCGTGTTATCTCTCGAAAAGGTGATCACAATTGGCCACCGAGATGAGAAAATTCGTAAGGCTATCGAGGACATAGGGTAGCCACTTTGCGATTTGGCTATGGAAAATTTAATGAAAAAGATATGGTCCTGGAAGCGTGGCCTTGGTGGTCATTTCCCTGATGTTATTTTTCACTATTAACGGCATACCTTTCTCTTTATAATGAAATAAACATCCGATCATTTATTTTAAAAAATGGCATTGTTCTCTTAATATCAAAATAACACCTCTTATTGGAAAGCCCTGTATTTACTAAGTTTGATGTTCACATCTGCTATAGTTCTCGAGAGAAACTGCCATAGCACAGAGATGGCTCGATGGAGGTTCTGGCAGGCAGTCATGATTTTAATTGGTCCTTTAAATTAGCAATAAATCCTTAAAAAATTATGAATAACTAGACACAATTTTCTGGTTTTATCAAGCAAGTGTGTTTTAAAATACTGCAGAATGAGCTCCATCTTGCTCATAAATAAACAGATTAAAGTTGTCAAAACCTAAAATAATATTTATACTCCTGCTTTCCTAGATCCATTTCATAATGCACACTTTAGCATAATTTATGTTATATACACATGACAATAATAAACGCCTCCGCCGCGAGAAATCTATAACATATGCCTATCAATTATTTAAGCACTCGGATAGTATAGAAAAATCAATTGATAATAGCTCATATGGTAGGTCCCAGAAGTCAGGGTGAGCTTATCAGTTAAGTACATATACCACAATACGACACAATCGGCAATGCCTCAAGTAGCCACAGTTAATGGACTACATATTGTCAACATAGAGACAACTTCATAGTGAATGGTTTTCTTCATCCGCTCGAAAAACAAAATCCTCCACTAGCCCTAATTCTATCCTACTTCCATTTCACCCCAAGAGAAGGGAAGCGCACAAAAAAGCATATGAGAATGATTAGTAAACGACAAGCTTAAAGTGTAGATATACGGGGCACGTGTACCGCACAAACACATCGCGCATATGTTGTGCTTATTTGTTTGGGTAAAATGCATGTGTTGGTGAGGGATGAATACGAATACTTTGACAAGTGTGAGCATCCTGACACGAGGTCAATTGTGACGTTTCGTAGACATCCACGCCACTGAACTAGTGCAATTGGAGCAATGGGGCATATATCCCGGCACAGCTTCTGGCCACGTCCTGCATCCCTTCCTATATCAGCCCTGGGGGCTCTTGGCACTGCTAATGACAAGGGCCATACATGAAACGGTATTTTCTGATGACAAGTGAAATACACGCTTTGCTGGCGAGCACCGTTAAAAAAGGCGGGCATTCAAGCGAAGAGTATCCGCTCTCTAATAGAAGCCATCACTCTGCAAATTTAATTAGCACCGCTTATAAAACTGGCATTTTGCTGTGATGTGAATCTATCAGGCCAATGAAATCTACGACTGAATAGAACTCTGTCATTCGCTGATTTCGTTCTTTGTCAACACGTCACTGAAAATTCTCAACCCAAGTAGAATTAACTGCAAAAACTTACCATTGCGAATAGCAGCTGTATCTCCATAGCATTGACATCAGCTAAAGCGCAGTAAGCGGAGCACATGATAGTCGATACTAGGTCAACCATTACTGCATCCAAAATTACGCTCCAAAGCAAAGTGTAACTACGGCACCAACAGCAGAAAACTTATACACAAAACATGAGCACCGACACTAACTATGGGCACATAATAAGAGGAAACACTTATTCTTAATTTGAAAAATTTGGCTATGAAGGCTTGTATAAATATTTTACAGTCACCAAACACACTATCCACTCATCAACCACGGAATAAGGCCGAGTTTGGAAATTTTCATGGAAAAGTAGAAATTACATTCCATCCTCGTGAAAAAATGCACTCCACAATTCAGCTGGACTATAATATATATGTAGGCTTGCGAAAATGCGGGCAACGTTGATTAAGCCGCAGAAAAACAAGAAAATGGCTTTATGACTTTTTGCTTCTTTAAAGAAAACTCAGTTTAACTTTCGGCTTTCGCTTCGTTTGGTCTCATTATGCGAAACACAACAGAAAAACGGAATAACGATGAAACATACTAAAAATTAACCATGGGTTGTTTCCGAAAGAACGGTAGCAGTAAGCACATAAAAGCCTATGAACCGAACACACGTACACACACCTTCACAAGTGCACACACGCAAAACTACGGGTGCTTGGGATCCCCAAATAAATGTCAAAGGCAAATTTTCCACGAAAGCGTTTTTCTAAATTGAAAAGGAGTTTTCCAAGTCCCCACTGAACCTTTGATCCCATACGCGGTCAAATCAAAATCACTAGCAATTCAACAACTATCGGTACTAAAGGAAAACAGTTGATAAAAATTTTTGCACGGATAATCAGTGAAAATATAAATTTTAAACAACTACACCCTGCGATTGTGTTGGGAGCGAGTGTTCCCCAAAGGAAAATGTATGATTGGAGCGCATTTTCACTCGCAATCCACACACGTTCCACAAATGTACGTTGTACAGGGACAGTAGTACATAAGCTTCCGTAGTCCGATGAAAACTCTCTTTCTCTTACAGCGTGCACGAATACAGTAAATTGTGAGAGGCGGAACAATTGAGAGAGAATTCCAATTTTCCCACGATGCGAACGCTTTCTCGTGATTTTCGGTGCTTCCTCTGACCGGTGTGAAATAGAGAAAGACACAATAAATTTAAAACATAGATAAATTAACTTTTATAGCTTACCTATCCACATTGTGGATTTATAGAGAAAGCTTTCCCACTATTGATGAGAAGAATGGAAAGTGCTATTATAAGGCTATTATCATGATACGAATGATTTTTCATCTTTAGCTTTAATTCCAGCGTAATATGAATCATACTATATACATAGTCTGGTATTAAACATGCCAGTATAAAAAGTAGTTCCCTGGGAAAACTCTGCACTTCATACTTTTTGCCCTTTTAAGCGGCCGAGCATCCTTAAAAGGAATGGAATCTGCAAATTTGTTATGCACGCGTATGAAAAGATTTTGATTGGGATGGGTTTGATTGACCGCTTCCAATAAATTTCTCTACCAGCTGACGTTGCTGAAATAATAAAGTGTCGCATTAGTTTCTTTCTTTTTGATGCAAAATGAATACACGATATTTGTTCTTTCAGGTTGACCTATTCTGATATGTATGAATTTTTTTATTCCATTGCCTTCTTGCATATCTCAGGATGTCTCATTATGACCT
Organism: Odontomyia ornata; assembly: GCA_963969285.1. Taxonomy (NCBI): domain Eukaryota; kingdom Metazoa; phylum Arthropoda; class Insecta; order Diptera; family Stratiomyidae; genus Odontomyia; species Odontomyia ornata. Next base: position 316,828,219 of record OZ017738.1, on the reverse strand, counting down.
CTTTCCAAACTCCTTGAAACTTAATTGCCAAAATGGTATCAAAGTTCCTTTTTATTTCGCTTAAGGATTTGAGATATTAACCACGGAGGGAATTTTCAACGAAATAAATATTAGTCAATTATTTCAGGACAATTCTGTTTTATCTCGAAAAGCCGTCGGATCTTGCTCGCTTGAGTCATCCTCAGTGTCAGTTTAAACTCTAACCATGAGTCAAGCATGTCAAAACGCGCCTGCTATCCATAATAAGCAAGGTTCAACAGCTTTTCTAGATACAAAATAAATATATTATGATCCGATGGAGCAAGATCTAGAGAGTAGGGAGGATGAGAAAAAATGGAATTTTAGTACTTTTTGTTTTATGGCGTGATGAAAAACAACGCTTCATCGGTCCTCCAGCTCTCACTGTTTTTCTGCTATAACAGCTTTCAATTCATCTAGTTGTTGGCAATATTTTTCAGAATCAACGTTTTTTCCTTGACAAAGAAGCGCGTAGTACACTTTACCTTTCAGTCCCACCAAATGCACATGAACACTTTCCACGAGTGCTGAGTTCGCAATATTTGAGGGTCATAAGCTTTATAAGACCTGTTTCTGTGAATAGGTATCAGATCCTAAGCTCTTACCGGTTCACGTATCTCATTTTGAGTGCATATGAAACGTTTTCTGGGGAATATAAGTGATGTTCAAATACACGAATACTTCTGGAGGAATGAAGCCACTGGTGTGACAAGTCTCAATGTACCCGCCGGTAGAGTGCAACGGCTACAAGATCCGGGGATTTTCGCTCACAGAAACAGACTTTGCGATATGATTCCGAACAAGCCTCAAAATGAATGAGTCGACTCCCATCACTTTGGCAATTAGACAGAATCTTTGATTCGATATATAGTATTTCCAATCGGTCTCAGGCTTTCTGTATAGGCCAGCACAGGCGCGAAGACATTTGCTTTCGAAAACTCATAATATTACCATTGTACTAGCAATCTGATTATATAAAGTGGACATCCATATGTCAAAACTGGTCCAACCAGAGCCTTGCAACAGATAATCTGAAATTAAAAGGCCATCAAAAGGACATTAACAATTTAAACGCATTACCGAGCATGGCTTTGACATGCAAATTATAGAACGGATAATGATCGAGATGAACACCAATGTATTGAATATAGGGTTTATGTAGACGCTGTCTCGAACACAGAAGGCCTTATTCTTATCGAAGGAGTCTTCAATGCTAGACCCATTGAATGGTCATGCCTCAATCTGATCTGAGAAAAAAGCGAGTCCTGGAAATGGAGGCTAGGACAACATTTATCATGCTAAATATTGACGATATGCCAACCTTTTGCCACTGGAGTTGCGCAAAAAGCATACCCAATGTGACATTTGCTTTAGTGTCCCTAGTTCCAAGAGTACACAATTGGCGAGTACTAGTGGACTACTCAGCCAGTAATCACCATGTTTGGCTTAAGAACCAGGAATCAGATGCGTTTCAGCTGAGATATTGCAGCTGGTTTACCATCTTTGTCCTGATTTACTGCTCAATGTTTGCCTGCATAAAGACGTTTTCTTAGAACGCTGAAAGCTACCAAGGTTCGTACTAATCAGCAAGGGAAAGAGAGACTCGGAGTCTACCTCCGTATATCGCTCGCTATGTATGCTAGACATGACAGACGTGATCCGTTCTACTTGGGACATATCTCCACGGTAATGCGACTTTAGGGCAGGGCGTTCCATCATTGACATGATCTCGGAAGTGGTGAGCGCAGTTCAAAAAGCGGAGACTTACAGGCATCTTAATAGACAGCTTGTGCTGTTGGTGCCACTTGATATCAGAAACGCCCTCGCTCCTGCAAGATGGGCAAATATCCTAGGAGCACTAGAAACCCCTCTTCAAGTTCCGAAATATTTGATGCAGATCCTGAGGGACGACCTGAATGACTGGAGCCTACTCTATGATACAAAGGAAGGTGGGCGAAGGATAGATCTCACCTCGGATATTGCTCGAGGCTCCATCCTCTGCCCTGATTTGTAGAACATCTCGTTTGATGGACTAGAGACTGGGGCTACCAAATGAGTCAGGTTTGATCGCTTATAGGGATTATGTTGCGGTGCTGGTCGTAAGACTCACTTTTGGATATATACAACTTAGACTGGGTATGGTAATGCACCGAATGAGGGGCGGGATGACTGCTTGCGTTTTCAGCCTTGCACTGGAAAAAACCAAAGTTGTCATTATTATTGCAACTAAGAAAAAAATTCTAAGAGTAAGGACGACCAACATTGGGGAAGTGCAAGTTGAGCCGAAACTAGCCGCACTTGTGAAGTACCCACTCGACTGATAGCAAATACGGAGGGATCTGCCTATACTCGTATTCTATTGTATGGATCAGAAATATGGAGTGCTATCAGGATGGAGCTGTACTGAAAATGCCCCACACAAGTGCAGCGACGAGGAGCACTGAGGATAGTCTCTAAGTCGACAATACTGGTGATTGCAAGCACTATATCCATCGCTCTCCACCGATCGTGGTAGGAAGGCAGCTGCATTTGAAGCGAGGCAACACTCATTCAGCAATCGTGGATGAAGGACATGAAGGGAAGATGGACCACGTGCTTCATTAGTGGCCTGAGGCCATGTATCAACCGTAGTCATGGTGACACTGACTTCTATCTGCCTTCAGCCTTACCTGCAAATTACGGTCTCCCAATTGTGCGCTCTGCACTGGAGAGGTAGATGACCCCTACTACACATTACAAAAAATGTGATAGGCTGCAGAATGACCTCATTATGGAGTTAAAAGAGCTTTCTTCAGATAATTTTATCGCAGAGATGCTTAGATCAGTTGACAAATGGAATTAGGTAGCATATTATGTATGCACTGTTCTAATCGGCTCAAGTTGGGAAGACAGAACTACGCTCATATCAGAAGAGTTTTATACTCAATCTACAATATTGAGACATATACATAGAATGACTTAATTTAAGAAGAACTTTAATGACATGCACAATGAATATATTTTTTCTTTAAAAGAAAGCTAGTGTAACTTCATTTTAATTAGCCAACAGTTTGTTGCAACATTGCTAAAATCATAGACTAACCCGAATCTTAAGTGTACTTTTATTGTATTATATACTCGTATTTAGAAAAAATATGTGCAATGAAAAGCGTAGTATTTGGTTCGATGGAAAGCCCATATAGTAGAGAAATCACTTGCAATTATTTTGATTGGAAATTTATTTATAATATTTGCTCTATTTATTTATAGCATATTAAAATAATTTAAGCTAAGCATCTTATTGTTATCAAGAATATCGATTCGTGGATGGTTATGAATAAAGTTGTTGAATCGGGAAGCATCAGTCCCTATACTTGTGGATCTATAATGATTGTTCTCTGGCACTGATCAAACGCAAGCAATGAGTTTGAAGTTTCATAAACTTGCAAGCATCTGTCGTTGGACTAACTGTTCGTGGAAAAAATATTTAGTCCAGATGGTGTACTTTCTATTGGAGTTTAAAAAACCACAGCATGGCTACATGGTAACCAATTTGCTAACTCTTGAGATTTTTTCACCTGGATAGCCGCTAAGCACTTTTCAGCCAATCTGAATGTGACAAAATGCACTGGGAGATCAAACTTATCAACAGTTACTTTCAATGCTTTGTAAATTGTTTTGTAGCGATAAATTTACGATATAAACACTTTAAAATCACAATTTGATTTACACATTAAGATATTTTACAGTTTCGCGCTCCCTTGCTTACCCTCACCACTTCCACGTTGACTACTCCCGCAACGACCACCCACAACCTCGCGAAATACATTTTCTTCGGAATCGACCTTGTATCTGTCACTGGAACTGTTCGTATAGCGTCAAGAAACACCAACGCGTGGTCATGCATCATGAACTTCTTTATGATTGCTAGCTTGTAATTTATGCGAAACTACTCCTCTCCAGCGCAAATTCTCAAGCTCTCCATACCATATGAAGCGCAAGTGTAGTTACTACACGATCTAAGCATCTCTCCGGAGAATCATCCGAAAATCGCTTTCTTATTCCTTGTCCTAATCTTGCATGTAAAGAAAATGTGGCAACCATCATTTTCCTCTCCTATGCAAAGTATGCAATCAGGAGATCGTGACTTAATAATGTTAAGTAGTTAAGACCCAAAAAATCCCACTAAACAACTGGGTCAAGTAGAAGTCAGTCTCAGTATGCCTTCGACTGAGCCAAGGCTTCAGATCTTTGATTCCCTTTGAGTCGTTCACACATTATTGTTTGCAATCCCTGAGTATATTTTGTCTCTCTACGTGAGCCACAGCCTCTCTTTTGCCCTAGTTTCTACTGAATTAGATATCTGTACTCTCTTGCAAAGAGGATGATGAGTACAACCTCTGCAGGAACAGCACTACTGGTGTTCGAAATGCAGAAGGGATTCACAGCGATGCTCATCTTTCTACCTGCACTAAGCATTTTTGGTATAGCTCCTTATTGACTGCATCGTCCAATATTTCCAATTTGTCCATAAGTGCAGACTCCACGGCACTCCTTGATTAGGTAAGTTCCTTCTTCCTTGGCCTTTAGCGACTCAGAACCGATTCAAAGACAAAAGCACTTTATTAATTACTGATTATTATATATTTTCAAAAAATATAAACCAAATTCCAAACAATAATAATGCTAAAACTTAATGGCCCAAATGTCTCTTTAAATTTATACGTTCCCAATCGAAAACATTAAATCAGTAAACAATATCAAATTCAAATTAATTAAAATTATTACATATTTTATGATTCAATTGGAAAAAAGGAGAAAAAAACGTAATCACTTTTCAAAAATTATTGATAATTGCAACATAACAGTGAACTTTAATCCTATACCTAATATGTTATAACCTAATTCTAATCAAATTCAAACAAAAACTTCACTTTATACTACAAAATGCTATTACAATGTTCCTAACCTAAACGTTAAACCTTATCTCTAAACCTACTATTATAAACATAACATATACAAATATTGAAACCTACCCTAATTTTTAACACAAATAAAGAACAACACTAAATATAGCAATAATGAGCAGCAACTCAAAACTATGCAACGAACAACACAAAAACAAAAAAAATAACCACGAATAATTTAGACATTGTCATTCAACCACCAACACCTAGATTTCTCCGTCCCAGCTCGACCAGCTTCAACAAATCTAGCAGATTGTCTCCATTCGAATTGCGGGTCTCGAGAACTCGAATTCGGAGGATATCTTCTTATGAGTGGCTCGTCCATACCTGTGATATGTGATTGGGTCACCGTCAGAATCGAAAACATATCGATTCTTATCCAAATACACGAATGATTCGGGAGGAACAAAGCCAGTAGTGAGGCAAGTCGCAATATATACATCTGTAGGGTGGAATGGCTGTGAAATCCAAGGGTTTTCATTCACAGATACAGATCTTGCGATATGATTCCAAAGAAGTTTCAAGATGAAGATATCGACTCTCGTCACTTCAGCAGTTTGATAAATTCTTCTATTCGATATAAAGTGTTTCTAATCCATCTCAGGTTTTCTGTACAAACCAGTACATGTTCGAAGACATTTCCTTTCGAAAACTCTTAATCTTTCCATAGTACAAGCACTCTCGTTTTACCAGATCCGACATCCATGTCAAAACTGGTCTAACCAGGGCCTTGTAACAGATACTTTGACCTTTTGATCAATGTATTTGGAATGAAAGAGTCGTCGAAGGGCCATAACTACTTTTTTGCTTTCTTCTTCTTCTTTTTAGCACTACAGCCCCTCTCGAGCCTTCACTTAGAGATAATTAGAGTATCTCATTTTCATGACCGTATTGATTTTTTTTTATTTTTCGGAAGTTGGTTGGGTCAGTACCATGCTCCCGTGTGCCTGCTCAGCTATGATATTATCTGATTAAATCAGTACATATCACCACTGAGTTAACACCCATAGCCTGTCCGAAAAAATCCCCTTCACTAAATCACGTTGCTCCCAACGAGATTTGTACCTGGGACCTTCGGCTTATACGTTCATGCTCTAACCAATAGACCACACTCTTTTGTGCTTTACTGAGCAAGATTTTGACATGTTCAGTATAGTACAAATACTGATCGAGATGAGCACCGAGGCATCGAATACAGGATTTATTTGGAACCCATTCTGATCTACTCTCACCAGCCATAATGTGGAAATCCTTCCAATTACGTTTCAGGTCTTGACTGGCCCTCTGCAACGTTTTCCGAAGCAAAATTCTTTCGCACTTCTACGCATTGATTTTCATTTGCCAATTGTCGTTGTAGAGCAGCATATCATTGAAAATTTTTTGAAGATTACTCTGAGCTATTGTAGCTTTTCAGTCTGTCGTATAGATGATCAGATCATCACCAAACGCTACCAATGATCGCGTTGGCCAAAGGTTAAAATCAAAGCCGTTCAATAGCTTGCGAATGAATATTCAGAAGAGCACAGGCGCAGTAATTGTTCCCTGCTGCAGACCATTCAAGACTTCGAAGTCGCGCATTGTCGTCAGATTTCCATCAGTTACAACAAATGATTTCCTGTATAACATATTGCACATCATGGCGACAAAAGTTCTGAGAAACGTGTCTTGAAGGAGTTTAAAAATTAGTCCATCTAACCACACGTATCGAATTGAGAGCCAATTCGTCCGGTGCAGCCATGTCAGCCATTTCTCCGATTCGCTTGGAGAAGTCTATTATTATGTAAAGTTTAGCACATACAACCTCTTGTATATAAATATGTTAAATGGGAACAGAATTGAAATGAAATAAGGAAGTCTATTCATTGACAGCATTAATAGTAATAAACGGTTTTTTGCAGTTGCAAAAATAAGTTATAATTATATGTCTACACCGAATGAAATATACAAACTAGTTTTCTATACTGTAGGGTTTTAATCGCGCAGTTTTCATAGATAGTGTAAAAAAATATGTGTCGCACCCACTCGCGATGGGAGGCTTTAGATCCGGAAAACCTGCAACAAAATTGTGGAAGTACTTCTTTATAAGTGCAAGGCCAACAAATACATCAGAAGTCAAAATGTTATAGTTCTAATGTGATCCAGATGTGATATTATCTTTTGAATAATTTTTTTATCGACATATTTAAATATTCAAGTCCCTTTGTTTTTATTAATATTTTGAAATTCACTCTATGTTTGTATAACTTTCAGAATAAAGAGCATTTGGAGTTGAGATAGACATGTAGGAATTTCGGTGAACTTTTTATAAATGATTTCCAACATTGATATGTTATCATGATTACTTAAACATAATTCTACTTCTGGTATTCGTTGCGAACAGACGTGTTTTTTAATCGCTCCTGTCAATAATTTCAAAAGTTAATTAATTTTTTACAGAAGTCAGTTGAAACTAATTTTTTAATTGAAAATCATCACCGTCGGATTATTCGAATAATTATCGAATACCTGAAGTTTATTTTTTGAAGAAGTATCAAAAAGTAGAAATACATTCAAAGGAAGTCCTGTTTTATGAACATTGCATCTAATCTCCCTGCGAAAACAACGAGATGGATGAGCCCGGTGGCTTCAGCCATCAACCAGAACGATCGTGACCATCACCAACGATGACGGACGATAGCAATGAAAAAATAACTGAAAATTTTATCAGTCATCGAAATCGACAACTAATTATTACAGTTAAAGACTTGACAACATAGAAATCGATTGTAGAACGTAAAAATTTGTCTTTTTGCTTCGTCCAGATTTCGAGCAAAAGCAGCCCAAGTGCCCATTCAAAAACTAAGGGACTTGAAAATCCGAGTGGAGAAGTGGGAACGCTTTCAGTAGAGCAAGACCAAACAGTGCTACAGTTGCCAAAGATTCGGTCTCTCGGCTGCCAATTTCACCATACAATATAGATGTGTAAAGTGTGAAAATGTCCATGCTCCGGGTGAGTGCAAATTTGCTTAGACGGAGCCAAAAGGCAAACTGAATTGTGTGAACTGCGGTATCTTTGGTCATTCAGCATCATATCGAGGATGCCCTCGGTATCAAGATGCAAAAGTAAAATTTACTCCAAAACAAACTCAAGTACACCGCAGTGTGACACCTACCAACTTCGTCAAGCGCGGAGTGTCATTTGCACTTACTGCTAGAGGACCAGCAGACAATGTAAATAAAATAAATAATGTAAGTGACAACTGTGAGCTGCTTCTTAAAATTTATCGGCAATTAAATCCTTTATCGGAGAGAATCGATAAACAGGATTCAAAAATTATCTTCGTTTTTAAGCGTTTAGGACTTTCAAATGCCTCAAAATAACTTGTCGTCTAGTCACATTCCCATGGATAGGATTCGTCTTATCTCGATCAACGTCAACTTCATTGTGAGTCTACATCAACGTGACTGTCTCTTGGAATTCCTTCCCAAGCAAAAGCCTGGTATCATGCTTCTCACTGAAACCCACCTCAATTCATGGCACTCCATGACATTCAAGGATTATGAATTCATAAGAAACAGGGTACACGGTGATGGGGAAGGCGACACCGTTATCAAAATCTCACTGCCAGGTGGGAATAACCTTTTCATTATCTCTGCCTATCCAACTGGTCGAAACGTTCTCGAGTTTAAGGAGGAGCTCAATTCCTCATTTGATATACTCGAGTTGAACAGGCTGCATAGTTATTATATTCTTGCTGGTGAGCTGAACGCCAAACATACATTACGACTGAATGCCACCATTAATCCAAGAGGTATATTCCTGAAATCGTGGACAACAGACAACCAAATTGAATACACGTGCAATCTATATGAGTCAGAGTTCAGAGCATACCCTAGGACAAATTCATATTCGGACCTCTGCATTGCTGGCACAAGACTTGAACTTAGCTTTAATAGTCCTCAATGGAAACTGCAGGTGCTTCCTTATGATAGCGACCATAATGCAAACGTGATGGAAATCAATCATCAAAGGGATGATATCTTCCTCATTCCAGTTAAACATGAAAATCATCGGTGGGATTTTAAAAAAACGGCCTCGGGAAACTTTCAAAAGAAGTCTAATTGAGAGTACCAGAAGCAATGTCTTTCTTCTGATGATGGCAACTATTGCTCAATGGTTCCTAATGACAGGAATCTAACTAACGATGAAATAGATTTCTATTTGTCAAAGTTAGAAAAGCTGGCATTGGAAACGATTGGGAAAGTATTTTCCGTTAAAACACGACACAATATGGAAGAATATGAAACACCAACCATTGCAAGGTTGAAAAGCCTTCTTCTCACACGTTTCAACAATATTTATCGCCGATTTTTGGACTGCAACCATCCCTCGTTGGCTTGGTTGAAATTACACCTGAAGCATGTCCGTAACTTAACCCGGTCATACTTCAGGAGTGAGGCCAGCAATCAATGGGTGGGAAAAGTGAGTGGTATTGGCCCAATGGACCCAGATAGCGTTTTCGGAAAAGTGAATTGCATATTCCATAAGAAGTCTCGAGTGAAGGTATCGAATCTTGAATTCGCTACTGATGAGATAAATCTTCTCGATAGGGCTGGTATCGAAATTGATAGTACGACTTCGGATAGAAATGGATTGCAGAAGCTTGCCCTGATTGGAACTTATTTCGAATTGGTTCATCTACCGAACCCAGAGAGAGGGGATGAAATATTTTCAGAGATCGTTGAAGCAAAAGTTTCTGACTTTAAATTAAGCCTGAACGACGAATCCATTCTTCATTTCAATGAAACATTGACATCTGACCTCATACCAAGCATGAACCTTATTGATTATTTTGTCAGCTATGAAGACTTGTGTTTCATATTTGGCAAGATAAACAACAAGAAATCATGTGCTATTCACGGTAGTCCAAATATAGTTCTCCAACATTTGCCTGAGGTTGCTAGTAGAAATAATTACATATTATTTAGCAACATGTAGAGCAAATCGTATTTCCCAAATGAGTGGAAAAAGGCCAAGGTATTTGCGATCTTGTAGAAAGGAAAAGAATCTTCGCTCCCCAAAAGCGATCACCCAATCAGCTTGCTACCTAACATCAGCAAGGTGTTTGAAGTGATACACAACAAAGAATTAAACGCCCACATTGAGAAATATGAGTAGATGCCGAACAGCCAATTTGGTTTTCATGCCAGCATTCGGCCATACATGCGATATCGAAAGTAACCTGAGACATCTGTCGGAAACTAAGAAGTAGAGAATGTGTTGGAGTATGTCTCATTGATATGGAGAAAGCCTTCGATACGGTGTGGTTAGATGGATTAGTTTTTAAACTTCTTCAAGACACGTTCCTCAGACACTTTGTCGCCATGATGTGCAATTTGTTATACAGGGAATCATTTGCTGTAACTGATGGAAATCTGACGACAATGCGCGACTTCAAGGTTTTGAATGGTCTGCAGCAGGGAACAATTACTGAGCCTCTGCTCTTCTCAATATTCATTCGCAAGCTATTGAACGGCTTTGATTTTAACCTTTGGCCAACTCGATCATTGGTAGCGTTTGGTGATGATCTGATCATATACACGGCAAACTGAAAAGCTACAATAGTTCAGGGCAATCTTCAAAAAATTTTCAATTATGTGCAGCTCTACACCGACAATTGGCGAATGAAAATCACTGCAGGGGGTCAGTCAAGACCTGAAACGTTATTGGAAGGATTTCCACATTATGGCTGGTAAGGGTAGTTGAGAACAGGCTCCACATAAATCCTGTGTCCGGTACCTCGATGTTCATCTCGATCAGTATCTGTTCTATACTGAACACGTCAAAATCTTGCTCAGGAAAGCACAAAACTAGTTATGGCCCTTCGACGACTCTTTCATTCCAGATGCATTGATCAAAAGGTCAAAGTTATCTGTTACAAGACCCTGGTTAGACCAGTTTTGACTTATGGATGTCAGATCTGGTGCAACAAGATTAAGAGTTTTCGAAACGAAATGTCTTCGAATATGTACTGGTTTATACAGAAATCCTGAGATGGATTGGAAACAGTTTATATAGAAAAGAAGAATTTATCAAACTGTTGAAGTGATGAGAGCCGATATCTTCATATTGAAGCTTCTTCAAAATCATATCGATTAGTATCTGTATCTGTGAGTGAAAACTCTTGGATTTCACAGCCGTTCCACCCTACAGACGTGTATATTGCGACTTGCCTCGCTACTGGCTTGGTTCCTCCAGAAGCATTCATGTATTTGGATTTGAATCGATATGTTTTTGATTCTGATGGCGTCCCAATCGCATATCACATATATAGACGGGCCACCGATAAGAAGATAAAATATCCTCCGAATTTGAGTTCACGAGACCAACAATTTCAATGGAGATACACATTTGCTAGATTCGTTGAAGCTGGTCGAGGTGAGATGGAGCAATCTAAGTATTGTTAGCTGAATGACAGTGTCTAAATTATTTGTGTTTATTTTCTTTTTTTGTGTTCTTTGTTACTTAGTTTTTAGTTTCAGCTCATTATTGCTACGTTTAGTGTTGTTGTTTATTTGTGTTAAAAATTAGGGATAGGATTCAATATTTTAGATAAGTATATGTTATGTGTTTAGAGATAAGATTTGACGTTTAGGCTAGGAATATTGTGAAAGATTTTAGTTTAATTTTACTAGAATGAGGTTATAATATATTCGGTGTATAAAGGATTTGGTTGGTTTTTTTTCTCGTTTTTCCAATCAAATCATAAAATATGTAATAATCTTGATTAATTTGAATTTGCTATGGTTCTTTTGATTAAATGTGTTTAACTGATAACGTATAAATTCAAAGAGCCATTTGGGCAATGAGTTTTCGTGTTTTTATTGCTTCGAATTTGCTTTATATTCTTTTAAAATTTATAACCATTAGTATTGAATAAAGCGCTTTTGGCTTTGACTTTATCATTACTTAAACAATGGAGTCAACACCCTGGAAACCCAATTGGGGTGAATTGAAATACATAGTAACCATAATTTTGTTTTTCGAACTCAATATATGGAATCTATATATAGTGCGAACTATGATATTTACAAAGAAATGTTTGATTTAGAAATTTATCAAAAAACATTTCTCTCCTGTTACTTAAACTTGTTTAGACTAACGTTAATATAATCCAGTCTTTTTATTTAAAAATACTATGGATGCACGATTAATATTAACTCAGGTAGTACAATTTATGCTTACTAAAGCAAAATAAAAGGGGAAAATATCCAGGAATCTTTTCTTTTCCAATATTTGACCATCAGCTGAGAAGTGATTTTAATTTAAGCACATATGTAATTCTCTAATGCCTGCTACTCCCGAAGATGAAGATATTTGATATGTTAGAAACAATCAAAACTATATGACTGAAAAGTGAAATAAATCAGAATTTCTTGAAATTAGTGAATTTTAAGAAGGCAGATAGGGAACTAATACGTCTTGCCCTGCACGGTATTGCAGTATTATAGAGCTTTAAAAATACTGAAACTAAGTTAGTGTTACTAAAACAAAAAAAAAATGGAATTAATCAAAATTTTAAAAAAATTCAAACTTCTTACTCGTTAATTGGCTCTATGATTCTTGCAACGACTATAAAGTGATTTGATAGTTTTGAATATCAAAGGATGAAAAATATTCCACGAATGTGTTGCCAATCAATTTCCCCGCTTTGAAATAATGAAAAGCAAAAACATGATAACTTTAATCGATCGAAGAAAACCTTATTTGGCACCGCTTCTATGAAATTTGTTTCATCCTTTTTAGGGCATCTTGTTTGCGATACATTAAAGATTTATGTACAACGATTCAATCCTGATCCTTTTTTTCCCTATTCATTAATGAATCGAATTCTCAAGCCACTTTTCAATTTCTAACTTTCCATTCATTTTCACCATACAGCATGGAGCCAAATCTACAATTTTCAACATTTCGGGTAAACGTAAACACAATAGAAGTTAATTCTAAGCTCACACAAAAAAAAAAAAAATTTCATGGACGATGTGAATCTACTTCTCTGATATAAACGAATCACTTATACGAGTATATATGCCGCAACATAACGTTAGTGCAAATAATATTTTATTGAAAACGTTGCCCCATATAAGTTTACAAAAGACTACTGAAATTATGACCTGTCTATCCGTCTGTCCGTCCGTACATTGCTACAAGTTTTCTCTACAAAAACTAAAAATCCCCGTTGGCAGCACCAGCCGGAAAGGTAAATTTCTCATATGTAGCGTAAGATTTCGAAAAAGAATTCCGCTTGCCTGTTATTAAAATTCGTACTGCAATTTTTGTAGCACCACATGAGTATTTATTAACATAAAAAGAATCTTCCGACGTCCATATTTGGAGACGCTTTGTAGAGGCACAAATATTTTGCTAATAAAATTGAGTTGCACACTTTTGGATTACCAATTGAAAATTTTCAGATGATAAATGGTTATAAACATATAAATACAGGTTTCGTCCTTCTCACTTTTACTGTTCACACATTACTCAGTGGTTACCACACAAAGGTGATAACTTGTCGGCTTAATAGCTCAAATAACTAATTTTAAAAGATTTGCGTGAAAGTTTAGTCAAAACATATATACATTTTTAATTCTTTTCTGAACCACAAGGGGCCGCCATTTTGAGCTGGATCGTTTGCTTTTTTATTATTTTTACCGATACCAGTCGTTTAGTCTCAACTGCTGTGCTGAATCTTATTCGAATTGGAGCGATTTTAATAGGGGTACCGGCTAATTCATGCGGTTTTCTAACAGATGGCGTAACTTGATTTTTATTCCAGTGATTTACCTTTCCAAAAATGTGTTGGAAAGCTAGTATCATATAGTTTCAGAATCAGTATACTCATTTAGCTGAAGCGTAAACAACAGTGTGTTTTTGCGGAGAGTACTTCTTTATTGAAGAAAAAGGCTGCCGAAAGTCATCGTATTTTGGTGGAAGTGTAATGTGTGCATGCTTTAGCTGAGCGTACGTGCCAGAAGTGGTTTGCACGGTTTAAAAGTGGCAATTTTGACTTGGAGGACGATGAACGGCCCGGACAGCCAAAATAGTTTGAAGATCACGAATTAGTGACATTGCTTGACCAAGATCCATCCCAAACTTGCAAAATCACCTGGCGTCACTCAACAAACCATTTTCGATCGTCTTAAAGCAATTTTTCACAATGAGGCTTCAATTTACGAAAAAAATTAACCGGTACCCCTATTATAATTTTTTAGGGTATTGTAAAAATATTTTATAATATCCTGAAAATGGTCTGCTTTATAAATACTGCCAAGTTAAGCCATTTAAAACGTTTCTATAGAAAACATTCATTATACCAGATGCTACTAAAATAGCACATTGCGCTTACCTTCTGACCTTTGAAGGCCGCCATTTTGAATGACCACATTTGATTTTGGATTATTTTAAATCTCTCTGTGCTAGGACCTCATCAATCAATGTTCAAAATCTCGTTCCAATCGAAAGCTTAAAAATGTTATGTTTGAAATTTACAACTTTTTTATTTTTCATCCGATTTTGACAGCTCCAGAATATAAGAACTTAGTACCAACATTCATAATCTCAAGTTTCATCAAAATCCGTTGAAAATGTGACCACTAAAGGGCCACGAAAATCTAAAAAAAACACCGACCGACTTTGGGTTTTTTATTGTGAAGTTCATCACACACATCAATGAGTCTTTGCACCAAATTTCATCCAAATCGCAGCTATACTTTGGTCTGAACAGACATCACGATTTTTCGTCTAAAATCGCCGCAATTTTGTCTTCGAATGGCTGATATAGCTGGTTCACGAACTTAACTGAGATATCTACCCAATAAACCTTTCCCGAAAATTTGGTGATAATCAGAGCAAACCTGTAACCTCCAGCGTGGTCACAAATTTCGTTATATTCCATATATATATATATATATATATATATATATATATATATATATATATATATATATATATATATATATATATATATATATAAATATATATATATATATATATATATATATATACATATATATATATATATATATATATATATATATATATATATATATATATATATATATATATATATATATATATACCTATATATATAAATATATATATATATATATATATATATATATATATATATATATATATATATATATATATATATATATAAGGTGTTCTCCGCAATAGGTTAATTTCTCTCGAGAAATTTACCTAAAAATGCAGAATGGCATGGTCAGGTGGAAGTCAAGATCTATCTAAAGTTCTGAAATGAGAGAAGCCCTCCAGTATGTGAAAGTGACTCTTAAACAATAATAAATGAAGGATCTTGATATAAACTTTCAAGACGAGGTGTCAAAAATGTGGTGAACAAAAAGGGGGAGGGGCGCATGGACAAAGTAAAAATATTTTAAAACTTCGCTCTTTGCAGGAAGCAAAGGCTCGGACGGGGCTGTAGCGCTACGAAGAAGAAGAAAAAGAAGGTTCATGTACAATAGTTTATGAAAATCGAGATAGAGACTGCAAAGTAACAGCCACTGAAGAATTTTGTAATATAAAAACACGTTTCATTGGGTAAGCACACGCTGACGAAAGATCTAGACACTACAGATATGTACGGATGTCCAAGGAAATTTCAGAATGATGTGTAATACTGACGTATGATCATGATAACGCAAATAATTAGGTCAATACATTGTAAGCAAAATTTTAACACATACTAACCACATTTTACTTTTCTTACTCAATTAAAGGAATCTATGTGTGTATGACCCAAGTTGTTGATATTTGGAAAATTTTGCTAGACGTACTAATTGTTTTGCAAGACCCTTTGGGCATTATCACACTTCCACCAGTTCAACTTGCTAGTGGTTGTACTATATTGCAAACACCATATTGATATGGTTACCTGTCTGCCCGTCCGTCTTTGACAGCAGTTTTTCTTCGAAACTATAGTAGCTACAGACAACAAACTTAGTAAGCGCATAATAATGATAGCTTTTTAAAATTTAAAACTGGTGGTGACCTATAACAATTTTTCTCAAAAGGAGTCTCGAACATTTGGTGTCCCATCTGTGATCACAAAAATAAAATAAAAAATCATGGACATAATTCCCTCTATAAAAATAAATACCTTAGAAGCCAAAAGTCGCTCAACTTTGATAATAATAGTAGGATTCATGAATTTCGCATTCTCTCCAAACGAATTGGAAAGGCTTCCATTAAATCAATTAAAATGCCCTGTAAGTTTCACTAAAACGAAACATATTTAGTGGAGTTATAGCCATTTAAATATTCGTATATTACAACAAAACTGCATGGTTTCCCTAAAACCCGCATTCGTTCAAAGTAGTCGCTATGTTTTTGATCGGATCTACTTAAAAGTTTCAAGAAAGGTGAAGGTGAGACCTCATACACTAAATAATGTAAGTTAAAATGCCACAAAACGGCGGCTGCTTAGTTTGGAATAGTATAGGTTTTTCTTTAAATCTATGATACTATTTAACATGCATTTCATCGAAGTACTATGAGATTTTTCATTAGCTTCGATAAATCGATCGAAGATTCTTTTTATTAATGCAATACAATTGCTTTATTATTTCGGCGAATTCAAAAAATTTAAACTAATCAAACTTCCCGAATTTTTATTACAAAAATTTAGAGAGAATTGTATTGTGGGGTAAATAATTACTAATTCTTAACATATGTTGTTGTCATTTCATTTAATTCAAATGGCAT
The DNA here is from genome assembly GCA_963969285.1 of Odontomyia ornata. Classification (NCBI taxonomy): domain Eukaryota; kingdom Metazoa; phylum Arthropoda; class Insecta; order Diptera; family Stratiomyidae; genus Odontomyia; species Odontomyia ornata. Next base: position 316,811,491 of record OZ017738.1, on the reverse strand, counting down.
GTCTGATTTTATTATTGATCCGGTTTCTTATTTAAGTTTACATAATTACAAGATCGTTAGCAGTTTAAGGAATTTTTGTTTTAGCACTACAGCCCCTTTCGGGCTTTCGTTTAAAGATAGTTAGAGTATCTCAGAAGAAGGTGATATGGTCAGTACCACGCTTTGGCTAATCATCCGTTCACCTACCTGAGATGTGTCCTGGTTTTAAACTAGTGCATATCATTACTGAAAGGACTTATAGTCCATCCAAAAAATCCTTCGAAAAAAATCTTGCCACCAACGGGACTCAACCAGGGACCTTCGGCTTATGGGGTAAGCATTCTAACCTCTACACCACGTGGCCTACGTTTAAGGATGCCGTTACGATACTGTGGATCATAACGTAAAATTTAAAAATTGTACTATGAGTTAGTCAATTTTAGCAACGTTTTAGATCGTTCAGGTAGTCTTAAATAACCGTCCTCAATTAATCAATCATACGCATAAAAATTAAAGAAAATCGGACAGTTTCAAAGAAATTACAGCCTAGGATACGGGCATTTTATGTAGCTATGCAGAACAGTAGTTTTTCCAAAATTAAATGAAATATCTTAAAGAATATATTCAATTGTTTCAATTAGTAATACCGAACCAAATGATGATCGCTTTAAAGACCGTGAAAGAATATTTTCGTATTCAAAGTATTAAAAGTATATGTGATCAAAGTGTTTCCTGGGTTCATTCGTTAACGGCTTAAGAAAATTCTTTATATTCAAAGGATCAATATAAAACCCTTCTGGTTGGTGAAACCTAACTTTTCGTTCAAATAATATTTACGTAATCATTTTTCCTAAGAATAATGATTTCGCTGATTTCTTTTACAAATTTTTGGGAAGGTAAAAATGTTAACCGTAGTAAGCGAGATTTTCAGCCTTAATCAACGGCATTCAATTTCATAGCACGGAATTGAACTTAATTCCCAAACTGAAATTAAAATGCCCCTTTGCAAGAATCATTTGCTTACTTACATATATGATTTATTTTTTGCAATAATTATTTATTTAGCAAGGTTAGTCGATTTTCAAGTCATACGACCATATACCATTTTAACAACGCGACCACCTTCAGGATGCAAGATTCACATAAAAAATTCGTTACCCACATACGGATGCAAACACGAAATTTCGTGGGCAAGTCAAAAGCGTTGACCTCTCCAAAATTTCAATATATTTAAAAAAACAATGGGATTTTAAAGGAGAGATGCCCCGATATATCAAAGTGACCTTTAAAAATTATTTCGTGAAAAGTTAGCCGATAATGATGCTCAAATATTTGCTTTTGATGCTCCGAATCGACATCAAATGCAAATATGTATGTGAGCATTAATTTATCCACAAAAAATTATCGAAAGAGTAAATTAATTAAGCAAATCATTCATTCTTAACCCGCAGCTAAAATCCATAGCTGGGTTCAATCACGCGAATTTCCCAACATCCACACATCCATACTGAGCACGTGACGTAACAAGGAAAAACACACTCACCCTTATGTTGTTGTTCAAGCGTTCGAACCACTGACCCTCAAACATTAACATGGAGCACGTGCTTGCCGATCGGGAAACTCAGTCAGCCGACTATTAGCTTCGTGAGGTACACGAGAAGTTTTCTTTTGCTCCACTCTCGCACAAAACAACAGAAACACACACTTCCCCCTAAGAGAGCTCCCAATAACAATCAACTCACGTGCACAACGGCGTGCTTTAGCTCATGTAAACTGTATGGATTCCCATCACACTCCACAAAAGCTTCAAATGAAAAATCAAGAAATTTTATTCTAGTTCCACACGATTTTCATTTTCTCACTTGGAACGTTCTCCCAGCCCAGGAACGAGTAATTTCACGGAAAACTTAGGTAGGAAAAGATTTTCGCGGCTATGGAAATTTAAAATGAAACTAATATGAGGAACGCGATTCTAGCACCAATTCATAATGTGAAAACTAGCTTGGATCATTTTAGACTTTATTCATTTCTTAAACTCCTAAATCTTTACGTGCAAAATTATCGAACGCGAATTTCCCACTGACAGATCCACTGAAAAGTTCGCACATTGGTGTAAGTGAGCAAAAAGAATTTTCGCACATTTCTCAGCTATCAGCGTCCTACCCAGTGAAAGCATGATGATTCGAAGAAAAGCTCCTTAGACATGTAAACAGAACCGAATAGTACATAAACGTTCCGTTCTAGTAGATTGCCAGGTTTTATTCTCGAGCTTTACTTTCAGACACTTGGACTGGATATACATTCACTGACCAAAGTTTTCCAACAAGAAAGGTTATGATAAATTTGACCGTATAAAATAGCAGAGTTCGATACATTGAGCTTCCCAATTCAGTTGCAGAAATGCTCTCATTCACCTTATTAAAATTATCCAATAAAACTTGTTAATATTGAACATAAACATAAAGAAGTAAATGATAACGCCAGAGAGCAACTCAGGATTTTAAAATTTTGTTTTTGGTGTATCGTTTCCTTCGAGCCTTACTCGTTATATTTTTAACACAAACTCAACTCGGTTAAGCTATCTTCATTTTCTAGACAGCAAAAAACCAATAATTATGTACATCAATTGCTCGGTTTAAAACTATTATTACTGCATTTTAAGCGGCTGCTTTTTGGCTGCAGAGCTGCTAATATTCGATGGATAACATCTTAAAGTCATTAATGATTTTCTACTTATCTAAAAATTTTGAAAAAAAGTACGATGAAAATTATTATGTGTCGAGTTAGTTAGAAACATTAGAAACCGCGTTGGTGGTTATAATCGCAAAAAATGTCAATCGCTTTGACTTCCGAAAATACGATTGGATTTACTTGAAACTTGCAAAAATGGGAAAATATAGGAAGCTTAAATCATCCATACGATTTAATTGGAGTTTAAAAATCATACGATTATTAATGAATATGAAGTTGAGTGGATCGTAACTTCGAAAATATTTTCTGTTATTCTCACCAAGAGCCAGTTCCATAACTTTTTCAAATTTTTTGTACCACAGTTATACAATTGCGAGGGTGTGACACAATTTTTTCATATACTTTCCCTTCCTCGTTATCCCTCGATCCAAACATTACAGTTTTCAGAGGCAATTTTTAAAAGCTCTCAGCAAAACCTTTTACTTGATACTCCACATGACCACATTAGGTAAAAAAATCGAAGTGTTGCCTTCTCTCTATGATTCGACTTCTCTAAGAACTTTAAAAAAAATGTTAATACCTAAAATTTTGAGAGGCAATTACTTCTGACATACATACCAAGTTTGGTGGTAACAATTTCGGAGAAAAAGTATCTGTGGCAGACAGATGGGCAAGCGGACGGACAGGTCACGATTTTAATAGAATTTTAAAAGTTATTACAAACCCCTAAAAATGATTTCAACAATTTAAATGTTAACTAAATATCAAATAATTTACTGTATAGCCAGTGATCGCACTTACTGGTGGGATTTTTCTGTTCCTTTAAACGATTTAAACTTTCTATCGGCATCAAGTGTTTAAAAAATTGTGGCATATATTAAATATTCGGTCAAAATAGCAGACATCATTGGTCTAAGTACAATTAATTTTTGTTAAGATTGTGGACTGGGGCTCGTATCCTATCTTTCCATTTTTACATGCTTAGTGGGAATAACGAATGAAGGACACTTTGGTAGTTTAAAGCGGAAATGCATTACCTTTATGAAAAAGTTCATTATCCAATCTAAAGCCATTTATGTTAATGTTAAAAAGAGCCGGCCTTGGGAGATCAAACGATCAGTGAGAGCAACTATTAGTTTTAGATCGAGATGACAGTGACCAAATTTCACGTAAATGGCAACTGATTCTACTGGTTTGCATATTTATTGCTCTTTACTGCTTTTGTTAAGCAACATACTTAGGCTAACACCCCTTGGATGACTACTTATTACATGCCAACACGATTAGCATCCATTTATTTCACAAGAAATTTCAGATTTACATGCATCCTGAGGCTTTACCATGATGCCAAAACTTCGTGTGGGGACTTACGATGAAAAGTATGAAACAGAATAAACGGAATCAAGTTCATTGTGACGGTAGCGCCTCCCAGCAAACAATATAGCTTGTATATGGTCTTCCTGCGTATATACGCAAGAAAGCAAAATAATACTGCCCGTACTACTTGTAATCCCTGCTAGCATTGCACATAAACAGCACTTGATGAGTGTGGCAATATTCAGCTGGACGAAACAAAGCGAGCAATTTTTGCATGGTAGCCAACGTAGTATAGGGTTTTCAAATAAGAGGTGTTATTTTGATATTAAAAGAAAAATGCCATTTTTTAATATAAATGATCGAATCTTTATTCCATTATAAAGAAGAAGGTATGCCGTTAATAGTGAAAAATAACATCAGGCAAATGACCACCACGACACGCTTACAGGACCATATCCTTTTCAAGAAATTTTCCATAACAAAATGGCATAGTAGCTGCCCTATGTCCTCGATAGCCTCATGAATTCCATCTTTGAGGTCTTGAATCGATGCTGGGCTGTTGGCGTAGACTTTTTCTTTCACGTGGCTCCAAAGGAAGAAGTTGCAAGGTGTTAAATCACAAGATCTATTCAAAATAACACCCCTATATGAAGCCATTTTATTTAAAGAAAATTTTCAGAATGTTACGATAGGAATTTCTCTAACGATTAGAGAAAATTATTGATCCACTACAACATAACTTTTCGAATATAACAGAAAATAGAACAGTAGAAACAACAAACTAGTTTTCACAGAAAATAGAACAGTTGACACAACAACCTAGATTCCACAGAAAATAGAACAGTTGATACAATAGCCCAGATTCCACAGAAAATAGAACAGTTGATACAACAACCTAGGTTCCGCAGAAATTGAACAGTAGAAACAACAAACTAGTTTCCACATTAAATAGAACAGTTGATACACCAACCTAGGTTCCACAGAAAATAGAACAGCGGAAACAACAAACTAGTTTCCACCGAAAATAGGACAGTTAATACAATAACCTTGTTTAGAAACTTTTATCAAATTAATTTTTTCCCACGATTCAGGGAAAGACAATTTTGCTGAGCAAGCAAAAATAACATATGTAAACAGCGATGCAGGCTAGAAAAATTCATGCGACTATCAGTAGTTGCTTCGAGTAGTTGGCTTCACCTACTCAGCTATTAGGAAAACCATTTGACCCTGCGCCTGGTTTTGGTATGGTTAGCTAAGTGCCTAGACCCGTCTCCCCATATCTAGGTGCTCTGGTTGGCTATTTGCCTAGAGCCCTAGATGCCGCCAGGACCAAGTTTGGCAGAGGCCATTGCAGATGAGCGCGAGAATTTCCGGCACATGGTCAGTGAACCGCGGCAGAAGTGCCGACGCCGCAAGCAAATGCAAATGCAGACCGGGAAGGGCAAGGCGGCCCTACCACGACACGCCGGACAGACGGCCCCCGACCAACGAGGCAACGTGCAAAACAAAACGGAATGACAGCAGACGGCCAATAGTTATTTAGTTAACATGTATAAACTGTAAATATAGACAAAAAAAAACATTTAAATAAAAAAAATATGATTCCACGAAAAGACCTTTAACTGGAGTGCGATAAAAGAATCCGAGTAGGTTGAAGATAAAGGTAAGTGTGTTGGAGTGAAGCAAAAAACTTTGATGGCTCAAATAATAGGGCCATAGCATAAAAATATAACAAGAATTCATGCTAATAATGCTAACCTTGCCAGGCCCAACTAGCTCGACTTCCACAACAGCACCCTCTACTCAGACACCATTTGCCTTTGGTAAATCGAACAGCAACAACAATCAAATAGCTATCAAAAGAGCTAGTCAACCTCAAAAACAAAGAGCAGTCCCCAATGTCACAAAATTAACTGCAGCTGTTTTTAACATCCCATCTGCAGCTGGAACGAGAGTTTTCATGTTCACACAACAAATTATTAGATCGATACCACCCTACGTGACACTACCACTTGGAGAATTAAGCGGTGTACCGGTTAGGAGTTCGTGGATAACACGAAAAGTAACGAAAAGATACAAAGAGCACTTACGATCTTTATTACCAAACACACGAGGCTGTGGCTATGATAAACTCTATAACATTGCTACATAAACAAAGCAAAGGACCGAGACTTGACATCCTAGAAGACTTGAAATATGTAAACATAGAGAAACAGACGGTAACATTATCAACGAACAACTTATTACAAATTCTGACGCAATTTCCTCCGTACTAGACCAAACTCTCCAACAGAAACAGAAGCGAGATGAACCAGAGCAAACGGACATACAACAATCCGAAAAACAAAAACCTAATATCACTCTACCTGACCCAATTTGGTACCTACCTGCATAACATATAAAGATATGTAAAGTCATTTCCTTCTACACATCCTGTAAACACTGAAGATAACTCAAAGAAGTCAAAACGCGCTTTTCAAATTTAAGTACTCAAAAGAAACAACTAAAGTAAGTGGGAGAATGCCCCTACCAGAAGGAGTTTTTAACCAACCAAGGGATCGAAACAAATATTCTGATAGCATGAATCATTGACTTGAGTTTTTTCAATACTTGCATAGGAAATGGTACAAATACATCCAAAATATGCAGGGTTTCGGTCGTAAGAACCTGCCATTTTGTTCAAGTTTAAATAATTTTTCTGATGGTATCACCCATCAACACGAGCTATTGTTCTTTAAATCCATAAAATTTAAATTCATAAAATTATCCGACATATTTCGCAACAAAAACATATGCCGAACGAGTGGCACCAATCAATTATATTCCAATCAATTATATTAAGGTGACAAGCTACCTTGCGAAAACTATGGAGGCATATCACTACTTTGTAGGACGTACAAAATATTTTCAGAGATCTTAGAAAATGAAATCAGATCATACGCCAACAGTATTATTTCGGCGTATCAAGGCGGCTTTAGAGCAAGTAAATCGACGCTAGCCCCATTGTTTACAGTCAAGCAGGTACTTGAGAAATGCTCTGAGTTCAACATAGACGTACACCAAACTTTAAGCAAGCATACGACAGTATCGATCGTAACGTACTGTACCAAATAATGCTTTGCTTTTCCATCCCAGCCATTGCTATTCAATTTGGCTCCAGAGTACGTCATCAGGAAGCTACCTGTCGATACGCGAAGTACACCACTATTCAAGTCGAGCCAAGTAGTAGCCTATGCGAGCGACATAAACATTTTGTCATGGTCGTTAATAGCTTGCCAAAGAACTTTTCCTGAAACTCGACAGCGAAGTAAAACTAGTAGGGCTACAAATCAATGAAAATGAAACAAAGCTCAAGACGCAGTCGAGGAAAAATACCTCAAGTACACAAAACATCACACTTGGCTAATATAGTGTCGAAAATGTTAGCGAATTTGTGTATTTAGGCGCCAAAATAACGAAAACGAGCAATGAAAGAGACGAAATACGCCGAAGAATACAGCTTGCAAATAAAATATTTTATTCTTGTGAAACATGGACCCTAACCCAAGCATCTGCAAATATATTAAACGCCTTTGAGCGACGGGCCCTGAGGCGAATAATCGAAGCGAAGCTAGACGGGGACCAATGGCGAATTCGATACAACCATGAGCTGTATGAAATTTTTGACGAAACGGAGGTCTCAACGATTATAAGACTGCGGAAGATACAATGGGCTGGCCACATGGATCGTATGGTTGAATAACGGATAGCCAAAAGGGTATTCGTTGGGAGAACTGAAGGCCGGAGACCAGTGGGGAAACCGAGGAAACGCTGGTCTGACTCGGTCGACGAAAACAATTCATCGCTGCCCGGAGACAGTTGGAGGCGCTATTTACAGGAAGCCAAGACCCAAGATATATATATATATATATATATATATATATATATATATATATATATATATATATATATATATATATATATATATATATACATATATATATATATATATATATATATATATATATATATGTATATATATATATTTATATATATTTATATGTATATTTACAGATATATATATATATATACATATATATATATATATATATATATATATATATATATATATATATATATTTATATATATTTATATGTATACATACAGATATATATATATATATATATATATATATATATATATATATATATATATATATATGTAGATATATATATGTACATATATATATATATATATATATATATATATATATATATATATATATATATACACATATATATATATATATATACGAGTATATATATATATATATATATATATATATATATATATATATATATATATATATATATATATATATATATATATATATATATATATATATATTCTACTTTTATTTCAAGCTTAAAATTCGAGTCTTCCTTAGACAAATACCTCATTGATAATATGCATTCGATCGTACCGGAAGATGTTTTACTTTACTCAACTATGGAGTGGACGAGGAAAAAAGGCAAATGTGGTATTCGATTAAATCTTCGAGAAGTAAATCACTATGCTTACATTGTGTCTTTCATGAAAACCCTACGCAGTTTATCTCTCTTTTATACTCACAATACCTTTGCTCTTACTTCATTTCTTTAAACACGAACTGTTAAGATTTAAATATCACTTCTACTACTTTAAACAAAATTCAATTATTTTTTGCACTATTCGCACAAAGAATTACTGTAGAACACAAATTGACAGACAGAAGTAAGTATTTTGACGTGAACTTGAAACCAAACTTTCTTGATATTACGTCAATTAAAGTGTTTTTGCCTCGATAAAACGTTTAAGCATTTTAATTTAAAAGCTTGCCGTCTTAATATAAAACGGTAAGCGTTTTAAATAAAATGTTTAAAGTATTTTATTGAATTAAAACGCTTTAAAAGTTTTTTCTATAAAAAGTTTTGGGTGTTTTCAATTAAAACGTTTAGTGTTTTACAATAAAGCGGTAACTGCTTTATTGAATTAAAACACTAAAAGTATTTTAATTAAAACTCGTAGGCGTTTTAATTCCAAACATTTGGGTTTGCGATAAAATTTACAAATCTGTGATAAGACCTATGTTATGCTATAGGGATAAAGCATGGACCCCAATCCAAGCATCCGCAAATATATTAAACGCCTTCGAAAGACAATCGGAGCGAAACTAGATGGGGACCAATGGCAAATTCGACAAAACGGAAACTGTAGGAAACTGCAATGAGCTGGCCACGTGAACCGGATGGACAAATAACGGATACCTAAAAAGGTATTTGAAGAAGATGGCGAAGAATTTTCAGAGACGGGGGGAGGGGGTGACTGGTCAATTTACATCGATTTTCTTCAATAACTTGACAGCTATTAATTTAAAAACTATAAAAAATATATTTGAAACCTATCCAACAATACATTTCATCTGGTATGTCACACTTTACACTTTGACACAGTTTTTGTTCAGCTCCCCTCCTAAACCCTCAAAAGTAACCTCAATTTTTATAATTCATTGCTCTAACTTACGCGTGCGTAGTTGGATCACATTAATACTTACTTGTACTGAATTCGAACTTAACTAGTTCAGTAGAATAACAGACAGACAGACAAATGGACAGGCAGACACACGAGTGATTTTCTAAGGGCTCCATTTTGAAGGCTTTGTAAAAAAATGAACAATGACGTACTATATAGTTTCGCTTTCTGTCTGTCCGTTAATCCGTCCTTCAGTCTGTCAGTCCGGGCGTCACCGCTAGTTTTCTAAGAAACTATAGAAGCCAGAAAGCTCAACCTTTGTATATTGTTCAAAAGTGGTGGTCTCATAAAAGTTTAGATCTTATCAAACATTTCAAACATTTTTAAAGAGGGCCCCCCGCATGCTGATATAGCCCTTAAAAAATGTTTATCAAATATAGTCGAATGGGGTATTAAATAATAGGTCTTAATTAGAACTTTTAGAATCTGAAAGAAGATTTTATGCATCAGGGGGTCTAGAAGGAGACAAAATGTACGAAAAATTTGTGTCCTCAACCCTCCTCGGGCAATTGGACACCTTTGAGCCGAAAAATCTGAAAAAAATTCCGGAGGTTCTTCTTTATAAAAGTAGTCCACGTGGTATAGTGGTTAGAACACTCATCCCGTAAGCCGAAGGTCCCTGGTTCGACTCACATTGACGGCAACGAGATTTAGTTCGAGTGGTTCTTCAGACGAACTATAAGCCCATTCAGTTAGGGTACGTGTTGGTTTAAAAATCAGAACGTATCACAACTGGGTGGACGGACACACGGCCAATGCGTGATACTGACCATATCACCTCGTGAAGTGCCGACACATTCGATCATGATAATGAGATAAAACAACAACTTCCTTATAAAACAAGGGCGAAAAATACCTTAAAAATCAAATTCGCTTAACTTTGTTAATAATAGTATGATTTATGAATTTTCCGTTTTCTCCCATAAAATAAAAACGGCACCCTTAAATTTCTTAAAATTTTACAGGTACGTAGATTAATATAAGATCCTTAAGTTCGTAATATTTTATGGAAATCACATCATAATCAAGTGAGTTATAGCCATTTCAATTGTATGGAATTACAACAACTATAATATGTGTTGATGATTGATACATATTTCAAATCAGCCTAGACACTCTTATTTTCTTCAAATTTTTATGAAAATTTCAGGAACAGTGTTCAAATTGAATATGCCAAATTAGCCGAGCATTCAGATAAATTATTTAAGCTCGAGCAAAATGGCGACTGTTATGCGCTTATGAAAGAAACTACATATTTTAGATAAATTTGAAACAACTCTTATGCAAGTAATATATTGGATGAATAAATAATTCAAGTAATCGATTTATGCTATCAGAAAACATGTTTCGAACTCTAGGATGATTACAAACCCCTTCTGGTAGGAGCCCTCTCGTGCTGGCTTTAGATGTACGGAACTCCAAAACGTATTTGCTATGATTCGACAATTTGGAGTACTAACGCATTTTGTTGCAGTATCATATGCGGAAGTTAAATGGCTAGAATTACCAAGACGGCGTGCTCGCGAAAGTGAATAGCATATTCCGCATGAAGTCTCGAGTGAAAGTATCGAATCTTGAAATCACTAGTGATGAGATAAATCTTCTCGATAGGGCTGGTATCGAAATTGATAGTACGACTCCGGATAGAAATGGAAACAGGATTATTTGTGAAGGATTGGATAAACTTGCCCTGATTGGAACACATTTTGAATTGGTTCATCAACCAAACCCTGAAAGAGGGAACGAAATTTTTTCAGAGGTCGTTTAAGCAAAGGTTTCCGACTTCAAATCAAGCCTGAACGGCCAATCAATTCTTCATTTCAATGAAACATTAACATCTGACCTCATACCGAGCTTGAATCTTATTGATTATTTTGTCAGCTATGAAGACTTGTGTTTCGTATTTCGCAGGATAAACAACAAGAAATCAAGTGGTACTGATGGTGTTCCAAATATAGTTCTCCGACATTTGCCTGAGGTTGCTATTAGGAACTATTGCATATTGTTCAACAACATGTTAAGCAAATCATATTTCCCAAATGAGTGGAAAAAAGCTAAGGTATTTCCGATCTTGAAGAAAGGAAAAGAATCTTCATGCCCCAAAAGCTATCGCCCAATCAGCTTGCTGCCTAACATCAGCAAGGTGTTTGAAGTGATACTCAACAGAGTATTAAACGCCCACATTGAGGAAAATGAGTTGATGCCGAATTGCCAATTTGGTTTTCGTGCCAGGCATTCGACCACACATGCAATAACGAAAGTAACCTCAGACATCTGTTGGAAACTAAATGATAGACAATGTGTTGGAGCATGTCTCATTGATATGGAGAAAGCCTTTGATACGGTATGGCTAGATGGACTAATTTTTAAACTCCTTCAGGACAAGTTCCCCAGACACCTTGTCACCATGATGTGTAATATGTTATACGGGAAATCGTTTGTTGTAACTGATGGAAATCTGACAACAATGCGCGAGTTCAAGATCTTGAATGGTCTACAGCATGGAACAGTTACTGCGCCTCTGCTCTTCTCAATCTTCATTCGCAAGCTATTAAACGGCTTTGATTTTAACGTCTCGCCAACGTGATCATTGGTAGCGTTTGCTGATGATCTGATCATCTATACGGCAGACCGAAAAGCTACAATAGTTCAGAGCAATCTCCAAAAAAAGTTCAATGATGTGCAGCTGTACACTGACAATTTCCGAATGAAAATCAATGCACAGAAATGTGAAACAATCTTGTTTCGGACAACGCTGCAGGAGGTCAGTCAAGACCTGAAACGTAATTGGAAAGATTTCCACATCATGGCTGGCGAGGGTAGTTCAGAACGAGTTCCACATAAATCCTGTGTTCGATACCTCAGCGTTCATCTCGATCAGTATCAGTACTATACTGAAAATGTGAAAATCATGCTCAGTAAGGCACTTAAAGTAGTCATGGCCCTACGAAGACTCTTTCATTCCAAATACATTGATCAAAAGGTCCAAATTATCTGTTACAAGATGTCAGATCTGGTACAACGAGAGTGCTAGTACTATGGAAAAATTCAGAGTTTTCGAAAGGAAATGTCTTTGTGCATGTACTGGTTTGTACACAAAGCCTGAGACGGATTGGAAACTTATATATCGCCTAGAAGAATTTATCAAACTGCTGAAGCGACTAGAGTCGATATCTTCATATTGAAGCTTCTTCGGAATCATAGCACAAGATCTGTGACTGTGAGTGAAAACCCTTGGATTTCACAGCCGTTTCACCCTACAGACGGGTATATTGTGACTTGCCTCACTACTGGCTTCATTCCTCCAGAAGCATTCGTGTATTTGGACATGAATCGATATGTTTTTGATTCTGACAGCGTACCAGTCATATATCACATATATCGACGGGCCACCGATAAGAAGATAAAATATCCTCCGAATTAGAGTTCACGAGACCAACAATTCCAATGGAGATACTCACTTGCTAGATTCGTTGAAGCTGATCGAGTTGAGACGGGGCAATCCAGGTATTGGTGGCTGAATGACAATGTCTAAATTATTCGTGTTTCTTTTCAGTTTTGGTGTTTTTCATTATTTAGTTTTTGAGTTTCAGCTCATTATTGCTACATTTGGTGTTGTTGTTTATTTTTGTTAAAAATTAGGTATAGGTTAGGTTTATATTATGTTTATTATATTAGGTAAGAGATAAGGTAAAACGCTTAGGTTAGGAACATTGTTATAGATTTTTTTAAGTATAAGATAAAGTTTTTGATTGCATTTATTAGAATTAAGTTAAAACATATTAGGTGTAGGATCAAAGTTCACTGTTTTGTTAAGATTATAAATAATTTTAGAATAGTGTTGGTTGGTTTTTTCTCCTTTTTCCAATTGAATTTTAAAAATATGTAATAATCTTCATTGATTTGAATTTGCTACAGTTTTTTTTTAAATGTGTTTAATGATAACGTGCAAATTTAGAGAGCCATTTGGGCCATTAAGTTTTTATTGTTATTGTTTGGATTTCGCTATATACTCTTTTAAAATTAATAATGATTAGTATTAAATAAAGCGCTTTTGACTTTGACTTTGAATGGCTAGAATTTATAGTGACATCTAAAATTTCCAACACTATTACATTTGATGATTTCTGAAAATTTACTCGATTGACAACATCGGAATATATTTTGACTGTAAGAGCTACACTGTGTTGACCAAAAAATTTTTGAAAAGAAAACCAAAGGATGTCTTGTTAAATCCGTGTTGCAAAAAAAATATTCATATTATATCCTTTTGTGTGTTCGGCTTACATGGTAGACTAGATTAATAAAACGGACCGGGGGATGTCAAACCTACTTAAAGCTGATGTAGAGGAAGATAAAAATGGTAATGCAAATATAAAGGAATCTCTACGTGCCATATCTAAAGTGTTTCTTTTTTTTTTCGTAGCACTACAGCCCCTTTTGGGCCTTCGCTGAGAGGTATCTCATTGTCATGATCGAATGTATCGGCACTCCACAAGGTGATATGATCATTATCACGCAATGTTTCTTAAGTCATCCGAAATCTCTACGCAACAAGCTATTTATTTCCTCGCGGTTACTTCTGTCACATACTAGCGAAGATGAATTTTATATTGAAATGGCTAATCGAAGCGAAAGAATAGGTATTTAATACCGATGGAAACCTTGAAGTCATTAAATGCTTCCTCTACCAATATACATTTATCAGAATAATTGGTTAGATCATTATATGAATCGACCTTATGATGATAATTTCGAAGCAATGAGTTTGGCGTTTTTTGCTGCTTATTACACATGCCATCAAAAATGTATGAAAAACAACATTTTGAAGTAAATATCCAAGATAGAACAAGTTGAGTAAGCAGGAGAGTGCTCTTACCAGAAGGTCTTTGTAAACATCCTAGGGTTAGAAAAAACTTTTCTAATGACGTGAATCGATAATTTGAATTATTCGTCCAATACTTGGATTGTAGTAATCGCGGAGGATGCAGAAATTATACAAGTTAATAATATAACGGAGGTAGTTCCGCAAAATGATTTTTCTAGCAATCCAGTTGTTAATCTATCCCAAAATGAAAGCGGCGAAGACAGTGATTCTGATAGCAGTATTGACTCTTTGTTGGATTTTAACGCTTACAGCGTTCTAGTCGATGCATCAAGACTTAAACAATCACCTGTGCCCAGTAAAACCTCGAGAGATTCAGAATCGAATTTGACTGCATTAGAAACCATTTCAACTAATCTAAATAAAGATCAATCGGAAACGGAGGATGTTATCAGAAAACGAAAATCAAGACTACTAGCGAAGAAAACTGACGAAGAGACTATGAATAAGGCACAAAAATTACAGTATATTGATAAAAATCTAGAATTAAAGAACCTTAGAATAAAATTAAAGATTCTTTCACGTCGAGATAAGTCTAGAAACGAAAATGAATCTCTTGACTTAGCAAATAATGACGCCACAACTCGAAAACATCGAATGCCGCTAGAATTGTCGGAACGACTGTAAATCCTGTTGACCGTGTCAGCACTTCCATAGATACAACAAAAAGAACAACTAATGCCTCATCAAAAAGCGTTCGGATAAATCTCGAAGCAACAACAGTATCTTCACCGAATTCTATTCCAAACACCACTAAATCCAACCTACCAACACCTAATCAAACGACTATTACACCGTCGCAACGCTCCTTGGACGATTCAATTGATCGTGACGATTTTATAACGGCGATTACTCGAAATGCTACACAATTTATGAATAAATCAAGTGTTCGATTGATGTCTATGTCTGAAAATGTTACAAGTGCAACAAAATTGGACATGTCGCGAGAATGTGTAACAAAGAAGCTGACAGATGTTATCGTTGTAACGTTGTTGGACACATTGCTCGAACATGTAGTCAACCGGCTGATGAGCCCAGTTGCTACAATTGCAAACAAATTGGGCATTTGGCACGTAACTGTCAGGATCAGAACAACGATTCTGGTCGCAACTTAATCTGTTATAATTGCAACAAAACAGGACATATTTCGCGTAATTGTCCAGACAGCGCAAAATCATGTTACATCTGTGGCAAAATAGGCCATATAAAGCGTGAATGTGAGCAAAACGCTGTACGAAACTAGGAATGAGAGATTTTCGAAATTTTTGATGATGGGGAATCTCTCGATATCGTGCTGGTATATATTTTGAAATGGACAACTCATTTATTTTGTTTTCTATAAAATGATATGAAAAAAGAGACAAAGGAAGAATTGATGATATGTTTTAATTGCTTTTGATTTATATATAAAATATTATATATATTATAAATACATAAGAAGTTGAACGCAGAAAGAAAAACAAGTTGAGATAAAATGGAAGTGTAGTAGCTTAACAAAAGAAAAAGAGATAAAAAAAGAAAACAGAAAAAGGTAGCATGTACATGAATACCAATTCATCTAAATTAGTCGTTGATTGTATGACAATAACACTAGAATGCAGTCGCCTTACACTAACCCTGATAATGTTTGGAATGAGAATAACTTGATACGAACAGGAACCGGTTCCCGCAAAACTAACAAATCAAGATTATGGATCAGGTTTAGAATCTGATATGTGCACGGAAGAGTGGAAGAAATGGATTGCTGGATGGGTTTGACCGTCGATGTGCACGATCATGAAAGGAGAGTCGAGTTGCAACTGCGAACGCGCGTGGACGCGGGGAGTGCAGCAAAATTCAATCGATTGCATTTAATCTTCTCAGCTTAATTTTAATTTGTTCATGTGATAAGAATTAGCGTGAAAAGATTGTTTTAAAATAGTTAAATGAAATGGAAGTGTACAAAATAAATTGTAATCGAAATGGAATATTAAAATTGTGAAGGATATATTGAAGTAAAATTTAAGTTAGGAAAATGATTTATCAGACAAATTATCAGGAAGTGCTTTAATGTGGGTTGTAAAATTTTTGTACGTGTAATGATATATTGGCAAGCGACGTGGAAATTATTTTGAATAACAGCCCGAGTGCAAAACTAGTGGTTTGAATAATGAAAAGAGTTTTGAGAATAAAATACTCAGTGCAAGATATTTTTTTAATTTTATTCGAGTGATATGAAATTTTATTGCGGTCTGATTTGCGTTCAATTTTTGAATGTTTCTGAATAAAACAAGTGTTGACCGTTGACATCAAGATTTCTTGTGACCGTGTAATATAACAGTGTGCCACTGCGGTCGATCTCTATCTTGACCCAAAATTAAACGTTTCCCTTCCTCGCCTGTTCAATGTTTGCGGGATAAGGGATTGAGAGTTGAGTTACGGCGTTTTGAAGTGGATTTTACGCGTGGGAAATTGCAATTTCGAATTGTTCAAACATCAACCAGTGACACAGTGCAATAACTTACACGGCCCTAAGTTTTAACGGATTGAAAATTTGTGACTTTCCTAGCATTTCGGCTAATTAATTTTCCCGTGAACCTAAACTATTTAAACGAAATTTTGGTAACAATTTTTTTCCATTTATGCGTGCATTGTGCAGCACGTTTCCTATTTCACACGCGTTTGTGCATTTTGATCTGCGCCCGAAAGAGTTTCCGTCTTTCCCACACTCGAATTTCGAAGTATTTATGTTTCGTGTGGGTGCAAAAATGGAGCCACGTGCATCTCCGAGAGAAAGGAGGTTAGAATGCTGTAACGACGGATGAAAGTGTTGACTTGAAAGAGAAGATAATTTTGGCGTTTATATTTTGGAATCTAAAAATCGCATAAAATTTTTGTTGTTTATGCAATTGAAACACTTTCGGAGAAGGATATAAAAATAAAATAGTGATCTAATTCGACGCTCTCTCTCAAAATTTTTTTTTATAGTGTTTAATGTGTCGATGTAATATTTATAAATAACGATTCAAAATAATAATGAAAATTTCAGTGTCTTTTGTTACCCTTTTGGTATATTTGTATATATATCTTTTTTTGCATGTTGAATTGGTCAGAAAATTTAGAGGTTGTTTTTTTTTATTTTTTTGAATACCTAAATCCTACATGAGAGAAAGACGCGATTATTTAACTGTACATGAATGTAAACAATAAATTTTAACGTAAATATCGACAAATTATGTATATAAAAATTTTCTTTGCTTTTGAATAATAATGCTGCATAACTGAAATCTTTTGGTCTTTCCTTTCCTAAGATTCTAACCGGGTATAGGACCCGGTACGGTGGCAGGCTTCCACCTCAAAACATGAGCCAGCCACCGGGTACTTATTAATCCTTCTTCTGTTTCAGGTGACTTCGTGGGTTGAGTGGCCCAAGCAGAGTGCCTCTTTATGGCATAGAGTTATGCAATCAAATTGTATAATTCTATGGCATAAATTGGTCACCGGGGTGCTCCCCTTCTGATGGGAAAGTTCATGCAATTCAAGTTGTATGAGTTTTCCACTCAGAAGAGGAATACCTGGCCACTTCAACAAGATATATATATGGATTTATTCCGGTTGGGTGGGTACGAAGGGGCTCCACCATCACTCGTTTGCCTCTCTTTCATTTGTGGGCCATGAACTTCGTCGGGTAATGACGAGGTCACCCCAAGTTCGCCTTCCTTTTCAGGTTCCCCTTGTTCTCATGACAAGCTCTAATTCCCTCTGTGTAGTTATCTACACTTTTTCCGACTTCGGTCGCCTCTCGATTTCCAGCAGTCCAATTCGTGAATGCGAAATATTTTTGTAGTGGGTCCTCGTGCTGGGGAAATGAACCCGCCCCACGACACCGCAATGCTAGCCTGCCAGCGCATTCACGCGTCTCCAGACGAGGGCATTCTCGGCAGATACCGACACCTTCTTCTGCCGAGGCAGCAGACCTCCGCTGCGGTCCTTCACGGACTTTATTGAAACTCCTAATATTCACTACAGGATATGGAATCGTTCGAATATATGCAAAAGTTGCACAGTTTTTTTCATAAACACAGTGCAGCCGCCATTTCGATCTAGCTTAAATGATTTTTCTGAATGCTCGGCCGATTGAACATGTTCAAGTTAAACACTATTCCTTAAATTTTCATGAAAATTTAAAGAAAATGATAGTGCCTAAGTCAATTTTAAATATATATAGGGTTTTCCAATAAGAGATGTTATTTTGAATAGATCTTGTGATTTAACACCTTGCGACTTCTTCCTTTGGGGCCACGTGGAAAAGAAGGCCTACGCCAACAGCGATTCAAGACCTCAAAGATGAAACTCGTGAGGTTATCGAGGACATAGGGCAGCCACTTTGCGATTTGGTTATGGGAAATTTCATGAAAAGGATATGGTTCTGTAAGCGTGTAGTGGTGGTTATTTGCCTACTGTTATTAACGGCATATCTTTTTCTTTATAATGAAATAAACATTCGATCATTCATATTAAAAAATGGCATTTTTCTTTTAATACAAAATAACACCTCTTGTTGGAAAACCCTATATCAACCATTGTTGTTGTAATTCTATACAATTGAAATGGCTATAACTCACTTGATTATGATTCGATCTCAATTAAATTTTGTAAACGTATATATCTTATATCAGTCTATATAACTGCAAAACCTCCAGAAGTTTAAAGGTACCTTTTAGATTTTATGGGAAAAAATGTAAAATCTACAAATCATACTATTATTAACAAAGTTGAGCGAATTTCGATTTCTAAGGTATTTGTTGCCTTGTCCTCATAAAGGTCCACATTCGTGATAATTTTCAGATTTTTCGGCTGAAAGGTGTCCAATCGCGAGGGGGGGGGGGCACAAAGTTTTGGTACATTTTGCCTTCCCCTGGACCCCCTAATTCATATTTTGATTCTAAGGTATTTGTTGCCTTGCCCTCATAAAGGTCCACATTCGTGATAATTTTCAGATTTTTCGGCTGAAAGGTGTCCAATCGCGAGGGGGGGACACAAATTTTTGGTACATTTTGCCTTCCCCTGGACCCCCTAATTCATATTTTTAATTCAGATTCTAAAAGTTCTAATCAAGACCTTTCATTTGATAACCCACTCGACTACCTTTGATTAAAAACATTTTTAAGGTCCAATTCGTTATTAGGGGAGACCCCCCTTAAAAATTTTTTAAAATTTTGGTAAGACCTTAACTTTTGAGAGACAATCACTTCTGACCTTTTCACGAAGTTTGAGCATTCTAGCTTCTATAGTTTCTGAGGAAATCAGCTGTGACGCACGGACAGACGGACAGACGGACAGACAGGTCACGAAACTAGTAGGTCTTTGTAAACAAAAATGTTTACAAAGACCTGAAAATGGCTGACGGGATAAAGTTATGGATATATACAATTGTGAACACAACCCTGATCACTTTTAGAGAGACTAAATTATTATATTGCATCGATTGCATCTTCAGCGATGAAGCTCATTTCTGACTCAATGGCTTTGCTAATATGCAAAATATGCATTATTGGTCAGCAACAAACCCACATGTGCTTCTTGAGATACCATTGCATCCGCAAAAAATTACTGTTTGGTGCGGTTTTCATGCCAGAGGTGTGATTAGGCCGTATTTTTCGTGGATGAAAACGACCGTCATGTTACCGTCAATGGAGAGCGCTATCGTGTTATGTTGGAAGATTAATTGTGGCCAGAATCGGATGAGCTTGACATCAACAATATAAAGTTTTAACAAGACGGTGCCACCAGCCACACAGTACACCTCACAAACGATTTATTGAAATTTATTTATTTATTGTTATGTCCTCAATGGAAATCCTTACACTTATCTTGGTGAAATGAGGCCTTTGAGCTTTGAGATAATGAGTTTAATTTAGATGAAACTTCCCTCAGAAATTGAGATATGATAACGTCAGAAAGTATACACTTCAATACCTTAGGAAGACCAGAAGAATTTGAAGCGTCATGAGTAGGGTATTGAAATGCAAACAAGTTGGGTAGACAGACCTATGCTCATCTCAGAAGGGTTTTGTACTTAACTTACAAAATGCAGTAACCAGCAACGAATAAAATCATGAAACATGTCAAAGACGATTTTATTCGAGAAAATGTGAAATTTGAGGTTCATACTATTATTAACAAAGTTCAACGCATTTTGACTTCTGAGGTATTATACCCATAAATATCTCCTTTGATAATTTTTTCAGATTTTTTAAGATCACGGGTGTCCATTTGCGAGGGAGGAAACACATTTTTCATGTATTTCCCCCCTGTGCCCCAACTGAAGCAAAAACGGTCAGTTTAAGAACTGTTTTGAAAAGCTCTCATAGAGAACTTTCAATTGATACTCATATCGGCTACCTTTCATGAAATTTTTTTTTAGGGGCCACTCTTCTGTACTGTAATCATCGATTCATGGCCTATTTTTTCGAATCCTAGAATGCTTACAAAGCCCTTTTGCTAGGAGCTCTCTCCTGCCTCTTCGACTTGTTTCAATTGAATGTACTCATCTTCATGATATCTATCACTCCTGAAATTTTCATGCAAATTCTAGCAAAGCTGTAGTGTCTAAGTCGGTAAAAAGCGCATATGGCTCCATAGCCATATGTTTCCATAGTAATACAGGGCATATTGCTCCATAGTAATACAGGAAAATTCAAATCGCTATAACTTCGGTAAATACCATTCGATCTTTATGAAACTTTCAGAAAAAATCAATCTTATAAATAGTCATCTGTTTACTAAATTTTATTGAATTTAAGGGTACCATTTATATTTTATTCAAGAAAACACAAAATCGATAAATCATACTATTACTAACAAAGTTGAGTGAATTTCGACTTCTCATGTATTTGTTGTTGTTGTACTTATAAAGGCCTACATTCATGATTTTTTTCAGATTTTTCGGATGGAAGGTGTCCAATCGCGAGGGGGGGTACGCGAAAAGTTCGTACATTTCCCCTTCCCCTGCCCCCCTCGGTACTTATAAGGCAATTTTAAAACTTGTTTGGTAAATATCTCATTGAGATCTTTCCAACGACACCCTACTCGACTACCAATGGTGAAATTTTTTTTTTGAGGGGTCACCTCCCTATATGGGGAGACCCCCCTTAAACGCCTTTGAAAAATTTTTCCACCCTTGAACTTTCAAGAGGTCACCACTTCTGACCTTTCTACAAAGTTTTATGGCTGTAGCCTCTATAGTTTCGAAGAAAAAGTGCTGTGACATAAAGACGGACGGACGGACGGACGGACTGACGGACACAGGTCGTGATTATATTTTAGTATTTTAGTACAAAACCCTAAAAATGATGGAAATCGTGCCGAAGTACTAAAAGAGCCTATTAAAGTCAAAAGCGCTTTATTTAATACTAATCATTATAAATTTTAAAAGAATATAAATCAAATTCCAAACAATAACAATACAAAAACTTAATGACCCAAATGGCTCTCTTAATTTATACATTATCAATCAACACATTTAATCAAAAAAACAATACCAAATTAAAATTAATTAAAATTATTACGTATTTTGTGATTCAATTCGAAAAAGGAGAAAAAAACCAACTTACCCTCTACAAAATTATTTATAATTTTAACACAAAAATGAACTTTTATCCTATACCTAATATGTTATAACCTAATTCTAATGAAATTCCATCAAAATAAGTTACCTTACTCTAAGAAATACTTTCAAAATATTTCTACCCTAAACGTTAAAACTTATCTCTAAATCTAATATGATAAACATAACACATACCGATTCTAAATATTGAAATCTATTCCTAACTTTTAACACAAATCAACAACAACACTAAACCTAGCAATAATGAACTCAATCTCAAAAACTAAGTAACGAAAAATACAAAAACTGAAAATAAACACGAATTATTTAGACATTGTCATTCAGCCACCAATATCTAGATTGCCCCGTCTCAGCTCGACCAGCTTCAACGAATCTAGCAAATCAGTATCTCCATTGGAATTGTTGGTCTCGTGAACTCAAATTCGGAGGATATTTTATCTTCTTATCGGTGGCCCATCGTTATATGTGATATATAATTGGGACGCCGTCAGAATCAAAAACATATCGATTCATGTCCAAATACACGAATGCTCCTGGAGGAAAAAAGACAGTAGCGTGGCAAGTTGCAATCTACCCGTCTGTAGGGTGGAACGGCTGTGAAATGCAAGTGTTTTCACTCACAGTCACAGATCTTGCGCTATGATTCCGAAGAAGTCTCAATATGAAGATATCCACTCTCGTTACATTAGCGGTTTGACAAATTCTTCTATTCGATATATAATGCTCCCAATCCGTCTCAGGCTTTCTGTACAAACCAGTACATACACGAAGCTATTCCTTTCGAAAACTCACAATTTTTCCATAGTACTAGCACCCTGGTTGTACCAGATATGACATCCTTATGTCAAAACTGGTCCAACCAGGGCCTTGTAACAGATAATTTTGACCTTTTGATCAATGTATCTGGAATGAAAGAGTCTTCGTAGGGCCATGACTACTTGTTGTGCTTTACTGAGCATGATTTTGACATGTTCAGTATAGTACTGATACTAATCGAGATGAACGCTGAGGTATCGAACACAGGATTCATGTGGGACCCGTTCCGAATACCCTCACTAGCCATAATGTGGAAATCCTTCCAATAACGATTCAGGTCTTCACTGAACCCTAAAGCGTTGTCCGAAACAAGATTGTTTCGCACTTCTGAGCACTGATTTTAATTCGCCAATTGTCGGTGTGGAGCTGCACATCATTGAACATTTTTTGAAGACTGCTCTGAACTATTGTATAGATGATCAGATCGTCAGCAGACGCGACCAATGATCGCGTTGGCGAGATGTTAAAATCAAAGCCGTTCAATAGTTTGAGAATGACTATTGAGAAGAGCGGAGGCGCAGTAACTGTTCCCTGCTCCGGACCATTCAACACCTTGAATTCAAACATTGTTGGCAGATTTTCATCCATTACAACAAACAATTTCCCGTATAACATATAGCACATCATGGCGACAAGGTATCTTGAAAGAGTTTAAAAACTAATGTATCTAATAACACCGTATCGAAGGCTTTCTCCATATTAAGTAGCCACGCTCCACCAAATTCTTTCGCTATCGTATGAATGGTTAAATACCTGATATGAGAACCAAATTGACAATTCGGCATCAACTCATATTTCTCAATGTGGGCGTTTAATGTTTTGTTGAGTATCACTTCAAACACCTTGCTGATGTTAGGCAGCAAGCTAATTGGGCGATAGCTTTTAGGACATGAAGGTTCTCTTCCTTTCTTCAAGATCGAAAATACCTTGGCCTTTTTCCACTCATTTGGGAAATATGAATTTCTCAACATATTGTTAAATAATATGCAATAATTTCTACTAGAAACTCCAGGCAAATGTCGGAGATCTATATTTGGAATACCGTCGATACCACATGATTTCTTGCTGCTTATCTTGCCAGATATCAAACACGAGTCTTCATAGCTGACAAAATAATCTATAAGGTTGAAGCTCGGTATGAGATCAGATGTTAATGTTTCATTAAAATGAAGAATTGATTGGCCGTTCAGGCTTGATTTGAAGTCGGAAACTTTTGCTTAAACGACCTCTGAAAAAATTTCGTTCCCTCTTTCAGGGTTTGGTTGATGAACCAATTCAAAATGGGTTCCAATCAGGGCAAGTTTATCCAATCCTTCACAAATAATCCTGTTTCCATTTCTATCCGGAGTCGTACTATCAATTTCGATACCAGCCCTATCGAGAAGATTTATCTCATCACTAGTGAAAATATTTCATTTCCTCCTTCAGGGTTTGGTTGATGAACCAATTCAAAATGAGTTCCAATTAAGTCATATTTCTGCAATCTATCTCATACAATCTTGTTTCCATTTTTATCCGGAGTCGTTCTATCAATTTCGATACCTGACCTATCGAGAAGATTTATTTCATCGCTAGCGACCTCAAAGTTTGATACCATCACTCGAGTCTTCTTACGGAATATGCTATTCACTTTCGCGTCACTTCTGAAGTATGAATGGATTAAGTTCCGGACATTCATCAGGTGTAATTTCAACCAAGCCAACGAGGGATGGTTGTAATCCAAAAATCGGCGATAAATACTGTTGACGCCTGTGAGAAAAAGGCTTTTAAATCTTTTCAACCTTGCGATGGTTGGTGTTTCATATCCTTTCAAATTGTTTCGATGTTTAATCTTGGGAGCTACTTTTTCAATCATTTCCAGCGTCAGCTTCTCTAACTTCGACAAATAGAGATCTATTTCATCGTTAGTTAGATTCCCGTTATTAGGAACCATTGAGCAAGAGTCGCCATCATCAGAAGGAAGATATTGCTTCTAGTACTCTCAGTTAGACTTCTTTTGAAACTTTCCCTAGTCTGTTTTTTTTTAAATACACCCGCTAATTGTCCTGTTGAACTGAAATGAGGAAGAGATCATCCCTTTGATGATTGATTTCCATTACGATTGCGTTATGGTCGCTATCATTAGGAAGCACCTGCAGTTTCCATTGAGGACTATTAAAGCTGAATTCAAGTCTTGCGTCACCAATGGAGAGGTCCAAAAATGAATTTGCCCTAGGGTATGTTGGGAACTCCGACTCATATAGATTGCACCTGTATTCAATTTGATTCTCTATTATCCACGATTTCAGGAATACACCTCTTGGATGATTAGTGGCGTTCAGCCATGATGTATGCTTGGCGTTCTGGTCACCAGCAAGAATGTAATAACCATGCAGCCCGTTCAATTCGGGCATTTCAAACAAGGGATTGCGCTCCTCCTTGCATAGGCAGAGATAACGAAGAGGTTATCCCCACCTGGCAGTGAGATTTTGATAACGGACACTTCAAGAGATCCAAAGCTTTTGAATTCGACTTTTTCAATATTTTGGAAACAAAAGGGTCTTTTCGCCAATATCCTGGTACCACCTCCCCCATCTCCGTTTCCCCTATCGTTTCTTATGAATTCAAAATTCTTGAATGTCATGGAGTGCCATGAATTGAGGTGGGTTTCAGTGAGAAACATGATGTCAGGCTTTTGCTTAACAATAAATTCAAGGAGATAAACAAGTCGATTTATATTAACAACGGGGTCGAAGCTTATCCATGGAAATGTGACTGGATAACAAACTATTCTGAAGCAGGTTGGCCCAAACGTTGTAAAATGGATCTTGCCTATTTATCATTTCTGAAAGGGACTCAAGCTGTTGTAAAATTGGAGAAGAAACTCATTATTGCCATTTTCATTATTTACTTTATTTACATTGTTGTCTGCTGGCCCTCTAGCAGCAAGTGCAAATGAAACTCCGGGTTTGACGAAGTCAGAACGTAACACACAGCCATGTACTTGGGTTTGTTTCGGGGGAAATTTAACTTTTGCTTCTTGATACCGAGAGGATCTTCGAAATGATGCTGGATGACCAAATATCCCGCAGTTAACACAGTGCAATTTTTCTTTTGGCTCCATCAGAGCCAATTTGCATACACCGGGGGCATGGATATCTTTACATTTAACGCAAAGATAGTGCATGGCACAATTGGCAGCCAAATGAACGAATTAAAGTCAAAGTCAAAGTCTTTGGCATCTGTAACACTGGTTGACCTCAGTTTTTTGGAAACGCTCCCCCCTCACAACTCAAGTTCAAATACTACACCTTACCTTTTGGAGGGTACTTGGACAGCTATCCTTAGAAATTTGGACCAAATGAAATGGTCATATTTCGCCTTCAACAGTTGATCTTCAAAGTCAAAGTCAAAAGCGCTTTATTTAATACTAATCGTTATAAATTTTAAAAGAATATAAAGCAAAATCTAAACAATAACAATACAAAAACTTAATGGCCCAAATGGCTCTCTAAATTTATACTTTATCATTAACACATTTCATCAAAAAAAACTGTAGAAAATTCAATTAATTAAGATTATTACATATTTTTAAAATTTAATTGGAAAAAGGAGAAAAAACCAACCAACACTATCCTAAAATTATTTATAATTTAAACACAACAGTGAAACTTTGGTCCTACACCTAATATGTTGTAACTTATTTCTAATAAAATGCAATCAAAAACTTTATCTTATACTTAAAAAAATTCTATAACAATGTTCCTAACCTAAGCGTTTAATCTTATCTCTAACGGAAT
>OZ017738.1:316684864-316779864 GCA_963969285.1 Odontomyia ornata | reverse complement strand
TCAACTTCAAACTGAAATCCAGGAATTGAAACTACGACTGAAAACGTCCGAAGACATGTACAAGAGAGGGAAGAAAACTCAAGATGCAGAACCGGTAGTGACAATAAATACGGAAACTAAGGCGAAGAAAACTGTCAAACAGGTCAGCACAGAAGAAATGCTAAGTTCTGGAGGCGACGCTAAGAAATGGACGTTGACGAAAGTATAGAAGGTAATGTTAATCAAGATAACAATCATAATTTTATCCTTTATTTAAAAAATAAAAATAAGGAGAACAAACCAGCTCGCATTTCTGCAGGTCCTCAAAAAGTTGCCAAAAAAACAAAGAAAGTTCGCCCATTGATGCCTTCGGTCAAAGCGGAAAGGATATGGTTCGGCTATAGGCAGCCGAAAATAAATTAGCTAATTTCAAGATTAAAAGAATCAATCCCGAAAAATTAACAATCAAACGAAATCACTGGTTGGTTTCAAATCAGCTAAAAATGCACTGAGTTCTGGGCAGGTTCCACACTTCATCTATTCCCCTCAAAAGTGAGAAAAATCAGACCTTTTTATTGAAGGGCTTGGACTGCGGCGGAGATACCGTCGACCTTCTTCAGATGCTCAAGAAAGTAGTACCAGAAATTGAATTTATTTCCGTTAAAACATTCGCGACAAGAAGGTCGACGGTAGAAAAAAAATGTACCTCTTTATTTAGTGCAAATTTCAAATCAGAGCAGTCCAAGTGCTCTTCAACAAATAAGGTACTTGAACTTCCAAATGGTGAGGTGGGAGTACCTTCAAAAAAGAGAAGTCAACGAGTGTTATCGGTGTGAAAGATTTGGACATTTAGCTGCCAACTGCTTCATGCATTATCGATGCGTCAAATGCAAGGACGTTCATGCTTCCGGCGAGTGCAAATTAGCTCAGACGGAGCCTAAAGAAAAATTATGCTGCGTTAACTGCGGTGTTTTTGGTCACCCCGCCTCATATCGAGGATGCTCCCGATATCAAGATGCGAGAGTAAAATTTATCCCAAAGCAAACACAACTACACGGCAGTGTCTTAGCTCCGAACTTCGTCAAGCCCGGAGTATCATACACACTCGCCGCTAGAGAACTGGCAGAAAATGCGGTAAATAATGTAAGTGGCAATAATGAGCTGCTTCTCAAAATTTACCAACAACTAAATTCTTTATCGAAGAGACTCGATTAACAAGATTCTAAAATTAATCTTTTCTTTTAGCGTTTAGGGGTTTCCAATGCCTCAAAATAATTTGTCATCCAGCCACATTCATATGGATAGGATTCATCTCATCTCGATCAACGTCAACTCCATTGTTACTTTACATCGGCGTGATTATCTCCTTGAACAATCTCCTTAAGCAAAAGCCTGACATCATGTTTCTCACTGAAGCCCACCTCAATTCATGGCACTCCATGAAATTCAAGGATTTTGAATTCGTAAGAAACGATAGGGGAAACGGAGAGGGGGGAGGTGGCAGCGCGATATTGCGCGAAAAGACCCTTTTGTTTTCAAAATATTGAAAAAGTCGAATTCAAAAGCTTTGGATCTCTTGAAGTGTCCGTTATCAAAATCTCACTGCCAGGTGGGGATAACCTATTCGTTATCTCTGTCTATGCAACTGGTGGAAATGCTCTAAACTTCAAGGAGGAGTTCAATTCCTTGTTTGAAATACTCAAATTGAACAGGTTGCATAATTATTATATTCTTGCTGGTGACCTGAACGCCAAGCATACATCATGGCTGAACGCCACCAATAATCCAAGAGGTGTATTTCTGAAATCACGGCTAACAGAGAGCCAAATTGAATACAGGTGCAATCTATATAGGTCAGAGTTCCCAACATACGCTAGGAAAAATTTATGTTTGGACCTCTGCATTGCAGACGCAAGACTTGAATTCAGCTTTAATAGTCCTCAACGGAAACTGCAGGTGCTTCCTTATGATAGCGACCATAACGCAATCGTAATGGAAATCAATCATCAAAGGGATGATCTCTTCCTCATTCCAGTTCACCATGAAAATCATCGGTTGAATTTAAAAAAAACAGACTGGGGAAAGTTTCAAAAGAAGTCTAATTGAGAGTACCAGAAGCAATGTCCTCCTTCTGATGATGGCGACTCTTGCTCAATGGTTCCTAATAACAGGAGTCTAACTAACGATGAAATTGATCTCTATTTGTCGAAGTTAGAGAAGCTGACGTGGGAAACAATTGAGAAAGTAGTTCCTAAGATTAATTATCGAAACAATATGGAAGGATATGAAACACTAACCATCGTTAGGTTGAAAAGATTGAAAAGCCTTCTTCTCACACGTGTCAATAGTTTTTATCGCCGATTTTTGGACTACAACCGTCCTTCGTTGGCTTGGTTGAAATTACACCTGATGAATGTCCGGAACTTAATCCGCTCATACTACAGGAGTGAGGTCAGCAATCAATGGGCCGAAAAACTGGGGAGTATTAGCCCACAGAACCCAAATGGCATTTTCACGATTCACTTTCGTGAAAATGCCGTAATTCCGTAAGAAGTCTCGAGTGAAGGTATCGAATCTTGAAGTCACTAGTGATGAGATAAATCTTCTCGATAGGGCTGGTATCGAAATTGATAGTACGACTCCGGATAGAAATGGAAACAGGATTATATGTGAGGGATTGCATAAACTTGCCCTGATTGGAACACATGTTGAATTGGTGCATCTACCGAACCCTGAGAGAGGGAATAAAATATTTTCAGAGGTCGTTGAAGCAAAAGTTTCCGACTTCAAATCAAGCCTGAACGGCCAATCAATTCATCATTTTAATGAAACATTAACATCTGACCTCATACCAAGCTTGAATCTTATTGATTATTTTGTCAGATATGAAGACTTGTGTTTCATATTTCGCAGGATAAACAACAAGAAATCAAGTGGTACTGATGGTAATGTATTTCTGCGACATTTGCTTGAGGTTGCTATTAGGAATTATTGTTTATTGTTCAACAACATGTTGAGCAATTCATATTTTCCAAATGAGTGGAAAAAGGCTAAGGTATTTCCGATCTTGAAGAAAGGAAAAGAATCTTCATGCTCCAAAAGCTATCGTCCAATCACCTTGCTGCCTAACATCAGCAAGGTGTTTGATGTGATTATCAACAAAACATTAAACGCCCACATTGAGAAATATGAGTTGATGCTGAAGTGCCAATGTGGTTTGCGTGCCGGGTATTCGACCATACATGCAATAATAAAAGTAACCTCAGACATCTGTTGGAAACTAAATGATAGAGAATGTGGTGAAGCATGTCTCATTGATGTGTAGAAAGCCTTCGATACGGTGTGGTTAGATGGACTAGTTTTTAAACTCCTTCAGGACAAGCTCCCCAGACACCTTGTTGCCATGATGTGTAATATGTTATACGGGAAATCATTGATTGTATCTGACAACAATGCGCAAATTCAACAGCAGGGAACAGTTACAGTGCCCCTGCTCTTCTCAATATTCATTCGCAAGCTATTGAATAGCTTTGACTTTAACGTCTCGCCAACGCGATCATTGGTAGCGTTTGCTGATGATCTGATCATCTATACGGCAGACCGAAAAGCTACAATAGTTCAAAGCGATCTCCAAAAAAAGTTCAATGATGTGCATCTGTACACAGACAATTGTCGAATGGAAATCAATGCGCAGACGTGCGAAAAAATCTTGTTTCGGACAACGCTGCAGGGGGTCAATCAAGACCTGAAACGTTATTGGAAGGATTTTGACATCATGGCTGGCAAAGATAGTTCAGAGCGAGACCCACATAAATCCTGTGTTTGATACCTCGGTGTTCATCTCGATCAGTATATGTACTATACTGAACATGTCAAAATCATGCTCAGTAAAGCACGCGTGGCTTAGTGGTTAGAGCACTATACCCGTAAGCTGAAGATCTCTGGTTCAAGTTTCGTTGGCGTCAACGAGATTTAGTTCGAGTGGTTCTTAGGAGGGACTATAAGCCTGTTCAGTTATGATACGGGCTGGTTCAAAAATCAGAACGTATCACAACTGGGTGGATGGACACACGGCCAAAGCATGATAATGATCATATAACCTTGTGGAGTGCCGATACATTAGATCATGATAGGGAGATACTCTAACTATCTCTAAACGAAGGCCCGAAAGGGGCTGTAGGCCTACGAAGAAGAAGAAAGCACAAAAAGTAGTCATGGCGCTACGAAGACTCTTTCATTCTAGATACATTGATCAAAAGGTCAAAATTATCTGTTACAAGACCCTGGTTGGACCAGTTTCGACATATGGATGTCAGATCTGGTACAACGAGAGTGCTAGTACTATGGAAAAATTCAGAGTTTTCGAAAGGAATAGCTTCGTGTATGTACTGGTTGGTATAGAAAGCCTGAGACGGATTGGAAATACTTTATATCGAATAGAAGAATTTATCAAACCACTAAAGTAACGAGAGTCGATATCTTCATATTGAGACTTCTTCGGAATCATATCCCAAGATCCGTAACTGTGAGTGAAAACCCTTGGATTTCACAGGCGTTCCACCCTACAGATGGGTATATTGCAACTTGCCTCACTTCTAGCTTCGTTCCTCCAGAAGCATTCGTGTATTTGGACATGAATCGATATATTTTTGATTTTGACGGCGTCCCAATCATATATCACATATATCGACGGGCCACCGATAAAGAGATAAAATATCCTCCGAATTTGAGTTCACGAGAACAACAATTCCAATAGAGATATTCATTTGCTAAATTCGTTGAATCTGGATGAGGTGAAATGGAGCTATCTAGGTATTGGTGGCTGAATGACAATGTCTAAATTATTCATGTTTATTTTCTGTTTTTGTGTTTTTCGTTACTTAGTTTTTGATTTTCAGCTCATTATTGCTACATTTAGTGTTGTTGTTAATTTGTGTTAAAAATTCGGGATAGGTTAGGTATGTGTTATGTTTATTTTATTAGCTTTAGAGATAAGGTTAAAGGCGTAGGTTAGGAATATTTTGATAGATTTTTTTAGTATAAGATTTTTTTTGTGATTGAATTTTATTAGAATTAGACTATAAAATATTATGTGTAGGATCAATGTTCACTGTTGTGTTAAAATTATAAATTATTTTGAAGAGTGTAGGTTGGTTTTTTCTCCTTTTTCCAATCAAATCATAAAATATATAATAATCTTAATTAATTTGAATTTTCTATAGTTTTTTTGATAAAATGTGTTTAACAGATAACGTATAAATTTAGAGAGCCATTTGGGCCATTACGTTATTGTATTGTTATTGTTTGGATTCTGCTTTATGTATATTCTTTTAAAATTTATAACGATTAGTTTTGAATAAAGCGCTTTTGACTTTGACTTTGAAGTTTTGTATCTGTATCTAAATACCTGCGTAATCAATAATTAAGTGGCTCGCTACACATAGGAAACTTGAATAAAATATGGGGTGGATTTCCCCCTTCAAGAGTATTGCATGATGTGCAAAGCATAAAATTGGTACCTATCTGTCCATCTGTCCTTCCGTCCATACATCGTGACATTGACAAACTTATTACACAGTACAAACAAAAACAGGGATGCCAACTGATTGAAACGCATAAGAATGACCAACAGTGGATTTCGTTAACATACGTAGGCAAAGAAACATACAAATTATCAAACTTCCTTAAGAAATACAAACTGCAAACCACGCACATGAGCATCACGCTACGACAAACTCCATGACATTGCTACACAAATAAATCCAAGGACCAAGACTTGACATTCTAAAAACGCTTGAAATATGTAAACATAGAAAGACAGACGGCAACATTATCAATGAATAAATTACTACAAATTCCGACGAGATTTTCTCATATATCTAATAAAGGAAAGAATTAAAGTAGTTTATATGGATATGATTTGTTAATTTATACATATTAATTCATTACGCATAAAATATTAGTGAAGCGGACCAATTCATTCATTGTAAATACCTTTATTTTTGTATTAGATAAATGGTTCCTTTTTAAGAGAATTGAAAAACTTTTGAAAATACAAAAACAATGAATTGTTAAGACGAAACATTTCGGTCTTTTCATTCTAGCTATGACACCCGCAACGTTGGCGAAGTAACTTCTTTTAGTCAGCCATTGGGCTGTGGTCTCTATTTATTGTAGAGGCTCTCGCCTGTGTGGAGAACCTGCATATGTGATCTCATGCCATCGGGACTTTAGATCCAACTGGGAGGGGTGTAAGGAGGCACCAATTTCAACAGGATGCCCCATCTCTTTTCGTGGGCCCAAGATCGATCGCCTTGTTACGTAATTAAGTAAAGTAGGTAGGAAAAATCAATATCCACCTTTAGTTCTGGCCTTGGCCTTTTTCTTTTAAGGGTTTTTGCAAAAAAAAATTTACCTGAGTGTCTATCGGTCCATCTGTCTGTCCGTCAGTAAGTCACAATAAGTTTTCTCAGAAACTCAAGAAGCAGCTCATCCATTTCTGGTTAATCAAAACTTGATAGTCGGAAAAAATTTCGAAAGTTTTTCAGGGAGCCCCCCATATAAAATGTGACTCCTTACCTTAAAACTGCAATATCAATAACGAGGTAGACAGGGAAAGCGGATCAACACGAAAAAACTAAAACGTTTTCAAGGGCAGCAGCGATCAGCTGAATCAGAGCAGTGTGTCCTCGGATTCCTCACTGTTCTCCAACCTTCAGTTCTCCCCATTAATACTTTTTTTGAGTATCCGTTGTTCGGCTGTATGATTCACGTGGCTAGCCTATTGCAGCTTCCGCACTCTTACAATCGTTAAGGACTCCGACTCGTCAGAAATTTCATACAGCTCATGGTTGTATCGAATTCGCGTCTAGCTTTGCTAGACTGCTGTTTTTTTAAACTTTTGGGTTGGGCGCACCAGAATTAATATTGTCTAAGGCCTTAAAAGAACAGCCTGCAGCCCTCTATTTTTATGTAAATTCTCGAGAAAAATTTACCTATTGTGAAGAGTACCTTATATATATATATATATATATATATATATATATATATATATATATATATATATATATATATATATATATATACATATATATATATATATATATATATATATATATATATATATATATATATAAAGAGTGGTCCAACCATGATGCAAGATGTGAATTGTGAGTCACAACTTAACGTCAAGTTTTTCGCCCAACTTAATTTGACATTTCTTTGTTTCAGTGTTTGGCAAATTCAATCATGTAGAGGTAAATAATTGAGCAGTGCGTTAAGGTTGTTGAAGCCCTTTACGAAAATGGGCATTCAAACCAAAATCCATTTCGTGCACTTCGTGAGCATAATCGACCAAATGTGTCCACAATCGGAAGAATTGTGCGCGAATTTCAGCATATCGGGTTTGTAGGGAATGTGAAATCACCTGTTCATGCTCGCCCAGTTTGTTCTGCGGAAAACATTGCTGTTGTTCACGATAGTGTGGCAGAAGAGCCGTCAAACTTAACTCGTCGTCGTGCTCAACAATTGAACATCTCACGAACATCACTGATGCGAATTTTTTATAAAGATTTGAATTTACACGCTTACAAGGGTCAAGCGTACTGACCATTTCAAGCGTCGGCAATACGCCGAATGGTTTGTTGAACAGGCGGAAGGGAATGGTGGCTTTATAAAGAAAATCATTTTCAGCGGCGAGGCACACTTTCACCTCAGTGGATTCGTTAACAAGCAGAGTTGCCATGTTTGGGCAAATGAGAATCCACGAGTAATTGTTGAAAAGCCGATGCATCCACAAAGAGTGACTGTTTAGGTGCGGTTTATGGGCTGGCGGCGTCATCGGGCCGTACTTCTTCGAAAATGAGAACGGCCAAGCAGTCACCATGAATGGTGTTCGTTATTGCGAGACGGTAACGGACTTCTTGTGGCCAGAAATTGAGGTTATGGACCTGGACGATATGTGGTTCCAACAGGATGGTGCTACTTGCCACACAGCCAACGAAACAATAGCTCTTTTGCGCGAAAAATTCAATGGCTGTGTTATCTCACGTTGGGGTGATGTTAATTGACCGCCATGATCATGTGATTTGACACAGTTGAACTTCTTTCTCTGGGGGTATTTCAAAGAAAAAGTGTACGTTAATAAGCCAAGAGCAACTCAAGAGCTAAAGGATGAGATAATTCAGAACATTAACGACGATGTCTCAGAGCCATTGAAAATATGGACCGTCGGATAGAAGTATGTCACCGTAGCGGTGGCGAGCATTTGGGCAATATTCTGTTACACACATAATTGTCATAGATTTTTCTATTATAGTAAAAAATATTAACATAATTCTCTGAAAACTTTTTATTTTATTTACAATTAACATCGTGCATTTTTATTGGACCACCCTTTATTTCGAGGGTAAGTGCTCTTCATTCATGAAGAGAGATTGCTTACCCTCGAAATACAGTCTTCCACAAAAGTCAAGGTACAGAGAATCGGTAACTGAAAATTGTATTACTGAATCAATATTTTTATTTGAAAACCAAAAGTTATGAAATGGTAATAATACGAGTTCTGTTGAATTTAAGTTTTCATAAATTTAAAGGGATTCGGCAATAATGATCATTGAAGACAATAATTTTTTGTTGGCAATGTCCCTTTTCTACTCCACAAAAGTCTTGGTACAGTTGCAGAAAATGCCCTGTTATTTGTAAAAAGGGGAATCCCCCAAGTTCATATTATCAGAGTGAGTTAACAACCGTAGGCCGCTGTCTTTAATATCGCGTCCGTATTCGTGGTGTATCTTTTATTTAATAAATTTTTTAAAAAATGAGTCGAAAGGAGTTGAGTATTAAGAAGCGTGAAATAATTATTAATCTGCATTCAAATCAGAGCAAATCATATTCTGAAATAGCTGAACTAGTGTTGCGAAGTCGGTCAACCATTCAAAAAGTGATAAATCGATTTAAGAAGGAAAATAGAGTGGAAAATGTGCCCCGAACAGGTCGTCCATCTAAACTAAGTGCAAAGGTTAAGAGAAAAATTTCGCGAATGGTAAAACAAGATCCATTTCTAAGCTGTAGAAAAATCTGCGATGTTCTTGGAATTAATGATAAGAAGGAGGTTAGCGCAGAAACTGTGCGTAGA
The DNA here is from genome assembly GCA_963969285.1 of Odontomyia ornata. Classification (NCBI taxonomy): domain Eukaryota; kingdom Metazoa; phylum Arthropoda; class Insecta; order Diptera; family Stratiomyidae; genus Odontomyia; species Odontomyia ornata. The sequence continues at coordinate 316,770,749 of OZ017738.1, read as the reverse complement.
GCTGTCGTAGAAGCTGGATTTTCATCTCGTTCGCCTAGAAGAAAACCTCTTGTAAGTTCCATAAACAAACAAAAGAGAATAACATTTGCAAAAGCATAACCAATAACGTTTTGGGATAATGTTTTATTTTCGGATGAGTCTAAATTTTGTATATTTGGTGTAATTGGGCATAAGAGGGTCTGGCGAAAAGTAGGAGAAGCATTTAATCCCAAGAACACTATTAAAACAGTAAAACATGGAGGCGGTGGTGTTATGGTTTGGGGTTGCATGGCTGCTGCTGGAGTTGGAAATCTAATATTCATCGAAAATACTATGGATCAGAACTCTTATTTAGAGATTCTACGAAACAACATGAAACAAAGTGCAGCCAAATTAGGTATGCGAGAAGATTTCTTGTTTCAACAGGACAATGACCCTAAGCACACTGCGCATAAAGTTCGAATGTGGCTATTGTACAATACTCGCATGCTTGCTACACCGCCTCAAAGCCCTGATTTGAACCCTATAGAGCATCTTTGGAATGAGCTTGAGACAAAAATCCGAAAAAGAGTGATATCAAGCAAGGCGAAGCTTAAGGATGCTATATTGGAGGAGTGGGCCAGAATCAGCAGCGAATTTACTAAAAAATTGGTATATTCTATGCCTAAAAGACTGAAGTCAGTAATTCAGATGAAAGGATATCCGACAAAATATTAAGAAAAGTATAATTCAAATAACTATGCAAGACTATAATTACAATTTGTATCATTTTCCTTTAGGTGTACCATGACTTTTGTGGACTTCATTCATTGACTTTCCAACACATCATATGTAATAATATATTAATACGACAGAATTTTCGTTTTGTTTTACATGAATTTAAAGTGTAATGATTATAGTTGAAGTAATACCAAAAAAATTTTACCACTATAGGTTTTTTAAATAAAAATATCAAACAATTTTCATGATATTTATCACTGTACCTTGACTTTTGTGGAAGACTGTATATACACAAATGTCTTAGAACTACAACATGTTAGTGGTTTTGTTTTTAATTTGCCATATTAGAAAAATAAATTTTGTAAAGCATTTGCAGGTTGCAAGTCTAATTCAAGAAGAAAGTTTAAGCATCTTTTCGAATACCTTTCGTTGCTCATTATAGAGGTTTTATAAGACCATTCAATAGCACGAATTACAGAGTAAATAATTAGGTTTCTAAAATGACATTTTCTCCGTACTATATAACCACGTGTAGCTGTGTCCAGACAATAAAGTAACATGAAGAATTCAATCTGTGTTTTCTGTATAATGTCTGGGTAGCTCAACTCCCAAATTTCGGAAGAGTACAGTAGCACACTCAGGATGAATGAGTTGTATAAATTAACTCGGAAACTATGTGATTGCATTTTGGTCTTTACCAGTATAATTTCAACTTCTGACATCGCTGTATCGGTCATTGGGACCAGCCACTATCAAATGTTTAGAAATAGACCAGAGGTGTTGAACGTTATTCCTAAATATTCAAATGAATATATAGGGTTTTCCATTAAGGACACAACAAATCGATAGTGAGGAGCGCTGTTTGGCTAGTGGCACCGTCTTGTTGAAACCACATATCGTTGATGTCAAGTACATCCGATTCTGGCTACATATAACCTTCCAACAACAACACGATAGCACTCTTCATTGACGGTAACATCACAGACGTTTTCATCCACGAAAAAATATGGCCCCATCACACCACTAGCATGAAAACGTCACCAAACAGTAATTTTTGCGGATGCAACGGTGTTTCAAGAAGCACATGTACGTTTGTGGCTGACCAATAATGCATATTTTGCTTATTAACAAAGCCATTGAGCCAGAAATGAGCTTCATCGCTGAAGATGATTTTTCGATAAAAGCTACTCAGAATTCCGGTAGTAACTTTTAATGATTTTCAAACGTTACCAGTTCGTGAACTTTACCATGATAAAAATGTTGACTTTAACTAACGTTTTGACATTAACAGTTTATTAAAACAGTTTAAGGATGCATATATATATATATATATATATATATATATATATATATATATATATATATATATATATATATATATATACACACTATATATATATATATATATATATATATGTATATATATATATATATATATGTATATATATATATATATATATATATATATATATATATATATATATATATATATATATATATATATATATATACTATATGTATACGATCCTGCAATCGTTAAGAAGTATTTCTACAAAGTAGGAGTTGGAATTGAATAATCTTCAGGAGGAGAAATTTAACGCAATGGGTGAAGAATTGGGGGAACATCTATTGCCAGCAAATCGTGAAGCATGTCTACGCAGAACTGAATGAGATGTTAGCGATGGAGGTGGTGGAACCGTTAGATGGTGTTTGCTTGTCTCCGCTGTGGCTAGTGAAAAAGAAGGAGGGTACTTACAGATTCTGCTTCAGAATGCACTAGTGACTTGGCAGCGATTGACTTAACCTGAACTATTTTGGAACCAGAACTATTTCAAAACCCTATGTATTTACGTACCTTGATGACATTATGATTGTTACTCAGGATTTTGACAAGTATGTGGCAATATCGAGAAAAGTATTCTGATGCTTATGAGAGGCAAAACTACGGGTATCAGCTCTGTCGGCCCCAATTAAAGTACCTGGGATACATCATCGATGAACATGGGTTAAACGTGGTCCCAGATAAGGTCGCATCTATGCTGAGCATTCCTCTACTGGCAATTTTCAGGAATGGTGTCATGGCATCGTTGATTTATTCTGAACTATGCCACTATTCCTCCACCCTTAACTGATCTCCTACGGAAAAATAAGAAATTTGTGAGGACCCAACAGTACCAGGAGGAAGTATGTAAGCCAAAATTGTCATAATCATCGATCTTGAATTCTCCAGACTTCAATCTACCCTTCTGTATACAAATAAACGCCTCAGGTGTTAGACTGAGGGCAGTTTTCAGTCGAAAGCATCCATCAGGAGAAAAGGTGGTAAGCAATTTGGATTGGTATGTTATTTGGCAACGGAAAAAATGTCTCGCGGTTCTCTGGGCAGTAGAAAAGCTACAGCCATATATGGATTACGGGCCATCACTGGTTGGTATGATTAAATAACCTGCGTAATCTTTCGGATAGATTGGCACACTATGCCATCAGACTATAGCAGTTTAATTTGGATATCATCCACCAAAAAAGAAAAGAACACCTTATTCCTGACGCTCTATAATGCTCAGTACCAATAATAGAGACATCAGAATATGAAGAGACTGACCCGTGGTATAGGGGAATGAAGCAAAAAGTAGAAGCTGAGCCCAAAAGTATAAGGACTGCCAAAAAAGCCTGGGGGAATTATATAAGCATATCAAACGTCGGTTCTTACTAAAGTTCCATGATGACCCAAGTGGAAGGAATATGGAGATGACGAAAACTCTCGATTGTATTTGCCCATGTATGTATTAAAACATGCATAAGAAAGCGTAAGAGTCAGCCGGACATAAAAGTTAATTGCCAGCTACCCGCGGGTCATATTGTTAGCAAAGTCGACGAGGCTAGACAATCGTGGGAAACTTTTTGTGTTGATCTAATTGGACCTCTTGCCCGCTCTACAAAGGGAAGTACACTTATTTTAACAATCGCCGATTGCTATACCCATTACGTTCAGCTACAGCATGTAAGGTCATACATATTCTGGAGGACCAATTTTATATTATTTGCTGTGCCACATTCCCTCATATGTGATAATAGAGTGCAATTTCAGTCCAGAACAATGAACAATGCTAGAAGCGTATGAGTCCCGGGTAAAATATACAACATTTTATCGCGCTCAAGAAGTCAAAAAAATGCTGAATGCTTATAATACAGAGAACCACCGAAAATGGGATATTAACTTACCCAAGATTGGATGTGCCTTATTGACCTATGAGGCTATGAAAGCCACACCATACGTTCTGAATTTCAAAAGGGAAAGACGAGAGTCATTTGAAAAGTTTCCAGCCTTACCGGCAAGAAGGCATTGTACATTCAAATCCTCTTGCCAGCCAATGGGTGGCTTTTACATATGTATGCCATAAACATTTCAAGTCATTCCGATCAGTGCAAAGCACATGGTACCATTCCAAAGTTGACAGGTGACGTTTGTTAAGAACAATGGATAAAATCGAGTATCACACAGTGATAAAGTACCTCTATTTGAAAGGGAAAAGACTCGGGAAGTGAAAGAAGAGTTAAACTTCGTGTATGATGAATTGTCGCCCTCATTTACAAGCGTGCAACATTGGGTGGCCGAGTTCAAACACGGTCGCACAAGCATTTTTGGCGATGAACGATGAATCGTTCAGGAAATTACTGAGGCTTGTGGAAAATCAACTGAGGTGTGTAAGATTTTAAATGAAGATTTATGCATGAGAAAATTATCCGTGCGTTGGGTGCCGCATGTGCCGATCGACCAAAAGTGCGTAGTCCACACATGCATGATCGCAATGGTGAAATTGGATGAATTGAAGTTCGAATTGTGTCAACACCCACCATACCTTGCTTCAAGTAACTTTTGTTTGTTCCCCAACTTGAAAAAATTTCTGGGTGGGAAAAAAATGTGAGTCAAATAGCGAGGTTGAAGAGGCAGTAAACCTGTATTTTTCATGTTTACCTAAAGAATTTTCTTCTGATGGCCTGAGGGGTTCGGAAATGCGTTTGACCAAATATATTACTTTGTATAGAGACTTTTTCGAGAAATAAATTTTTGTTTGGCTTGAATTATGTGTTTTTCTTTAAAAAGCCGGAAACTTTTCAAATTACCCTCATAATTACGGGTCCAAGACAATACGAGCTAGGTGGATTAGAGAATATAACTCCTTGTAAGCAAGAAAATGCTAAGGTCCAGCAAATGATACGAGAATAAATCGCTCAGTGAATGAAGCAAGTGGCTGGCAAAGTCAGCGTCTGGTACAATCTCTGAAGACAACAGCATTTTTTAAAGAGGGCGACAAAGCATGGAGTCAAATATTCGTTCAACCAAAATGTCGCAAAATAATTTTCCGCGAAATTGGCTCCAGAATACATACAGCCGTTTGTGCTGAAGAAGCAAGTATCAGCAGCCTCCTACTATCTCAAACAAACCTATCGGAAAGCTGCTGGAATATGGCGAGTGAAGGACCTCAAGATGTATGATCCATAAGAACAGGAGTACAATGAGAAAGGGGTAGGTCACGGCTACACAATTACAAAGGGGTCACGGATTCTAAGTCAAAGGAATCGTATAGCAACAATCGTTTTTTTTTTTTCTTACCCCTTTCTTTTCTTGTCCCTCTCTTCAGGTTGGTAATATTTCGAAAAAGGAAAGAAGGGCGTTGGCGACCGTAACAATGGATTCACGTTTTCTTTGCCCAGCAAAGAAACTGTAAGTCGCAGGAATGAGTACCTATAGACAACGGGAACCAAATTCCAATCAAAAATTGGAATGGGGAGATAAACATGCAAGACGACATGACATTGAGACTATTCGGCAGATTATAATTTCGGAGTTCAGATAACAGAAATTTTAAATCATTATAATTGAAATCGTGAATAATGTACTTGGATTACCAGTCGACATTATCATTAGTAATAGTCGTCGATCTTATTTTTAGGTAGTATCATAATTTGTTCTGTCGGTTAGAAGGTGGCAGTAGAGTTATAGGATAAGTTCGGTGAAATCCACTAAAACAATGGGGGAAGCTTACGGGTAGCTCTTGAAGCAGATTAGACACACCTGCCCAAACATTACCATTTTTGATTTTTATCGTTAGTAAAAAAGAACCAGTACCGATCCAACTTCTTGTAACAGGAATGTATTTACAAGATAGTTGTTAAGTAGGATTAGCTAGCTACGCTGCTGATGTCCATACACCAATGCAAACGAACTGCGACAATTAAGTAATGAGACTGATTCCATGAAAACCATATATTTAAAAATTATTCTACAACTCTGTCATTCCCTTCAAATTAGTCCCCTTGGGCAGCTATACAACGATTCCAGCGCGTTTTCCATGCTTCGTAACATTTCTGGAACGCTTCGACTGGGTTGCCCGCGAGTACTCTCGTCACGACCGCCTGGATGTCCGTAATCGACTCAAAATGGGTTCCTTTGACCACCGATTTTGTTCTAGGGAATAAAAAATAGTAGTAGACTTGATTCACGGTTTGCCCCGGAGGAACAAATTCTTTGTGGACGATTCCACGGTTATCTAAAAAGGCAATAATCATCATTTTCACCTTCGACTTGCTCATGCGACCTTTTTTGGACGGGAGGCATGCGAAAATAACCTGGGCAGGACTAAGAGCACTATCACCATGCACTTTTACAATTTTAATGTACGTTTCCGAAGCTGTTTCGCCCAATCTGGCACAAAATTTTATCGCGACGCGTTGCTCTTGATTTCGTTTCTCCAGTTTGGTGACGAGCACCACCAACATACGTCTACTCAACACGACACAGCAGGCAAACTAAACAAGCTAGAGCAATGGCGAATATATCAATAGTTAAAAATATATCAATGGTGACGGAAAGGATGCTGAGGAAGGGGAAGGGAATTTCAAGGTCGCAAGTTTACCACAAGCATGGCAATAAAATTAGTCTCATTACTTAGTTGTCACACCTCGTATACGACGTTAGCGCAACCGGAATCCTTGACTTATGAATAAGCAGTACTATAATAACAGCGTTCCCAATGTAGGCGGTCATTCATCAAAGATCGTGGAATGTTGCGGAAATATATTCGAATAATGATTCCAAGTATGGAGAGATCTATTGTCATACATGGGAAATGTTTTTCCATCCAGAAAATTTTCTTAAACGACCATCAAAAGACACCTCACTTTGAAGCTATAAGTTATCGGGATCGATATTGGAACTGACGGTGAAGTTGTTTAGGGCTGGAGAGTATCTATTCGGCAAAGCAATCATATCATCAGTTGATATAAACTCACTTTAGATCAACCTGCAGCTAAAAATCGTGAAAAAATGTTCGTCAATTTTGCCTCGGAGGTCTCTGCTACAAGCCTAGTCAAACACATAATCAATTAAATATAGTGTGCATTTCAAAGCATCATAATCGTAATAATAAAGTGCCGAAAATGACTATGATTAAATTCACCAAAATATTATAATAAACCTTATGTAAAAAGGATACTCTAAAGTAACCAAAAAAATAAAGCTTGCGTTAGTTCAAGTGTAACAAATAACAACTTTATTTATCTGCGCATCCACTGGCTGGCTCGTTAAATAGCTAAGGCTATGTCCCAGGAGGAAGTAAATGAAAATAAAAAAAAGTGAAGTGAATAGAATAATGGGTCGCGTGTACCTGTTGTATCTTGTGTAACATCAATGAACATCCTGCAACAACCGGGGCTACGTCCATAGCCGATGATGAGAAAAGACCAATCAATTGGAGTATCTGACACTGGCTGAACACTACTTTAGTCTCCATTATAAAGACTTGGAGGGCACAACTCACTATGAGCATTTGGAGTCCCGTCCGCAAAAGGAATTCCCGTGGAACCAATATTTAAGTCATGATTGAGATTTCAAAATGTTTTTTGTCATAAATTCGTAGTAATCGAGGAGTCCGCCAAGGCAAACTGCTCGAGTAGCCATCACAAAATGGACAGTGGGAGATAAATACTAATCGTAATCTTTAAATAGTTTTCGCCACTTCTACACCTCATTCCACTCGACCTCTAATATTGAGCGCTACGAGAATTCCGAGCTGTACTAAATTCAGATAAACGTATAACGACCAACGACAGTAAATACTGATCATCACGGTCCACATCTATGTCAACAATATCATCATCCACAAACAGTTATCACCGCAATATTTTACAATATTATTAAAATTTTGCAAAATAAGTTTATTTTTAGGATATAATACGACGTCGAAATGTTACACAATCATTAAAACTTCAAGAATTCTCTGTAAATTAAATCAAATTACCTCTTGTAGACTGCTAACAAATTAATCTTAAGTCACTTAGACTGTCGGTTCTCATTCTTCAAACTCACTCGAATAGTGGAAAAAAATCAATTAAGCATAAACCGCGACCAACTAACAAATTCATAGCGGAAAATTTTTAACGTTAAAAACCTAAAATATAAACTAATATCTATATTTTGTTCCTTTGGGATCGAGAAAGTTTTATATTATTGAAGTATATGTAGGGTATGTAGGTAGATTAAGCTATCCATTTAGGACTGCAGGGATGTTCTGCAGCGTCGGCGAAAGAGGATGGTAAGATCCGCCGAGATTGGCCTTGTCTGGAGACGCGTGAATGCGCTGGCAGGCTAGCGTTGCGGTGTCGTGGGGCGGGTTCTTTCCCCCTAGCACAAGGACCCACTACAAAAGAATTTCACATTCACGAATTAAACAAGAGAAAATGCCGATCGACTGGTGTCGAGGCCGAGGTTACCTACTAAGGGTTGCAATGTTTGTTCGAAGAACAAATTGGGCCGGGCAAAAACGGACGGACTGGCGGAGACTTCGTCGTTACCGACGAAACATATGGCCCACAAATAAGAGTGGGGCATCCAGATGGTAGCGGTGCCCCCTCGCATGCTCCCAACCGGATCAAGGTCCAAATGTAAGCGTTGCCATATTTTTCATTTAAGTGAAAAACTCATACAAACATAATTTGAATGAAAAATATAACCGTGGCAAATTTATGTGATAGTATTATGCGAGAGAATCACATAACAATATGCCATAAATAGGCATGCGAGTGGAAGGCCACCTTACCCGACAAGAGCCGGGTAAGGTGGCCTACAATCAACATTTATGACTGATTCTCAAAATTATTGTGTAACTCAATTTACCGACCAAGACAATTACAAACTTTTTCCACCCTTTTAACTTGGAGATACTTGATTGAAAAATTTCAATATGTTAGATCTCTAACGATTGAGCATTTCAAGGAAGTCTTACATGAGTTTTTAATACAAACCGAGAATTGTTTCATTCATGCTCCAAATTGATAAACTTCGAAAGTGTTATTCAAAATTTAACGATTATGAGTCATGCGAACTTACTTGGCGGAATTTGCTAAAAATTTTGATTTGGGTAAATCATCAATATTTTGACATGAATGAAATGATTTAACTGTGATATGAAATCTCTTCTTGCCAAATAGATTGCTCACACATTTTTTCTTGCAACAGTAAGAGTTTGGTTTCAAAGAAAGATTTCCTACAATTATTTTTAACACAGACGATTGGTTATATCATTTCTAATCGCCCTCCTCTATATGAAAAATAATCTTAAAAAGGCTATAAATACACTCGTTTGGCAACTAGAAGAATGATGTGAGTGCCATTTGAACTTTCAACTCTTAATTTTCCAAAAACGGAAACGTTGAGTACAAGCATTGCTTTCCAAATGAAAGCACATTACAGAAAACCTCAATTTCGGACATTTTTAACATTCGCTTACATACTATAAATCAATTTTTTTTAAAGAGTAAGAATTTTTATCACATTCCCTACTTTTGCTCTCATTTCTAATCCTAAAATAACGTTTTGCTATTCGAACCAGGGGTAAATTATGGAGAAACTTTTGTGTGAAAACTAGCTTCCATACGATGTGAATTAATGAGACCTAGATGTATCATCTGGTGATGGAGACAGTCAGACGCGAATTATTTCGAGCTGATAAAAATGTTTGCATCCTTATAAAGGAGCATATTGTGTTAGTAATATTTATTGAAACTGTCTGACCTGGTAGATATTACTCCAAATTGACGGCATTTATGAGATGATATCCGCATTTTTGTTCCAGTAGATTTCTACTTGCAGAAGGTCGATCATTCACTTTGAATTTATTGTCTATATCGTCTGATTCTTATGCTAAGACTAGAAACATCCTCATCGGTTCGGAAGCGAATGTTTAGCAGAGCCAAGGGAAAATTGAAGGACTTTGAGGAGAGCTATTGGCACAACGAATTGTATAATTTGTTTTTGTTAACTTAAACTCCGAGCTGATCATAATAGTTATACTGCGAGCCAGGGGTCCAAAAATTGGGGTATTAAATATGTCCAAGTTGATACACTTTTGTTTTTTGGCAAGGATACGATCGAGAGGGGAACCAGAGCTCGATAGGAGAACACTTAATAGTTGTAGCAAAATAGACAGTGACGTAAGCGATGACTCGCGACTGCAAAACAACTTTAGCTGTTTCGCCCGACTGACCAGCAATCCGCCGGCTATCCAACGACCCACGTTTCGATTCGCCAGCCTCTACTGCAGCATTCGAGAAATAACCTTGAAATTCACCCGTCCCGCGATATCGATGAGATTAATTCCACTCGTTTCATACATATTTAGGTTAAGTTAATCTGCGATGTTCCTGATCAAGCAAAGCATGTAATGCAATAAAAATACTGGCACGATTAATGCTGATTTGAAGATCTCGCATGAACTCTACTGACAGCCTATGTTGTGAAACACAGGAAAAATTCCAATCACACATTTTGTTGCAAATTACTCCCACAACTTATGCGAAGGTTTCAAAATAAGAGCTATCGTGATTTTTAGCAGTGAGCCAATGCTTCGACTTGCACGGAAACTGATCCAAACGCGAGAAAACTTATCGAATTAAAATAAGGGTAAACTTCCCACCAAGTATTAACTAAGACGCGATGCTCATAAATTCACACGCCACCAATCCAAATGGCGACAAAACTTCTCGAATTAACCAAAAGAGCATCCTCGAACAAAATTTCGCCAATTTCTCCGTGAGTCTTCACGATCTCCCGTGGACTGCCCTCCATCCAAAACTTTTCTCTTTCTTTCCCCGTGTCGCCACGGTAAATTGAATCAGCTGCTGTCTTAGCCGAGTTTGATTGCACTCGATAATGCAATACACCGTTGGGATGCACTAAATCAATGTTCCCATGTCCAAAATCCCAATTTGCAGATTTAATATTTTTCAAAAAAATTAACTGATGTAAAGAAAAATGAAAAAGATTTTAAATACATGGAGGGGCCCACCTCATCAAGAAGACGACTGTAGATGAGCACTGTGCAGTGTGTACTACATTACGTATCGAAAATATGGAACGGCGTTCTCAGCAAAAAGCTGCACTGAAATCCCTTGGCATAAGTTCAAAGACAAGCAGCGCTGCGAATTGTCAACAGTCTTCAGCTCAGCAATGTTAGACCCATCACCTTCTTTGCTAGAAAGCGTGAAAGTTTTTACCTACGTTGAAGCAAAGTTAACAGCGAGGTACAGACATAAAAGAAAAGTGGCAGTGGCTTGATCAAAGGCATGGCGATACTGACTCCTAATTGGCCCAGTTCTTGAGCGGACATTTCTATTTTCGGTCTTAACAGCACAAAATTGGTAACTAACGGTCTCTAGAGTGCATGTTTTGCATAGAAGAGGAAGATGATGACTGCCATACATTTTTAACTGTAATAGATGCAACAGGCTATGTGGTAACTTCTTCAATGAAGCTGGGGCGCCGATGGTCTGGCACAAATGTCAGCAAGCTAAAAGAAAACCATGCTCAGCTGACGAGCTTTGCTTATCGACTAGCAAAAATTTGATGACGGACGCTTTAAGAAATTCAAATTCATTTTAAACAAATTAGTTAGAAGACCCTGTAGTTTCTAACATACTAATAAATTTGTTTAAAATGAATTTGAATTTCTTAAAGCGTCCGTCATCAAAATTTTACTGCCGGGTGGGAATAACGTCTTCGTTATCTCGGACTATGGAACAGTAAGAAAAGTTCTTAAGTTCAAGGAGGAGCTCGATTCCTTTTTTAATATGCTTGAATTGAACAGGCTACACAATTATTATATGCTTCCCGGTGGTCTTATTGCTCAGCATACATCATGGCAAAACGCCAACAATAATCCAATAGGTGTATTCCTGAAATAATCGATAACAGAGAACCAAATTGAATACAGGTGCAATTTATATGGGTTGAAGCTCCCAACATAGCCTAGGACAAATTCATATTTGGATCTTTGCATTGCTGACGCAAGATTTGAATTCAGATTTAACAATTCTCAACGAAAACTGCAGGTGCTTCCTTATGATAGCGACAATTTTGCAATTGCAATGGAAGTAAAGCATCAAAGGAATGATGTCTCATTCCAGTCCAAAATGAAAGTCATCGACTTAATTTAAAAAAAGAACACATTTGGAAAAGCTTCCCAGGAAGTTCAATCAGGAATACCAAAAGCAATGTCCACCTTCTGGTAGTGGTAAGTCTTGCTCATGGGTCCAAATGACAGGAATCTAACTAACGATGAAATAAATCTCTATTGGTCGAAGTTAGAGAAGGTGACATTGGAAACCATTGAGGAAGTAGTTCCCAAGATTAAACATCGATACAATATGGAAGGATATGAAATACCAACCATGAGAAGGTTGAAAAGATTGGAAAGCCTTCTTCTCACACGTGTCAACAATATATACCGGTGGTTTTTGGATTACAACGGTACAACGGATGTCGGTACAACCTTCTGCATCACCGTTCACCCTATCGTTTTTCATGAATTCAAAGCATGTGACGTCTCTGAGTGTCATGAATTGAGGGTTTCAGTGAGAAGCATGATGTCAGGCGTTTGATTAACAAGGAATGCAAGGAGATAGTCATGTCGATGTAGAGGAATAATAGAGTTGACATTGATCGAGATGAAATGAAGCCCATCCAAGGGAATGGGGCTGAATGGCATGTTATTTTGGGACATTTTGAAGACCTAAATGTTGAAAAACAAAGTTAGTTTTCGAATCTTGTTTGTTGATTCTTTCCGATAAAGAATTAAGTTTTTGTATATTTTGAGAAGCACCTCATTATTGCTACTTATATTATTTATATTATTTACAGTATTGTCGGCTGGTCTGATTCTTTCCAATAAAGAATGAAGTTGTCGGTATATTTTAAGAAACAGCTCATTGCTGCTACTTACATTATCTACAGAATTATCTGGCGGTCCTCTAACGACCAGTGCAAATAATATCTCGGGCTTGATGGAGCTAGAAACTATCACACTGCAGTGTACTTGTATTTATTGGATCTTGATATCGGGGGCACCCTCGATATGATGCTGGATGACCAAATACATCGCAGTTGATGCGGTATAATCTTTCTTTAAGCTCCATCTTAGCCAGTGTGCACTCAGCGGGGCGTTATATCTTTACGTTTTACACATCTGTAATGTTTATCGCGGTTGACTTTATTTGTTTTGATGGCGTTTCTAGCTTACAACTCTAAAATTCAAGTACATTATCAGTTGAAGGGCACTTTAACGGGTATCGTTTGTTATTTGAGACAAATAAAATGGTCACATATTGTCTACAACTGTTGATCTCCTCATCGCGAAATTTTGTGCAGCAATAAACGTGAAAGCTGGCGCTGTTTCTTGTAACATTGTAAGGAAATCAACTGTATGTTCTCCACAATCCAGGCCCCTCAACAGAAAGGTCTGATTTTTTTTTCCTTTGGTACGTATGTGAAGTGCGGAACTTTCACACTATTTAAAGCATCCCGTACTGACTGAAAGTCAACCAGTCATTCAGTCCTGAATGTTATTTTTCAGAATTCAATTGTATTTACTTCAAATTTTTTTGATTTTTTGTTCAGGCGCCAAAGGCTGAATCATTTCGAAGCCACGCTGCCCGAAAGCATCAATCGGCAGTAGCATTTTCTTCTGATTATTTTGGCCCCGAGGACCAGCAGAACGACTCTGTATTTTTTTCTTAAGATATGGTTATGGACCATATGTCCCTACACTCTCCTATTATGCAAGCCCTGTAAAATAAAACACGCCGTGCTCACTTGTCACGATGACTTCATCATCCTCAATTAAAATTCCTTTCATCAGCAAATCTCGATACCGAAAAATATTGAGTTAATCAAATCACATTCTAAATTCACATCTAATTAAAGATCTTCGCTGATGACTTTCAGAAATCCTAACAATGCCAACTACCGGAAATATCCCATCTAAATCAAATGAAATTCAATATGAGAGCTTGTATTTTTGCGACTATTGCAAAACGAATAAACACAATTCGCCGAGTTGTGATAGAGGTCGCAATAGTTCATCCAATCTCAGGAGTAAACATTAATCTAATTGAATCTGTGACCAAAATGTAAATAAGCTTTGAAGCTATCAATCTCGGATCGAATTCGCGAATTGTAAACAATAATCCAGAAGAGTGGAATTTGCATATGAGCCAAATAAATCTTTGCATATTATAAACAATAAGATGATGTATAAAAGGGTTTGGTAAATTAGTTAAGCTAGTCAGTAAGTCCAGTAGTACCAAAGCATAAATTTGCAAAAGCTGTAAATAGTAAATTGTAGAGAACAAGTGCAAGTGTGAAATAAAGTTGTAAGTTTGCTAAATTTTTTAATTGGATCATTTCACCCTTTTCACATCAACTTAATGTAAATCTATACGACAAATTTGCTCTACATTGAAGCTTTTCATTACGTCGCGCGGATAGCGATCACTCTTTCGGATGGCTCCGATAGCTTTTTAGATTACTTATGGAATTGTTTGCAGCTACATAAATGAGTTGCATATTTTTAATAATAATTTTTCTGAAAAATTATTAGAGAAGAAAAATGTTAGAAGGTGGTTTCGACGTGTGTACTAATTCTCCTCAGGCCATCACTCTTAGATACACACCGGTGATGGCGACCACCATGCTCAAAGGTGAGAGAGTTAATTTTAATTTTTCCACTTATGCAAACTCAATATGTTTTTGTATCTGCAAGTTATGTTCAAGGTAAATTTCTCTTGTAAGTACTTGTAAACATAACAAATTGAGTTTGCATAAGTAGAAAAATTAAAATTAACCCTCTCACCTTTGAGCATGGTGGTCGCCATCACCGGTGTGTATCTAAGAGTGATGGCCTGAGGAGAATTTTAACATTTTTCTTCTCTAATAATTTTTCAGAAAAATTATTATTAAAAATATGCAACTCATTTATGTAGCTGCAAACAATTCCATAAGTAATTTAAAGTTGTAAGGTTTTGGAAGACTGTGTTTAATTTCAAAACAGCGCATAACTGGAAAATAAATTAGTCATCTAGTTAATTGAACGCATCTAAAGCTAAGACTTCTTTTCCATTCTTCACAGAAGTGAAGTGCATCTTGTGTTACTATTGTGCTGACTCAAAGAAGTTTTGGTGAACCACGAAATATCGATCCAATCTTGTCTTGAAGCTCATCAAGTGAAATCAATGTCAAACAGCTTAGCCGTGAAAACTGTGCCAACACAAAAGAAAAAGTTGCGAACATCAACAAGTGCATCAATACGCAGCAACGATCCTCAGCCAGGAAGTGTATAAGCTTCGAACGTGAACAGTGCATCACTACGTAACAACGATCCTCAATCAGAAAGTGTATATGTCTCGAATATCGAAGAATAACAGTGCATCACAACGCAATCACAGCCAGAAACGAAAAGTGCATCACAGAGCAAATTTGTGCAACAAAAGTTCAACGAATCTTCAGACAACTGCTACACGATCCAGGATTTGAAAACGTGAGTCAAAATTATAGTTGTTTGTTAAAGGAAAAGGAAACATATACACTTGCATTTATTATCCTTCTATACATATATATATATATATATATATATATATATATATATATATATATATATATATATATATATATATATATATATATTCAGAATTTTAAAAGAATAAATATCATATTTTGTGCAAATTTTTGAATAATTAGAATTAAGTTGTTGCCCTTGATAAGAGAAAAGTGAAAAAAAAGTGTAATGGCGCATGCAAATTCCACTGGAATCGAAATCGGGGAAACCGGCCGATCAAACCGAAGTAACGCGAGTAGTGTTTTTGAAATTCCGCGGGCCGAAGGGATTACTTATTCAATCCTGTTAAAATTTATAAAACCTTTCGATGGGGACAGGGATAAACTAAATTCTTATATAACCGGGTGCAATTGCGCGTTTAAGTTGGCATGACCCGAACAGGAACCCGTTCTTTTGGGCCATGCCATTACCCAATTAGAAGGTAAAGCGGAATTAGCCGTTTGCAATTATACCTTTGGTGATTGGAGTGAGCTTTGTGACTTCTTAAAACTTCTATACGGTGATAAGAAGCATATCAACCATCTCCTTATAGAATTACAACAATGCACGCAATCCGCAAAGGAAACGATCTCCCAATACATACATAGTCAGACTTGAAACAGCCGCGAAAAATTTGATCGTTTGTGTGAAATAATCCATTGAGGGTGAGGGAGAATTAAAAGGTCGTATTGCTGCAATGGACGACCTTATCCTACATACTTTTATCTTAAGCATCGACCCAGCTATTAGCAGCATACTCCATGCAAGAAACGTAAAAAATCTGACGGAGGCTATGCAAGTAGCCATTGAAGAGGAAAAATTATCAAATCTCATAAAAACTAAATCTGTTAACCCATCACCCGCGAATAAAGGTAAATTTTGTAGCATATGCAAGCGTAGAAATCATAACGCTTCTGAATGTTACCATAAAAATAAACAAAATCCTACTCAACAGGTGTATGTGGCAAATGAAAATATTTGCAATTACTGCAAAAAGAAAGGCCACGTTATCCAAGAGTGCCGAAAACGGGAATACAACAATAACAAAACAAAAACCTCTCAGTCTAACCAACAAAGTCATTATCCAAAAAACGGGGTAGCGACTCCGAACCAGACTATATCAGAAATTCTGAAAACAGAGTAAATGTACCTCAGTTATTTTATTATGGTGATGCCTTGATGCCTTACCTGACCGTTATCAGCCCTAACTCTAGAAAGTTGCATTTTAAATTCCTAATTGATTCCGGTGCAGCTATTTCAATCGTTAAAGGTGAATCATTAATGGAAGAAACTCTGGTAAACACGGAAAACATCACCAGCTTTCAGGGTATATGTGGAACCACCTCAGCAGTAGGTTCTTCTCAGATAAGTTTGATGTTTCCGCGGCAAGACCTAATCCATGAGTTTTCCATCGTCGCCGATAACTCCAATATACCTGTTGATGGGTTGTTGGGATGCGATTTCCTATGCAAGCATTACTGCATCGTAGACTTCTCACGGAAGCTTCTAACAGTTAGAAGCGAAGAAGTGAGAATTGAAGTCTGCAAACGTCCCGAAAACATCTACGAGATCAAGGACGAATCTTCAGCAGGTTCCTACTTTGATCCCCCACAATTTCTGAAATTAGAAATTTCGATAAACTCACAGCGAGAATTTGATCAACTATCACCAAATCTAAAGTTTTATAGCAGACAAGCAAAAATCAAATCTCGTTCAATAATCTTCCTCAAAATCCAAGTGAAAAACCTCGAAGTTCTAGACGGTATCGTGAGTCGAGGGGAACCATCTCCAGGAATCTTTTTGGGTGAAGCTCTTACTTCTATTGACAATAATCAACGGGCGCTCGTCTCAATCTTAAATATAAATGAACAGGATCAAGAAATCTTAACACCCGAAATCTGTCTTGAAACAATGAATATCGACCCCTTAAATCAAAATAATACCAACTCAAGTAAATATCTAAATCTCCATATCAAACAGTTGGAAAATGTAACAGAAAATCAATCTAAATCTCAAAATCGCAAACTCTTACTCGAAAGATCCCTAAGGCTCGAGCATCTAAATTCTGAAGAAATCAAATCCATTAAGGAAATTACCAACGAATTCTCGGATATATTTTATCTTGAAGGAGATCTATTAACCAGTACAAACTTGTGCCAACACGAAATCAACTTAACAGAATCTAAACCCATTTCCGCCAAAACATACAGGTACCCTGAAATTCAAAAAACGAAGTCAATGAGCAAATCAAAAAGTGGTTGACCAAAATATAATCCAACCCTCAAACAGCCTATGGTCAGCTCCCCTTTGGGTTGTCCCTAAAAAACAAGACTCGTCTGGTAAAATCAAATGGAGGGAAGTCATAGACTACAGGAAACCAAACAATGTTACTGAATCCGACGTGTTCCCAATTCCCAATATTACAGAAATATCGGATCAATTGGGCCATTCCAAATATTTCACGACTCTGGATCTAGCGAGTGGTTTTCACCAAATAAACATGCGACCAAAGGACCGATCCAAAACTGCATTCACCACTCCCTTGGGGCATTACGAGTATTTGAGGATGCCCTTCGGACTCAAAAATGCTCCCGCAGCATTTCAACGTCTAATAAACACCGTCCTGTCCGGACTGCAGGGATTCCAATGTTTCGTTTATCTCGATGACATTGTGATTTATGCAAGCTCCATCGAAGACCACAAAATCAAGCTCCAGAACGTTTTTGAACGAATTAGGAAAAGTGGCTTAAAATTGGAACCAATGAAATGCGAATTCATGAGACATGAAATCGTATACCTTGGTCACATAATCTCTTGCGAAGGGGTTTCACATAACCCAGAAAAGGCCCGAGCAGAGAAAGAGTTTCCCACTCCGAAAAATCCCAAAGGCATAAAATCATTTTTGGGACTCTGTGGCTACTACCGATGATTTATAGAAAACTTTTCAAAACAAACAAAATCTCTTACAAAGCTGCTGCGAAAGGATCAAAAATTTGAATGGGCTGATGAACAAAATCTAGCCTTTGAGGAACTAAAATCAAAACTAATATCGGCTCCTATTCTTCAATGTCCGGACTTTTCTAAAGAGTTCATCCTAACAACCGATGAATCTAACTATGCCGTAGGTGCGGTCTTGAGTCAGATGGGTAATCAAAAGGTAGACTTGCCTATTCCATACGCGAGTCGAACGTTGAATCAGTCTGAATCGAATTACAGCACCACGGAAAGAAAATTATTGGCAATAGTTTGGGCAGTCCAAACCTTTCGACCATATTTATTTGGAAGGAAGTTTAAAATCGTAACCGATCACCGTCCTTTAATTTGGCTGCGCAACTGCAAGGATCCCGGAAGCAAACTTATAAGATGGAGACTCAAACTCGAGGAGTTTGATTATGATATAGTCTATAAACAGGGCAGAGTGAATTCAAACGCTGACGCTCTTTCAAGAATCGAAATAGATTCGACTGACCCTCTCGTCCTACATACTGAAGTGGACGACACATTCCAGGACTATATCAAATTTTATTACAATTCCAAAATTTTCGAATATAACGACTTGAATAGTGCTATAGACACAGCTATGTCTCCCGCAGCATACTTTACATCAATTGATGTCCACATTCATCTTTGTTCCTTGATAGAAGTATGAATAAGGAACTCATTCTCAGTCAAAGTTACGAGTTATTTGATGTAGAAAAATCAACAACAGTTTTTAAGCAAGCAATTTATCATTGATTCCTTAAACATTCTTCAATCTAAAGAAACGACTTCTTAGAGACAAAGTTCATGAGGTAAATACCCCAAATCCGGTAGATCCCATAAACCAATTCAATTATAATATACTTCGTGACATTATACAGTTTTTATTTCGAAATGAAAAAATCAAGGTTAATATATATCACAATAAAATAATCACACTGACAACAGAACAAGTCCCTGAAATTCTGAGTCAATTTCACGATGCACCAACTGGTGGTCACAACGGATTTCACAAAACATATAATAAAATTTAACAGTATTACAAATGGAAGAATATGAAGAGAGACATCAAAACCCATATCAAAAACTGCGCCTCTAGTCAATTGAATAAAATCTCTAGAAAACTTACTAAAGCTCCAATGGAAATAACATCCACTGCAAACTCTCCTTTTGAAAAGATCAGCTTAGATATTATAGGTCCATTGCCGATCACAGAGCAAGGAAATAGATTCATCCTCACCCTTCAGGATGATCTTACAAAATTCTCAGATGCCTTCCCAATCCAAAATCATGAAGTTAATACAGTCGCAAATAAGCTATTACAATTCATTACTCGATTCGGTATACCAAAACAGATTCTTACTGATCAAGAATCAGATTTTACTTCAACTCTTATGAAAGAAAGTTATTCCATATAAAACTCCTACATACAACCGTTTACTATCCGCAATCAAATGGTGCCATCAAAAGGTCCCATTCGACTTTGAAAGACTGTTTGAAACATTATATAAACAATCAACAGAATGACTGGGACGAATACGTTCCACTTGCAATGTTTGCGTATAACACTGCTATCCATACAACAACCAAATATACCCCATACGAGTTTATCTTCGGGACGAAACCCGCCCTTCCTAATTCCATAACTAATACTCCGGAATTCAGATACAGTTACGACTCATATGCAGATCAGTTGAAGTATAAATTAAATAGGTGCTTCCAAATAGCAAAAGAAAACATTAACCAGTCTAAACAAAAAAGTAAAACATATTATGATACCAAAATCCATAATCCCCAATATAAGAAAGGAGACCACGTTCTAATGAAGAATAATGCCAATAAGCCTGGAACTTCCAAAAAATTATCACCAAACTGGAAGGGTCCATACGAAGTAGCCGAAATCTGCGATAATAACAAAAACATCATTATCAAAATCAAAAATAAAAAACATATCAATCTCCATACCAATCAATTAAAACCAACCTCTCTTCCAGGATGCTCATCCTAACCGCAATCCTGTCTTGCTGTATTTTCATTGGCCAAGCTGAAACAAATAAAGAATATAAAATCAAGCAAATCGAAACTGGAAGTGGCTTATTCTACGAATATCTAGGAACAACAAGGTTCTACTCTTTATACTTCAAAATTGTAACTCATATTGATATAAAATCCTATAGTGAAAGATTAAATTCAATTAAGAGAATAGCTAAACACTCATTTCAGCTTTGTGATAAAATTACTAAAGACCACATTAAATTATTTTGTACTCAGAATTCAAACGTTTTCAAAACAAAAATGACCGAAATCCTAAATAAAGAAGAATCTGTCGGTAGGAAATCCGAAATACCGCAGAGGAATATTAAATGTTGTAGGATCGCTTGCAAAATTCTTATTCGGTACCATGGATTCAAACGATGCTGAATATTATGACGGCATCTTCAACAAGGTTGAACATGATGAATTCGAAAGTAAATGAAACTAGTTTTTCCCTTATACACGCGTTTATTTGGTTTTTTTCCATATACGTATTTCAGGATCTAGTTGACCCCTTCTTCAGTGGTTTGTTTACACAAACAAACCACTGAAGAAGGGGTCAACTAGATCCCGAAATACGTATATGGGAAAAAACCAAATAAACCCGTGTATAAGGGAAAAACTAGTTTCATGTACTTAGCAAGGAAAAATTGAGATTTGGCAAAATTTAGTCAATAACAATTGAATATATGTAGTGAGCGAGCCACATATGCCCACCATACAATGTAATAATACCATAATAGACGCAGAAATCTCTAAAACCGGTATCTTCACCCTAAAAAAGAATTGCAGGGCATACGCCTCCCAAACTCAATTACTTACCAATAACGAAGTAATTCTTTACTATAAAAACATAATTTCAATCCTCAACATAGTTGACGATGATTGCTGTCAGGGGAGCAAAATCAACAAAACTGACTTCAACTATTACCTTGATGAAATTCACTTATTTAACATAAAGTTAGATGACCTTAACATAGCTTCCCATAAATTAGATGATTTAAACGAACAAGTTAACAAATTACACACACAGCCTCATTTTTATAAGTATGGAACATTTTACAAGTATGTAATTGCGACAATATCAATCCTTGTTCTATTATATATGCTATGGAAAATATATAAATGCATTAAACCCTTTCTCCCAAACTCAATGAGACTCGACCGCGGATGTTGCTGTCGTGCCATCACTATAAATCAATATAACTCTCCAATCTCTTCTCCCAGAAGTGACATTGAAATGGAACTTACCACCACCCCTGATCACTCACCTTCCATTTTGCCTGAAACTACCGATGTACGAACTCCTTTGCGTTTAACCAAAACAAAGTCCCGATTTAGGTCATCCGTAGGAAGACTCAACCACGACGAATTCTGAATTAAAAACATAAAATTCGTCTTTTCCAAGGGGGCTGCTGTTATGGACCATATGTCCCTACTCTCTCCTATTATGCAAGCCCTGTAAAATAAAACACGCCGTGCTCACTTGTCACGATGACTTCATCATCCTCAATTAAAATTCCTTTCATCAGCAAATCTATCAATTTGCTCAAACGATAAAATTGAAGTCGATACCGAAAAATATTGAGTTAATCAAATCACATTCTAATTTCACATCTAATTAAAGATCTTCGCTGATGACTTTCAGAAATCCTAACAATGCCAACTACCGGAAATATCCCATCTAAATCAAATGAAATTCAATATGAGAGCTTGTATTTTTGCGACTATTGCAAAACGAATAAACACAATTCGCCGAGTTGTGATAGAGGTCGCAATAGTTCATCCAATCTCAGGAGTAAACATTAATCTAATTGAATCTGTGACCAAAATGTAAATAAGCTTTGAAGCTATCAATCTCGGATCGAATTCGCGAATTGTAAACAATAATCCAGAAGAGTGGAATTTGCATATGAGCCAAATAAATCTTTGCATATTATAAACAATAAGATGATGTATAAAAAGGTTTGGTAAATTAGTTAAGCTAGTCAATAAGTCCAGTAGTACCAAAGCATAAATTTGCAAAAGCTGTAAATAGTAAATTGTAGAGAACAAGTGCAAGTGTGAAATAAAGTTGTAAGGTTTTGGAAGACTGTGTTTAATTTCAAAAGAGCCCATAACAATATGTCTATTTTCTAATTCATTTACAGTCTTCCACAAAAGTCAAGGTACAGAGAATCGGTAACTGAAAATTGTATTACTGAATCAATATTTTTATTTGAAAACCAAAAGTTATGAAATGGTAATAATACGAGTTCTGTTGAATTTAAGTTTTCTTAAATTTAAAGGGATTCGGCAATAATGATCATTGAAGACAATAATTTTTTGTTGGCAATGTCTCTTTTCTACTCCACAAAAGTCTGGGTACAGTTGCAGAAAATGCCCTGTTATTTGTAAAAAGGGGAATCCCCAAAGTTCATATTATCAGAGTGAGTTAACAACCGTAGGCCGCTGTTTTTAATATCGCGTCCGTATTCGTAGTGTATCTTTTATTTAATAAAATTTTTAAAAAATGAGTCGAAAGGAGTTGAGTATTAAGGAGCGTGAAATAATTATTAATCTGCACTCAAATCAGAGCAAATCATATTCTGAAACAGCTGAACTAGTGTTGTGAAGTCGGTCAACCATTCAAAAAGTGATAAATCGATTTAAGAAGGAAAATAGAGTGGAAAATGTGCCCCGAACAGGTCGTCCATCTAAACTAAGTGCAAAGGACAAGAGAAAAATTTCGCGAATGGTAAAACAAGATCCATTTCTAAGTTGTAGAAAAATCTGCGATGTTCTTGGAATTAATGATAAGAAGGAGGTTAGCGCAGAAACTGTGCGTAGAGCTGTCGTAGAAGCTGGATTTTCATCTCGTACGCCTAGAAGAAAACCTCTTGTAAGTTCCATAAACAAACAAAAGAGAATAACATTTGCAAAAGCATAACCAATAACGTTTTGGGATAATGTTTTATTTTCGGATGAGTCTAAATTTTGTATATTTGGTGTAAATGGGCATAAGAGGGTCTGGCGAAAAGTAGGAGAAGCATTTAATCCCAAGAACACTATTAAAACAGTAAAACATGGAGGCGGTGGTGTTATGGTTTGGGGTTGCATGGCTGCTGCTGGAGTTGGAAATCTGACATTCATCGAAAATACTATGGATCAGAACTCTTATTTAGAGATTCTACGAAACAACATGAAACAAAGTGCATCCAAATTAGGTATGCGAGAAGATTTCTTGTTTCAACAGGACAATGACCCTAAGCACACTGCGCATAAAGTTCGAATGTGGCTATTGTACAATCCTCGCATGCTTGCTACACCGCCTCAAAGCCCTGATTTGAACCCTATAGAGCATCTTTGGAATGAGCTTGAGACAAAAATCCGAAAAAGAGTGATATCAAGCAAGGCGCAGCTTAAGGACTCTATATTGGAGGAGTGGGCCAGAATCAGCAGCAAATTTACTAAAAAATTGGTATATTCTATGCCTAAAAGACTGAAGTCAGTAATTCAGATGAAAGGATATCCGACAAAATATTAAGAAAAGTATAATTCAAATAACTATGCAAGACTATAATTACAATTTGTATCATTTTTCTTTAGGTGTACCATGAGTTTTGTGGACTTCATTCATTGACTTTCCAACACATAATATGTAATAATATATTAATACGACAGAATTTTCGTTTTGTTTTACATGAATTTAAAGTGTAATGATTATAGTTGAAGTAATACCAAAAAAATTTTATCACTATAGGTTTTTTAAATAAAAATATCAAACGATTTTCATGATATTTATCACTGTACCTTGACTTTTGTGGAAGACTGTACGTCAAATGAGGTCCCTGTATCCTTGTTGTTCGGACCTTCCCAATTCATGTTGTTATTCCAATGTCCGCAAACCATTGCATGAGTCATCGCTTCAAGGGCAGCGTACTAGTTTGCACTGTTGTTAGAACCCCCTGCGCTTACTATATGATCGGTGTCTTGAAGTTTTTTCACTTTGATCTTCGACATTACATCGTTCCTATAAGTTTTATTCCTTAGCTTAGATATCTTCGTTTTGTTGGTGTCGTTGACGAACTTTTTCAGTATTTTCTCCAATGAAAGAATCCTCGGCTTTAGATCTTCTTTCCTTTCACTACTTTCTCCCAATCTTCTGTCACTATTTGGCGTTTTGTTTTTTCGCCGGTTATAGCTTCTTCTTCTATTTTTCTTTTGAGGAGTTTTTCACTTAAAATAGTATTTGATGCTTGCCCCAACGGCAGGAAGCCGTCGAGCTGCTCCATGCTGTTGCTTCTGCAATGTCTTGGATTTTTTTGCTTTACGGTTTCTGTATTCAGGCTGATGATATTCACCGATCAATTGATTAATTTCAATGGTGAAGTAACAGGTAATAAACTTTTGTCAATAAAATTGATAATTCCGGTTGGCGCTTAAAAAATGTTTTAAATTTTAAATTACTGACAGGAGCTATTAAAAAACACGTCTGTACGTAACGAATGCTGGACGTAGAATCGATTCTCTTGTTTTAAACTCATCAACGACAGAAGAATATTTCGAATGGTTTCCAAAGCCATAAATTTCTGTTGCTGTAGCGTATTGTTGATAGAAGTTAACGTTGTAAGCGCAATAATATCGACAATATTCAACAAAGCCGAGGCAATCATTGATATACGATTATTGAACAGCACTTATATTGCCCGACAAATTTCATCGAATTTTCTTCGCAGAGGCATCTTAGGGATGCTTAAGAATATATGATTGCTGTAACAGTGACAACATGGCCAGTTTTCTGCATGCCTGGACGCCAAAGACATATAAAGTAATGGACGCGAAATGAGCTTATTTTCATCCATACGTGAGTGAAGTACTTTTACTACATACATGCCTTCCTCTCGCGTGTGAATTGAAATCCCCCTGCCTTTCACGCCGCTAGAGAATCCACACGTTCAAATGACTCTCTAGTTGCTCTCACGAAAATCCCACTCCTCTTACACCTTAACCCCCGAATTGTCAACAAAATACCAACCATATGATTGAAAACATATGATTTGTGGAAATTCAACATTGATGGGAAACGTCTAATCAAGTTGAATTTGAAATTGTACACAAAACAATTTCTTTAAGATAAACCGTGTTGAATCTAGTGCAGAAGCGTTGCAAATGTGATAATTAACCAAACTGAAAAGTTTGTTACGGATCGCGAGTGTTTTTGTGTCGGAAAATGAAAAATGTAGTGACGCGTGTGGGGTTGTAAAAACAGCTCTAGGAAGCATGTCAGGGACGTATCCTTCGTAGGGCAAGTAATGTTGAATCTTTTATATCGTTCAAGTTAGAATATCCGCACGGAAAATTGATTTAGTTCAAGATGCGAAAATTAGTGGGAGACGTCACGTCAAATTTATTTGAAATTCGAATCAACAGCTAATAACGCGCCAACTTCACGCTACATGATAAAGTGCTTCAATTCTCTCGATGCATTTCGTATCCATTCTCTCTGAGATCTATGCTGGACGCACATCTGCAAGCACCGGTCGCATGCATCACGTTGGCAACGTGGTTTATGCTTCTTATACAAGAAACATTCAGGAGTGTTCGTCGGATTGGTCCTAATACTCCATAAATGATTAGACAATAGTTTTTTTTAAGTTGCGTGGTTGACCAGATAATAATTCCAGTCAATAAATTGGCCTGGGCAAAGGTTAAAGGACTGGCCATCGAGTTCGATATTTGCATCGTCCACAGCGGGAACATTCTACCCTTTAGATTGTAACAATGGTGCTTCCGTTGAGTACACCTTGCCATATTTGGGTATTCTTCTACCTATATAAGTAGAAGAGCCAAAAACATCATTGCACTATGTCGTGCTGTTCCCAGCCGACTGCATGTTACGGAAACAGCACCTGATTAATGTAGCAAGCAGTTGACTGGACGAAACCAAGCCAGTTTTCTAATATTTCGCCTACGTGGGGCTTACCACGAAGAACCGATCCTCGTGCCCTCAGTATTAATGTGCATATTGCCACCCATTGGGCGTAATCTTTTGCATGTTGCGAAGGATGCGAGGAATTGCAACAACATTTCTTCCATTTACTCTTGGTGGTTTATCAAGTTTTTTTTTGTAGATTAAGTGATCAGATATTTGTGTTTGTCTCATTCAATACAAACATAAGTAGACCGTCCCTCAGGGAGTGATAAGTTGAATTAATTTGGCGGGGAAGGGTTAGTATGATTTGAGGATAATTACTAGGAAAGGACCACGTGACCCTCTTTAGGTACGAATATTATTGTAAAATGTTTTATTGCGTAATTTTAATCGACAGACCAACGTAGTGATGTATCGGTAGTTTCTAAAGATTTATTAACATGTAATAAAAACGGATAAAATTTGAATTTATATCGTATATATCTTAAGGGAGTACCCTCTTTCAATTAGTGAGTGGTGTAATTATGATTATTTTGGTGTTATTTGATAAATATTTTGATTGTTTATTTTTTTCGATGCTCGGTTGTAGTTCTTTCTTAATTTTTTCTTTTGATTTTAACCTGAGCAAGGTATTGAGACAAGTTTTCTAGTAACTTCATGTTGATTTCTTTAAAATCTTGCATCGCTAATGAAGAGAGGTTTCTTTGTAATTCGTGTATTATTTTTTCAACATATGTTTTGTGGGGAGTTACGGTTATGGGCTTAATGGGGAGCGCGCAGTTTTCCACAGTTTGAAAAACATTATTTCGTTTGGTTGGTTTTCTCACAAGAGGTCACCACTTGAGTATATGTGTGTCTTATAAAGATTTTTCTTACGTCTTCTACCGGGTTTTTTTAATTAGTAAATTTGTCCCTCTTCAATTGAGGAAAATCCATTTGAACTATGTCTTCAAGGTTCAGCCGTTCATATCTGTTTTCATTGATGATTGCTCATGCTTTTCTATTGGTAGCATTTAATATGGAGTTGCCTTCTGCTTCATGCTTGTATTTAATCCATTTAAGGCATATTTGCTCCTTGCCGTTACATAGCAAACATTTTTTATTGTTGCAAGTTCCATTGCATTCATTTGAACTGCATATGAGACATCTATCTATTCGACCTCCGGGTCGTCAAAAATTTCATACAGCTCATCGAATTCGCCATTGGTCCCCGTCTAGATTCG
Organism: Odontomyia ornata; assembly: GCA_963969285.1. Taxonomy (NCBI): domain Eukaryota; kingdom Metazoa; phylum Arthropoda; class Insecta; order Diptera; family Stratiomyidae; genus Odontomyia; species Odontomyia ornata. The sequence goes on along the minus strand of OZ017738.1, from coordinate 316,742,973 downwards.
CTCCGATTGTGCGCCTCATGACCCGTCGCTCATAGACGATCAATATATTTGCGGATGCTTGGGTTAGGGTCTATTTTTTACACCCATAGCATAACACAGGTCTTATCACAGATTTGTATACTTGGAGCTTTGTTTTCCTGTGTATGCAGTTGGTCTTTAAGATCGTCAATACTGAATAAAATATTTTATTTGCGAGCTGTATCGTCTCTTTCATTGCCCGTTCTCGTTATTTTGGCGCCTAAATACACAAATTTGCTAACATTTTCGATACTATATTCACTAAGTGTGATGTTTTGTGTACTTGCGGTATTTTTCCTTGACTGCGTCATGAGCTTTGTTTTGTTTTCATTGATTTGCAGTCCTACTAGTTTTGCTTCGCTGTCGAGTTTTTAGGAAGAGTTCTTTGGCAGTTGTTAACGACCGTGACAAAATGTTTATGTCGTCCGCATAGGCTACTACTTGACTTGACTTGAATAGTAATGTACCTCGCGTATCGACAGGTAGCTTCCTTATGACGTACTCTAGAGCCAAATTAAATAGCAATGGAGCCAGCCCATCTCCCTGCTTTAGTCCGATATTTGTGTCAAAGGCATCGGTGCGTTGGTTATTGATGTGGACTTGGGAGGTCGTCGACGTCATTTTGGTAAGACGGACTAATTTGGCTGGGATACCAAAGCAAAGCATTTTTTGGTACAGTGCCTTACGATCAATACTGTCGTATGCTTACTTAAAGTCAACGAAAATTTGATGAACATCTATGTTAAACTCCCAACACTTTTCAAGTACCTGCTTGACAGTAAACAGTTGGTCTATCGTCGATCTGCCTGCTCTAAAACCACGTTGATACTCCCCAATTATACTGTTGGCTTATAATCCGATTTTATTTTCTAAGATCTTTGAGAATATTTTGTACTCCGTACAAAGTAATGATATACCTCTATAGTTTTCGCACTGTAGCTTGTCACCTTTTTTTGTGGATAGGAAATATAATTGATTGGCTCCACTCTTTCGGCATATGTTCTTGTTGCCAAACGTGCTGGATGACTTTGTGAATTGCTTGATGGACACTACTGCCACCATATTTGATGAGCTCCACTGGAATCTCATCGATGCCCGGCGCTTTATTATTCTCTTGGGCTTTGATGGCGGATCAAACTTCATTCAGAGTTGGTGGGGCCAATGGAAGCTCTCCGGAGACATCTATAGGCTCCGATGCTCTGGAACTGTGCGGAGGATTAAGGAGGTTCTTAAAATATGATAACCATCTTTCCTTAATCTTCGTTTCATCAGCGATGATATTGCCGATGTCATCACGACAGAGCGTGGTTCTGGGCTGGTAACCACGTTTTAGGCTTTTCACTACTTTGTATGCTTGTCTTGTGTTGTTGCTCGCTAAACTTACATATATACTTCTCAATTTGTTGCCATAGTATTTTCTTTTCTTAATCCTTATTATCTTATTCGCTACACTTCTGAGATTTTCAAAGTGTTCTCTCTTCGTCCTGGTTTTCCTCCCTACGTGTTCTTTGTACGCCTGATTCTTTTTATCTAACGCATTCTGGTACTCGTCATCGAACCAATCATTCCCCTTGCGCCGGGCTTGATGTCCGATCGTCTGTTCTGCCACGGTCATAATAGCCGCTTTCACTTCCATCCAAAGCTCGTTGCTCGTCTTTAACGATGCGTCTGATAAGATGGGAGCCAGCTGGGTGTCGAGGGTCTCCGTGAAATTTTCGGCCATGGACGCCGTTTGGAGCCTTTCGGTGTCAAATTTTTGCAACGGGCTGGTCTTCGCCGAATATGCCTTCGACATACGGCATCGATAGGTTAATTTGATTCAGTGATGATCTGAGTTACAATTGGCTCCTCGGTATGTACGGACGTCAAGTATGCTTGAGGCCCAACGTTGTTGTATCAGAACATGATCGATCTGGTTATGTGTGTTGCCATCCGGTGATACCCAAGTGATTTTATGTGGGAAGCAAGTCGAACGTATGACTAGATTTCTGCTACATGCAAAGTCAATCAAGCGCTGGCCGTTGTCATTTGTTTCAACGTGGAGGCTATATCCTCCAGTCGTTCCCCGATGAGATAGCTCATTGCCAACCTTAGCGTTGTGATCACCCAGAATTAATTTTTTTGTCGTTTGTAGACAATGAGTCGACCAGTCTTTCCAGGTGGTTGTAAAACGTCTCCTTCGTTTCTGCGTCCTTTTCTTCGGTCGGGGCGTGAACATTAATCAGCCAGATTTTAAAGAATTTCGCTGTTATACGGATCGCACACAACCGTTCGTTTATTGCCTTAAAATCAATAACGTGACCCAACATGTCTGAGTTGAAATTTAAAATATTCGGCTTTAGCATTAAAGTTTGCGATTTTTAGATAATCTGGGAGGATATTACCCGAAACTGTTATCTTAACTGACTTTGTCAGAATAAAGTTGTCAGCATTTTCAGGATCTGTCCTGTTGTCTTGTAGCGTTGATAAACTTGATTTCATTAAGTAACATTCCCATCTTGTTGCAAGGCTTTGCTATTTCAACTAGCTCTGTAAGGTCAAAGTCTAATTCGATATCCCGAATTATACCATACCTGCTGATAAAATTACTTGAATCAAGGCATTGATGTTCTTCTTCTTGAAGACGTGGTTAGCTTGCTTAAGTGTATCAAAGAAATCTTCGTCTTAAACCATTTTGCTTGACACCCGCGACCTTGCATTTGGCTTCTTTGTTGGGCATAAAGAATCTCATCGGTGTCAACGTGACAGGTTTACCGTTGATTTTCCATTCCATAATTATTGGGAAAATTTTTTCATCGGATTCTGGGTCGTGCCTTGGACAGGTGGGACCGACTCTTCTTTGGGCTGATTTATCTTCAAATTGCTGGTTAAGTTGTTACACGCTGGTGGTGTAAAACTAAAGGTTGTCTGTCCCTATAGAGGTGGTTTTGAAGTCGTTCTTTCTCCCTTTGCTTGCAACTTGTTGTTGCCCAGCATTTGTCCTTTTTTCATTTTCATTTAGTGCACAACACTAAATTCATTATTTATTCCAGGGTCAGGAGCACGGTCCTTCGCAACCTGTTTCGTTACGGAACATGTGGTAGTTCACATCAAATTATTACTTTAAGGTTACACCAATTATTCGTAAAATGAAAAAAGGCACTCACCTATCTATTAGCACTTGTGTAAAAACACAGAAATATTCACGCCATTCCAAAAGACACGATGTCTTCGGATTTAACTTCATCAAAAACTACGATTCCCTAGACGCGAATATGGAGGGCAAAACACCTTAAAGAAAACCACTGTGGTCTAAGAATGGATATGACCTCTAGGGCGTCTGGGAAAGGACAGCGGTAGACAATAGTTTAGTACCCTATGCAAATCAATTAATTATCAAACAAGAGATTGGGATTACTGGACAAAGCTTGAAGAAAGACCTCTATATTGGCAGCCATTTTTTCACATACAATTATCAGCTTTTTTAATTCCTTGACCTTCCGATCGGTGAAAGCACGCACATTGTGTTTATGTCTAGGGACATAGTAGTAATGATTGACAAAAATAAGGAAACAGGAATGAATTTTTATTACGCTATTATTACTTACATTTTATTCTTGTTCCTATATATTTTCAATTTAACTATAGTTTTGTTTCCATCGTACAGTTCCAAATCAAATCATTAATACAATAATTACATCAAAGAGAAAGAGCGGTGAGAATTAGAAATATTAAGAGACACCATACTTTAAATTCGATATCAAGCACTTCTCAAAGGTAGATAGCTTATCGCGAATAATTTCAGATTGTTTTAATTCCCTTTCGATATCTTAAAATGAATGTTGATTAACTACTTTCTTACAACTGGTTTTTCAACAAACAAGAAAGGGATGTTCCGAATGAAAACATTTACAATTTATTCTTGAGAAACACACAGACTACTGTGTCGTGTCCCGAACATTAATTTATCATTTGCTATTTATTTTTGCAAGCTAACCAGGAGTTTCGTTTACATAACCATCTTCAATAGAATTTAAATAGTGTCACTATTTATATAAATTTGAGATTCAACTTCTAGTTATTATTGTAACTTGTGTACCATTAAATTTGTGTATATGTATATTTTTCCAACACATTTTATTTCTTATTCTTGAGACTTTAACGATAGCATCTAATACAATATCTCTCATAGCTTTACTAGTATTACATTTACGTAAAATATGCTTGGAATAAGGAATACTTTGCTTAGCATACATTGTCATTTGATGTAGAATGCGTATGTATAAAGCGATCACTATTTATATGAGTAATTACGAGTAAACAAATTTATACACCATGCAAAATATTTTTAAAAATTCGAGACTATTTTAGTTGTTTCGAAAAAATTGAAATAAACGCGAAGATATAGGAAATAACAATACAACATAATAAGACAACATGACAATTTTACTGTTACTTTTTATATTGTTTACAATAGCGCATACAAGACTTTCTTCATTTACTTTATGGTTCTTTTTTATAGTTTTAATATGTATAAAATTAGCAACGAGTTTCGTAGAGTCCACTGCGTCCGATGTATCGCACCCATTTTATTACGTCGTGGTCAGAATAATTCAATTTCGGTTCAAAAACTTTCAAATAACGGACCTAAGATCACAAAAGTTAGTAGAAAGATAGAGAAATATTTTCCATTGACCAACATAAATTGAACTTTTAACCTACCTTAAATCCAGATGGTGCGAACGGAACTTCGAAATTCATCGAAATTGGTGGTCTGGTCCACTTCTTCTTAGTGTCGGTCTCAAGAAGCTCTATTTCGGCTGACAACTGAGTTTCCTTCATCCCTGCCATTCTCTTAATTCTGCAATCAAAGGAAAAAGTAAATATTATTTGCAAGCGAAAGAGGTCAAAACTTACTTCCAAACAATTGCATTCTCTGATGCTTTGTATTTCGCTTTACCCTTCAAACAAATCAATTGGACTCCGGAAGTATTAAGCGGCGTAGGAATTTTCACCTCGATTTTTTGGCCCAATAACGAGGGTTTAAAATTAGACTTCAAAACGACTTTTACTTCCATTTTCGTGCGTCCTACTTCACGTACAAGAGGTATGACGCGGAATGGTAGAGAAATATCTTTCGTTGTACGATAGCGCATTAATTCAAATTCACCATCAGGTGGGATAAAACTGATTGAATGTTCAGTTTCGAATTTACTTAATTTTACGCATTGATGAAACTGGCAGTCATCTATAACGACAACGGGTTTTCCGGAACGGGATGTTTCATTTTCCGAGTTCCCTGATATTCCGCGACCTTTAGCTTCCATAACAATTTTATCGTTGATACCAAATTTGCACTCTGGCATGCCTGAAGTAAAAATAATTAGCAAAAAACTTTTAAATACGTTTTGAATTTGTAAAAATATTTGAATTAGAATCGAAGCATACATAAGAAGATTGATTTTTTATAGAAATCACATATGGATCGGTTTTAATGACTAATATTGACAATCAAGGGCAATTGACTTTTGTTACTACCATCTATAAATTTGATATTTAATTTAATCGAGACTGAAACTTCAAGCTCAACTTTTTGACCATAGAAACGGATCTTGGTGCAAGCAATTGGGCTTTTTTTATAGCGATTATCAGTATTAAATCACTCAACAACATAAAAAGCTGCAGAAATGTACTATTGGGTTGTTCGATAATTCATGTCGCGAACTGCATATTTCAGGTCGTGAACTGCAATTTCATGTAGTAGTGATTGCGTGGGTTATATTATTATATACTATTTTAAAGATTAGACTTTAGACAATCTTCAATTAAAAACTGAGCGTCATTAGTGAACAACAAGTTGGTTAAAAATAAACTTGCAAATGGACAATCAAGGAGAGCATTATCGGCACATTTTATTGTTTTAGTTCCGAAAGGGCAAAAATGCGATGCAGGCTCGAAAAACATTGTGTGAAATTTATGTTTAAAATGCACCACATACTGGTCGTCCAATCACTACTGATGACAACAAAATAAAGGCGTTAATCAAAACTAACCGGCGAATGACAACTCGAGCAATAGCAGAGTAGCTCGACATATCAAATTCAACCGTTTACTTGCACTTACAAAAGGTTAGTTACCTAAACAAACTGGTTGTTTTGGTTCCTCACGTACTAAAGGAAATCCACCTCATCAAACGCATTAACATATGCGTCTCTTTGCTGAATCGTAACCAAAACGAACCGTTTTAAAAAGAATCATAACGGTTGATGAAAAATGTGTAGTTTACGATAATTGTAATAAACATAAGCAGCCGAGCAGCCCCGTGGTGATCAGGAGTGGCTGCTCCTGAAGAGATAAGGTGGTCACCCCGTCGAAACTGCTTAGTTTGTTGTTTTACTAGTGTAAAGTAAACTACATTCGTCAAGTTTCCATCCTTTAGGCAGAGATGAGTGGTTCACTTCAGCCACTTTAACATCTTTAGGTTTGACATTCCCCTTGTAATGTAACGACCTTCTTCGGAGAAAGTAACGGTTGCTTTTTGTGTAATGTCTGCGTTTGTCTCAAGCTTCCGTGTCCGCTAACTTTAACGAGGCAAAAAAATATTGAATTACTGTAGAGTAGCTTAATTGACACCTAATAGAACATTTCTAAAGATAATAAAAATTGGTCGGTACGTCTTGTAGAGTCGAGTACGCGTGATAAGTATTTTGTAGTGTAGCTTCGTGGCTCGACAAGAACCCGCCTCATATGATCCCGCAAATGCTAGTCGTCAAGCACGCGTACGCGGTCGTTAAGCGAAGCTAGTTAGCTGAGCTCGGTGTTGTTTTAGCTCGCTGACACTTGTGCCAGGCCATCGGCACCCGTGTCCTACACGGACATTAAGAAAATCATTACAATGGCGCCCAACGTGGGGCCCGAGGGGGAAACAACACCACTCTCCTTCGAGTTCTCACATTTTTGAGTTTGCTGTCGGCAGATGAACCGATTCAATTTTTATTGGCGCCCTCACTATTTGATATTAACTTAGCATACTTTGGAGGGTTCCGTAAAGTAAAGATAGAGTCACCGATAAACTTTCTTTGGTGTTGTTTGTATTGTCTTCGGTATAATAAGGTCTATAGCATCTTCTGGAGTTCTTCGTTCGTGGTGGCTCTGCCACCTGAACATGCCGATGATGTTATAGAGTAGTGCGTCCCTTAATGTTACCAATAGAAAGGTTTGCACATTTTTATACAGTTTGAAGTCGGACAGTTCTAATTTTGAACAAACTGATGGTGCCAGGGGTTTTCAAATACATTGCTTGGAGTTGCGTCAGTTTTTGCTGGGAGCTAATCTGATGACCGGCAGTGATAAAATCCGCATCATCAATTAGTCCTGACGGACACCCGATTTGTTTTTATGATTGGTTAGCGGTTTTTATTAGCATACTTTCGTAGAAGACAGGGACTTGTATTCAAGGAGAGAGGCCTAAAATTATAATAACCATCTCTCCACTGCGGAAACAATTGTTTCTTCACTAGTGAAGAGCGAAATCCTTCAGTCTCTCCATGCCTGGGTCGGCATCGAAGAGACTGCCCTGTAATAAACATAAGCAGTCGAGCAGCCGCGTGGTGATCAGGAGTGGCTGCTCCTGAAGAGATAAGGTGGTCACCCCGTCGAAACTGCTTAGTTTGTTGTTTTACTAGTGTAAAGTAAACTACATTCGTCAAGTTTCCATCCTTTAGGCAGAGATGAGTGGTTCCTTTCAGCCACTTTAACATCTTTAGGTTTGACATTCCCCTTGTAATGTAACGACCTTCTTCGGAGAAAGTAACGGTTGCTTTTTGTGTAATGTCTGCGTTTGTCTCAAGCCTCCCTGTCACCTAACTTTAACGAGGCAAAAAAATATTGAATTACTGTAGAGTAGCTTAATTGACACCTAATAGAACATTTCTAAAGATAATGAAAATTGATCGGTACGTCTTGTAGAGTCGAGTACGCGTGATAAGTATTTTGTAGTGTAGCTTCGTGGCTTGACAAGAACCCGCCTCATATGATCCCGCAAATGCTAGTCGTCAAGCACACGTACGCGGTCGTTAAGCGAAGCTAGTTAGCTGAGCTCGGTGTTGTTTTAGCTCGCTGACACTTGTGCCAGGCCATCGGCACCCGTGTCCTACACGGACATTAAGAAAATCACTACATAATGTAGTAGAAACCGATCATGGGCCAAGCAAGATGAGCCCTCACAATCGACATCCAAAGCCAATATTCACTAAAAGGAGATTATACTTTCTGTGTGGTGGGATCACGAGGGTATAGTCTACTTTGAGCTGCTTCCAAGAAACCAAACTATTGATTCGGATGTCTTCTGTCGTCAACTATCTGAATACAACTGAATCAAGAAATCAAGAAAAAATGCCGCATCCACCCTATAGCCCCGACTTAGCACCATCAGACTATCATCAAAACCATTTGAATGGTAAAACTTTCGATTCCGATCAGGCTGTTAAATTTGAGTTGGACCAGTCCTTCGCTTCGAAAACCCGGCTTTTTCGATCATGAAATTTTTTAACTTACCGAAAGATGGCAAAAGGTCATCCAACAAAATGGTCAATATATCATTGATTAATGTTTGTTGTTAATATAAATAAGTTTACTTTGAGAAACATGAAAAAAACGACGTTAATTATTATTTTGTCTAAACATGTATGACAATTTCTCAATCAACGATAGTGTTTTTCAATGTTTAACAAGTCCATCAAGGACAGCAGCGATTGACGGCTGCCTGCCTCAACGAGCTAAAACACTAAGCTGAGTTGGTATGACAAGGCTTAGGGACGCGTATGTGTGCTTGCAGCTGTATGTCCGTTGTGTCACGCGGCGGGTCCACTACAAAAAAAAATTCTTCACACGTACTATTACAAGATCATGAAATAAAGTTTAAAAGGCTTAAGCCAGAACTAAAGGTGAGGAGCAATCTATAAAACCAACTCCATATTTTCCCTATTACTTAATCGCGCGCGATAAGAACTGGCTGGTTCCTTGAGGAAGAAAATCGCGAACTAGGAAAAGATGAGGCATCTTGTTGGAATTGGTGCCCCTTGCAATCCACTTATCCCGAATAAACGTTCTCTCCATCCTTGGCTAGAGCCCCAGCAACACTAAAGAAAGTCTACTGCCCGATGGTTGGACTAGAGTTCTCGCCAACGTTGCGGGTCTCATCCCGGTGGTCATCAAACGAAAAAATCGAAAAGCTAATTCTTTAAGAATGCATTATTATTGAACCAACATTCATATTTACACTTTAAAATAATGTAACCCCTATTATATTAAAATATCACCACTCCAACTTACTATAGGTTCATCTTTTTTTGCGGAAAAGGATAAAAACGGCAAGCTGACCTGACGCCGGCAAATTGAAGGAATCTAATAAATAAGTTTTTCTTATCCAGTTAACAAGGTTTTCTTATCCAGTTAACAAGACTTCAACAGTGTAATTAGTCGGAATTTTTCATACTAATGAACAATAAAACTAAATTTTAACAGTCGGAGCAAGCAATACGTTCATGTTAAAAATTAACAATTTGTAAATAGGGCTCAAAATGTTCAGAATTCGAATTCAATTCTTTAAATTAGATAAAAACATGTTTACTTTAAATCCGATTACTCAAAAATATATATAATCAACGAGGGGTCCGTGGGTCAACTGCGTAAGCTTGTAAGGCCATGGGTCAACTGCGTAGGCTTGTAAGGCGTCAGTAGGTTGATTTTGTTATTGATATACATAAACCGCCCATTGGGTTACCCTCATTTCCTCTACTAAATTTCTATATGTTATGAAGGCTTCATGGACTTTGTTAATACCAACAAAACATCTCCAAAGCAAGTATACGGATTGTCTAGAGTTTGAATCACCGTCAATAAACTTTTATAAGCAATGTATTGGCTTTGAGCAACCATATAAATGTGGCAGTCTTTGCTCAATATCCCTGTCGTCTAGGAGCGCGAGCGAGCTCACCAGTCTTTTGTATCTTTCCTTAAAAGTCCCATATGAGTCGCACATAAAAAGGTTCTGAACGACTGGCCACCAGTAAATGCAAATCAATTTCAATCGGAGTAATTCTATTGATTGATCGCACAAAGTCGTCACTCGCTGATGTATCCGATACTAAGTACCTCCAGCCGAAAGATTGCAAAAAAAAACTTTAGAAAAGAAGATTAAGCGGCAGAGTGGCCACTCAGCGACATCGTATTAAGTTCGGCACTAACTGCTTTCATGTGATTAGTTCAAGCCTCAAGGTCTTTTTCACCACTCGCTCGAATAAAAAAAAAATTAGATACCTGGTATTCCACGTCACAAAGGTGTTTTGGGGTAAGGCACTCATGAAACACTGGGATATGCAGTGGATTTTCAGGCAATGCATATGTTTGCCAAATAAAAGCTTTAAACGTTTTTGTTAAATTTCAGAATGAGTTCAAAGAGAAGGAAAATTTTCGATGAAAAAAGAAAATTCAACGATCGCTGGGAAAAGGACTACTTATTCACAATACAAAATACGACACTAATGTTTTTAATTTGTAAGAAGACAGTTGCTGTATTTAAAGAGTATAACATCAAAAGGTATTATGACACAAAGCACATTGAGTATTCAGAAGTTAGCGAAGAAGCAAGAAATTCAAGTTTGATTAAGCTCAAATCACAAGTTAAGGCTTAGCAATCGATGTTTAGTTCACCAGTGTAACAGCAAGCTTCAATTGTGTTGCCATGCTTGTTGCTAACAAATTTAAATCATTTTCAGATGGGGAATTGGTAAAAGACTGTTTGGAAGCATATTTTGTCCTAAAAAAAGCAAATTAGTTTCAAGTATAAGCCTTTCTCGCAAAACTATATGTCGCCGCATTGACTTAATTTTAGCTGAATTCGTAATAAGTATGCAAGAGAAAAGAAGCCAATTTCAAGCATATTCATTGGTTTTGGTTGAAAATATTGATTTATCAGATAACATACGTCTCAGCTTGTTATATTTATTAGGGGTGTTAACAATTCATTCGATATGACGGAAGAAATGTTGAATCTGTTGCATTTGAAAGATAAAATCAAAGGAGAAGATATATTCCATCCGGTTGAAAAATGTTTGGATGACAGCGGCTTAAATTTAGAGCTTTCCGGATTGTCTACCGATGGAACACCTGCTACGATAGGTAAAACTATCTAACAGACAAATTCAACACAAATTAACACAAATGATATTATTTTTGTTCACTGTTTAATACAACAACAAAAATTTTGTTCTCGAGTATTCTCCATGGATGACGATATGAACATAGTAATAAAACAAGTTGGGTAAATAGACCTACGCTCATGTCAGAAGGGTTTTGTATTCAATTTACAAAATGCAGTCACCAGATCGAATAAAATCAAGAAACATGTCAAAGACGATTTTATTGGAGAAAATATGAAATTCGAAGATCATACTATTATTAACAAAGTTGAACGAATTTCGACTTCTGAGGTTTTTGTTATTGTTATACTCATGAATATCTCCCTTGATAATTATTTCAGATGTCCATACGCGAGCAAGGAAACACATTTTTCATGTATTTCCCCCCTGTGCCCCCACTGAAGCAAAAACTGAAAGTTTAAGAACTGTTTTGAAAAGCTCCCATGAAAACTTTCATTTCATACTCATATCGGCTACGTCTGATGATTTTTTTTTCAGGGGCCACTCTCCTGTACTGTTATCATCGATTAATGGCCAATTTTTTCGAGTCCTAGAATGGTTACAAAGCCCTTTTGCTAGGAGCTCTCTCCCGCCTCCTTGACTTGTTTCACTTATGAGTATTAATTGTAGGTACTCATCTTCATTCATTCATTAAATTGAATCAAGTGTGCAAAGCATGCACCTTAAACGTTGAAGTTGGGGGAAAAATAACTCAAAATTATTCAATCTTCGCATTTAAAACAGCTACTATTTTGTTTTACGATTACTGATACCACTAGCTGAACCGATTCTCAAAGATATTCATGACACCTATCATTCCTGAAATTTTCATGCAAATCCTAGCAAAACTGTAGTGTCTGAGTCGGTAAAAAGCGCATGTCGTTCCATAGCCATATGTTGCCATAGTAATAAATACAGCGCATATTGTTCCATAGTAATACAGGAAAATTCAAACCGCTATAACTTCGCTAAATATGATTCAATCTTCATGAAACTTTCAGGATAGATCAACCTTATAAATAGTCATCTGTGTACTGAATTTCATTGAATTTAAGGGTACCGTTAAGATTTTATTCAAGAAAACATAAAATCGATAAATCAAACTATTACTAACAAAGTTGAGTGAATTGCGACTTCTCACGTATTTGTTGTTGTTGTACTCATCAAGGCCTACATTCTTGATTTTTTTCCAGATTTTTCGGACCACAGGTGTCCAATCGCGAGCGGGGGACACAAATTTTTCGTGGATTTCCCCTCCCTGTACGCCCCTCGAAGCAAACTTTGCCAAATTAAGACCTGTTTTGGTAAGTTCTCATCAAGACCTTTCATTTGATACCCATATCGGCTATTTTTTTTTTTCAGGGGGTCACTCCCCTATATGGGGAGACCCCCTTAAATAACTTATAAAATTTTTTTTGTAGTTGAACTTTGAAGGGAGCACCACTTTACACATGCAAAATTTGATGTTTCTAGCTTAAGTAGTTTCCGAGAAAAACTGCTGTGACACACGGACGGACGGACAGACAGACGGACAGAAAGGACGCAATTTTAGTAGGGTTTTGTAAAATTATTTTACAAAACCCTAAAAAATTAATTATATTCGTTCGCATGCACTTCAACATCGGTAGTTAAGGGAATTTCGAAACTACTTATCCCCTGAATATGGTGATGGCTAAGTCGAGGAAAATGTCTCAAAAAATTTTTAAATTTACGTCAGAAAATACTTTATATTTTTATGATGGAGAAGCAAGAGTTAGTTCCTGAGCTAAGTTAAGAAAACTAAAATTGAATCACCTAACTAGGGACTTGCCGGAAAAAGAAAACTTGATAATTGACGCTTGTAATTTCATCAAAGCTTTTAAACAGAAGATAATGCTGTTTGAGTACCAATTTAAAAATAAAACTGCTCACCACTTTCCGCAGTTAATAAAATTACCAAAGAAAAATCAAAAAATTTATCCAAGTATGCCGATGAAATAAAAAAAAAAAAAACAGAACGGCATTTGAAGATCGGTTTTCGGCATTAGAAAAATTTTTCGTTGTTTTATTTTCGTTCCCATTTCATATAGATGTTAGCAGTGCACCTGAAACTCTGCAAATGGACTGAATCGAACTCCAGTGCAATAATCAATTGAAACATGCTTGCATAAAGTCAACGAAAATTTGGTGTACGGCTATGTTGAACTCCCAGTATTTTTCAAGTACCTGCTTGACAGTAAACAGTTGATCTATTGTCGATCTACCTGCTCTAAAACCACTAATACTGTTGACGTATGATCCCAATAATACTGTTGGCGTATGATCCGATTTCATTTTCTAGGATCTTTGAAAATATTTTGTACGCCATACAAAGCAGTGATATGCTTCTATAGTTTTCGCACGGTAGCTTATCACCTTTTTTGTGGATAGGGAATATAATTGATTGCCTCCACCCGTTCGGCAAATGTTCTTGTTGCCAAATGTGCTGGATGACTTTGTGAATAGCTTTATGAACACTGCTCCCACCATATTTAATGAGCTCCACTGGCATCTCTTCGATGCCCGGCGCTTTATTATTCTCTTGGGCTTTGATGGTGAAACAAACTTCTTCCAGAGTTGGTGGGGCCAATGGAAGCTCTCCGGAGAAATCTATATACTCCCATGTTCTGAAGCTGTGCGGAGGATTAAGGAGATTCTTGAAATATGATGCCCTTCTTTCCTTAATCTTCGTTTCATCAGCGATGATATTGCCGATGTCATCACGACAGAGCGTGGTCTTGGGCTGATAACCACGTTTCAGGCTTTTCACTACTTTGTATGCTTGTCTTGTGTTGTTGCTCGCTAGACTTACATCGATGCTTCTCAATTGGTTGCCATAGTATTTTCTTTTCCTAATTCTAATTATCTTATTCTCTACGCTTCTGAGATTGTCATAGTTCGTCCTGGTTTTCCTTTCTATATATACTTTGTCTAACGCGTCCTGGCACTCATCATCAAACCACCCATTTTTCTTGCGTCGGACTTTACCGGTTGTATGTTCTGCCACAGTCTTTATAGCCGCTTTCACTTCCATCCAGAGCTCGTTGCTTGTTTTCAGCGATGTGTCTGATAAGATTGCAGCCAGCTGTTTGTCGAGGGTCGCCTTGAAATATTTGACCACAGACGCCATTTGGAGCCTTTCAGCGTTAAATTTTTGTAGCGGGCTGGTCTTTGCCGAATACGCATTTAACATACGACATCGATAGGTTAAATTGATCAAGTAATGATCTGAATAACAATTGGCTATCACTCAACTACCCTGGCGCTGTTAAAGATCTTTTACAACAGGCCAGTCATATAAATTAAAAATACTGACAGTCCAGGAAGCGAACTGGACTAGAAATTATATTCAAGACATCAGATCGCACACAATATTCAAAAGTGGGAAGCCTACTGGAAAACGTGGAAAACGAGTTTTTTTTTCAATACCTCCATTCCCTACAACTCTCACCATCACTCTTTCTTCGCCGCACAACGCTCATGCGATATACATTCACATTACGTCGCTTGGTCCTTTGTGCCACCCAGACAATGTTTAACACATCGGTATAAGGGGGCACACAATATAATCTGAACTAGTCCTTTTCATGAACATCTAGTCCAAAAATCATGGTCTGCTCTCAGAGATAAAAAAATTCAATATAATACGACGCATTCAAAAAAAAAACTCTGAGTAACTGTCACTTCATAGGGTCAAAAAAAAAACGCCCTAAGATACTGGGCTCATAAAAACAGAATTGCAGGTCCACGCTTCAATCAGTGCTCATTAAATGCTCCCTCAGTCTTTTCTTAAATACCAAAAGTGAGTTTGCTTTCTTAACAATTGCTGGAAGATTGTTATATAAACGCACAGCATCATTCGTTGCATCGTTCTTTAGACGATCCGTTCTGACAAAAGGTATTACGAATCGATCTGCATTCCTCGCATTATATGGGTTGATCTGTGATACCTTATAATTAATGGTGCTCGTTCCGATCCATTAGTTTTTAATTTTTTGTAGATAAACTTAGCTTTCTCCATTATAATGATTTGACTAAAGGTTAATGATTTTGCCAATTGGTAAACCAAACTAGTTGGTCAGCAACCTGGATATACTGTTTAAATGTTGCTTTGCTGATTAGACTCCAAATAAGTACTCCATAATGCAATTTCGTCAGGACAAACGCATTTAGAACAAGTTTCTTGATGTGCATTGGAAAATCCTCATATCTTCTTAACAATCCTATTATTGGGGCTAATTGCCTCCTTAAGCTTTTTATGTGCGGTAACCAGGTCATACGATAGTCTATGATAACACCAAGATATTTCATTCCTAGCACTCTGCAATTTTTCGCCGTTAATATTTAGTTCGACATCTATGTCTCCTTTGTTCTTTTGCTGCACGTTTTGATGCACGTTTATAAAATTTGCCATAATCTCGGCTATGTCCTCCTTTATTATACTAATCTCATTCATCGTGATGCTATCGATGCCTGGCGCCGTATTCTTTTTCAATTCATTGATTACATTTAAGACTTTCCTTTTATTTGTTTGATGAATGTGCAGGATGGAATTTATTGAGATATTTGTAGTATTTAAATTTGCTTGCTGAACTGGCAACGATTTCTTTAGTGATTCTTCCACCAATTGTTAAAAAAAGTTATTTAATGAGTTCGCCGCGTCACGTGGACATGATGTCAGGATTCAGTTGAAAGTTTTGTGATATACCCCGGGTTGAAGAGTTATCCTTTACCTCATTTACGAGTATTATTTTCCATATTTCACGGGAGTTGTCAGCCGCTGTTTCCATTCTTCTTGAGAAATATGAGAATTTAGCCTCTTTCACCAGTCGTTTCGATTCTTTTTTCGCTTGCATATATACAAACTTGAAAGCCTGGTTTCCATTGTTCTTCCTGTAGTCCATTTATGCCTTCCTTTTTTAATACTTGCATCAATTAATTTTTTCGTTATCCAAGTCCGTTGTCGACACCTGATTTTTTTCTCAATAGTAGAACTTTGCTTAGCAGATATGATGATATTTTTGAGTTCAATAATACTTTTTGGTTTCCGCTTTTTCAGTAATTCTCGTATGTTTGATTTAAAGAGCTCCTTGTCCAGATATCTGAACGTTTTGTAGGTCGGCTTCTGTTTGTTCAATGTTTGGTCTTGAATAGCTATTTTTAACACACGGTGATCCAGCTCCGGCCAGTCCTCAAATGTGTATGTCATGCTTTCAGCGACTTTTAAATCATTGGTTACTATATGATCCAGACAGGTATTTGACACTGGCCGAGTAATTTTGTTGTTGTTTATGATTATCATTCCATTCGTTTCTAGCGTATCCTTATAAATCCTTGATTCTGGTGATTCAATTAGTACATCAATGTTTGTGTCCGCTACTGTGATTAAATTTTTTTCAGTTGAGAATAATGTATCTAGTACTGTGCAAAAATCTTGCGCATTTATACGATTGGATTTGTAGTACGTCCCTAATTTTATTTTTTTACCTCCATGGCGTACTTCAATTATTATAACGTTATATTTATCAGCCGTCACTCTCTTGGTAACGAAATTGATTGTATTTTTTACGTACATTGCTGTACCTCCACCTCTTCCAGGTCTGCAGGAGAATACCGCATTATATCCTTCAATATTGTAAAATCGTGCTTCTTCTGGGTAGATCCAGATTTCATTGAGAATAATCAAATCTATATCAGGATTTTGCTGCAGGTAAATCTGAATATCACTTAGCTTGTGTTTTAAGCTTCTTATATTAGCATACATTAGTGTTAAATTTGTTTCACTTGATTGATTTGAAAGATTAGCAATCATCGAAGTTGTAGTCGGTGCTCTTCCAGGCGATCAATATTCTGCGTTGAAGCTCCGGACACTCTACCGAGGCAGCTCTGTGAGAATGATCAGCATTATTATTGTTACCAATACAGTTGGAGCACTTCTCAATCGTGCTTTTGCAGTCCTTTAGGTCATGCTTTCCTCCAGATTTTACACATATTTGCTCCCCTTCACATTTTGATGTTTTGTGATTTTTGACACTTATAACACTTCGTTACGTTAAAGTCTTCCTTCACAAAATATGATCCATAACTTATATTAACGTGAGTTCGAAGTGGCTTTTATTGTGGATAAAGAGCTCAAATCGCACGTTATTGGTTTTAAGGCAGTTAATGAACAGTTGTGTGCGATCCGTATAAAAGCGAAATTCTTCAAAATTTGTTTGATAAATGTACACGCCACGACCGATGAAAAGGATGAAAAACGAAGGAAACGTTCTACAATAACCTGGAGAGAGTAGTCGACTCATTGCCTACAAAGGACACAAAAATGATTCTGGGTGATTTCATCGCTGGCAGTGAGCCATCTCATTGGGGAGCGGCTGGATGATATAGCCTCCACGATGAAACAAATGACAACGGCTAGTGATTGATTGACTTTGCTTGTAGCAGAAATCTAGTCATACGTTCGACTTGCTTCCCTCATCGACGCATACATAAAATGACCCTGGGTATCACCGGATGACAACACACAAAACCAAATCTACCATGTTCTGATCCAACAACATTGGGGCTCGGGCATACTTTACGTCCGTACATATCGAGGAGCCAATTGTAACTCAGATCATTACTTGATCAAATTAACCTATCGATGTCGTATGTCAAAGGCGTATTCCGCGAAGACCAGCCCGCTACAAAAATTTTACATTGAAAGGCCCCAAACTGCATCGGTGCCAAAAATTTCACGGAGACCCTCGATAATCAGCTGGCTCCCATCTTATCAGACACATCGCTGAAAACAAGCAACGAGCTGGATGGAAATGAAAGCGTCTATGTATTAAGACCATGGCTCATGATAGAAGTGAAAGCGGTTATTAAGACCAGCTAAGATGTGCAACGACAAATATTGTCATTGGTTTTGAAAAACTACGTCTAAGAAAAGAAAAACAGACATCCCATTGATTGAGATGCGAGTTATTTGTATTCAATCGATGTACTATATTATAAAAATAAAGTATAGCTTTATTTTTGTTGATTTTATGAGTCAAATCGCTCCGTGGACCAATTTGGGTTGGCCAGGACTGCTTTAAATTTATATAATGAAAACCATAATAGATACTCTCCGAAAGTAAGTAATCAACCATCCGGCTTTGATTATTATAAGGTCACTTACTTTGCGTGTTTTGTTTAAAACAAGCTTTTGTATGAGACTACGAAATATCAAAGATCTGAAGGTCACCAAACGATCTGCGAGAGTTCGTTCAAAGCTTTTCTTCTATCAACATGCATTCTGTGACAAAACCACCTTTTGAGAATATTTATTGCTATGCACGAAAAAGGATTGCTTCCTCTTTTTAACTAACTAGTTGCTTACATAAAAATTAAACAAGTGATTCAACTTACCCGATAGATACGATTTCATAACAACTTTTCCTGCAACATGTGCCGAGAGGACCTGCCCTTGCGGACTCATCAATAGATTTACATATTCCAAGACGTCCAAGAAAAGTTCATTCCGACGATATTTGATCCCTTCGCGCCTCCAGCCAATTTGTCCAGTGACCTGCGAAGTAATTTGCATTTGCTCTTCTTTAGTCGCTGATTTAATTCCTTGCTGAGTGATAAATGTTTTAAGAACGCCAGTATCAGTGTTTTGAGGGTAACCGAAATCCAGAATCTCTGTGGTATAAACAGATCATCAAATCAATTCCATATTTTTAAAGTGATTTTACACATTACCATCGAGTAACTCATAGATTAATACAAAATTATTTTTAATATTTTCTTCGGAAATTTTTCCGAAATAAGATTGCATTACGTCGATAATTTTCAGCAGAAATTCAAAAACCATGGCTGCATTTACATTTTGCTTGGTAACTGCAGCTAACCAAATATTTGCTCGCTGTAAGCATACAAAAGAAAATCCAATATGATGAAATAGATTTAGCGACACCGATCAAACTTACCTTTATATGAAAGAAACTGGTACGAGCTATGTTTGTTACGGGTGATCGCACCTGCTGTCTCGCGTGTATGACGTTGACGCGGAACGCATCAACTGCGTTCCGGCCAATGTCATCACGATAGACTCTTGATATTAGCACTTCACCCTTATGATTATAAACAAACAGCCCACCAATCATCTTTACCTGTTTTGCTGTTTATTGCTAACAGCAATAACACCCCTCTGTGCAGATAAGCTGAAAAAATATTCAATGATTTTAATATCCATTAAGTTCACACACAAATATTATTTCAATTTAAAACGTCCAAAGAGAATACAGCAATATGCGTCAGAGTGAGGAAGTAGCTTTACTAGTTAAAAGCAGGAGTACGCTCCTGTCAGAAGGGTTTTGTAATGCACTTTTGGAACGCAGACATTTACTTTACGTAACTAATGTATAAACTCAAGTAACATTTTCATGATGTGTATGTTAAATCATAGGTTTAAAGGAAGTCACTCCTGTAGCTGAACTAATATTTATTTATTGTGTTTTATTACCATTTTTAGGATTATTTTTTGTTTGTTTAGGCGAGACTTCCCATTCAGAAGTGGATATAATGTGATGACGGAATGTAACGAATTTCGCGTATGGTGTGGCTAGTGAACGTTAACTTTTTGTCTAACACCAAACCGAGGTAAGTTAACTCATCAACCCAGGATATGTTTTGTCCCGAAAAATTCAAAGCAATTTTCTACTTGACTTGGTAATAAAATTATATTGCATCAAGGAATGGAAGGAGTGGAACTTTTTAGCCAGAATTTCGGCTTTTTCTATATTAGAGGTGTGCTAGCCGACAAGCTGCATTGTTTTCTATTGAATATTTTGTTTAATTTCACACTTTACTGGAGTTAAAGTTAAGCTCTTCCAACGAATCGTTTTGTAATAGTAAGGCTGTTAACTCTATTTTTCATCGCAGGAAGTCGTGCTCTTTGCCACTTTTTCGAAAAGAGTTCCTAGCTCTGATTAGTTTATCGGCTTTGTAATCCAACTCAAAGGATTGGTTCTTTTTCTTAGATCTCGGAATACTGCATTCAATTGCATCCTAGATAATATTTTTGAAGAACTCAATTCTTTCTTCGATAGCTTTAGCAAAGCTCAGTTTATCCAAGTAAACCGATTAATGAATGATTTCTTTTTGATATGGCTTCGCAATCTAAGGCCACACAGCTTTTTTAACTAGAATAAATTGACGCGTCTGCTCTATGAAACGATTTGTGATGTTCACTGTGAGAGGAAGTGCTTCCATTACGCTTA
Source organism: Odontomyia ornata (assembly GCA_963969285.1). Taxonomy (NCBI): domain Eukaryota; kingdom Metazoa; phylum Arthropoda; class Insecta; order Diptera; family Stratiomyidae; genus Odontomyia; species Odontomyia ornata. Next base: position 316,722,506 of record OZ017738.1, on the reverse strand, counting down.
GCTGAGATTAACTTACATTTTCATTGCTAAGTGCTATGGCAAGGATTGAGGCAATTCCTTTTGGCAAGTTAAAATGTGAGCTTAATTGGAATGTGGATAAAGATGTTATTTTGATCTGCAAGCATGCAGAGCGTACTTTCTATAAGATTAGAACGAGGACAATTCCATTCTCGGTGCCGAGCGTTCAGGCCGCCACAAAGCAGATATCTATGGTTTTGATTGCAGAGCCTTTTTAGATATCTCTCGAAGTGGGATGCTTTTTTGTCCTGATTTTATCATATATGGGGGCGGCAGCCCAAGCTGGAACTTGGCCCCCAGGATTAGTCTTGTCCAATCATCACGATTCTGTGACCTCGTTCGGCAGTTGATCACTCCCAGGGAGGATCGGCTGCAAGCTTCTATTGTGTCTTCCCATCGAAGCCTCTGTCTTCGGCACTCGGGAAGATGATGTGATCAGTACCAAGCTTTCGCAGTGTGTCCGTCCATATAGTTGAGATACGTTCTTTAAACCAGAACCAGTTTCTACGTGGCCCGCCCATTGCAATTTGCGTAACTTTACGCAAGAAGATACAAGTGGTCCGTCAACTAGTTCATATAACTCATCGTTATAACGTAGTCTCCATTCTGTTTCTTGTTGCACGTCCGTACATTTTTCGGAGTACTTTACGTTCAAATATGTCCGCTGTCTTTTTGGATTCGCTCATCAGGGTCCATGTTTCACTTCCATATAGCAGCACAGGTTTGATTAGTGATTTGTAAATACGAAGCTTATAATGCCTGTCTACAACTCTGGACCTTAGAATATGAAGTACTGAGTAAAAGACTTTATTTGCGGCGTTTCTTCGGCCTCCAATCTCGTTCTTTTCGTTACCTCTTCTATTCAGGTTGGCTCCAATATAGACAAAATTATCCACACTTTCAAGGTTATAATCTCCTACGGTCAGCTTTTGTCGGACTGAAGTATTCTTTTCAGATTCTAGACCCAGAAATGCTTCCATGGTATCAGGGACTGACCGTGCCATAATATTGACGTCATCAGCATATGCTACCAATTGTGTGGATCTGAACATTAGTGTACCAGCTGTAGTATTTTTGATGACGTGTTTCCGCGCAACATTAAAGAGCAATGGAGTAAGTCTATTCCTTTGTTTTAAGCCTTTTTCTATTTTGAAGCTGCCCGTTAGTTCGCTGTTTATCTTGACCTGGGATTCTGTGTTTAGCATCGTGTCTTTGACCATGCGGACTAGTTTTGTTCGGGACACCAAAGTCAATCATTATTTTGTACAGATATCTGTCGATACTGTCGTATGCTTGCCTGAAGTCTACAAAGAGTTGGTGCACGTCTATGTTATATTCCAAACACTTTTCGACCACCTGCTTAACTAAAAATATTTGGTTTATTGTAGACCGTCAGCTTCGAAAGCCCCCCTGACACTCTCCTATAATATTTTCATAGTACGGCTTTAATTTTCTTTCTATGATTTTGTAGAGCAATTTATAAGAGCAAAGTAAAGCAATGACTCTATAATTGTCACACCTTAACTTGTGCCCCTTTTTGTGCACAGGACATATTATACTTTTCTCCAGTCTTCTGGTAACTGCTCTTCTGACTATATTCTAAAATTAGTCGGTGTTGAAGGTTACTTAGATGGTGACCCCCGTTGGACCAGTTCTGCTGGGATTCCATCTATTCAAAGAGCCTTATTTTTCTGAGGTCAAGTACAACTGCCTGTAAGTCGTCTCTGGGTGGTGGTGAGATTGGGACCTCTTGTTCTGCTTCTGAAATATTCAGTTTCAGAAATTTTTGGGGGCGCTGTGATTACTTTCTGGAAATATTGCAGCCATCTGCTTTCATTTCGGCTGGGTTACCTATGATTGATCCTCATGCACTTTGCAAAGACTTGCTTGTGGATTAAAGGCACCTCTTAATTGTTTAATAGAATCATACGCTGATCTGACTTCATGTAGTCATATTTTCGTTTGTCTGTTGGATCTTGGTGTTGATGGCAAGTCGTTTCTTTCTTCGGCACACTTTTTTGACTTGTCCTCGCAGTATGCTATAGTGGGTGGGTGGCTGTATGTTTTCCTTGTACGCCTGGTTCCTTTTTTCAACCGTTTCCATGCATTCTTCGTCATACTTTCTTTATTTGATGCCCTAAGACCTCTTATTCCGCTTCTGTTACTACATATTTTACTGTCTTCCACATAGTTTGGATGTCATCACTATTTTTCTACAGGTTGCGGGGATATGGTGATGCGATATTCCAGCGCAGACATGTGGATGTTACTGAGATCATTTAGCTTGTGTATCTGGCGGCTTGGGGTAGCTGATCTTCCTTGTTTACAACTTTTAGAGATGCGGCATTGGAACTTTGACCCTTATAAGGTAGTTAAAATCGGCCTACGGGAAAATGAGACCGATACAAAATACATGGTCCAAACAAGACGAAACGCACCAGCTTACAGAACTTGACTGAAGAAAGCTCTAATGTCGAAAATAGGAACTGTTTCAAATATCTAGGGGCCACCTTGACAGAACAGGTACCGAGAAGGAACAAAATATGCAGCAAACAAAGTCCACTTCTCTGTACTTCCTATCCTAAACAAAGAAATAAGCTTCACATATATCTAATCAAGCCTTTGTTGTCATACGGAAGCGAAGCGTGGATCCTAATAAATGATTCAGAAAAGGCACTAGACAAAGTGCCAAAACTGTTTTTCGGGTCTATGATACATCGAATGAAATGCAGGTTTCGTTGGAACGATGAATTGTATGAGATATTTGACGCTCTACCTATTACCGAACACGTACAACTACGCAAATGGCGATAGGCGAGACATGTGAAACAAATGGACAAACACCAACTACTTTGAAGGGTACAGCACAAGGGTCCAATCCGGAAGCAGAGGAAGCGATGAGACGATTTCATGGGGCCAAGGCCTGAAGAGAGCTGTAGAGCTATAGACGATGATGATGAAAACTCGATCATGTCAAACGATCACCTGGATTCCTCAAATTACGAAGATAGATCAAGTAATGACCGTTGTACTCCACTTTTAAAGTATACTCTTTAAGATAATCTCATACTTTTCTACTGTGCATAGAGGGTCTAAACATTCCTTCCCGATGTGGAATATTTCCACTTAGCCGTAGATAATGAATATCTTAAATAAGAATTGACTTTCGCATATTCCAGAAAAGTTGGGCTCAGCACCACTGTGAACCCAGCATCTAAGGCAACTAGCTGCACGATGAAGGGCACATTGAAGTCTGGGTGCATTCGATTGGAGCTAAAGATTACATGATGGCTAGATCTTAATAAACTATTCACTTGAAATGGCTATTTTGTACAGCGGTTTGGTAAAAGAAACAACCAGAAACGATGTTCAGGAAAGAATTACCCAAAAACTGACAGACTGAATATTAACTATACATCCTATCTAATCCGCGTCGACGTCTAAACCGTTCTTAACCACAATTTGCTCCGTTTTTTACCTGCTATTGCCGAAAAAATATGCTTCTTGTAATGAATCATGCGACGCCGCTGGCGACCACTACCAACACACCTTGCTGCTATGTAGCTTGTCATCTCATGTTGGTTGTGACGGGTGCACATCCCACGTCAATTTTGTCGTGGGATGTCAAAGTGAATTGACAGCCACATGGTAGCGGAGTGTGGAAGTAGTGGCCGCCACCCAAGAACTGTCGGCTGTCAAAACTCGCATACGAAACAACTGGCACCTCTTAAGATCGAAACATAGAACGTCGGGTTTCGCCAAGTAGAATGGTAGAAGCGAATTTGCATACGTATTGACATTGCTTTGCGTAAATACTACTGCTCATAATCATGTTCGGTTCCATAGTGTACGCTTTATAAAACTTCAGGCAGTTCGATAGTGAACACATGTCCAGCAACCTTCTGCAGTGCCCCATAACCAACTTTCCAAACGGAATTGTGTGCGCGGATACAAGGTATGATGTTCAGCCCGATCCAAGTCATAATCAAATCTGAATAAATGCACCCAACAGCATCAGCAATCATCGGCTATGAAAAGAATGCAAACGAAGCTAAAACGAGATTCTTACAATTGTCAGTGAGCTAAGCGAGCAAATAGAAGAAATCATAGATGTCGATCATCGTGTACATCCACGTTTAATAAGACAAAGAGGTAGGAGATGAGAACCTTGATGCTGAAACAATTGTTGGCCTTGCGGAAGCTGTGCTAGAAGCGAAGGATTATATTTTAAATTTGGAAGAAGAATTTCTTCAAGACATTGATGCTTTTCCATCTAATACAAACGATTTTAGCACTGTTCTAGAACAAGCTTTGAACAGAACAGGTAAGAGTGGGTTTGTTGTTCATGGTGCTTCGTGGCAGCCAAATTCCAGGTGTGAGATAAGCAGTGACCTCAGGAGTACCGACGAACTAAATGCTCCCGATACCCGATCCCATGAAGATTTTCCCAACTTTTGTTTGACAAATATTACAAGCAATGAAGTTTCTTAAGTTTCATCTGCATGGAGGTCACGTCGTTGGAACGTGAGACATTTGTCCAGGATATTTTTGAATGTTTATTGTACTAACTTTAAAATGAAACATTCATACAAACATGGAAGCACTTAAGTGTATTTGCGCTCTTATATACCTGATTTATGTGTTACTTATGTAAAAGAAGCAAAGTCCCGATCCCGTTATTCTTCTTTCGCGCAGAAAATTCTATTTCGAATAATCATTCAAAATGAAAAACACAAAAGTGGAAAAGTAGAAAGACGACTAAACCCAACCACTCTAATGAAAATGATTTTCAAGCCCAATACTCACGAGCTAAAAATCCAACTATGAAAGATGGAAGGAAAAAGGTTTTTTTTTATTGGGTTATTAAGAATATTTGTGTTAATTTTGTTTCATTTTCTATCACCATACCACTTACGACTAAGTACATTCGATATTTTTATTTAATAAGTATACATATCTAAAATAACATATGCAAAAATTCTACAACGTACACAATTAGAAAGCTAAATGCAATTTCATCGTTTTAGATTATTTAACAACTGTTTGGGCCCCAAACTAAATAAATGTAACGCGAACATGTGTTATGAATTTCCAATAACTAATCTGTACGGTGTAGCTAAGACTTCTTATATAAGGCGTATAGTAATATTCTTATATCTTATTATATATTCGTATTTGTGCATTGTCTTAAGTACATTTAGTCTTATCAATTTTTATATAACATTTTTTCGACATGGCAATCGAATACTTCAGTCCCGAATGATGGGAGCTCATATAAATATTGGCCATTATTATATTATTTTCATGTAATATAAATGTAAATGTACTTGAATTAATGTCACTATTCGTAGAATAAGTCATACCTAATATTACATAAAATACAGAGTAAGATATGTACCATATCCTACATGATTTGTCATAAAAATTCTCACTATGATCACAAATCCTTACGAGATGCTTACAAATCCGTTGCAAATGAAATAACCTATATGAAAATCAAAAATGTCAGATCAACTCGTTTAATACTTTTGATTTTATTGGTTTCAAATAATTTTATTGTTATCTTATTTGGTACTATATTTAGTAGAATCTTGCACTGATCAGTATTTTAGTGGCGGAAATAACGTAAAGTAATATATTAATTATATTTAATTGAGAGAATAATATGAATTGCTAAAAATTAACAACGACTTTCCTTTCCAGTGGTCCTTTCTTTCAGCGGGAAGTAGAGTGCATGGTAAGTATGCCGTCGCGAGGGTAGGGTTTGACAAAATCCGCTGAGGTCGGTTTCGCGTCGCGGGCGGTACGCGGTACCTTTGGTGGTTTTGCCTTTTCCTTAATGTAGCTTTCGTCGGGTTTGAGTTAGCGTAGTATATTTTTCGGTAGCGCGTCGGGAAATTCGGGAACGCGAAGTAAAGATTAGATTGTTGTTCTTTGACTGATTGAATCAAGAAATACGGAGTAACGTAAAGTAGGTTCCTTCTCCGTATGAATTGTGTTTTGTGACGCGTTTGAAACGGGCGTTTAATGGTGGCTGAAAAATTGTAAATGAGCGTAATCCATTTGGAGACCCGCGACCGAAATCCTCTCCGATCTAGCTGGCCGACAAGCAGCCACCGCGTAAATGGATTACGGTGCACGGATTGGTTGACCGGTTGGTACCATCCGTTGGCATTACTCAGACTTAACGTGTAGAACCGATGAGAGGTCGGTTCCTCGTTCGGACCTAGACTTTAAAATCATTACATTCTCTCCTTGAATTTTTTCCGTTGCTCCTTTTTTGGCGTTAAATTCAAATGAATAAATAAGAACCCTAATATTCTCGGTAAAACGCCAATATTTATTGAAACCCGGGCAGACACGTGTTTCGGAAACAAGTTATTTCACTGAAGAAGGAAATAACTTGTTTCCGAAACACGTGTCTGCCCGGGTTTCAATAAATATTGACGTTTTACGGAAAACATTAGGGTTCTTATTTATTCATTTTATTCTCTCCTTGTTTCTATCAGTTACTTAAAGACCTTTGCAAATATTCTAAATTCTTATTGGAATTAGGGTATCAATGAAGATTGTTCAAAAAACGGGGGCTTTTATAGACCAAAAGGGATTTCCCGAGGGTTATGAAGGTCGAATCCTGGCTGCCAAGGTTTAATCAGTGCGGGTAACTACTAGAGTCGACTTATTCATGGATAGCAAAATCCCAAACTTGGCAGTTTGTCTAGGCTACTAAAAATAGGAAAGAGAGAACTATCTCCCACGGGCAATCGATTAATTTCCCCGAAATCTACGCAAAAGAGGAATTTGATGGCACGACGACTCAGATTAGCTTTAACAAAAGGTGTTGTACAAAGTTAAGCATATAAGAGCGAATGGAACTCTGATTCCAATGAATACCTTATACTACCAAATGGTGTATCGATTGATCTATGAACGGACCTTCATTGTAGAGCGATGGATATATTGAGAACTTACAGCCAAGCTGAGAAGCAATTGGAATTCCAGGAGCTAATTAAAGGAACCCCAGGAACTCCAAAGAAAATAGAGGCGCAATCAATCTTACAAGGGCAAAATGCTGGTCAACCAGTTCATACGGCCTGCTTTCTGCAAGTATTAGCAAATTAAAAAATTTCTTTTTAGACACAGTAAAGACAGATTTATTTTCGTATAATATTCAATTAATGATAAGGCTGGTCGTTGATGAATGTAAAATTGTTTTGTTGTTATGTATAAACATCCAATATATTTTTAACGTGTCTTCAATATATAATATGCGTTTAACTTTATGTTAAAGTAAACAAAAAGTTTGTTGATCCATCACGATGAACGTTGTGATTAAGTAAGCAGGGTTTGTAAACTGAATGGAATTTTCAAATTGATTTTGGAAGCGCTTAAGGATTCAATTCCAAATTAGCCCAATACATTTATCAAAGAGTTTACTTTCGGTTTTGTTAAGACAAAACTAAAAGGTGTGGGCACATGGAATTTGATAGCATCAACGTTGGTATGCGCCGGCCTTTTCCAACTTATTTGTTACCTAATTTATGCCAAAATTTCAATTGATCCTTATGATACCAATATTTTGGATGAGAAAAATTAATGCATAAAACCATAAGAAACCGCAGTTTTTGATTCCGAAAAGACAGATGAAGTAGCATATTAGTTTTTTATGTTTCATGTCCCCGTCGACAAGGATTTGTAGATTTTCAAAGTAGCTAAATTTTTTTTTTGAAAAGCCGTCGGGCTTTACTTTGTTTTGTGAGTGTTTTGTTGTTTGAGTCATCTTAACACTGAAGATGACCCAAAGGAGTCGAAACGCGTCTGCTCACACAACAAGGCAATGCCCGACGGCTTTTCAAGGAAAAAAATTGGCCTGCGGATATCAAATAAACAAAATAATTGACTATAAAGTGGCTAAACTTGGTATTTTTAAAATTTCATAGCAAAAACCTATTTGATTAATTTTTATTCTCCTACCGCTTTATTTGCAGAGCTGATAAATGAAAAATAATTTACAGTTACAGCTTGCATATTATTGCTCGTACTTTTTTGAATTTACAATAATCAATTGATTGAATAGAAGACGATTATTTAATTTTCTACTTGAATATTTCATTTACGATTAAATTCGTTTAATATAGAATTTAGTATGCGATTAAATCATCGTACTGATAACATTAACAATAAAGTGATGTATGGGATAGTAATTAGATCAGATATTGATTATTGCTATGGATACCGCAAGTTTTTGTTTGTTTCGTATAAATTGAATTGCTCAATCGGAGCGCTACAACAAAACATTTAAAGTTTATTTGAATTTTAATTATTTTGGTACAACTTCAACAATTTTCATGTTTTGCGAATGTGGGAAGCAATGCGAGCACCATAGAGAGTAAAGTTCAAAATTTGGCAAATGTTCAAAAATGATAAGTTGTCGCAGGATGGAATTATTGATTATTAAAGCTAATTACTTCATCAATCATTCCCTATTTGTAAGAGTTACACCACCAGCTTGACTGAGCGGTCACAGTATTTTTCGAGTTTAAAACAACATGAAAGAAAACTTATTAGGCTTCAAAATGGGAACACAACAATTCATAGTTTAAGTCAATGATTATGGCGCCAAGTGAATTCTAGCCTTCACCGAGCACACCCAAGCATCATAGGTTGTTCAATGCTCGCTACTTGTTTTGCAACAAATAGCACAATCGCCGCCACAGCATCGTAGATTTACATGCCAACGACGTGCAGTGAATTCTATTCCGGTCTTGGTTCATGATTCATTATTTTTACCGTTGGCAAATTTTTTTCATCGACTGGTTCAGTTGCATGCCGCCCGGAGGTTATCTTATCAGCACGTCCGCCCCAAAACGCCCACAGCGCACTTGTAAAAACTGCAAGAAAACCATCTTATCCGGTACACTGCGCCGGCAAGCGGAATTTAAAACAATCTGATTGGGAAATTGTTAAAACATTAATTCAGAAAATTCGGGGTCAAGTTGACAGTGACGACAGTGCCACTGTCTCGGCGATCCCACCACACACACGATAAAGTGCCAATATGGGCGGAAATCGTCAATTACTCACTTAAATACGTCTTGTGATGGCTCTGTAAGGCTCAACACACCACAAGAGCTTGTACTTTCGCTTTAAACTGCTGAGTAGCAAATGCAGAACTTGTCCTCGGTCGAAGTGAATGACATTTTAGAAGTCTCCGCTACATCCCATAAGAATCGAACTTTTGACAAGATTTCCCTTTTCGCTAAAGTTTTTGTGACTGCTATTAATCACGCTGAATTCTTACCTAGAGATAGAACTCAACGCATAGGCGACCACCTTTGATATTATTTATTTCATTATGCGCACTTAACCGTAATTTGTTCGCGACGAGAAACTTTGCACCGCGAAGATTGAACCGAACCTACTTGCACTTCATAAAATTGGAGACTTGACACGCAAAGTTGACAAATCGAACAAATTGTAACAGAGAATCATTTAACTCTTCTAGTACGAATTGCTGTCACCGAGGAATAAGAAGCAGTATTAACAAACCAAAATCTCCATATTGGAAAAGAATATTAATTAAAAATATTAAGCGGGTCAAAATATTAATTTGGATTTTTTTAGTACCACCATTCCCTACCACTCTCTCCATCGGTCTTTCCCAAAACTGACGGTAGATACAAGCCATATGGTAGCAATTTGCATATGTATTAGTCGGCCTACTATGGACAAGCTTCCGGTAGCTGTCACCCAACTGCGGCATTAGCAAATACTTATATTTCGTCATATATACTATTTCCCGAATAAAAAACATGCCGAACGCATTCCGTGCATGCTATAAATTCACCTTGTATAGCCCATTGTGCTCCTAAACTTTCCAAGACGAGCAAATGAAGCACACGTTTTGCACCTTCGACTGATAGCTCAGCGTTGAGATGTAAACAAACTCCTATAAATTCACTTTGGAAGGCGATAAAAACTAAACGGGTATAAGAACTGAAGTAATTTTCACTTCACTAGGAGCGCTATTGTGTTCTCCACGGAACATCTGGATTTCACTGTAGAAGTCCGTCTCTAAACCGTACAAAACCTCGAATTTTTGTTGGCACCTCCACAATTCTTCATATAACGCCATGTAAGTTAGCCAGCAAAGTCGGCCTACTAATGGTCATGTATGTGGTAGTAAGCGCTGCTGCCATATGGCTTGTATCTTTCGTCAGTTTTGGTCTTTCCTCGTCGCATAACAATTGTGCGATCTGCGTTCACGTATTGCCGTTTCGTAAACTGTCCCACCCAAACAATATTCAATACATCGGGATTGAAATAATGTGAATTAATCCTTTCATGAATGCATAGTCCAACCGATGATTCTCTCTCAGAGACAAACAAAATTCATATCATGCGATGCATTAAAAAAAAACCCCGAGTAAATGTCTCTTCAAGTATCACGGCGACAGGGTCAAAAATGCCCTGAGATACTGAGTTCAAAAAATCTTCTGGTTCTCGGTTTAATCAGTGTTCATTAATTGATTCCTTAGTCTTTTTTTAAATAAATACCAACAGTGAGTTTACTTCCTTCACGATTTCTGGAAGATATATAGTATATATATATATATATATATATATATATATATATATATATATATATATATATATATATATATATATATATATATATATAAAGTAAGTTGATTATTCCTACACATGGGAAATAAAACTTTATGTACCGCTATTTCGGGATCGAATTAAAAAAGTTAAAATGTTTGAAAAGAAACTTTTGTATATTACATGTGTAGTATGACAATAACAAAAATCAGCAATTTTCTTAGTAATTTCAATGAAATAATAAAATTAAATAAATGGCTTCAGGAATCAACGTTACGTTGATATTCGTACAAAATTAAAAGCTAGAGGAAAAAGAAACTTTTGTATATTACATGTGTAGTATGACAATAACAAAAATCAGCAATTTTCTTAATAATTTAAATGAAATAATAAAATTAAATAAATGGCTTCAGGAATCAACGTTACGTTGATATTCGTACAAAATTAAAAGCTAGAGGAAAATAAGAAGTCTAACAAATAACTAATATTTGGTATGAAGCCCTTTCTTCTAATAACGCTATGAAGTCTCCTGGGAACAGAATCCACTAACTTTTTGGTGTATTCAACTTACTTATAAGAACTTTCTTATTCGTAATTTTATGTTTTCGAATGCGCTTATCAGGTTCGCCCCGAACATTCTCGATCGGATGATTGTGCTCGAGTTTCTGTGACTTTTTCACAATTATAAAGAAGCCACTCTCGGAGAATGTACAATTTATTTTGGGGTCATTATCCTAGTAAAATTGAAAACTATCACTTAAGCCTATCTTGATAGCACTTTGCTTTGAATTTTGTTTCGAAATGTTAAGGTAAACTATCCTATCTATTATTGCATCGATAATATGCAGATTTCCAACGTTATGTGCTGACATACAACCTCAAACTAAGACGGAACCGCCACCATGTTTTACGGTGGTGTACAGATTTTGCTCGTGACCATTGTGTGCCTATCTGAGCTAAATATGTTATACATATTAAATTTGGACTCATCTACAAAAATAATGTTGTTCCAAAATGTAGCGCTGAAACATTTTGCTACAAAGAGATCAACTATTGAAGGCAGGTACAAATTTCAAACGATAGCATTCCAAGTGACCTCCAACAACTTTAGAGTTGTGAGGTAGGAGCGTCTTCAAAGAACTGAGGTCAATCAGTTTTACAGGTGCCAACGATTCGATCATTTGGCTGCCAATTGTTCCATGCAATATCGGTGCGTTAAATGCCCCCAGTGAATCCAAATTGGCTCAGATGGAGCCAAAAGAAAAATTATATTGTGTTAATTGCGGTATATTTGGTCATCCAGAATCATGTCGAAAATGCCCTCGATATCAAGATGCAAAAGTTAAATTTTTTTGCAAAACAAACCCAAATACACCGCAGTGTAAGATGATCTAGCTCCTTCAAGCCCGGTGTATCATTTGCACTTGCTACTAGAGGGCCAGCAGACAACAATGTAAATAAAATAAATAATATAAGTGGCAATAATGAGCTGCTTCTCAAAATTTACCAACAGCTTGAATCTCTCTCGGGAAGAATAAATAAGATCAAAAAATCAATATCGTTTTTCAACGCTTAGGGCAACATGCTTCAAAATAGTTTGTCATCCATACGGCTCATCTCGATCAACGTCAATTCCATTGTTACTCTACATCGACCCGACTATCTCCTTGAATTCATTGTTAAGCAAAAGCCTGACATCATGCTTCTCACTGAAACTCACCTCAATTCCTGGCACCCCATAACATTCAAAGATTTTGAATTCGTAAGAAACGATAGGGTAAACGGTGATGGGGGAGGTGGCATTGGGACATCGGTGAAAAGGCCCTAATTGTTCTCAAAATATTGAAAAAGTCGAATTCAAAAACGTTGAGTTTCTTGAAGTGTCCGTTATCAAAATAGTTTTTTTCCTTTTTCCAATCAAATCATAAAATATGTAATAAACTTAATTATTTTGAATTTGCTATAGTTTTTTTAATGAAATGTGTTTAATTAAGAACGTATAAATTTAGAGAGCCATTTGGACCGTTAAGTTTTTGTATTGTTATTGTTTGGAATTTGTATTATATTCTTTTAAAATTTATAACGATTAGTATTGAATAAAGCGCTTTTGACTTTGACTTTGAATAAAAAGGAGGAGCTCAATTTCTTGTTTGAAATACTCGAATTGAACAGGCTGCATAGTTATTATATTTTTGCCGGTGACCTGAATGCCAAGCATATATAATTTCTGAACACCAACAACAATCCAAGAAGTGTATTCCTGAAATCGTGGGTGAAAGAGAACCAAATTACCAAATTAAATACAGATGCAATCTATACGGATGGGAGTTCTCAACATACCCTAGGACAAATTCTTATTTGGACCTCTGCATAGCTGACGCAAGACTTGAATTTGGCTTAAATAGTCCTCAACAAAAACTGCCGGTGCTTCCTTATGGTTGTGACATTAAGACAATCGTAATGGAAATCAATCATCAATGGAATGATGTCTTCCTCATTTCAGCTCAACATGAAAATCATCGGTTGAATTTCGAAAAACGGATTGGAGAAAGTTTCATAAAGTTTAATCGAGATTTCCAGAAGCAATGCCCTCCTTTTGATGATGGCAACTCTTGCTCAATATTTCCTAATGACACAAATCTAACTAACGATGAATAAATCTCTATTTATCGCATTTAGAGAAGCTGACGTTAGAAATGATTGAGAAAGTAGTTCCCAAGATTAAACATCGAAACAATATGGAAGGATATGAAACAACAACCATTGCAAGGTTAAAAAGATTGATTTATCGGTGATTTTTGGACTCCAACCGTCCCTCGTTGGCTTTGTTGAAATTACACTTGAAGAATGTCCAAAACTTAATCCGTTCATACTTCAAAAGTGAGATCATCAATCAATGGGTGGAAAACCTGAGGGGTATTAGCACACAGCATCCTGATAGCGTTTTCATGAAAGTGAATAGTTTATTCTGTAAGAAGTCTCGAATGAATATACCGAATCTTGAAGGCATTAGTGATGAGATAAATGTTCTCCATAGGGCTGGTATCAAAATTGATAGTATAACTCCGGATAGAAATGGAAACAGGATTATATGTGATGGTTTCCAGAAACTTGTCCTGATTGGAACTCATTTTGAATTGGTTTATATACCAAACCCTGAGAGAGGGAATTAAATACTTTCAGAGGCCGTTGAAGCAAAAGTTTTCAACTTCAAATCAAGCTTGAATGGCGAATCAATTATTCATTTCAATGAAACATTAACGTATCACGTTTTGTGCAATGCAAATATGGCGGAGAAAACTGTGGTCAAGAAGGAATGTGACACCTAGGCACCTGGGATAGGAATTAATATTGTATCTATTCAAAATATTATGCTTCAAAATATGAAAACATCGTAGTCCGCGTGGTGTAGTGGTTAGAGCACTCAACGCGTAACTCGAAGGTCCCTGGTTCGACTCTTATTGGCAACAACGAGATTTAGTTTGAGTGATTCTTCTACGCACTGGTTTAAAAATCAGAACGTATCGCAGCTGGGTGGGTGGATACATGGCCAAAGCGTGATACTGACCATATCATCTTGTGGAGTGCCCACATATTCGATCATGATAATGAGATACTCTAACTATCTCTAGGCGAAGGCTCAAAAGGGGCAGGTGTGCTACAATTTTTTTTATAGGGAAACATTAGTAGTTAGGGAAGAATTACCCATTTAAAGAAATTCAGTACAAGTCGAAACCGTTTCGTTTGAGTATGAATTTGCTTGATTCAAGAGGTATGAATGAACCTCTTCTTATATTGATTAAAATTTAAATGGGCAACTAAAATGAAAACATGAACTACTATTCTACAACAATATATTAAAGCGTGTTGTGCCGTTAAAACTATAATGGTATTTAAGAAAGATAAATTAATGGGATAAAATTAAGAAAGCTCGTTAGAAGAAAGAGCGTCCAACATTGTTCAAACCGGACTCTGAAAAGTCTTACTGAAAGATACTTACCTTCCATATAGTATCACCGATCAATTAAGGTGAAGACTAAAGCAACATCAAATTTTGCAGCAAAAATCAACTGAAAAACATATTCGCAACGGCAAAGGAAAAACGGTAACCCCACAAAAAATCTGACATCTACGGAAATGAATGATCTGATTGCCATACAATTTACATTGCGCAGATAAGAAGACTAATACGACAGATTGTAAGCTTTTACATGAAGAAAAAGCATCGAAGAAGAAAGGGAAAGAAAAGGAAATTTAGTGACTGAAAAGTTTTTAAGTCGGGATAAAATTAAAAAATTGTTGCTTGAAAAATTTATTCATTGGGGAGTAAGTTTCGAAATGCAACTCTATTCCCTTCACGGCTCAGCTTATGGGTTTTCATCGACTGATATGACAGTAGCAAGTGAAAGAACGTGATTTGAATTTTTATTTCATGCAAACTCAATTAATTTTTGCCTCCATGAATTATATAGTAAACTCCATGCAGGCTGAAAAATGAGAGATTTTATGGTAATCAACTTTTTGGAGACTTGGCATACAGTATACAAAATTGTACACAATAAAAGAAAAGCTGACCACTATTGAAACTTTCATTGTTTGATGAATTTTAGGTTGGCACAAATGGAACACATTATTACCGATGTCCTCGTGATAAAAGCCAAAAAGTATGCTAGCATATACATGATCATAAGATTATAAGAAGAATTATGGAAGCTTTGATGAAAATTTGAAATTCCATACGTCTTTGAGACAGATTTTGGTGAAATTCAGATGGCCCGCAGATAATAGCGCTTCTTATGAACTATTTCAGTCCTTACGTCCATTTAATTTTAAATATTGTCAAAAGTAAAATGAATAATTTTATTACTTCTTAAAACTCAGCTGTCAATGTAAGATGCTGATAATGTGTTATATTTAGCTGTTCTAAAAAAAATATGTAAATAGTGGACAGGAAAAGGTAAATTATAAGCACGAGAAAAGTGATTTTTGGCCTTTTCATGTGAATTACGCCGTAAAAGCATTTTAAATTGTAGGATAGCTTTGGATTTCGAGAGTTATTGCCAAAGTAGGCGGACAACTTCAACACATGCGAATTGCTAGTTTATGGCTTTTATCGCGGGGGCATCGATTATTCCCAAGGGCCATGAAATCACAATGGGTAACGTAACACCAGTATGGAAAGCAAGAGACACGAGGGTTGGATGCGATGGAAAGCCTTGCTATATTCAGGAAAAGGGGCATATTAATGAACAAAGATGCCCCAAAAAATCTAGGAACTGAAGCAGGTTAGGACACTCCCCAAAAATATCACCAAGATCTTCTGATTGGAAAAAAACCATATTTGAGCTTCAAAAGAGCATTAAGTCCCTGCTATTTTTGCAGGATGTAGGAAATGTTATAAACTATCCAAGTATCTTATTCTAGTTAAAAACAGATGCAAGAATTTAGCTGTGGAAAAACCATAGCCTAGCTCGTTAAGAGATATGAAATAACAACTAGAAACTTGTACTGCAAGAATTCTGATTTGACCGTTTAAAACTCATTTCACATCAATCATTATTGAGAGAAGGTATAAATAATTCAAAATCAAGTTCGCTTTAACCTTAAATTTTTAAACAAATCACAATAGGCGTAGACATTCCTGAAGTAAATTATCGGCATTTCCATTACTTACTACTTAAATTTTTATTCTTATGCTTTTATATCTAACAAAACATGGTCTTCTTCCATAACTGGTTCTCAAATTTGAGCACTAATTTTAAATCCCTAAATCCTACAAACCAATAACTGAACGGGGACAGAAGTTTGTTTCTAGTCTAATGAAGGGCAGCAGTCTCCTTAAATTAGTTAAACACTAACATACTAATAAATATCGGTTACCGTATTTGGTGCGAATTAAGCCAAGACCATTTAAACTCTCTTTTGACATAAGGAAGATTGAGGAAAAACAGTGGTCGCCGCGTGTTCAACAGAAAGTAGCAGGTATTTTTTGCTTAATTGATCTTAACGAGCACGCACATAGCTATTTGTCATTCGGGCGATAATCAGTTTACATCGCTGTATGCAAGAGTGCATGCAGCTGCTGTCTACGCAAATCTTAATGTAACAGTATATTCGAGCATGTTCAGCCCTAGAGAAGCTATCAGGCTTATGGGGAAATTCAGGAAGTGTGTAACACAGTCTAAATGGAAGCTGTGGATACTATGTGAATGTACAATAATCTGAACAGCTAAATCAAATGCTTCGGAAATTCATGTACAAACATATTTACATACGGGTATAGCCTTTCTATTTTTTTATAACTCTATGATGCAACTGCACACAATTAACGGACGGAAAGAACAGGATAGTAGCGCAAAATTTCACTTTCGCGGAAAGCATAACCACAAAGGTATTTTTCCTACTTTCTTGTGGTCTAAATATGATAACAACAGCTAGGAAAGGCTCCGCAAAATGTGCTTTGTTCCCTAATCCTGAAATAAAAAATGACGTCGTGCCACAAATACTGGAACTTTTTTATGAGCATTGCGAGCAATAAACACCTTAAACATTATTGCAGTGAACATTAATTCCTTGAACTCATGGTAAACGGGTTGCTCTCCAAAATATTCTTGATGAGTTTATGCTTGACGTTGTTTTTTAAAAGAAACTCGGCTAAATATAAGGTACAAACCACGATTTCTAATTTACACAATGTTTCGTAATGATATTGGTAGAGGTACAGCCCTCCTTGCTCATTCTAAATACACCATTTTCCAAATGAGATTTGAACTCTCATCTTTTTCTTGTACTTTCGCTTGTTTACATATGCATGATACTGGTGGTCATGTTCGTAAATTATTTTTAAATTCTTCGTTCAATCCTTGTAATCTCAGTCATTCACTTTTCTCTGGTTTTGAACAATTATTAAATTTTCAAGCGAATTTGATGAACTCATGTGGTGAGAAGACATTAATGCTAAACATCCTAGTTGAGGTGATAGTACTTTTAATATGAACGGTAGCATTATTAACAATTGGTTAATGTAAGGTAACAGCGTGTCAATATCAATTATTAATGCAAGCATTCCTACTCTTCCTAGAGGGTCTTCTTTCTTAGATATTTCCTGATTTCACCTTCACTTCTAAATGTTCATTGTTTAGCATATCACTGTTTCTCAATTACAACTCCTTCAGATCATCATGCGCTTTTTGTTACGCTTCTTCTTGCTGATTTATGTCCAATTATTCCTCATTCTTCCTTATTTCATTCATTTAAGAATGTTGAGAAGATGCGTCTTGAATTGAATATGGCCTATAAACTACGACTTTCTTCCATGAAGCCATCCTCACAAGTTTTTCAAGAAATAAATAAGGACAGGCCGGTCCTCAAACGATTGTAATATTTTCAGGGATCCTATTAGTTTTAATGTACAATCATATGTTACGATAGATGTAAAATTGGATGTTTGCTCCTCCTTTTATAATAATCTTTACGGTGAAAACCCTTCTTCTAACAATGCTTTACAAGAACTTGTAGAGAGTAAAGGCAATTATTTTAGTTTAAATTTTGAAGGATCCTTCTTGGCATATTCTCTCCTAATAATCACTCCTCACATCCCACTTGCTTAAATTATCGTGATTTTTTCATCAGTTTTGATAAAATTCAATCTATAATTGTAAATTTGGCCCAGATAGTATTCCAAACTTAGTAATCAGGAAATTTAGCAACTCAATTCCTAGACCTCTTGTCGTCATTGCAAATAATTGCATTAATAATGGTTACTTTCCATCTGCTTGGAAAGTAGCCACATTAGTTCCTTTGCCCAAATTAAGATCAAATAGTGATTTTAAAAATTGAGACCAATCTCTCTTCTCTCGAACATAGGCAAAACTCTTGAAAAAATATTCTGTGATCTTTTAAAATATTTTCTAAACTCATTACTTCTATTGAACAATTTGGTTTCAAGAAAAAAAAAAATCTACTGAACATGCAATCTTATCCATTCATGATAACATTTCTTCTGGTTTGCGAAACAAAGAAGTTACAGTGGCATGTACAATTTATATTAAAAAGGCTTACGATTCAGTTTGGTTAAAGGATTTAATCTACAAACTTTTAATTTGTAACTGCCCTATTCCTTTAGCTCATATTTTCATGTTTTCTTATTAACCGTAGTTTATTGATTAAAATAAATAATTCCTGCTCTTCTTTAATTAATGTGTATTCTGGTGTTCCTCAGGATTCTATTCTTGGTCCGTCTCTATTCAATTTTTATATCGCTGATATTTCTTGCGGTCATCAAAATAATATGAATGAAATTTTTAAAATGTTTCTTTACACAGACGATATTATCCTTCTTGCAAGCGACACAAGTCCATTAACAGCTTTAAAAACAAATTAATTTTGATCTTCAAGTGCTAAAAACTTATATGTTTGATTGGGCTCTGAAAATTAACCCTAAAAATGTGAGTTGATTTGCTTTCATAATGCTTATGGGGAAGGTCATAGAAATGCTCCAGCTGAAAGTAAATTACTCTCTTCATCTATTGGGGGGCACACTATTCCTCTCAATACATCAATTAAATATCTAGGGTTTCACTTATATCATTGGCTAAACTTTAATTACCATGTTTGGTCAATTCTGAAAAAAGCAGGTGGTGCGTCTGTAGCATTGTCACCTCTTCTTTCAAGCTGATCTGTAAGTTACAGTACTAAACTTTTAATGTACAAAACTCTTATTCATCCAATTATTACCAATTTTTTCCAGTTTGGCATTCTGTAGCAAATGAAATTCAAATTTTTGTACGCAAAATTCTTAGAAAATACTTATCGAAATACAGAAGGCGAAACAACAAACTTTTCAGAAACAGTATACTTTACGATGAGACCAAAATAAGACCAATTCTATTTTTATGAGGAGAGTATGAAGCGCTTAACCTCTTGGAGTTCTCATCCTGACCCAGTTGTAAGGGAATTATTAATCGTTATATCTCATTATCAAATCACTTTGTGCAGATAATTCCATTTTTTTTTTTGAAAGCCGTCGGGCCTTGCTTTGTTGTGTGAGCAGACGCGTTTCGACTACTTCGAGTCATCTTCAGTGTCTGACAATGAAGATGACTCGAAGTAGTCGAAACGCGTCTGCTCACACAACAAAGCCAGGCCCGACAGCTTTCAAAGAAAAAAGAGATTGTTCCTGCGGATACCAAATAAACAAAAGATAATTTCTCATTCCTTATCAGATCCACATAAGCCATTATTTTACTCACCGTGTTTTGAATATTACTTATTCGATCGTTGTTAATAGTTTAGTTCTTATATTCTAATTATTTCTTCGTCTTTTCCTCATTTTTTACTATAAATATCAATTCTTAAACTTTTTATTCTATACGTTAACACTTGCTTCTGGTTTCATTTGCTTAGTGCATTTTGTTTATTAATTATTATTGTTATATATCTTATCATATTTTGTGAGTTTAAGTGTCATATTCATGTAAATTTCTTTCTTGTTGTTTTTTGCAAATTATTTGCAATTGTATTTTTCAATTTATAAGCCATTGAGGTGTAATACTATATTTATAAATTTCAATCACATTGAATTGGTTACGACCGAATCTTGTAATAATTGCTGTTTGACTATAGTGCCGATATCAAGCTATGTACCTTTTTATCATGTTGAAAATGTTTCTACGTAAAAATGTTTGTACGTAAAAACTCAATAAAATATCTACATATCACTTTCTTTATAATCGTCATCCAAAATCGAAAGGTTGAGTTCTTCTGACTATATCTATCAAAATTTGACATTTCGAGACGGATTGAGTCAAAGTACGTCACGTTAGTGTCAAATTTTGTGAATCTTTGACCGGACTGATAATAAAAAGTGTTGCGGGGTCTAGTTAGCAAATATTATCACAACGCGTTACAAGTTTGCACTGAAAAGTAGTTTTCAGTGCTGACAAATTCTTTAATCTTATCTCGACAAAATTCAGGTGAACATAGGAATTGACATGTCAAATACCGATACGGGCGATACAATTGCAGGCATCGAAACGCCGCGTTTGCCCCCGCGGGAGTCTCTGGTAAGTTCTGCTATGCAAAAATTCGCAAAGCTCTTGTTAATAATTAATGTTGCATCGGTTGTAGATAACTACTGCAGTAAACTTCTTAAATAATCCAAATGTCCTCCGGAGTCCGTTGCAACAAAAGCAAAAATTTCTACGGTCCAAAGGTCTCACCGAGGAAGAGATTCAAATTGCCTGCGAGCGTGCAGGTGTTTTCTCGACAGATCCAAGTACAGTAATAAACATGGGAATCACAACTGCCGGCAACAGTGCGCCAGGATACAGAATAATGGAGCAAAAATCTTCGTTGTTGGCGAAGTTCAAGGATGCCCTTAGCTCATTAGCTTTGCTCAGCGGTTTAGCATATGCTGCCTACTTGTTTTATAAGGTAAGAATAACTTATGAAATTATATTAGATTTTGAGAGAATAGTGGTTTCTCTTCACAAAAAGTTTAACGTCAACCTTTGTTGTCGACTTATCACTACAGTTACCATATGATTCCGAAAAAAACTTAAGCCAAAACTTCCTTTTCCACCTAAACTTAAATCGTTCAATTCAAAATTGAAAACTCTTAAAACTTCTTAGAAAATAAATCAAGTTTATTGCCCTCAAATACAGTTCAGTTATCAATATCTGGTAGACAATTGTCTAATCAATCAGATATTCCGACCTGCTTTTCATGCCTCAGTGCGTTCGGTAATTTCAGAGCGTCTTCCTCGTTCTAATTAAACACAGCCAAATTTCGAAGCAGCTGAGCATCATACAAGATAATTTTCGTTCCCAAATCCAGTTTTTCATAGGCACTTCAGCTGATATGACGTTTCGATTCTAGCCAAATAAATCATTTCTTCCTCAGTTTCATTGTTTATTTTAAGTGCTTATCATTTTGCATATATGTAAATGTTTGTGGCATTATGAAGCGTTTTTTATTGTTTCCTTTGGCAGCTTTTAACTGAAATCAAAATGAAATATTATACGTATTCAAATATTGTTTATTCTGGATTTTCACTCGTCATCACAAATGAATTCACTCCCTAACATAAAAAAGTGTTCCGTTCAGATATATTGCGTTTTGTTGTTGTTTTATCAGCATCACAAAGTGGGCTTAATTATAGCCATACTTGTAGAAATTCAAAATTGTTGTAAGCTGTGAGAAAGAGGAAATTTGAATGTTCTTTAAAAGTCTTTGTTTTGTAAACAAAAATCGTGTGCTTGGTATTATATTTAAATTAAAATCTGGATCTCAAAATATCAAAAAACAAAAAAATTTCTGTTATCGAACCTATTTGATCTTCTTTTTCCCCTCTCTTCTTAATTCTTGGAAGACGTATTTGGCCATCATGAATTTACACAAACCAGGGTTTGCGATTCAAGCTCTTTTGGGTTATTTTTCTTATGAGATTGAGCACTTATTAGTTGTTAGTTATGTAGTTCAATGGATTAGTCTGAAGTAGTAAGATGGGAATATTATCATAGGTATTTGTAAGGTTTTTTCACAGAGATGATTATGGTCCCACCTGATTGCCCAAGTGCGTTGCAGTTAGCGTCTTAGACAGTTTCGGTTAAATTACAACTTGATTTGCAAAAGTAGTAATATTGTGTTTATATAAACATGTTATATTAATAACTGGGGCTCTCAGCGGTAATACAACCTAAGCTACAATTATGGCCTAAGTTGTTTCGGCCGTTCTAGAACACAAATTGTTAGTTATTTTTTTATGAATGTAAAAGAAACTTCCCAACATAACTTAAACACGGCTCCTACTACAGCGTTGGCAATTTTTTAATTTATACATTTTGAGAATGTGGTTTCATATGACCGGCTCTGGTTGGACAGTTTGTGGCTTAGGCCGTTTAAGTGCTGAGCGCCTCAATTTAGAACACTAGAAAGTAAAATCCTAGTCTTATACATAATAACATCACCGGAGAAGTTCGCATGTCCAGCTTTTTTTAAAACAGTCTTTTTTTTCTACTTTTAACTTTGTACAATGGAGTTTTTATTAAATGTTCGGCAAAGTCTATAGTCCAAAAAATAATAATTTGAACCTCATTATTTTACAAAGGACATGTAGTGTTTTCACGAGCATTAGAATGGTAAAACTTGAGGCATATTTATAAGGTTAATTTACTACTGAAACTGTCTCCTGTAGTATAGAAATCTTTCGAGTGTTGCGTATTATTCAAAAAACGTAAAAGTCAATAAAACGATCACGTTAATATTTCATAATGCCTTCAGTTACAAAATTACTAACAAGATAAGGAGGATGCATTGTGCTACGTATGCTTCATCAAGTAATCGCATCCTTAATAGGATTCCGTCCGTCTATAGTTTGATTATTGCTCCCGGTTGCGGTTTCTTGAGATTTAGCCATTTAGTACCGTTCTAGGTATCAAAGAAAATATTTAATTATTCATCGATATTTATTTTGTCGCCTTCAAAGTAATACCCATCAGATGCACTACACTTACGCGAACGACTTTTCCAGTCCTTGAAACACTTTTAATAACCACTTTTTGGGATGGCCTTCAGCTCCTTCAGCGAGTTTTGTTTTACATTGTGAGAAAAAAGTACCCGAAATGAATACGGTGGTTGACTGATGGTTTTTATTGCGTTTTTGGCTTTAAATTCGGCCACAATAAAAAACAAATCACAAAATCAAAAAATTGCAACGCACTACTGAGGTGTACCGAGTTAAGCAGCTGCTGTAAACAAACTGGTTGACAGATCGCGCTCATATTTGGCATAGTAATTAAGGACACTCCTACCAACTTAACAAAATACATTTTTTCGTAATATAATTTACCCAGGGAATTTAAATTACAATTTCCGGGTACTTCGTTGTCACAATGTACAAGATTATACGTGTTTTTTTTTTTTATTTTAGAGAACAACAATTATCATTGTGCGGTAGTCCAAATTAACTTTAGCGCTAAGATTTGTTATGACACAGTACCCATCACGACTGTTAGCTCATGATCCGACAGCGTTTACATTGAAATAAATTCATTGGCATGAAAGATATTTAGTAGAGATCCACTGTGCAAGGGGTGAGCACTTTTACACTACGCGGATTACAATTAAAAAATGGACTAATTTTTTCCTTGGCATAGATAGGCTATGCTAAAATCATTGTCCCCGATAAGTAAGACCCTTTCTAAAAACTTTTAGAAAAAAAAGAAAACCGACTTCGGAATGCTCTAAAAAGGATGAAATAATTTTTTTGGAAGCGGTGCCATATCATATTTTCCCCCATTCTTTTGTGATGGTGCACATGTTGGAAGTATCTATGTTGAAATGGGGAAAATGATTTGGCACCGCTTCCAAAAAATTTATTTCATCCTTTTTAGGGCATTCCGAAGTCGGTTTTCTTTTTTTTCTAAAAGTTTTTTGTTTCACCCTTTTTAGTGGCAATTTTTTTCATTTCAAACCATTCAGAACTCAGTTTCTTGACAACATTGTATCATGTTCTCGTATATTAAAATATAATTTTTTTAATGCACTGCAAAAACCACTACGGCTAAAATCTGCAGCGTTCATAGGAATCGAATTTAACGATGGTACATTTAATCCATGATCTCATCAACGGCTACCTTGATTTTAGTTTCATGAGAAATTTTCGAATTTTGAACTTTGCCTCCATTTTTATGTTCTGGCCTGACCCTGAAGTGCTTTTTTATCGTTCAACTTTTCAAATTGTTCGACTTTGGATTTTTTATTGTGAGCTTTATCACACAATTGAATAAATCTTTGTACTAGTTTTGGTAAAACTGGAGGACAGAAATATTGCTGAAAATTGGCGAAAATCGAAGCAACAGCACCCACATACACACACATAGCCATATTATATATATATATATATATATATATATATATATATATATATATATATATATATATATATATATATACACACAAATATATATATATATATATATATATATATATATATATATATATATATATATATATATAATATATATATATATATATATATATATATATATATATATATACACACACATATATATAATATATATATATATATATATATATATATATATATATATATATATATATATATATATGTATATATATTTATATACATATATATATATATATATATATATATATATATATATATATATATATATATATATATATATATATGTCTTTATTCTTATTCTTGACCTACTTACGAAAGTGCTTTAAGTGTTAAAATCAAATAAATAGCTTGAGTGCTTGATCCCCTATAATTATGATTTTCGTTTATTAACAAT
The DNA here is from genome assembly GCA_963969285.1 of Odontomyia ornata. NCBI lineage: Eukaryota > Metazoa > Arthropoda > Insecta > Diptera > Stratiomyidae > Odontomyia > Odontomyia ornata. The sequence continues at coordinate 316,697,558 of OZ017738.1, read as the reverse complement.
TGCTGTCTTTTATGTGCATTTGGTTTTGTTGCTCATGACCTACATACTAAAGTGCTGTAGTGCGCGTACACTTATTATAACGAAAAACGATTTAATTTTTACTTGCTGAATGTGATTTTTTTTTATTGTTTTGGGCTAAGTCCACAATTTGTATACTTCGTTCTTACTTTTGACCTACTTACTAAACTGCTGTAAGTGTGTTTTATTCACTAAAATTAAAAATAACATCAGTGCGCGAACTCAAATAGATCTTATAAAACGATTCTTATGAAACGATTTAAAACTGTTTTTTTTTATTCTTGACCTACTTACGAAAGTGCTTTAAGTGTTAAAATCAAATAAATAGCTTGAGTGCTTGATCCCCTATAATTATGATTTTCGTTTATTAACAATTGCTGTCTTTTATGTACATTTGGTTTTGTTGCTCATGACCTACATGCTAAAGTGCTGTAGTGCGCGTACACTTATTATAACGAAAAACGATTTAATTTTTTACTTGCTGAATGTGATTTTTTTTTTTTTATTGTTTTGGGCTAAGTCCACAATTTGTATACTTCGTTCTTACTTTTGACCTACTTACTAAACTGCTGTAAGTGTGTTTTATTCACTAAAATTAAAAATTAAAAATAACATCAGTGCGCGAACTCAAATAGATCTTATAAAACGATTCTTATAAAACGATTTAAACTGTTTTTTTTTTACAATGAGCATTAAATGCAGCCTCCCGAACTGCATCGCATTCGACAATTCGTTTAAATTTGTCACCTGCAGGGCCTTCTGTAATAGAAAGCTTCATGGAGCATGCATGGATGCGCCTAGAGATTGGTACCATCCGTACATGGATAATCGTTTTATATGCTCGGATTGCCAAGGGTTTGATGTCGCACTACGAAATATGTTCGATAGACTTATAGGCTACATTGATAAGCTGAACGATGAAAAAGACAGCCTGATTTCACGACAGCAAAAGCAGTCTCGAGCCAATGACGACAGCTTTGTAGAAATGGCATGCAGTTTTGACGAATTAGCTGCCAGAATTACGGAGAGCAACAAAAAAGTGTGTAGATCGCTTGATTTGCTTGATTCTTAACTCGCTTCGATCAAAGAGACTTTTTTGTGCTATTCCCCGAACGAAAACGATTGTTGCAAAAATTCTTCGTCTCTACAAAATATAGTTGAGAAAATGCTAGAAAAGCATCATAGCAGCCTCGAGAAAATGAGTTCATCCCTTTTCAAACCTAAGGACCATGTAGATTTATCTCAGCTGCTATCGAAAATTAATAATGTCGAAAAGTTGTGCTGCAATCTCATTCAAGGTCAACAAAATAGTCTCACTAGGCCAACGATCACTCATCCATTGGTTACAGACTTCAGTAACACAACGCCCCCTACACCACGTAATCCACGACATATCTACAAATTTGGCACCTTCTGGTCCGCTGAAGAGTGGGACAGCAGAATACAGAAACTTGCAGACTCAAACCCGCAGGCTGACTACAACATATTTTTTGTTAAGGGTTCAAGAAAATTCAATAACCCAATTACAGTTCGGAAGTTGTTAGAAGATGTCCTACTTATCAGTGGATGCAAGGTTGCGGAGCTTTCTTTCCGGCATCAACGACGACGAGAGTTTAAGGTATCTATTCCCACAAGATACGCCTGGCTGTTTAAGAGCTTCAAGAAGAAAAATAGTGCCTGTTCCTGGAATGGCTTGCTATTCAAACAATGGAACGAACATAATACTGGCCCTGAATCCAAAGATAGTGGTAATTTAAGTAGCCTTAAGCATATTTGTAAACTCTCAGATAGTAGCGATAGCCTATCAATCAATACTCACGCCAATCCCAGCTCTAAAACCACTTCTCCCTCGCATAAACAAATGAATGTTAATCACACTTCTTCGGCTGACTCAACATTGCACTCCGTTTGTGTACGTGCTGGCGATTCTGAAACAGCTTCAAATTCCGTGGCATCTTGTGCACAAGAGTTGGATGCAGGTCCCTGCTTGGTACCTAAATCCACTGATCAGGATAGATACAGGAATTTTGTTCGTGGAGAGGACTTGATTCCTGTTTCGCCTGGATCTATTACTCATCCGTTATCGCCTGCCTCAAACAACTTAACCAAGACATTCTTAGACCCTCTTCTGCCCCCTTCAGTCAAGGCAACTATGGTATCGGGAGCTGATCTGGAAAAAAGATACCTTATGTCTCGACTGAGAGATAACAAAATTTACGAGTCCGTTCGTCTTTACCTTTCTTATATGTACAAGGCGCCAGACACAACCTGCATAGACGGTAAAACAAAAACCAGCTTGAAAATTTTGATTCAAAGAGAAGGGCTTCCAGTCGTAAATTAAATAAGTTTTTCCTTGACGCAAAATCGTGCCATTTTAATGCTATCACCCTTTCCGAAACATGGCTGACGGATTCTCACATTAATGAAGAAATTCTGGATAGTAACTGGAGGATTTACAGAGATGACAGGGACCCGATTATCACTGGCCAGTCAAGAGGAGGCGGTGTATTGATCGCCATACATAACTCCTTCATGAGCGAGCCAGTTAACTGCACGCCGCATAATTCATTTCAGCATAAATTGGTCAAAATAAAAATGGGAAAATCTACTGTGTTTATTGGCGTTTTTTATGTCCCTTCTAAATCGAATGATACTGTCTACGACAATGTCTGTAAAATTATAAGTGATATCACTGCAATGACAAACGAAGACGATAAAATTATCATTACTGGCGACTTTAATAGACCTAATATAAAATTTGTGATCGACAATGACGATGGTCGACTCCTTCCGGTGAATCTCCTTGATAGTAATGATTTCAAATTAATGAACACCTTCTATAGTAACGACTTGCAGCAGATATCTCCTGCTCCCAACCAGAACGGTGTATGGCTAGACCTTATTTTTTCTAATACATACGACGAAGTTGTGGCCAGTTTAACTGATGACAACGAGAATCTGTTTTCTAACTCGAGACATCACTCCGCTTTTTCTATTGAACTGTCCACTCCTGATACTTTTAATTCTATTTCGTACAATCAAACTATTGTATATGACTTCCGCAATGGCGATTGTGGAAACATTAATAGTCTTCTATCCAGCATTGACTGGTACGGTACTCTGTCAACGTTAGATTTGGATACGGCTCTATCCACCTTTTATCGTATAATCTTTGACGCCGTTGAATCTTTCGTACCGAAAATCAAGAAAAAGGGTAAGATTTCTGAACCATGGCTGGGGTGTGATCTGAGACATTTACGTAACCAGAGAAATAAACTATATAGGCTCCTAAGAAAAGATAAATGTGTAAGCGATGCGACTAAGAGTAAATATAACGAACTTGCACTTGAATTCAAAATTAAATCGGAAGAGGCCTATCAAACATACGTTAACGTCATAGCGGAGGAAACTATATCCAATCCAAAAAAAATCCTTCGACTTTGTTAACGTTAAGCGCAAAACATCTGGTTACCCGTCTTTAATGTCATACAACGACTCCGACTCGTCCTGCACCGAGCAGATCTGTGAATTCTTTGCTGATCATTTTCAGCATGTTTACTCCAATCCAGTCAACTCGCCTCATTTTGAGTCGTTAGAAACAGCCACACAGATCTTAATTGATAACATTACCATTTCTGAAGATGAAATTCTTCATGCTATTGAAGATCTTGATCTACTTAAAGGACCCGGCCTTGACCTTATTCCTCCTTGTTTCCTGTCCCTCTGCAAAAATGAATTGGTTAGACCTCTCTTCCTTATTTTTAATAAATCGCTAACATCTGGTATATTTCCCAAACTTTGGAAACCATCCTTTATAACACCAATTCACAAAAAAGGCGATAACCGGCGTGTGGAGAACTACAGGGGCATTGCTATCCTCTCTACTATGCCTAAACTGTTCGAAAAAATTATCTGCAGTAAAATTGCCCCCAACCGTATATGAATGAACAGCAACATGGCTTCCGTAAAAACAGGTCTACCACCACTAATCTTATTACCTTGACGTCGGATATTCTTTGTAGCATGGAGCAAGGCTTTGTAGTGCATAAAAGAATTTCAAAAGTCCGTGAAGGACTGCAGCGATGGTCTGCTGCCTCGGCAGAGGAAGATGGAGGGATCTGCCGAGAATGCCCTCGTCCGGAGACGCGTGAATGCGCTGGCTTTTAGAGCCATAGGTCCTCGATTATTACAGGGCAGCTAATTTTATCGCGATCCCAAGGCGATGAGGATTGCGAAAAAGGAGCTGAAGGATCTTTCTGTGTATCATGGGTTGGCTTCGGCGTCGGGACTAGAGATGACGGGCACTAAAAGAAAAACACAATTGACAGACGGACAGACTGACTTATGTTTATGTTCGACCGGAAGTATCCAACCCTTGTGCGTTTTTGAAAATATATGCGGACAGACAAACAGACGTGACTAATTATCTATCGGCGCAGGTCTTTCGCGTGGTATATCCCTACTTCTTTTCCCGATGGATCCGTTATCAGGTAACGGTTAGGTCCCATTACCTGTTTTATGCGGCTTTTCAAGAATCGCCTGTCCAGCTTGGCGTTGTAATGCCCCGCGGCGTCACTTTGGCGGAAATTTCGCCGGAACACTTCATCTCCTTCTTTGAAATTAGCAGATCGTGACCGGAGATTGTACTGCGCTTCATTTGCACTTCCTGCGGCCTTAATCTTCCGTCCGATTTGTTGGCGGAGGTCTCCTAAACGTTCGTGGGGCTCCAGCGCAACGACGGGATCTCCCAAACACTTTAATTGCCGTAACAGCCGGTATGATTTACCGTGGCAAATCATGTGCTGTCCAAAGGCGGCAAAGTAAGGGGCGACACCGGTGACGGAATGATACGAGGATCGCAGGGCGCATGTGATGGCAGACAATCGCCGATCCCAATCCTTTTGAGATGGGTGGACGTAAGAACGGATCGCGGCCAATAGGGTGCGGTTCAACCGTTCTGATGCGTTGGACTGAGGAGAGTATATAGGCGTCAGTTGGTGTTCAACGCCATACTGCTCAAGTAGGCTCTTAAACTGCCGAGACCGGAACTGTACTCCATTGTCTGAGTACACACTCTCTGGAACCCCGAACACATGGAATACCCGGTTCTCTAAGAATTTCACGATCGATGGAGTTGTGAATTTACGGATAGGTTCCACCATTGGGAACTTTGAAAGCTGGTCTAGAACGACTATAGCTCCGATGTGTCCCATGGAAGACCGAGGATATGGACCGAGTAGATCGATGTATAGACGCTGGAATACGCGTTCTGGGACGTTGAGTTGACCCATAGGAGGTCGAAGAGGCTGGTTGGGCGCTTTGGTGCCTTTACAGGTCTCACAGGCGCTCACGTAGTCTTTGACCTGGGATGCCATTTTAGGCCAAAAGAAGTATTTCTTGAGTCGCCGTAATGTTTGACCGTAACCTCCGTGGGCACTTAAAGGATGGTCATGTGCGCGGAAGATCAGATGTTGTGTCATTTCCTCCGGTACCCAGAGTTTCCAAGACTCTTCTTCCTGCCATGGATCACCAGTGGCGTATTCATTTCGTCTATACACGTAGCCGTCTATTACCTTCAAATCAGGCAGCTGTGGTTGTTGGGTCGCTATGGTTTGCCTCAGCTCTTTGTAGCTGTCTGATTCGAAATGTGGGCTGTCCAAATCTATTTCGATGTGGTCCTCGTCATTTATTGTCAATTCGGCTCCCTCTGGGGAAAACATCCGTGAGAGAGTGTCGGGTACGATGTTCTGGGTCCCTTTCCGATGTTTGATGGAAAACTTGAACCCTTGCAGTTTAAGAGCCCATCTGGCTAGGCGTCCATTTAAATCTGCCTGGTTCATCAACCATTGTAGTGACGCGTGGTCCGTGATGATCTCGAATTGGTGGCCCTCGATATAAGCTCGGAATTTCTTCACAGCCATTACCGCAGCCAAACATTCTTGCTCGGAAACAGTATAGTTTCTTTGGGCCGAATTCAGCTTATTGGACATGAAGGCGATGGGAGCTTCCTCTCCTTCGTCGGTCAATTGCACCAGCACGGCTCCTACTCCATGTTGACTTGCGTCACAATGAATGGAGAAGGGCTTCGTGAAGTCGGGGCTGTGCAAGACAGGAGCTGATGTGAGGGCTTGTTTTAGCTCTTCAAATGCCTTTCGGCTGAGTTCGGTCCAAATAAACTTCCCCTTCCGCAACATGTCTGACAGGGGTTGCTGACACTGTTGCGTAATTCCGAACAAACCTTCGGTACCAACCGCACACACCAAGGAAACGTCGTAGCTGCTTCACAGTTTTTGGTAAGGGGAACTCATCAATCGCACGAGTTTTGTCTGGATCCGTTTTGATAGTGCCATGTCCTATGACATGTCCTAGGTATCGGACTTCTTTCATGACAAACTTAATTTTCTGTACGTTGATGGTGAGTCCCGCCTTACTAATGTGCAGGGCTACTTCTTGTAGAAGTAGGAGGTGTTGATCGAACGTTTCCGTGATGAGTAACAGATCATCAAGGTACACGAACACTTGGTGTTTCAGGTGAGGTGGGATGACCTTGTCCATCAACCGAGTCATCGTTTGCGGCGCGTTACACAGGCCAAAGGGCATTGTGACGAACTGATATAATGGTCGTCCAGGCACTGTGAAGGCGGTCTTGTCCCTCGACCCCTCATCGAGTGGAATTAGCCAGAAGGCGTCTTTTAGGTCGAGACTGGTGATATAATTGGCTTTCGGCAGTCTCCCTAGTATCCCATCGATGAGTGGAAGAGGGTACGCGTCCTTGATGGTAACCGCGTTTACCTTACGGGCATCAAGACAGAGGCGGACTTTACCTGGCTTCACCACCAAGGTTACCGGTGATGACCAGGCACTTTGGGACTCCTCTATGACCCCCAATTCGAGCATCCTATCTAGCTCCGCATACACCAATTTCTCCATGGCCGGTGAGATGGCGTAGTGTCTCTGTTTAATCGGTTTACTATCGCCAACGTCGATGGCGTGTGAGACTAGGGTGGTGCGGCCGAGGCCTTGGGTAGCGTAAGATGGGAAAGCAGCGATGGATGCTTCCAGGCGTTGCCGTTGGTTAGGCGTCAGGTCATGTCTTTCGGGAGTAGAAGTGATTTCGTTGACATTTCTGGTGTTTAAAGACAAATCTGTGAATAAATCTGAGGCCAGTCCAAAGCGAAGGACGAAATCGACGCCAAGGTACACATTTTGAGTCAAAGACGGAATAATGTAGAACGTAATATCCTTCGTCTGACCCCTGAACGTCACGGGTGTGGTTAGTTTACCTCGTATAGGGTGTTTGGTGCCATCAGCTGTACTGATTTCATTGCGCCAGGATTTAATCAAGTTCAGATAGTCTTGGAGCACCTTCGAGCCAAAGCTCGAGGCAAGACAACTGATACTGGCACCCGTGTCGATCAATGCAAACACGGTTTCGCCCAACACTTTAATTGGACGATAAGGTCTGATCTCATTCTCAGCAACCTCCGAGATGTTACACGAGTTTAAGGTTTGACGGCAGGTGCGCACTCTCTTGCGGAAATCTCGCCAACGACGGGTTGACCATTTTGTCGTGCGCGGGCGGGAAGTGACTACTTCGGAAGCAAATATTCGCTCTCGAGCAACCCGATATTCATGCAGTCGAACATGATAAGGTTTTAGAGTGCGTAATTGAGGCTGCCGGGGTTCTTCTGGCAGTGACTGCGATGGTCGCTTCAAGATTGTTGTTGGCGAGGTCTCCGGAAGAGAGTGAACATCCGCAGTCATAGTGGTCATGGCTGGTGGGTTAACGTCAGGTTTGTAGGGGTGAGCAGCTGGCTGAGGAGCTACTGCTGGGGCTTCGAGTACCGCTGAGGTGGTCGGGTACTCTTTTGGCCGTTTTTTCGCGCGGCACATTTAGAACAGTCCGGGAAGTAAGTGTCCGGCTTGCCGCAACCGTAGCAGAAAACCTTACGCTCTGCTCGGCATGAGATGAACCGGTGTCCGGTTTGATGGCAATACCAGCATGTCGTAAGACTTCCCACTGCGGCTACAGCAAGCTGGTCTGGGTCCAAATCTTCCTCCAGATCCATGGTGGTATAATCTGGGGCCAATTCCGCGATTCCTCGTCGAGGACCCGTCCTGGCTAGTAAGTATGGCCGGTCCCGTAGATCTTCCTCAAACCCTTCTATACGACGCACAGTTCTCAGCAGGGCCTCCATACTCTGTGGATCGGAGTTCACGATATGGCGACGAATCTCCGGCCTTAGATTGCGCTTTAGCAGGCGCAGTATTTGGGTAGAAGACAACGGCTCTGACAACTGGTCATTCAGCCGAAGGATATCGGCTCGATATTGATGGAAGGACTCGTCCGGACGCTGCCATCTAGCATTCATCTTGTCCAGTACTAATTCGTCCATGTCGACCGTAGGATACTCCATGCGGAATACCTTCTTCAACCGTGACCAGCGTATTGATGGTGGGGCTGAATGTATTCGCCAATATGTCTCAAGTGCTGCTCCCCTTAGCAGCATTGGCAAGTATCCTGCGAGCGCCGTGCGGTCTCCTGCTAGCATCTGCTCAATCAGCGACTCCACCCGACTTATGAAGACTTCCACCGTTATAGTATTGGGTTCCCCACTGAAATGCAGATTCCATCCCTGGATGATGCTGGGGATCTGTGTCGGCTTCAGCCGATACATATCGTGTGGATGGAAGCGTTGGTCCGGCGGAATCACTGGAGCCTGATTTGGTGGCGGTGCTTGGCTCAATCGGGGCCGGTACACTGGAGCCAACGGAGCTCGAAGGTCTATCCGCCGAGGTGGCTGGTTGTCGGCATAAAGGGCAAGTACGGCTAACTAATAAATGAAATTCATGTCCGCACGCCAACGTTTGTACGGACGTTCCATCATTTCGCGCCTGCTGGCAGATGACGAACGCAACCTGCGCTTGTCTGGCGTGCGTTTGGTCGACATCCTAAAGGAAATTTAATTTTCTAAATAAATACCTAAATTGATGAAAGAGTTGACTAAAGGCTACAATGACGCTATGAAATAAGTAATTAAGTATTACTAAAACAAAAACCCCAAAAAGTGGCCGTCAGTGGCGAACTATAAGAGAACCTCACAAAAAAAACCCAGAGGTATGAAAAGATTTACTAATTTATCAAAAAGATTTTTAAGGTATCAAAATTGCGTTATCAAAAAAAATATAACTGGTCTTTCCTTTCCGTCCTTCCTCCCAAGTATGGACACCAATGGCACAATCCTTTTAAAGCGTTTCAGGGACACTCTCTTGTGGCACCATGAAAATCAGGGTTCAGAAGTGATCCCTCATTAGCTAATTTCTCAAGTTGCAACTTGTTAGCCCAGGGTTGGATTCTAATCCACAAGCAGCGCGTGTCTTGTCATGGATATGTAGTAACTGAAGAGGTCAGGAGTGTGAAGAGCGATTTATAAATGACCATCTTGATTTCCTCTATTCTGAATGCAAAGAAATGGTATCACAAGAGAAACGAAAAGATCTACGGAATATGTATGTCATCCTGAAACCCATACCAGATCGATTGCAGGACATGCTCAAACAAATGTTCCTCGATCATATCAAAATGAGGGCATTGAAACAATATCTACGCTGAAAGGTGAAAATATTCACATTCAATTTGTCGAGAATATGTGAAGGTGCATCAAAAATATCAAAATTTAATAGCTGATGTTTTTGAGAATGACTCGCTATTTTTAAGTGCATTGGACACAGCATGCGCGAGTGTAGCAAATAAATGATTGCAACTGACGAGCGCCGGAGCGTACGCGCGGCGGCAAAAACCCCGGCGAAAGGTCATTTTATTGAATTGTTGTGCTGTGAAATGCTTAAAATTTGGCGTGAATTCGTGTATTTTGCATGATTAATTTCATCCGGCAAGTGCAATTTAATGCAGGGAGTGTACGGGACGCTAGACAAAGGGAAAGAAGAAAGGTGCATTTGAATTTTCCATGGCGTGAGGAAGATTGACTCTTCCGTCGCGACTGAAAGAAAAGATTGCATGGAGTTAAGTGGAGTGTGCCGGGGCAATCAGACTTGCGTGGTGTGTTAAACACAAATGGACATTATTCAGTGAAGAAATGAAAATTGTCTCAGGGAATTGATTAGAAATCTGATTTCTAGCGCGATAGTCGAGTTCAAAATATTTTTTAAAAGTGAGAAGAATGTTGGCTAGTCCTAGACTAGTGTGTGTGAACGAGCGAGAGAACGGTTTGCAGAGTGTGTTGGTTCGATGGTTTGCCGTTGTTTGATTCTTTTGCCGATGGGGGAACTTGCTCGCGCCGGTAATCGGGTGTAACGGGGAGTCGGTTCAAGATTGTCAACCAGTGCGGACGGCGCGAGAAATAGAGGCAAAACTATCGCGTATACTGAATACGAGTGCGCGAAGTTCTCTTAATTCACATAAGAGTTAGTGGATATGTGAATAAATTCACGCTGAAGAAAATCGAAGTGCGAATTTTATCGCGAGGTGTTTACACACGCTTGTGCTTCAATTCGATTGAGTTTCGTACGGTTTCGCAGCCGAGTGCGGACGATGGGAAAATAACGGCGGGCAAGCGCTGTTGCCGAGTTTCTCGTCAAGCGAGTTCTATGTGTCAGTGCGTGCACACTTGGTGTACGAGTGTTAGCTCGAAATCCGAAACGGGGACGGCAATACAAACAGATCACGCCAGATCACAACAAAAAATAGACACATACGTGCGGTAGGAATGTGCTTGCAGACGGAACGAGATGAGTAGAGGAAATATTTGGAACGTATGCATGTAATGGAAATGCTTTGCACGGCAATATTGGAACTTTTCATGCAACCAGATTCCAAACCTGAAAAGGCTGTTGATTTCAGTCGGAACAATTTAGGCGATGCGGTGTTAGAAAATGACACAATTGCTCATCTGAGGCGGGAATTGCAAATATCTCGCAACAAAGCAGGGCAACTTCGAAAACAAATTGAAGGATGGAAACTAGAAATCGCAAAGACGTCAACTAAATTGGATGATCTTGAGGAAGACACTAGAAAAAAATACTCAAATGGATGAATACTGTAGTAAATCTGATTTAGTTAGTGATACTACAATTTCTGCAGGAATTTTGATTTATGAATTGTGATAGGATATGTTTTGAACAGTGAAGTATTTAATGCGAGTGAGGGTTGTTTATGCTAAATTATTGAACAATTGCTTCCTATGGATGCCAATCGAATTGCAAGTCGACCATATTTGTCTAGAGCTGTTTTTTTGACGAAATTTGACGTAATTTGAAATAGTTTACAACAGTTTATTGTGTCAATTGAGTTGCCAACCCGTCCTTTAAAATAAAAACATTGACTTGGAATAGAAAGTCAAAAATAAAAATTGAAAGTGGATTGCCCGTAATCTATATGAGATATATTTGAAGACAGCGATTTTTATTAGAGAGGAAAACAAAACAAAAACAATTTCAGGACTTGCTCACCCCACTTCGTCAACGAGCGCTCGCCGGAGGAGGTATTGTAAGTATCCTTTTAATTTCTTTGTTCTATATATTTGTTTTATATATTTGTTTTATATATTTGTTTTATTAAATTTTTAAAAAATCTTATTCATTAAATATTCATGAATTGGCATGAGAGATACCCATTTTTATAGAGGGGGGGTATACAATAATATTCTTATGGGGTTTTCAAAAACAAAAAAATAAAGAGACAAGAAAACGGTGCCACTTAAAATTGAAATAAAACAGCAGCCTTTACCGGTTCAGAAAAAAAAAAAAAATTTTTTTAAAATCATACCATATCAAATCTGGTCGAAGAGTATAAACTCATTGTATGAACCTTACAAGAAACTGAGTAAACTATTTCAAAACCGGAAAAATTACATTTGCTTACTTTTGCCTGTAATTAATTGTTAATGTTTATTGTCATGCTTTTTTTTTCTTTTGAATCAAAATTTAATTCAAATAAAATGAATTGTTAAACGTAAAATCGGTCTTCCCCTTCCGGTTTTTTTCTAATCGGGTATAGGACCCGGTACGGTGGCAGGCTTCCACTCCAAAATATGAGCCAGCCACCGGGTACTTCATAATTTTTCTGTTTCAGGTGACTTTATGGGTTGAGTGGCCCAAGCCAAGTGCCTTTTTATGGCATAGAGTTATGCAATTCAATTGTATAATTCTATGACATAAATTGGTCACCGGGGTACTCCCCTTCTGATGGGAAAGTTCATATAATTCAAGTTGTATGAGTTTTCCACTCAGAAGAGGAATACCTGGCCACTTCAACAGTTTAACATTGGATTTATTCCGGTTGGGTGGGCATGAAGGGGCTCCACCACCACCCGGTTGCCCCTCTTTCATTTGTGGGCCCTGAATGTAGTTGGGTAAAGACGAGGTCACCCCAAGTTCGCCTTTCTTGTCAGGTTTCTCTTGTTCTAGTAACAAGTATGTCTCCTTCGTGGAGGTTATCTACAACGTTGCGACTTCGGTCGTCTTCTTTGATCTCTGCAAGCAATTCGTGAATGCGAAATGTTTTGTAGTGAGTCCTCGTGCCGGGGAAACGAACCCGCCCCACGACACCGCAATGCTAGCCTGCCAGCGCATTCACGCGTCTCCGGACGAGGGCATTCTCGGCAAGAACCAACACCTTCCTCTGCCGAGGCAGCAGAACATCGCTGCGGTCCTTCAC